>OZ025295.1:142332341-143557341 GCA_964019185.1 Maratus speculifer
GACAGATTTAGCATGCCGAACTGGTTTTTCTCCAGCTAAATTCTCCTCGGATTTTCTTCACCGCATTCCCGCCGAAACTCACATTTTCATATTTGTCTTCAGTTGACCGTACTTCTGCTTTTCTCTGTAATTTACCTTTTAAAATTTCTTTTAAGAACTTAGATTTTTAGCATCCAAAATGACAATTACAACAACAACAACAATTAAAGTTTTTTTTTCTATATTTACATTTGTTTTACAGTGAGAATGAAATCTGAAAGTTGCCAATAAAGCGATCACCACCAAAAAAAAATCATCTTTTTCGCGAAGAAAGCCAAAGATGTTGGATTTGAAACCTTTCCGAGAGAACAATGGAATGTGACGTCTACTTATATGAGAAGTCTGTGCGGTGTGATTATTATTTTTCCTTCTGCATAATTCAACATCAATGGATATCATGTTTAGTGCTTTTTTAAAACTTTAGAGGAATAACCAGTTTTTCCATTATACCTTTTAGCGATTTAAGTGCTTTCTCGTCGATTAAGTGTGCTCAATATGTATCGATGCTAACAAAAAAGACATACACCCGAAGTGTCCCTATTTTGTAGTAAAACCTAAATGAAAAACCACAAAGCCATTGGAATGTTACATGAAGTAGAAAAAACGGCGATGTATGATACATGAAAGCACATTGTTAAAAATAAATCTGTGAATTCACGGTGAAACTACCGGCAGCAAAGTAGCCGAACTTTTACCGTTCCGTTAGTAGATTTCCCATTGTGGGAAATACAAGAAGGGGAAACTCCGTTTGAAGAATCAGTAACTTTCCGTTACAAAATTTGATTTTTAATAATAATAATAATTTAATATAATTTTTAAAAT
Source organism: Maratus speculifer (assembly GCA_964019185.1). NCBI lineage: Eukaryota > Metazoa > Arthropoda > Arachnida > Araneae > Salticidae > Maratus > Maratus speculifer. Next base: position 142,333,203 of record OZ025295.1, read on the forward strand.
TAATGAATCGATTAATCGTCAAACAATTCGAAATTACCGAGTGATTTTAAGCTGCTATGTTTTTTTATGGAATTATTATTTTGTATAATTTAGTTCACGCCGTTCTGAGGATCGAACTCAGGACTTTTAGCTTGCGGAACAAATCCATAGGAACTCAGCCAAAGCTGCTGACGCTGGATTGTACAAAGTATGTCTTTTATGAGTTAGTGGGAAAATCTGTTGCGGTTCCTAAAGATTTCCTTAGAATATTTTTAAACGGTTTATTTTATTTTATTTTAGACTGATGCATAATACTTATTATTTTTTAAAATCAATTTTAATTTTTTAAATAGTTTAAATTAAAAAATTCACTGTTTAAAACCACTGTTTTTTTTTTAATGAATGAAAAAGTTTTTATTAACAATTTTTTACATAAAAAATATAGACAATATATATATATATATATATATTTGTCTAAAAAATTAAAAGTTTTTTTAATAAAAAATAAGTGAAAAATAAACAGAAAAAATGTAGTTTAAAAGGGATCTTTTATGTTTTCATTATTCCATGGCACCGGTGGGACTCCAACCCATAATCTGCGATTGCACGCGATTAGCGGTGTGGTGCTTTGATCACTCGGCCATTGAGCCCGAGTGTCTCCGTTTTTGGGTTTTTATTTCCATCCATTTCGTTATTTTCAGGAAATATGGTGGAATTTTGTAATTTGTAACGGAAAATGCCCTTTTGTTGTGAAAAAGGACCTTTTCTGTGGAATTCAGGAAAAAAATGTTCGTGAATTTCAGAATTTTTTTAACAGTGCAACGATATTGTAGACCACCGATAATAAAAAGACGATGGGGATATAAATAAATTTATTAAGACTACTAGCAGGCTAAACACGCTGCGTTTGTTTATTTTTCAAAACAAAACATGTATCAAATGAAATCTTGAATTTGACTTTCAATTTTAAAGCAACATGGATCTTCACCTCAAATGCGCTTTAATATTGCTGAAAACAAGACGAAAGGCATTGCGCCGTCGTATTATCTAATGCTATGGACAAAATTTGGGCTTTAAGAATCAAATCCTTTACTTGATCATTTATAGACATCGAAAGAAATAAGTCAAAGGGGAATAGCCATCATTTATAGACAACTGCCTTATTTCTCTACCAAACTTAATTGGTATATGAATGTGGCTATTATGACAACAGGAGTTCAAATATTCGTTATTTACCACACTACTAAAATAGTAAATATTATAATGATTTCAGAAATTGACCATTGAATTTAAATAATTTTCAGGTGAATTTGTTTTGATAGATTAAACACCGGACCTCTCAGCTTGACGATATTTGTGGCTCTAGAGGCTTGAATTTATCTATATTATTTCATACATCAATAAGAAAGAATATATTATTTTATGCAGCGTATGAGAAAAATATTTGCAGTTATTTTTTTCTTTTCACAAGCCACAACGCATTTGTGCTAAAAATCAAATTAATTGCTAAGTTTTTCAGAAAAATGCCCAATAAAATAATTTAAGCCATAGCATGAGAATGCATTTTAAAATTATATATTTGGTACGATTAATTTTGTTTTATTTTGTAAGACAATCAAATCAAATCATGAATGCTAAAATATACTTTTAGTTTTTAATCTATGTTTCATCAAGAATAAAATTTTATTAGAAATTTAAATTTTTAAGAAAAGGTATATAGACATAAAAGAATGTTTTATTGCATTGTAAGACATTTTAGAGAATCTACAAAGAAATTAGTATATTTACCAAACACATTAATGTTGTGTATTTTTTAAATTGAAGTTGCAATATATTTTTATAGAATTACTTCAAACAAATGCAAGTCACATTTACGTTGTTTAAATTATTTTTTATGCATAAGTAAATTAAGTTATACAGTATTAAATTATACTTATTAGTCCAAATATTCTGTAAATAAGACTTTATATATTTATTTTATTTATTTATGTATTTATTTATTTATTTATTGAAAATTCTAATGCTATAGCCGCAAATTTTTGCGGTTGAATTAACATTTATATTTATTAAGATATTATGTAAATCAACATAATCAATATTACAAAAAAATGTTTTTATAATAAATAAATGAACATTTCCCTTTTATAAAACTAAACTAATTCCCTTTTATAAAATAAATTGATATTCCCGCAAAAATTTAAGGAAAATGTCTGTTACTACAATAAAGAAAAATGATATAAACTGGTACACATGACATAATTTTCTAAAGCAGATGTGAAGAGAAAACTATCGTGCCCATATGAAAGGAAGGCTATAAAAAATAATGGCATAATAACTGAAAAACGCTGTTATACATTACTGACACTTTCAGTAATGTCACTTTAGCGAAAATGAGTGGAAAACTTTGAAAGGAAAAAGTAATAAAAGTAGATCTCAGACATTATTATATTTCGAAAAATAAAGGAAATGGACTCAAGCTTCAGTCATTATAAATAGGTGAATGAGGAATTGTTAATGAAAACTATATGAAACTGAAAAAAAGGCAACAAAAGGATAAAATACAGGCAACAAAACACTAAATAAAAAGACTTGTTCGTTCTTAATCACTTAATACAATTATAAATGCTAGCAGTATGGCTATACATATTCAATGTGTTTCATAAATATCGAAACCTTAGGTGAATTTTTAAAAAGTTACTCCTAGATTAATACTTCCAATTGCATAGTTTCATAAAAAAAGGTGCGTAATTTGATCACATAAAATGCAACTCGATTGGGGGTGGGGTGTCAATTTGTGAAAATACAAAAATGAAATTTTTACACGGCCCCATATGGTAAAAATTCCGATTACGAAAACTTACAGCATTCATTCCTGAATTAAACACAAAAATTGCATCTTCATGCCTAGAAAACTAACAGTTTATGCCTGTTTAAATAATTCTTTTGGTTATAAGGGATTAGGCATAAACTGAAATGTGAGCAATTCAAGAAAAATGTTGCTTTAAAAATTCTGGGGAACATGCCAAAAATGTATTTTTTGAGTTAGAATATTGATTTATTTTTCTCTTTTTTATGATGATCAACCATATAATTAGCAAACGAAATCACGTCTTAAAATGTGATAATAGAATAAAATTACCAATTAGAAATTTTTCCTTATCAATTCCTAAATTGAATCCCCCCCCCCCAAAAAAAAATCAAGATATCTACAAATTTCAAAGTGGTATTAAAATCCAAAATTTTACAAAAATCGTGACTTACACCACTTAACCATTCCATATGCAAGATAAGGATCGCCCACAAATTGCCCATTATTAAGTGTCGATTAAAGGTCGTGCGTTTCCTATGAATATAAAATAGCAGAAAATAGATTTTACATTAAACCTACTTTGAAAATAGGCCGGTAAACTGCTTTAGAGGTCTGCACGGGCCGAAATATCTAGGACCGGTCCCGAACCGACCAATAAAAAAAGTTCGGAAAACGGTTTTCACTTTTTTAACTGCACTGTTAGTTTGAACTCTCCTTATTTTTATATTTTATTGTTACATGTTGCATTTCTCATGATTACAGTATTTTTTGTCATATTGTAATTATTCTTAATTTCTTATAGTTTTTTATAGTATACTGTTTTATGAAAATTTTAAACTGCTAAACTATAATGTATGGTCTCTGTAAAAAGGCTTTTTTTACATTAGGTCGTTTCCCTGTGATAGCTTAAATACCTATTTATGGACAGTACAGCTTAGTTTTTGGATATAATGGCCATTTTTCCCTTTTCTTTACTTTTTATTTTATTATATTGCTATACTAACATATCAAACTATTTTTTTAATTTTTTATTCTACTAACCTTTACACTAAGCTTTATTTTAGTGATCAACAGCCACATTTAAATATTCACATGACTCCTGTTGCATTGGAAAACATAACTACTTTTTACATTGGATGTTAAGTTGCCTGGAATGCAGAAATTGACTAAATTGCTCCATTGTTCGCAGGAAGAAAATAAATTTTTTATTATGTACACATTCAGGTATCAGACATATTTGTCTTGGATCAAACTCTAGAATAATTTGCAAATGTTGTCATCTAAGATTTTTAAGATTGTATCTTATGGGCCTGAAATCAGACGTCTGAGCCAGCGGTATCTTTTTGCTCAGGAGCAAACACCACTAGCAGATGGTCTTTAGCCTTTTCCGATGTTGAGCTCATACATTTTAACCATACTTTAAAAATTTAGCTTATGCTCAAGCATACTGATCAACAATTAGAATTTATATTACTATATATTAAAGTATCACTTGCTGTAACAAAACATTTTGCAATATTTTTAAGAAACGAACATTAACCCTCATTTAATAGACTGCTAATGCTAATGCCCCACAGTAAATACTGCCTTAAGACGAAGTTTAGTGTTGATCTAAAGTTGTTTGCATAAGGCCATTGAGACTGTTTTGAGGGTATTAGTCGTGGAGCCGGCCGTCGATTTCCCTATGTATCGAGTACAAGGACCAGACATACATCAAAATGGCTACAATGTCCACATTAAGAATATCACTGGCTGCCAGGTCCTATCCTACCGGAACCCGGTGGCAGCCGCACATTTATGACGTCAATTTTGAGTGTTTGCCTATGTATCGAGTACAAGGACCAGACATACATCAAAATGGTTTCAAAGTGCACATTAGGAATATCACTGGCTGCCAGGTCCTATCCTACCGGAACCCGGTGGCAGCCGCACATTTATGACGTCAATTTTGAGTGTTTGCCTATGTATCGAGTACAAGGACCAGACATACATCAAAATGGTTTTAAAGTGCACATTAGGAATATCACTGGCTGCCAGGTCCTATCCTACCGGAACCCGGTGGCAGCCGTACATTTATGACGTCAATTTTGAGTGTTTGCCTATGTATCGAGTACAAGGACCGGAAATACATCAAAATGTTGGTTTCAACGTGAACATTAAGAATATCACTGGCTGCCAGGTCCTATCTTGCCGGAACACAAGACAACCGCACTTTTATGACGTCAATTTTGAGTGTTTACCTATGTATCGAGTACAAGGACCAGACATACATCAAAATGTAGGTTTCAATGTGCACATAAAAATATCACTGGCTGCCACATACATCAAAATGTAGGTTTCAATGTACACATTAAGAATGGCTGCTGGTCTTATCTGCAGGAACCCGGTGGCAGCCGCAAATTTATGACGTCAATTTTGAGTATGTATCGAGTACAAGGACCAGACATACATCAAAATGTAGGATTCAATATGCACATTAAAAATATCACTGGCTGCCACAAACAACAAAATGTAGGTTTCAATGTGCACATTAAGAATATCACTGTCTGCCAAGTCCTATCCTGCCGGAACACAAGGCAGCCGCACTTTTATGACTTCAATTTTGAGTGTTTACCTATGTATCGAGTACAAGGACCAGACATACATCAAAATGTAGGTTTCAATGTGCACATTAAGAATATCACTGGCTGCCAGGTCCTATCCTGCCGGAACCCGGTGGCAGCCGCACATTTATGATGTCAATTTTGAGTGTTTGCCTATGTATCGAGTACCAGGACCAGACATACATCAAAATGTAGGTTTCAATGTGCACATTAAGAATATCACTGGCTGCCAAGTCCTATCCTGCCGGAACACAAGGCAGCCGCGAATTTATGACGTCAATTTTGAATGTTCACCTATGTATCGAGTACAAGGACCAGACATACATCAAAATGTAGGTTTCAATGTGTACATTAAGAATGGCTGCTGGTCTTATCCTGCCGGAACCCGGTGGCAGCCGCAAATTTATGACGTCAATTTTGAGTATGTATCGAGTACAAGTACCAGACATACATCGAAATGTAGGATTCAATATGCACATTAAAAATATCACTGGCTGCCACAAACAACAAAATGTAGGTTTCAATGCGCACATTAAGAATATCACTGTCTGCCAAGTCCCATCCTGCCGAAAACAAGGCAGCTGGACTTTTATGACTTCAATTTTGAGTGTTTACCTATGTATCGTGTAAGAGGACCAGACATACATCAAAATGTAGGTTTTAATGTGCACATTAAGAATATCACTGGCTGCTAGGTCCTATCCTGCCGGAACCCGGTGGCAGCCGCACATTTATGATGCCAATTTTGAGTGTTTGCCTATGTATCGAGTACCAGGACCAGACATACCTCAAAATGTAGGTTTCAATGTGCACATTAAGAATATCACTGGCTGCCAAGTCCTATCCTGCCGGAACACAAGGCAGCCGCGCATTTATGACGTCAATTTTGAAAGTTCACCTATGTATCGAGTACAAGGACCGAACATACATCAAAATGTAGGTTTCAATGTGCACATTAAGAATATCACTGGCTGCCAAGTCCTATCCTGCCGGAACACAAGGCAGCCGCGCATTTATGACGTCAATTTTGAAAGTTCACCTATGTATCGAATACAAGGACTGGACATACATCGAAATGTAGGTTTCAATGTGCACTTTAAGAATATCACTGGCTGCCACATATATCAAAACGTAGGCTTCAATGTGTACATTAAGAATATCATTGGCTGCCAGGTCCTATCCTTCCGGAACCCGGTTGCAGCCGCACTTTTATGACGTCAATTTTGAATGTCTATCTATGTATCGAATTCAAGGTCCAGAAAAACATCAAAATGTAGGTTTGAAAATGCATATTAATAATATAAGGGTCTGCTTTGTCGAATTTTAACGGAACCAGGTGGCAGCAACACTTTTATGACATCAATTCTGAACGTCTACCTATGTATCGAATTTAAGGACCATATATAAATAAATATGAAGGTTTAAAAGTGAACATTAAAAATATCATCGTGTGCCATGTCAAATCCTGCCGGGACCAGGTGGCAGTTTTTATTATGCCAATTGTGAGTGTTTACATATATAACGGACCTGGCAGACAGTGATATTCTTAATGTGTATTTTGATGCCTACATTTTGTTGTATATCCGGTCCTTGTACTCGTTACATAGGCAAACACTCAATATTGACGTCATAGAAGTGCGGCTGCCACCGGTTTCCGGCAGGATACGACCTGGCAGCCAGTGATATTCTTAATGTGCACATTGAAACTTACATTTTGATGTATGTCTGGTCCTTGTACTCGATACATAGGCAAACACTCAAAATTGACGTCCTAATGTGAATGTCCTATCCTGCCTGGGTTCCGGCAGGATAGGACCTAGCAGCCAGTGATATTCTTAATGTGCACATTAAAACCTACATTTTGACGTATGTCCGGTCCTTGTACTCGATACATAGGCAAACACTCAAAATTGACGTCATAAATGTGCAGCTGCTTTGTGTTCCGGCAGGATAGGACCTAGCAGCCACTGTTATTCTTAATGTTCACATTGAAACCTACATTTTGATGTATGTCTGGTCCTTGCACTCGATACATAGGTAAACACTCAAAATTGACGTCATAATAGTGCGGCTGCCTTGTGTTCCGGCAGGATAGGACCTGGCAGCCAGTGATATTCTTAATGTGCACATTGAAACCTACATTTTGATGTATGTCTGGTCCTTGTACTCGATACATAGGCAAACACTCAAAATTGACGTCATAAAAGTGCGGCTGGCACCGGGTTTCGGCAGGATAGGACCCGGCAGCCAGTGATATTCTTAATGTGCACATTGAAACCTACGTTTTGATGTATGTGGCAGCTAGTGATATTCTTAATATGCACATTGAAACCTATATTTTGATGTATGTCCGGTTCTTGTACTCGATACATAGGCAAACACTCGAAATTGACGTCGTAAATGTGCGGCTGCCACCGGGTTCCGGCAGGATAGGACTTGACAGCCAGTGATATTCTTAATGTGCACACTGAAACCTACATTTTGATGTATGTGGGATCCAGTGATATTGTTAATGTGCACATTGAAACCTACATTTTGATGTATGTCTGGTCCTTGCACTCGATAGATAGGTAAACACTCAAAATTGACGTCGTAAAAGTACGGCTGCCTTGTGTTCCGCCAGGATAGGATCTGACAGCCAGTGATATTCTTAATGTGCACATTAAAACCTACATTTTGATGTATGTCTGGTCCTTGTACTCGATACATAGGTAAACACTCAAAACTGACGTCATAAATGTGCGGCTGCCTTGTATTCCGGCAGGATAGGACCTGGCAGCTAGTGGTATTCTTAATGTACACATTGAAACTAACATTGTGATGTATGTCTGGTCCTTGTACTCGATACATAGGCAAACACTCAAAATTGACGTCATAAAAGTTCGGCGGCCACCGGGTTCCGGCAGGATAGCACCTGGCAGCCAGTGATGTTCTTTAAGTGCACATTGAAACCTACATTTTGATGTATGTGGCATCCATTGATATTCTTAATGTGCACATCGAAACCTACATTTTGATGTATGTCTGGTCCTTGTACTCGATACATAGGTAAACACTCAAAATTGACGTCATAAAAGTACGGCTGTCTTGTGTTCTGGCAGGATAGGACCTGGCAGCCAGTGATATTCTTAATGTGCACATTGAAACTAACATTTTGATGTATGTCAGGTCCATGTACTCGATACATAGGCAAACACTCAAAATTGACGTCATAAACGTTCGGCGTCCACCGGGTTTCGGCAGGATAGGACCCGGCAGCCAGTGATATTCTTAATGTGAAACCTACGTTTTGATGTATGTGGCAGCCAGTGATATTCTTAATGTGCACATTGAAACCTATATTTTGATGTATGTCCGATCCTTGTACTCGATACATAGGCAAACACTCGAAATTGACGTCGTATATGTGCGGCGGCCACCGGGTTCCGGCAGGATAGCACCTGGCAGCCAGTGATATTCTTTAAGTTCACTGCACATTGAAACCTACATTTTGATGTATGTGGCATCAAGTGATATTGTTAATGTGCACATTGAAACCTACATTTTGATGTATGTCTGGTCCTTGCACTCGATAGATAGGTAAACACTCAAAATTGACGTCGTAAAAGTACGGCTGGCTTGTGTTCCGGCAGGATAGGATCTGACAGCCAGTGATATTCTTAATGTGCACATTAAAACCTACATTTTGATGTATGTCTGGTCCTTGTACTCGATACATAGGTAAACACTCAAAACTGACGTCATAAATGTGCGGCTGCCTTGTATTCCGGCAGGATAGGACCTGGCAGCTAGTGGTATTCTTAATGTACACATTGAAACTAACATTTTGATGTATGTCTGGTCCTTGTACTCGATACATAGGCAAACACTCAAAATTGACGTCATAAAAGTTCGGCGGCCACCGGGTTCCGGCAGGATAGCACCTGGCAGCCAGTGATGTTCTTTAAGTGCACATTGAAACCTACATTTTGATGTATGTGGCATCCAGTGATATTCTTAATGTGCACATCGAAACCTACATTTTGATGTATGTCTGGTCCTTGTACTCGATATATAGGTAAACACTCAAAATTGACGTCATAAAAGTACGGCTGTCTTGTGTTCCGGCAGGATAGGACCTGGCAGCCAGTGATATTCTTAATGTGCACATTGAAACCTTCTTTTTGATGTATGTTCGGTCCTTGTACTCGATACTTTGAAAAATCGACGCCGGCTCCTGGACTATATGTTTTAATAGCAACTGAAAATTCATGAATAATTCTCGAGATGATAAAATTATTTAAATTCTGGACAGTCCAATACATGTATTAAAAAAATAAAAAAAAAATGTCTATAAGGGAAATTTCGTAAAAAATTCTATCCATTACATTATTCTTTATGTTGGAATTTCTACGAGAAATTTAAATATCTTCGTTAAAAATGACCCTAGAACGCAACATCAGCCCTAGTTAAAAACTTTATCTATTTATCTAGCTTGCTAGCATTCTCTATATAGATATACACATGTATCACAATTTTTATGGATACGATTACTTCTGCACAAATCTCTTCCAAACTGTTACATAAAATCAAGAGGCAGAAAATCGATTCAAGATTGTTAAGGGGTAAAATTCTACCAAGTAGGCTTGAAAAAAACCCCATATTTTCTTAACATATCATGTAAGTTTTAAGTTATTATTACTACTAGGAAAAGGACCAGAAAACTTTGCATCACAGATTTTTAATAAAAATAACAATGGACTCAAAAACGAAAAAAAATAGATTTTAAGGGGAAAAATAACTTTGTCAATTCTCAAGATATCAAATTCACTTGAATTTTGTCTAATTCTTTTTAATACTATCTACAACTTTTATACAGACAAGTTTTTAATATTAAAAAAATACCACAAAAACAAACAAATAAATAAATAAAAAGGAAATAAAATTTGCGTGTTAGGGAAGGTGAAATGAGAAAACAAGACAAAGAATCTCAATTTAGTAGCTATCCAATCATTTTAAACTTATTATAAATGCTCTTATTATTATCTACAACTTTTATACTGATAAATGTTTCATACGAGTAACTCTGTTATGTTTTTGAAATTTTGATTTTTGACACATTTACAATATTTTTTTAACTACACTATTGTGCAAAAGTAAAGGACGAGATTTTTTTCCAAATGGTATCGCCGTGCTCACGTTTTTCATATCGACCGAAACCATACTATATCGTAAAATGGGGTGAATAAGAACAGCGGGGTAAATAGGAACGAAACTTCCCACTCATACAAATAATTTCATTATAAATATATGTCATGATATTTTTAGTTGGCAATTTACTTATAAGAAGGTAATAATATTAAGAGTTGGGAAATTCAGTTTTGACATGTTTGTACAACTACTGGGGTATATAAAAAGACTTCAAGAGGATTCTCAAAAACCTCATAAAATGCGTAACATTTTGTATTAAAACGCGCTTCAAACAGCGTTTTCTCTATACTATCTTGTTATGAAGTACCTTTGTGTGACCCTGTAAATTAAAAACAAATATTTTTTGCACTACTGACTGTGCATAATGTACTTTTTAATCTATATTACATGTACTTATGTTCGAAAGAATATAACATCATTAATATTTACTTGAAATTATTTTTTTTCCATTGACCGTAATGCAAAGGAATGCTTTTGATTATCCCTATAATTAAACTAGATACCCGATTTTCATAAAATTTGAAATGACTCGATAAAATCATGCAACAATTATATATTTTAAATTTCAAATGATTCAGTAGGGTTATTTTTGCTCTATTATATGTGGACAGACAGCTACTATAAGTGCTATGTTTTTATATAGTCACGAACGCACCTAAAAATAGGTGAAACCATTAATCTTTCCAATAATAATTAGAGTGCTGCAAACAATAATTTTACACCTTCGTGCACCTTAATTAAAATTAAAATTTATTAGAATGAATTAATTATTTTCTCTCAGAATTAAAGTTAGAAACTATATTCATTGTGAGGTAAAATTTATATCTATGATAGATAGAAATCTCATAGTTCATCTTCATATTGCATTCATTATTTTATAAATATTTTGTAAAGAATAAAGAGTTCTGAATTTCTGTACGAACTCCCCAGCGATTCATGTTCCTCACATATTTTTTAATTACTATGAGAAGGAAATTGAAGGGAAAGATTATAATATTATGGTCTTCTGAGAAAAATGTAATTCGTTAAATTCTTTAGATTTAATAATTAGGAAATAGAAAATGTACGGAACTGAAAAGCTTAATTGCGATATGAAGATAAAGGTGCAGCATAATTCTATTTGGAATTAAAAAAAAAGAACGCGCATTTCTGAATTTTAAAAGGATATTAGAATGAAATAATGAATTTATAATAAATAAATGCATTGCTTAATTTTCATATTATTGTCCCTGTAATTAAACTATATATCTGATTTTCATAAAATTTGAAATGACTTGACAAAATTATGCAACAATTATATATTTTTAAATTCAAACGATTCTCTTGGATAGTTTTTACTCTGTTATGCTGACAGACGAACGGACTCAACGACGACTATAGGTGCTATGTATTCATATAATCACGAACGCCCCTAAAAATTGATGAAAGCATTGAGCTTTCGAATAATAATTAAAATTCTGTAAATTGTAATTTTACATTTTCGTGACAATTAATTAAAATTAAAATTTATTTTAAATAAATGCATTACTTTCAAAATTTTCATTCACAATTAAATTACGAAACTACACTTATTGTGATATAAAATGCATACATTTGATAAATAGAAATTTCGTAGTTCATCTTCAAATTGCTTTCATTATTTTATAATTATTTCGTAATGAATAAACTATTCTGATTTTCTGCGAGAAGTCCCCAGCGATTCTTGTTCCTCACACGCTTTTGAATTACTATAAGAAGGAAATTGACGAAAAAGATTTCAGTAATGTGGTCATCTAAGAAAAATATATTTCGTTAAATTCTTTATATTTAATAATTAAGAAATAGAAAACGTATGGAACTGAAATCTTTAAATGCCATATGAAGATAAGGGTTCAGCATTAATCTCTTTGGAAATTTAAAACGAATATGCAACTCCTTATTTTGAAAGGATATTAAAATAAAATAAAAAAATAATAATAAATAAATGCATTCCTCATGTTTCATATTTAGTATATTTCAGGGTCATTCAGGTTTTGAAAATAGAAACTTTGTAGTTTGTGAAAAATTATTATAATAAAGCAGGCTCCCACGCTAAGCTGATGAAACTCTTTGAAAAAACAAAAATATATCGTCGAATTTGCTTTAGCATTTTAAAAGTGTGTGAACTTTAACTTGGAATGTTTTTTCCGAAAAGGATTCAAAAGCCATTAAGCTATAATACTTTAAAAATGTATCAGAAAAAATATTTGGTTGGTAAAGACTAACATTTTTAGCTGATCAATGACTATAGAGTTTTGTACAGAACAGCAGAATGATATTCCATATACTAAAATCAATCGTGGAAAAAATATTGTAGAATGCAAATCTTGTTAATCCCCTCCATTAAAACTTTTTTAAAAGGCGAACTTTCATAATGATTAACTAATTATAGAACATTCCACCAATAATTCTGTAACTAAGCAAGAAGAACGAACTTTATCTAAATAACAATGTAATATCGAAATCTATCTAATATACTTTAAAAAAAAAAGATCTTTATACCATATGTTATTATTATTTTTTGTTGTTGTTGTTGTTGTTTTTAATACTTTTTTTTTTGTCATCGTGGCAACAGAAATATTCCATTTTTGGACATTAAAAGTGGACCAATCAGAATACGAATAAAATAAAATAAGTTGCGGAATTCAACCGCTAAAAATATTCAGATATACTTCAGATTTCTCAATTCTCTACCGAGAACAAAAACTATTTTTCCAAAAAGTTAAATTAAAAATTAAACGAAAAAAAAACGGAAAAAAAATCTTTTAATTACGTATTTTCTGTACAACAATACTCTTAGTTTTCTTGCGTTTTGCAAAGAAAAATAAATTAAAATTTATGTCATAAAATTGCCTCTTTGGATTTTCGAAGAGATTTAATACGATAAATTTTTCTTTAAGCTCGATTTTATAATTTTTGTTAGAGTTGATCCAATCAAAATCATGACAATCTGAAAGTTGTAGATAATATTCAGAAGATTTATAACAAATGTAAGCGGATTTCATATTTTATGAATTGACGAAGTTTCTTACTTTTTATCCTCCCCCCACCTTTTGTTGTTTTTATTTTTTATGTAAGAGTTGATCTTATCCAAAACTTGTCTATATAAAAGTTATAGATTTGATTAAGAAGAATGGTAATACATTTAAGTGGATTTGATATGTTGTGAATTGATGAAGATATAATTTTTTTCATGTTAAAACTGTAGTTTTCTTTCACCACTTTGCCCATCTTTGATAATATCAAAAATCTGTTATACATACATTTCCCTAGAAGTAATAATAAACCTAAACTGATTTTATTTGTATTATAATTTAAAAGTTATGGGGTTTTTTTTCATAAAACCCATATCTATTTCCACCATCCCCCACCTCCTTTGTCCGATTTTGACCATTAACGAACTTGATCGAAATTTTCTGTCCCTTGACTTTATGTTTCAGTTTGAAAGAGATTTGTAGAGTATTATGGAAATTAACATCGCCAAAAAAGTGATACATTGTATATGCAAATACAGAGACAGACTTATAGCTAGGTAAAGTTTTGAACTGGAGTGGTTTGGTGTTCTAAAATCATGATCAGCGTAAATCCGTAATTTTTTTTTTTAGAATTCCATTATAGAGTAGAATGTAATAGGTAGTATTTTTCACAAAATCTACTTAAAAATATATGTCACTCATAGATAACGAATGATTTTGTAATTTGAAATCAATGCTGTTGAGAAATCTTTTGTATTGAAATTAATTTCTGTGTCATTCAGCAGTTTTCAATTTATGCAACTATAATTATTTTTAATAATTGTGCATATAAAATGGTACCTGCTTGTAAAATAAATTCATCAAAAGAAATCACGCGCTCCATATATTATAATTTAATTTTGAAAGATGAAACTAAATTTCTCCGATTTTCTGAATAATGTATGACATGCTCCGTTTTCTTCCGATAACTGTACAATGGAAGAATAAATAACGGAAGTATCATAATTGTATGAACGTCTGATGAAAACTTATTGATTAATAAACTTAATCGTTATTATTTAGAAACTTTTTTCTTACAATAAAATTCCTAATGATAATATAAATTTCAGATGAATTTTTTGTAAAATAAATAGTAATAGATAAACATAAATATTATCATTGTAATATAAGGTATCAGAAATATTGAAAATTATTTCAATGCAATCTTAAGTAGATTTCTTAAAAAATACTACCGCTTACATCCTCCCCCATATTTCAATTTTTATTAGCTTAAAAGAAATACAACCAACCGATTGAAAATTGCCCAAGCCATGACTCGAACCCAGGTCATTGATAGAGCGAACTGCCGTTCTACTAACTTAATCACTTAAACCGGCATGCAGACTTGCACTATAATATGTATGTTGCCAAAATTACAGACGAAGCACAAGATGGACATTTTTTTCCATTGAGCCATCAAATCTGAGGTAAATACGACGGGGAATTTTCTACGCAAAAATTTCTAACAATTATATATTATTCTCCCTTATATTAGAATTTCAGAGACATTTTTGCAGATCTACACGGATCATGCCCCCTAAACCCAAAACCATACACAGTTTAAAACTTTAACTATCAATCTATATCTATATCTATATATATATATACGGATAGATAGAATTAATAGAATTAATTCTAAAACTTCTCGAAGGAGAAACGTGCACATGCATGAGTTAGGATAATATTAAGGATGCTAATGCTACGGAAGAGGACAACCATGGATATCTGGTTGAGTTTCTCAACAGCAAAACTGTATGAGGCATTCCTCCACATATATTGATTTTATCCACATATTATCCACATATATTGAAAAAAGGTATTTATGATCTTACCGAACTTAAACACTATAACAGGATTTTGCAGCAGTACTAGGCTTATATTTAACGATTTATTCTAGGCTTATATTTAAGGATTGCTGAAATATAAACAGGTACCGTTAAAGGTGAAATTGTTTTCATTCCGCGGAGGATTGACCTGTGCAGCATTTCTGACATGCGATATCGACTGACGAGACGACAATTTTTGGTCAAATTTGCATTTGCAATGACCATCAATAAGCACAAATGCTACAATTTGTTTGCACTTATTTGCCAGCTCCTGCTTTTAGTCATGTGCAGTTGTATGTAGCAGGCTCTTGAGTACGACATAGTTAAGTTATCGAAGTGATAATTGATCAAGGACCTCAACAAGGAAAATTCACTTAAACTCTGGAATATATTGTACGAAAAATTAGTGTGCAAGAAAGTCCTTAAAAACTAAATTTAAAAGAACGTATAGAAATTATTAAGTTATTTCAGGGACATTGATTAGTGATGTTAGTATGCCTTTACTGAAATCTTAAAAATTGCAACCTACAAATTAAGCAAAAATTTTGTAATTATTTGGGAAGGTATCGTTTTAATAGTGCTAGCTTTAGATGGGTAAAATAATATTTAGATGGGAAAAATAATTTATAACAAGCAATTGTTTTAAAGCAACTAATATTTATGAGTTGATTATTGATATAAGCTTTAATTATTTGTCATTTACCCTACATACTGCCCGTATAACGGGCTATGCAATATTATTTCATATAATCGTAGATATTTCATTAAATTCCCTTTTTAAATTTAAAAAAAAATAAAATTCTTTAACAATGACATTATAATATGAAGAAAATTCGTAAAAGAATTAAACACTTGGCAGCTGTATAGATTTCTGTAAGAAAATAGTAATTTTACATCTCCGAACAATTTATTAAACATAAAAATGAATAGATTTATTATCTTTTTTTATTTCATAATTAAAATATGAAGTAATATTCATTTTTGAAATAAAATGGTTATCTACGATGAATGGAAATCTCATATTTCACATTCAGATTCTTTTCATCTTTTCATAATCAATTGGAAATGAATAAACTTTTCTGATTTACAGATCGAAATCTGTAATTATCCATATTCGGCTCACGTTTTTTTTTTTAATTACTGTAAGAAGGAAATTGATAGAAACTCGCATTTAATAATAGAAATTATAATAATATGATCCTCCGAGAAAAATATATTGCGTAAAATTTTCTGCATTTAATAATTAAGAAAAGGAATTTCTATCCCAATAAAGTGCCACAAGAGCAATGAAAAGCTTAATGGTAAAGTGAAGATAAAGGTGAATATTTATTCTCCTTGGAATTTCGAACGAATATAAAATCTATATTTTGAAAGGATATCAAAACAAAATAATGAATTTATAATAAATAAATGCATTGTTTGTATTTCATATTTAGTTGAACGTACATTCATGTTTTGAATGTACCTGTGTCACATGTTGCATCATGTGAAAAGTAATGTTTTATAAAAGCAAGCTTCATTCGCTAGACAAGTTGCTTTTACCGAACGAACTTTCAATCAAATAAACTTACTCATGACTTTTACTTTTAAAAGAATATCAGACTTTACCTGGAGGGTATTTCCGAGTTGCTGAAAACGCAACCAAAGCCATTGCTCTATTATATTTTCTAAATATGTCACACAAAGTTTGTCTAGTAACGAATAACTCTTTCAGTTTATAATTTACAGACGGATTTTACAGATAACAGATTCAGATTTAGATTCAGCCAGGTGTGAACGCTTTCTAATTGGTTTGCGCTCAACTAGCCCCACAGTGTATTTTGCAGATAACATAAAGAAGATAGAACAATAGAAAAATATCCACTGTACTAAAATGAGCTCGTAATAATCTTTCGACAGTTCTAGTCTCACAAAACTGTCTCATTCCAGTGATGTTAAAAAAAGACTAATATTTCATAACCGGATTTATTAATTATAAAAATTTCGATCAATAATCATGTACCAAAATAATGTGTAAGGTAGTATTACATAATATAACCATTACTGAAAATTATCAAAATGACCATGTAAGTCTTATCAAAATCTGTATTGTAAAACTGTTTTTAAGCCTGGTTATTCCATAATTATGCTCAAATGAATATTGAAGTTTACCCCATATTTTTATAATTAAGGTACGAACAACGGTATGTTATATACTGAAACCTTTCCATTAAAATTACCAAACGTAGTATCTGTATCTAAAATAATATATTTTTTGTTATTATTTAATTTATACGGGTTTGAATAAAATTGTTTGAAATTTATTAAATTATTAACAATAATATTAAGCTTTAAATTTTTATGATGTCAGTCTATTTTATCGAGAAATTTTACTATAGAAGAATAGCAATATTAAATATAAATTCATGAATCTCATTAATTATTCCCTGAGACAGTGCTTCCCAACCTACTTTGTACCCTTTACTTAGACTTTTAATTTTGCTATACGCCAATTTCCCATAAACACGCATCCTTCCGATCTACACCCAGCTACTTAACACAAATATCCTTTTTTCATTAGTAATCTTATTATCAACAAAATACATTAAATTGATACAAATAATATTCCCAATAGTTAAGAGTGGACCTTACACTGTAGTTTACGATATGAATATTGACACAGTTAACATATAGTATTGACATAAAATCTACATACCAATTTGTATGAAGTTTAAACATTAAAACAATGGTAAAGTTATCTCGACAGTTTCAATCGTAGTACTCGGCCTTTTTCGAAGGAAAAAACCGGGATAACTTTATCATTGTTTTAATGTTTAATCTTAATACAAATTGGCATGTAGAATTTAAACTGTTATATTTTATCCCATTGTTTAGCAAATTCAAAATAAAAATTCTGAGCTTCTCTCAATATTCGTATAATAATATTATCATTTCAAAATTTTTGTGACTTTATTAATTCCGCCATTAAAAACATTATTTTCATGTACCCCTCGGAGAATAGCCACGTAATCCCTCGGGGGTTGCACGTACAAAGGTTGGAAACCGTCGCTCTATAATATCGATTTTAGTTTTCAAAAATTATGATCAATCGAGTCACTATATGTGTAGAAACACTGAAATTTTATTTAGCAGTAATATTATTCCAGGCCGGAAGATTTTAAGTAATACTTGTAGAGGAAAGGAAAATACATCATTTAAATTATATAATGAACCACATTTCAAAATTAAATCATTATTACTATGAAATCATTCCATTTGCAATTCATTTCTCTAAGATTCATCAAAATTTAAATTTATTAAAT
This sequence comes from Maratus speculifer, assembly GCA_964019185.1. Taxonomy (NCBI): domain Eukaryota; kingdom Metazoa; phylum Arthropoda; class Arachnida; order Araneae; family Salticidae; genus Maratus; species Maratus speculifer. Next base: position 142,351,944 of record OZ025295.1, read on the forward strand.
TAAATGAATTAATTTTCTTAATTACTTTCGCTATACAATTAAAAATGGGGATTCATTTATAATATGAAATGCATGAAGTGAAATATCATGCTTCATATTTTCAAAATACTTTGAAGAATTGAATAAATTTCGGTGTTTTTCTGGGTGATATATTTCAGAATTTTTGTGTGTTCAGTTGCCTTTATTAATGCAAGTAGAAATAACTGAAACTACAGGGAATCTCAAAAAGATCTGTACACTTTCAAAATTTATTTAAAAAATGAATAGATCAATAGCAAATCTAGTTACAACAATTGATATAGTAACTTAAAAAAATTCTGCTGACTTAATAAACTTTAACAAGAGATCCTTTCGTAACACGAAGAATACCTAAAGATATTCAAATTAAATACACGAACATTTTAGCGCAACATTTTAGCACTCACATCAATCTTTAATTTCAATCGAAATCAACCACTTGATTTAGATTGATATCAATGTTTTGGTGGTTATTTGAGTGTGATTATAGGATTTTGTTCCATTAAACCAATCTACACACTGAAATTTCTTTAGGGGACAAGCAGTTTTTGAATAACTGAATTCTTTAATAAATGTTTATGTGTTGTGCAGCATCATTTATGACCGGAAAAATACTGTTGAGTTATTATACCTATTATTGTAAATAGTTTTGATATAGGACTACTCATTTTTTAATAAAATTTTGAAGTTGTTCTGCTCTTTGTTAGGACACCTTGTATTATAGCAGTATAAATTTCTGCGGAGACATATAAGGTCTTAATAATAAATACCTAAAAAACGTCAAATGCATTTTTCAAAAATCTCATATCATCATAAATAATCATAACGATAATGTAACTGTGAAGTAAATTATTTTAGGAAGTAAAATATGAGAAATAAATATAAAAATTTTCGCTTACATTCTAATTTAATAGAAATAATGAATCGTGTTGCAATTAAAACACACATGCAAACAAAAATAAAGCCTGCATTCAACAATTAAAGCTATGTATATTCCACGGACATATACACTGCTTGCAGTTTTAGGTGGATTTTGTATCTGGTAAACTTTTTAGCTGATTGATACATGGTCGACAGACATAGTATGTTATATGAGAATAAATTACACATGTTTGGCAGAAAAAAATGCATTTTATTGCGCATTTGTGTACAAAAGGAAAAAACACAATTTGTGCATATGAGAAAAAAAGTATAAGAAAAGGTGTTTTCTTCAAAGAAAATCATTTTCAGTAGGGGGTCTGGTTTCCACGGGCGGCCAGTAACGTTGAACACCTTTGAGGCATGGCCTCAATGAGGCTATTAATGACGAGTTGGGGTATTCTGCCCCACTCTTCCAGAAGAACTCTTTCCAGCTCTTGGAGAGCTTGTGGGGACTGTTGGCGGCCAGAAACTCGTCTTCCTAGAGTGTCCGAAACGTGCTCGATTGGATTCATGTCTGGTGAACACGCTGGCCATTCCATTCAAACGATTCCTTCCTCGAAAAGGAAATCCTCTACCAGGTTTGCACGATGTGGCCTGCAGTTATCGTCCATTAAAATGAAGTTATCTCCGATTGCTCAGCGTAAGGGACTACAATAGGTCTGAGGATCTCATCCCTATATCGGAGACCAGTCAGAGCTCCATCTCGAATGATGTAGAGGTCAGTGCGCCCGTCAATGGAGATGCCACCATACAGCAACACTCCTCCACCGCCAAATCTGACACTTTCGTGCACGAACGCAGGATTATTCCTACTGCCACGGTCCCTCCAAATGAAAATACGCCTATTATCCGGATGCACAGAAAAACGGGACTCGTCAGAAAACAGAATATTGCTCCATTCATTGACATGCTCGGTTGCTCACTCCCTGTGGTCGCGACGATGCCTTGATGTTAATCTAACACATACCATCGGCCGGCGAGCATAGAGACCTACAGCATGGAGCCGGTTTCGGACAGTCTGAGTTGAAATCGTGGTGCCTATAGCCGAGCGAAGGTGTTGTTGGAGAAGGTTAGCGTTCATGTTTCGGTGTCTCCGAGCTGTTAACGCTAAATACCGATCTTCATTGGGCGTTGTTGCCCGTCTACGACCTTGCCCTGGTCTTCGGCCTGCACATCCACTCTCCAAAAAACGGTTCCAGATCCGGGAAATGACATTTTGTAACACTCCAGTGGCTTGCGCTAGTTCGGCTTGAGTTTGGCCCCCTTCTAACCTACCAGCAATTCTCCAAGCTTCTGAATCTGTCAAATGACTTCGCTGAGACATCGTACTCATCGAAACAAAGCAATCACTGAATGCCGATCATCCTTGTCTTCATTCTCTTTTATCCAGTTGAAAGTCAAATTTTATTCGCTGCCGCTGAAGTGACGTTTTTGACGTCGAACTCAAAATTTGCATACTCCACAGTTTGAAAACCAGAAAATTTTGCATTTGTGATTCTCTTCTTCTATTTTCGGCAAAAAAAATTTCGTTTATATCTTTATTTTATATAAAACTTCAAATATCCTTTAATTGTTTTGAGCAATGTATATGAGAAGTCCAAAAGCCAAGGGGTAGAAGTGACAAAATGTCGATTTGGAATAAATTGAGTTTAAAGATAATTCATGTTAAATTGGAACATCAATAACAATTGACTAAATTGAAATAGGAAACATCTGCTTGTTGCATTCTAATCTTTGAACTCTCATTTCAATAACTGTTAAAAAAAATAGGATACAATTTTCTTTAAATGTATAATTAATCAATATTGTTTGTTTTTCGAAAAAAGTGGTTTATCTCTATAACTCTCCAAATAATCAGAAAATGACCTATATTTCTTTACCCAAAATGAAAAAAGGATATTTGCAGATACCCTGTGCACTTAACTCAATTTTTTCGATTTTGTCACACATACTCCTTGGCTTCTGGGGTCCTCATATACAATAAATACAATAAATTTAACTGGAATGGAAAATTAGCCAGAGCCAGGGATCGAACTCGTGACCACAGTGTACTAGGCAGCTCTTCGACTCTCAGACGAGGTATAGGCCAGACTGATTCAGTTGCAGAGCAACAACGTAGTGGTAACGGGTTCGTTTCCTGGCTCTGGCTAATTTTCCATTTTACTGCAGTTGTGTTTATTGCATTAATTGTACGTAAATCTATAAATGTTTTTAAGTGTTACAATTGTTCGTCACTCATAAAAATCCACATGCTACGAGATTTCTTTGAAAAAAAATTGTGTTTCAGTAAGATTCAATTAAAAATTTAAATATCGAAAAAACCTAAAACACTGCGTATGTTTAGTACGAAATTCTTCTCAAAAACGAGCACATTATTAAACAGCCAGTTTTTGTGCTTCAAACGTTTAATTTTACTCATATATAGCTGCATTAAATAAAGCAATTTAATTTCAATTTTTATTTAACAATTACAGATATGAAGTGATGCTCTTTTATGAAGCAATATGAATTTTTATAACATGCAAATTTCTCAGTTGTTAAAAAGCGTTTCAACCAGAAATAGAACCACAGATCTATCTCTTGGTTGAAATCATCAATTATCTTTAATTTGCGTTATCCCGAACGAATCTGGGGGAATTAATGTGCCCTGTTAACCTTGTTGATTACAATATCTGGTCTGATATCTGAATCGCCAAAAGAAAATAAATAGCAGATGATGGAATTCGAGAAAATGCTGAATATGTAACCACAGAAGAATACTTTTTACAATTATTCTAATTTGTAAATAAGTCATATCAGATGTGAATTACATATTTTATATTAATGAATGATCCAACACATTGGTATAATATTCCTCATTGATATTTTTTTTTCCTTTTTCAATGCAATTGATGGTAAAAATTACGCACGCATATCAAAACTCTACAGCTATGGCATTGTTTACACATAAAGTCACCTTAGCCTTTTTTTAGCGCAGTTTGGCGGCGAAAATTCGACTGTTTGGAATGTTCTTTCCTTTTCGTGGGGGGACTGTGATGAATATATATATCGTTAACAGTTATGAATTGATGCCAAAAATCATTTCGATGCCAATACATACATTTATTATTATTTTTTTATTATTCTCATTCATTAAATTTCATTAGAAAACTGCAATACAAGAGTAAAATAAATTAAAATTGAATGCTTTATCGTTGGAATCTTTTTATAATTTTCATAAGGAACTTGAATGAATAAATTTTTCGATTTAAAAGCTCTCGCAATTTATGCTTATTTATATTATGATGTACACGCATGCATAAATTATTTTCAATAATCCGAAGAAAAAATAGAAGTATAGTTGCAAATATTACATTAATAAAATCTTTCGGGGAAAATTTATTGTGTGAAATACTGAATTTTTATTGATTAAGGAATGCAATTTGTATTATATTGAAACAACACGCAAGCAATGAGAATTATAATATTTATGTGAATATGAGACTGAATTCTCAGTTAATACTATTCTCCTTGGAATTTAAAAGGGAATTCAAATATTTTTGATGCAATAAGATGTTTATATAAAATTATGAAGTGATAAACAAATGCACCATTTAAAATTCATATTTCGTTACTTTTATGTAGATGAACGTGATAAAAATCAGAAAGCGGAAGATTTTAAATTAACATATAATACTTTGAAAAGGAGTTCCAATAGTCTTGAAATTTTGTTAAATCCAATACCCAAACTATAATTTAAGTTTCATTTAATAAACTGGATGCATTGTTACCTATAATTACTCAAACAAATCTATATTTATTTCTATTCTCAAATATTTAACTACTGGTTCATGTGTATAAAGATGTAATGTTATGTACTTTTATCTCTCTTTTCGTGATGTGCTACAGTTATAGAATAATGCATAACAATACCTAACAGTTTTACAGTTATTAGAACCCAACATTGAATTATGGAAATGGGCCCTATTATTTCATAATTGTCATAACTATTTTTAAGTTAAAATAAAGAAAATTATTTATTGCTGAAAAATATTTTTGTGCTTAATACAACACTCTTTGCAAATATGGAGGCCAAGTTCAGAGCAATGTAAGTAACGTTGCTGATGCCAATCGAATTATTTATTAGCTGAAGACACTTTAGCTACTTATATACATTTCCAGTTTTGGCATTTTATTAAGTACTACATTATAATTTGTACAGTGGACTTTCAAAATCTCCAAAAATCATCAAAATGTCGAATTTTCATTTTTAGCATAATAACATTATATGAACTCCCTGCTATTGAACGCCAAAAAAAAAAAAAAAAAAAAAAAAAAAAAAATTCAATTTTGACTATTTTTACCGGAGTTACATATATTTTTGTCCATTCAGCTGATTCTGCCACGCCCCTTTGTTTACTTTTTGCGATTCACAGCCGTAAAATTTAGATTAGTTCTTCGTTTTACCTTACTCAATGTTATTCTTTTGTACTGAATACTTAATAATTTTGTAATTTCGCAAAAAAATACTTTAACTGTTTCTTTTAGCGTTTGTTTACAATGTATTTAGAGGAATTTCTTTTTGTCCCCAATATTTCTAGCATAAAATAAAAAAGATCTATCTCTCAACAACTATTTAATATGATTAACAAAAATTTGCACAATAAGAGGCATTTATATCATGAATATTTCCAGAAAAATTACAAAAAAAAAAATCATAAAAAAATAAGAAAAGTTAGTTTTCAGATTTTTTTTTTTAAATATAGATACTTCACATCCTTTTCATGAATTACTGTCGAAGCCACATATTTTATGTATATGTACCATAAAAATATAAAACACTTACATATAAGCTGGAAATGATATTATATCCCTTATACAGCTCATATTCAAAATATTAGAATAATTGAGAAAAAGTAATAAGAAAAAATTATTTGTCATTTATTTATTTTTTATACTAAGTAAATACAATTAAATTTCTTATAAATTAAATCTGGAATGTTTAGATAAGATTTTAACATTTATAAAATATAAAATACAGCACAATAAATTAGGTATACAGCTTCCTTAAACACACCAGACTATTAAAATAAAATTTAGATTGGTTCAAAATATTAGAATATTTTATTTTACGCAACAATATTACCTCATGAATATGAAGTAAATGGTAGTTAATATTTTGTAGCATCCCCTTTAGCTTTCATAACAGAGTACAATCGATCTTGCATACTATATACAAGGTGTTTACAAACATTTCTATAAATATTAGCCCAAATAGACTTTATACGTGCCACTAACTAAGTTTTACTTGAAGGAGGATTTTCTTGAAGTTTTTTCTTCATTATACACCATAAGTTTTCGATGGGATTAAGATCTGGTGAATTTGGTGGCCAAGGAAGTACCTTAATGTTGCGTTGGCGGAACCAATTCTTAGTTGACACCGAGGTATGCGGGGACGCTAAATCTTGTTGAAAGATGAAATCATCTTCAAATAAATCTTCTGATGATGGAATCATGTAATATTCTAAAATTTCTTGATATATCAGAGAGTTAACCTTTTCGTAGATGATGCATAACTTTCCAGGTCCTTCTGCACTCATACAACCCCAAACCATGACACTAGCAGCAAATTTTACGGAACGTTTAAGGCATTCTTTATCAAATGCTTCTTGCTTCATTCTCCAAACTCGAATACCTTGATTACCATATGAAACACAAAACATACTTTCATCACTAAATAATATATTTTCCCGATCTTCATTGCTCCATAAACGTCTTGATTTACACCAATTCAATCTTATACGCTTTTGTCTTGCAGTCATGAGAGGTTTTGTTTTCGGTACACGAGATTCAAATTTAAATTTATGGAGACGTCTTAATGTTGTCGATGTAGAAACTTCAACTCCTTCTTCTTTCCGTTTTCGGTGCAAGAATCGCACACTTTTAAAACGGTTTTTCTTAACTATACGCTTCAGTTTCCTGTCATCTCTAGCAGATGTTTTTGGTTTTCGGCCACCATTTCGGCGATTATTTTGAAATTTTTCAATTTTTGAATATTGTGTTAGTATTTTACTAACGCTCGATTGCGAACAATGTAAATAATTCGCTATAAAACATTGATTTTTACCGTGCCGATACAAATCAACCATACGAAGTTTAGTAGATTCAGGAATATCACTCACACGGCCCATTTAAGACGAAAAAGAAACAAACTTCAAAAAAGAATACTGATTTTAAATAAAATAGTCTGAATTTAATCAATGATGCCACCAGTTAAGAATTGGTAATAATTAAAGGAGAATTAATGTGAAATATTCTAATATTTTGAACCACTTGAATAAAAATTCTAATATTTTGACTTTTCAAAATAATTTTTTTTGCAATTAATCTTTTCAAAAATGATATTAAATTTAAGATAACAAGTAAGTTTAATCAACAATAAGTTCTTAATAAAAATATCGTTTGCATATTTTCATTAAAAGACATTAAATTACCAAACGATATTTTCAATTTCTAAAAATAAGATAATTATTCTAATATTTTGAATATGAGCTGTATATAACTGAAACTGTGTCAGTTGGAAAATATTAAGTAATTATAACCATTGTAGTTACTAAAACCTGTTTTTCTCAGAATGAATATTTTCGTCGTTTTCATGATTTCAAAATGTTCCATGCGCAATACTTTATGCCCATTTTTTCTGATTTTTTTAAAAAGATTTCTATATATGTGTTAACAAATGTTACTAAAAATATACTTGTTTAGACGCATTTAAATTTTTAAAATTTCAGTTATATGGAATTTTTAATGATTTTTTAACGAAAAATACAAAGAAAATAAGTTAAAATCTTTTTTAATGTTTTACAAGTAATATGCTAAAAATGCTTAGTAACATTTACTTGCATTATGGAAGGTTTATTATGAAAAGAAAATAACAAGTATGTGAAAACTGGTTGTGCGTGGGGCATTTTGAAATATTGTTATTTTTCTTTAATTAAAAAAATCTGTATCTCAAAAACAATTAAATGTATTTTTTTTTAAATTGTGAAATAAGAGATATTTATATACAAAGACTATTTCCATAAATTTAAAAAAATAATAATTGAAAATTAAAAAAAAAATAGTTTTGAGAGTCCACCGTACCCTTAAAATAATTATTTTTAAATAATTATCACTTTGAAAAAGACTTTTTTCAAATAAAATTTTGCATTTTGATCATTTGTTATTTTTATTATAAACCGATCTATAATTGTAAAAATGAACACTTAAAAATTTCACTTTTTTGTAACTAATAAACAACTATTATGAACAATTTTTAGCGAATTAAAACTAGATATAAGGTCAAAATGAACACGTAAAGCATAAAGTAATCAAGAGACAACGGTAAATATACGATAAAGAAAGAAAATTTCAGTTGTTGGCAATTTTCAACAGTATGCCTTAGAGGGTTAAGCTATTAAGGATTGAGTAATTAATGCTTCTGGGCACTTTATGTATTTGGACCCATATCACCAACTTTTCATCATAATTTGAGGAAGATACTGCATATAAAGTCGTTAGGAACACGCTTCTGTGGTTAATAATATTTTACTAAAATAGGAAGGAAAGCGTATTTACTTTCATATTTAATAAATTTTGGAAATGAGTTAGTATCGAGGATAAAAAACATTATGATCCTTTTGCGAATGTGAACATTTTTTAACTATAAAAGAAACACATATATTTTATATTTTATTTAAGAACTATATTTAAAAATAACTACCAGCATAAAGATTGCAGAAATTAAGACATAACAAAAAATAAATAAATAAAACTTGAACGAATATAAAGTACACAGACTCGTAGACAAATCCAGCTACGTACTTCTACTTTTGAAGTCAGAATGTTTGAAAACATATTTTATGTCATATTGAAAAAAAAAATTGATATGATAATTGTGGCGGTTAATAATTTTTCATTATAAAAAGCCTTTATAATTTGAAGTAAAGACAACAAATGTTTTTTTTTCAAATTATGTATCATCGCTCCTTACACATTTTCCCATTTCTCTGAAAAACTGTAAATGCTCTTCCAAAAAAAAAAAAGAAAAAAACTGTACATTTTTTAGGTCATTCTGTCATCAAGAAGATACTTGAATCTCCGTAATTTTTGAAAAGTTTCTAGATAATTTATCAGACATTGATGCTAATTTGTAGTCGTAAGAAGGGACCAAGTTTTATTAATACTACGGGAGAGCACAACTTTCCACACAAGTACTTTTTGTTTTTTGTAGCATATTTTGGTCGCTGTTGGATCAACGCATTGTTAAAAATGATCATACGACGAGGGTAGCGAACAATATTACCTATTTCACCTGATTTCAAAAGTTCGTGATAGACGGCATACTTATAAGTCAAATTCACACATTGTCTTCATTCCGGAATGATGCAATTTTACTGTCTTTGCTAGTAGTTGTCATGGATTATACATTGATATTGAGCTAGGACATTGCTACTATACGTTGTAACATATACACGACGATTTTCACTCACATTTTTAGGTGCGTTCATAATCATGTAGTATCAATAGTCGCCGTTCAGTCTGTCCGTCTGCCCGCATAAATAACAGAGCAGAAATTACCCAACTGAATCATTTGAAATTATAAATATATTACTTTTGGATAATTTTGTCGAGCCATTTAAAATTTTATGAAAATCGGATGTATAGTTTGATTGCTGGGACAATCAAAATTATTTCTTTACATTATGGTCAATGTGAAAAATACTTTCAAGTGCATTTCAGCGATGTTAAACTTTTTCGAACAAAATAAAATTGATATAACATCGCTGAAATGCACTTGAAAGTATACATTCTGCATAATCGTGTTGCAAAGGATATTTGTTATTAATTTATAGCGTCACAGAAAAGTATTCCATTAGATAAGGGTATAGAGGGAAACAGCGTTTGGGACGCATTTTTATAATATTAAACTGTTTCACATTTTATGACATTGATGTACGTTGCTGAGGTTTACTACAAGTTACTACCGGTATAATAAAAAATAGATGGTATTTACAGAGATACACAAAACATTTCTTCTATATTGCGCAAGTACACTGTCAGAAAAATTCGTCAATATACACTAAGTTATCCTCATTTTTTCACAAATAATTTCCGCACTTCCAGAAAACATATTTGATTTGTGAATTCATTCCGAACGTCGAAACATGAGGGAGAGATTCCGTTTATTTCTAGCACGTATGCGTATTGTGTCTGTTAGTAATAAATTCGAATTTGTTTTTAAAATGAAAAACAAAATAAACAAATTATAATGTCTAATTTAGTTTTAAAAAGACAAAAATGTTTTCGAATTTAAAAATAAATAACAATTACTTTCTTTATTCATTCAAAAGTTCTCACAATTTGTTATCCAAAGTTGGATAAGTTGAATAAAGTTGAATATACTAAGTTATTTATAGAATAAATATTCGTATTTAAAATATACTTTAAGTGAACACATTTAAAAGATTTTTTAATTAAAAAATAAAATGAAAAAAAAAATTATATTATTCAAAAAAAAATCTTATCGAATAAAAATATAATACCCAAACTTTTCTTTTAGCAATATACGTAATATATTTAAAATTTATATTTTTATAGTATATTAATAGTAAACGTAAAAAAAAAAAAAAACAGGCCACAGTTTCATGAAAGATGAAATCTTTCCGAAACTAACTTCAAAATTAAAAGCTTTGTAGCAAAATAGACCAATCACACCCATATGAAATGAATGGTTCTACTTTAAAGCACTTCATTAATGTACAGCGGTAGCGTCAAGGTAACGCGTTTGATTTCCAATGCTGGGATCGTGAGTTCGATCCTCAGCGGTGCCGGATTGATATTTTTGAGAATTTTTTTCAAACGACGGATATTTTACCTCTTTTGACGGAGAAAAAAATAAACGGATAATCGTCAATCTACAGACAATTACTGGCAGCAGTGCTGCCAGTACTTTTTCTGTAAAAAGACGGAAGTTTTTTTGAGAGTGTACTGTATACTATTACACCAAGATCTGGATATTTTTAAAACTAGCACGAACGCACATCATTTGCTACGCTGGACATGCCATTCCCGAATTATTCTTCCTAATGAACAATACAAAGAGTATGTGTAGTTCCTATTCTTTATATAGCTGGAAACTCGATATGGTAACAACACGAAAAGAAACATAACGCTAACTTGGGAACGCTTAAAGGGCTAAAAGGGCGTTTTAAAAGTTATTACCAAAGACATATAAAATGCCAAAAATGTTTGACTGTGAACCACATCTTTTTTCAAAAACCATCGCTTGAAAAACTAAGAATTATCAATTTGCACACCTTTATTCTAATAATAAAAAAATAATAAAAACGAAAAAGCAAAATCTTGAATGAAAAATGTGATGCGAATATTAAATTGTATTGCACGCTAAATTGTAAGCCTGTATCACTTTGTATTTTCGAAATGCGCCCATTATTTCTCTAAGTTTGTCATTATTCTATATAATTGAGGAACATATACATGTCGTTTAGTTCACATTGAAAGATATAGTATTCTAAAAAACCTTATTTACATACATAAATTGTAAGTATTGTTATAATACTATGTTATAGTGGATTAGGTGATTTCGAAACAAACAAATAAATGAATAAGCCGTCGTGAATTTTCTTTTTAATAAAATTATGCTTATAATTTTGTTTAAATTATTTTTCTGTTAGTTTTATGAGCAATTTACCAGCATTAAAATATTTTTTCGGAAATATTATGAAAGGCTTATTTAATATATACATACATACATACACACACACACACACACACACATATATATATATATATATATATATATATATATATATATATATAGATGTAATAAATTATTACAGTATTACAAATTCACTTTTATCGAAACAAGGCTGAACCCGTTAAATTTCGACGAAAAAAGGTATTTAAGAAGGAACTATTTAATTTATTTTAAATGAACCCGCAAAATTAGTTACAATTAAAAACGCACCTTATAAGTTCTAACTCTTAAAAACATTATATATATCCTAAAGTTAACAAAGAACTATTTTTATAAAAGTCAGTTGTAAAAATTATTTAAAATAAACTTTATTCGTATATGTAAGCAGAAAAATGTAATAAAGATCAGTTATTATTATACATTTATCAATTAACACTTTTTGCTTAGTAGTCCAAAATAAAAAAGAGCAAAATGTATTCCACTTTGACTCAGTTATAGAATTTTTCCCAGTGAAATCTAAAGCCGGCATAAGTTTCACTATCTCAAAATTTACATTTGCACCTCTCATATCCGTATTCCAATTTTTAAAATAAATGATATTTTGATTTGATATTTTTAAAATCAGAAAGGAGAATATATGCTACACAACTATTCCTTTAAGTATATTTTTCTAAAGAGAATGCTTTGTATCGTGAGTAAAGTAAATTTGTAATAAACTATAAATCATCTCATTGATAAATAAAGACGAAATAAAGTCAAAACTCTCCAGTTTTAAAACAGACGATATTTTTGACATAGCAGGTATTTTAATTAAAAAATGCTTCACTTTTATGAGAAAATGGCAACAAACAGCAATATGCATTTACCCCTTACATTTAATAGAAATAAGTACGCATATTGCCACAATTACAAAAAAGATATTAAAAACTACAAAATAATAATTATCTCAAAAATAAATTAAGATACAGATTTCAATAGAATTGAATATAAAAGTACATTTTTTTATCTGTATTATGGTGAAAAAAAAATGTAAATGTGCGATATTTGGAAATTTTTAAAAATGCAATAGAAAAAATACTCCAAAACCAAAATTTCAGTACAAATTTTAAAGTCTTGCAATTCGCAAAATGACATATACGTTGCGCACAGGTATGTTTGGACTTTATTATATAGATAACTAGATACTATTTTAAGAAAGAGCAGAATTATTAACGAAAACTATTTATGAGAAAAGAAGTATGTCATCTCACGAAAATTGGATGTACTGGAAACTCTTTGGAAATGTATTTTGGAATCTTTTAATTGGTTGTGCTAGTTATTGTCTCATAAAATGTGTTTCAATCTTCTGCTGCACGCACATGGACTTTTGTCTCTCGTAATTGTGTTTTAACACGAATTTTTTCTCAGTATATATTCTAACATTGAATTGTATTTAACAAAGACTCTTCTATTGTTTTGGAGAAAGTCTTTAAAGGTGTCATTTAAATGTTTCCCTTTTTCTTTAAACATTATTGTGTAATTAATGAATCCATGTATTTTAATGTTAGTTTTAATGCATTTTTATATTTGTTTAATTTCTAATGTTACGAACAAAAAAAAAAAAAAAAAAAAAAAAAAAAAAAAAAAAAAAAAAAAAAAAAAAATACATAAATCAATTATGTGTAAAATTCATTGTTTGTAAATTTCATGAGCTATCATACTGAGAATACATTTTGATGTTTCATAACAAATCGATTTATCAAAATATTAAATATTTCTAGTTTTGAATAAATAAATTTTTAATTATGTAGATCTAATATATAACTAAGAATTTCATAATTTCTATTTCGCTACATTTCTAAGCTTCTTTTATAAGGAGTTTAAGTAAAACTATACTTCATTTTGAATTTCATTAAATAGTTTTTATTTATTTATACGAGGGCAATTCGGAAAGTAACCTCCGTTTATGAATTAAAAAAATTCTAATAAAAGAAAACATGTTTTATTATTTACGTATGAAACACACGTTCTTCAGCTACTTCTCAACATAATTGCCGTATTAATTAAAATCGTTACCGTTACGGTAAATCAGCTTCGAAATTCCATCGTCACAGACTTCTGCCGCCGGCATATTCAACTGCAATTATTTTAAAATTCAACTCGCACCACTCTTTCAATCCAAAGAATTTTAACGTATTTTTCCATATAATTTACTGATAAATGTACTACCAAATATGTTTTAAAAATAGTGGGTCAAGTAAAATATTACGAGAGCAATTCGAAATTCGTCAATATGAATAAAAGAATATGTTAAAATTCTTTGGATTGAAAGAGTGGTTCGAGTTGAATTTAAAAATAATCGCAGTTGAATAGGCCGGCGACTGAAGCCTGTGACGATGGAATTTCAAAGCTGATTTACCGTTATGATAATTGTTTTAATTAATACGGCAATTATGTTGAGAAGTAGCTGAAGAGCGCGTCTTTCATATGTAAGTAATAAAACATGTTTCGACTCATTAATTTTTTTTAAATTCATAAACGGAGGTTACTTTCCGAATTGCCCTCGTACATGTATATCAGACTTCTTTTTAAAATCAAACATTTAATTCAATTTTCAACATTTTGTCTATAAATTATGGAAAAAATCGAGTTTTTAAATAAAGAATATATAAAAGCTTTTTTATAGTTTTTTCTGCCATTGTATTTTTTTCTTCGAAAAAATTCTTTTCCACCTTCAACAACTCGAATTTTTCTGATGTAATTTCAGACGCCTTTTTTATAGGAGAAACATGAAACTTGCTGGGGGGATTTTTGAAGTGATGTATGAGATGCCGTGGAATGTCATTTTGTGCTCAATTCCTTAGAATTTGGTTTATAAACAATTACCTTCTCAGAATGACACTTTTTTCGTTCCCAGATCTCCCGCTTCGGAAAATTCGGATCGAAAGGCTAAATTTGACTGCATTTTTGGTAATATTTTCTGCATTTATAAAAAAAATTGACAGAGTTGTTTGAGTAGTTTCTAAATAAGAGAATCTGCGAGTTTGGTGAGATTGAGATCAAAAGTGAATTAAAAAATAAATAGGAAAATAAGCAATTTGAATCGAAATACACTCTTAAACAGTACATAAAAAGCAAAACCATTATGTTTGCTTTCATCTGTTGATCTTGAAAAGAATGAAAAATAGCAAAAGCAATGTTTTCTTCAATCTATATTTCGGAAGTAAAAAAAAAAAGGTTGTACTATACTTTCTACAAAACTACCATTCTTTAAAAAAACTTTGAGTAGAAGAAATTTTAGAAAGGATATCGTGAGCAATACAGTGCCATGCTTCATCAATCAAACTAAAAGAACTTAAGTTTGAAAGTATTCAAAATGTATCAAGAATAATCATAACAAATTTAGTTGCATATAAACAATCACAGGTTTATATGAAGCTACATTTTTTAGGTAGATTTCGTAAGAAATACTACCTATTGCAATCGCACCAGTTTATATATCTATCTATCTATCTATATATATATATCTCACTTTTTTATGGACACGATAACTTCTATAATTCTTCATCAATCTCCACCAAACTGGTACATAAAGTCAAAGGGGATAAAATCTTGGCTAAGTTTGTTAATGGGCAAAATCGGACAAAAGGAGTAGGAATAGGGGTCGTTTTTGTGAAAACCGAAAAAACGCCATAACTTCTTAATTTAAAGTAGATATCGAATCGGTTTAAAATTTATATTACTTCTTAAAAATAGGCCAAAAGTATATGCATGACAGATTTTTGATAAATTTAGAAGTGGGCTCAAGGGGCGAAAAAAACAGGGATTTTGAGAGAACAAAAATTCATAACTTCGTCAATTTTCAAGATATTAATACCAACTAAATTTTTTGTAAATGTCTTAAAATTATCTAAAACTTTTGTATTTACAAGTTTTTGATAGAACCAACTTTTACAGATAAAAAAAAAATTAAAAACGAAAAGAAAAAGGGTGCTGAAAAAAGAGAAAAATCCAAAACTCCGTCAATTTTTAAGATATCAAATCTGATTAAATTTATTTTACATCTTCTTAAAAATATCTACAACTTTTATATTGACAAGTTTTTCATAGGACCAACTCGTATAGCAAAAAGAAATTAAACAAAAATAGGAGTTGGAGAAAAAAAACCTCAAATCCAAACTGCTTATATTCTGGCTCACTTTTTAATTTAAATTTGATTTTAAACGCATCCAAATGGTAGATCCTCTTATTTAGAAACTGTGTAAAGTGACGCATTGGTCAATTTTCTGATAAAGACAGAATATATTTCAAAAAAGGCTACCAAAAAGGGTATTTTGAATAGAATTTCCGAAAGTCATCGGGACAGAAAACTGAAGGAAGTATTCATATAAGAAATTGCGTTTTTTTCTGACTCATTTTTAAATCCATTTTTGTTCTCAAACACATAAAATTTACAGATCCTCTTATTTAGGAACTATATAATGTGATGCATTGGTCAGTTTTTTGATAAAGACGGAATATATTTCAAAAAAGTCCTTCCGGCAATGCCGGGAGGAAGAGGTAGCTTTCATATACTTATACATTTATTTATTTATTTTAAAGTGAGTTACATTGTTCAAAAATACTAAGCTCAAATTAGTAGAAATAATCTTATAAAATTAGTGATTTTATAAGATTGAATACTAGTTTTTGTCAAGACTGAATATTAATAGGAATTTTTAGAAATTAGTCATATTTTATTCAACCTGGTTTTATTTTAAGCGATTTAGAGAGTCACCAAATTCCACGATATCATAAAGTGTATGCCATTTTAAAGCAACATGATGGATCGGTCAGATCAGACCGTTTCAAAATGTCAGCCATAAGCAAAATTCAAAGTGCTATAACTCAATCATTTTTTTAAGATATAGACAAAACAAAAAGTGTTCTGCAATCATTGTTTTAAGTTTTAATACGCAAAAGGAAAATATTTTTCAACTTTTAATTTTTTCGCATTTAATTTAAAATTTCAAAATTTTTTAAAAATTTAAAATTGCCACCATTTAGAAACAAAATGGTGGATGATGTTGGCCAACGAACTCGGTCGAGACATTTGTATGTACTATGTACATAGCAAGTTCCATTGAAATCGGTTCATAAATACGCGTGTTATCACGTGACAAAATCAGATCGTTTCAAAATGTCAGCCATAAGAAAAATTCAAAGTGCTACAACTCAATCATTTTGTAAGATATAGACAAAATAAAAAGTGTTCTGGAATCGTTGTTTTAAGTTATAACACGTAAAAGAAAAATATTTTTCAAATTTTGATTTTTTCGCATTTAATTTTAAATTTTAAATTTTTTAAAAAATTTAAAATGGCCACCATTTTGAAACAAAATGGCGGATGATGCTGGCCAACGAACTCGGTCGAGACATTTGTATGTACTATGTACATACCAGGTTTCATTGAAATCGGTTCATAAATGCGCGTGTTATTACGTGACAAAAATCAGATCGTTTCAAAATGTCAGTCATAAGAAAAATTCAAAGTGCTATAACTCAATCATTTTTTAAGATATAGACAAAATAAAAAGTGTTCTGGAATCTTTGTTTTAAGTTCTAACACGTAAAAGAAAAATATTTTTCAACTTTTAATTTTTTCACATTTAATTTTAAATTTTAAATTTTTTTAAAAATTTAAAATGGCCGCCATTTTTAAACAAAATGGCAGATGATGCTGGCCAACGAACTCGGTCGAGACATTTGTATGTACTATGTACATACCAAGTTTCATTCAAATCGGTTGATAAATACGTTAGTTATCGCATGACAAAAATCAGATATATATATATATATATGGTTATATATATATATATATATATATATATATATGTCAACATTTGAACGGAGGGTGGTTTTGGGGTCTGGGGGTCATGATCGGTGAAAATATACCAAAATTTTCCGGAAGTGTTTTCCTCCGGACGGCTGCAATAGGTAGCTTTTTACTTTTTGTAATGAAAGCTACCTAAAAGACTACCAAAAAGGGTATTTTGAACAGAATTTTCAGAAATCATCGTGACTGAAAATTTAAGGAAGTGTTCAAATAAGAAATTGCGTTTTTTTTTTTTCTGACTCGTTTTTAAATCCATTTTTGCTCTCAAATGCATCCAATTTACAGATCCTCTTATTTAGGAACTATATAATGTGATGCATTGATCGGTTTTTCGATAAAGACAGAATATATTTTGAAAAAGGCTACCAAAAAGGGTATTTTGAGCAGAATTTCCCGAAGTCTTCGTGATTTGAAAATTTAAGGAAGTTTTCACATAGCAAATTGCGTTTTTTATGACTTGTTTTAAAATCTATTTTCGCTCTCAAACGCATCTAATTTACAGATCCTCTTATTTAGGAACTATGTACTGTGACGAATTGGCCAGTTTTTTGATAAAGATAGAATATATTTTTAAAAATGCTGTCAAAGTGAGTATTTCGCACAAAATTTTCCGAAGCAATCATGATTAAAGAATTAAGGATGTATTCAAACAACAAATCGGTTATTTTATGACTCATTTTTAAATTCAATTTTTTTCTCAAATGCATTCAACTGACAGTTTTTTGTTATTTAGGAACTGTATAATGTACTGCTTTGGTCGATTTTTTAATAAATTCAGAATCTATTTCAAAATATGTTGCCAAAATGGGTATTTGAGCTGAATTTTTCTTAAGATGATTCTGATAAAACCAGTTTTTGCAGAAAAATAAAATTAAAATTTTTTTCATAAACGGCCAAATGAAGTTATTAAGCTAGGATTATCTCTAATCATGTTTTTTTTTTTTTTTTTTTTTTTTTTTTTTTTTTTTTTTTTTTGAAATGAGCACTATTCGAAATCTACCTCTGCCTATAGGCCCAGCCGACAGGGATTTTTTATTTATGCTGCTGCTGAAAGAAAATGCTAATTGTTTTTAACTGGACTCATATTTTATAGTTTAATTTCTTGAATTGTTTCTATATATTATACATATTATAATACGTAGCTCTATATTATTTGCGAATGCTGCATATTTTCAATTACTTCATCTTGAAAAATATCTTATTTTCTAAACATAAAGAAATTTAATGTTAGGTTAAATACATTTTTTACGCTTGTTTAATTTTTAATGTCACGAAAGAAAAATACAAGAAATAAATAAAATAAAACAATTACGTTGCAATTCATTGTTTGGAAACTTTTTAAGCTTTCGTATTAATAATACATTTTGCTATTACATAACAACTCGATTTCAAGTATGAAATATTTCTAGTTTACAAAAAATAAATCTTTAAATATGTAGATCTAATATATAATTAAGGATTTCACCATTTCTATTTCGCTACATCTCGAAGTGCATTTTATAAAAAGTTTAAATAGAATTACATATTATTTTGAATTTCTTTAAATATTTATCTATCTATCTATCTATCTCTCTCTCTCTATATATATATATATATATGTAATAATAATTCGACGAAGGCTATGTTCCGTAAACTCCTAAGAATGTTACTTCTAAGAATCAACAGCAGCACGAGCAGAGTAGTCGCTCCGGCAGTTGGCAAGCATTGGAAGAGTTGCATTGGGAAATTTCCCCATTATAAAAAGAAAATCCACGAGTCTTTCAATTCCTTTATTTATTAACTCATAAACTACGTAAGTTCTTCCCCACATTCACCTTGGCCTGATCATCAAATATTCCAAAACTTCGTGATTAAGCTGCATTCCAAGATATTAGAATTTTTCGGGGAAAAAGAAACAGCATCCTAATCTTTTAAAAGTCAATCGCATTCTGCGCTCTGAGAAAACCAAATGAGAAATCCACATTTTCACGACAAACCAGCGCCCTCCTACTCCGCGTCAATCATTTAAAAAAAACCAATTAGGATGAACTCGAGCCTCAAACGGACAAAAATGATCAATTCTAATTGGTCGTAGCAGGCGGTCCTTGGCAAGAACTATAGTTTTTCCTCGGAAGAACAAGCCCTTTAGCAACGCGTAGTAACACCTGTCACGCGATGTTAAAATAAAAAATAAAATTAAAATCCCAGGAACATTCCAGAAAGTAAAAAGCTTACGAAATACATCCCGCCTTTTTGAGAAGCAAGGAATAATTTATTAATAACTAAAGTAAGAAAAAGAATTTTAGCTGTTACAAGTTACGAAACTAAGATTGAAATATGTTCCACAAATTTAGAATTGAAGCTAAGAGAGAACAAAAAAAAAAATGGCGAAATTTTTTTTATTTTATTACAAATCCCCCCTCCCAGAAAGACGGGTGAAAAAGTAGGTCTGAGACCTGCAATTTCACAGAAAGGGAGATGATGCAGACTTAGCTCACGAAGTTGTTGATATAAGTAATAATAATTAGATACTAAATAAAAAAAATTTAAATTAATTTCTCTTTTTTATATAAATATAGAATTCAAATTTAAGAACACTAAGGTGATGCGTGGAATAACTTTAAATTTAAATACAATAAAATAGGCATCAGTACAAATACAAGATATAATCTTGTTTAAAGTACACATCATAAAGTAATTTGAAAATATAAGCAATTACCCATATTAATAACATAAAAAAGAAACATAAAAATGAAAAACAATAACGTTGAATTCTTTTTTAACAATGTCAAATCTAGAAATGAAGGAATTTAATAGAACTTTCTTGAAATCAATTCTGAAAGTTTGTTTCAAAAATCCATTTAAGAGTCATATTTGGAGTATTCATGATCTCTTTTCAAGGAAGTCTAATTATATCTTATTAATTGTCCAAGAGTCATATTTGGAGTGGTATAGTCCATTGCCTCTTTTCAAGGAGGTCTAATTATATCGTTATTAATTGTCCAAATACAATATAGTAAGACATTTTATAATATAGTAATAATAAACTTTAACAATGTAAATAATAAACAATATAAGTAAGAAACATAATAAGGAAAAATATCAATAATAATAAATATCATAAGTATAAGTAAATCTCATAATGGGTATAAGTAAATCTCTTAATAAGTAATAATAAATATCACAAAAGACATTCTTTAAATATTTAATCTCGTTTATCTCGTCTCAGGCATTTGGGATGAAAGATAGAGAGAAGTGGAATAGAATAAAGAATATAAGCAATTATTTAATCATTTACTTAATCTGGTAATTCGAGTACAGGATTAAGTAGGAATATGTACAAAAAAAAAAAAAAATTTAAATATAATATGATAAATTAAAATAAAATAAAGATAAATAAAAATTTTGTTCATGTTTGAGAATGCACGTGCCCTTCAAACTACTAAGACTCTTTAAAAAAAATATTAATAAATAATAAAAATAAAAGACAAGATTATTAATGTCAATTCATTTCAAATAATTACGCAATAAATATTCTCTCGGTGTGATAAAACATTGCAAGATGCAAGTAGGAAAGGGAAAAAGAAACAAAATTAAATTCTAATTGACATGTACTTGGACTGGAATGCAGCAGCAAAGAAAGAGAGAAAGAAGAAAAGTAAGGGTTTTTTTGCCTTCATCTCGTTTATTTACTAACGTAACTGGAGAAGAATATGGGCTATAACTTTCTTTAATTAACCCAGCAGCTAATAAGGATTGGATTTGCTGAGATATTTCTTTTTCATCAGCAGTGGATGTACGATAAGGCCTCAAAGATATTGGTAGGTCAGATTTAAGATAAATACGCTGTGGTTCAATATTAATTCTCCCTACATCATATTTATTTTTTGCAAAAATATCTAAATAATCCCTTAAAAGTTCCCTTACATTTTTATTTTGAATAGCATTCAGATTCCCCATTAGATTATAATCATCATTATTAGTTCGCGGCAAGGATTGAGGAGTTATGGTATTTCCATAATCGGGTTGCACAGTAGTATCACTTTTTATAATATCAAAATGAAGCAATTCTAAATTATCACTGGATATGTTGACATATTGGTTTAACGAAATATTGTCTTGTAACACCTGGCTTTTTGCACAATCAATTTTCAATTTAAATTTGGCACAATCAGGTAAACCTAAAATAGCATAGTCCAAATCAAGCTTACTTACTAAAAAATTTACATATCTCTTTATATTACCAAATTTAATACATAATCGACAAGATTTATTAATTGTAAGAGTTCCCTGTGCCTGTCTAATAGTAATAGGGGTAACATTATGTAAATTACCATTTAAATATCGAACAAATTTGAGGGGTAAAATTGAGACAGTTTATCCACTGTCAACCACACAATACACTTTGTTATTGTCCACATATCCAGGGATAAATAATTGTCAGACATTATTAGTAGGGGATGGTTGAATATGAGCAGGAGTTTGAGATTGAAAGGAATTTGTGTTAAATATACAACTCCTCTCCCAATGATATGCATTTTCTATGCCTCTGTTTAAACATATTCTGCACGGACGACTAGGGTAGTTGTTTTGATAATGAGTTGCAGGCATTCTAGGAGTGAAAAACCTAGGATTAAAATTTTGGGATGGATTGTTTGGAGTAGGTCGAGTCCAATGTCTGGGCTGAGGATTGGGATTGTGCATAGGTCTAGTTTGTTGAAAATTTCTATTGCTGTTATTAGAGGTATGATTTGGAATTGCTGCTAATTGTTTAGCAATGCGAAACCATTCACAAGTATTGGAAGAAGGGTTAACCATCAAATAATTTTGATACTCCGGCTGAAGTCCATCAGTTAATCCCTGTATAATTAAATTTTCCCCAAGCTGAAGTTGCCTTCCAATCTCAACTTTCTTTCTAAAATAAGAATACAAATCACTTAGATCATTCAACTTTAAGGAGGTAAACTCAGAAAATTTTGGAACTCTAACCTTAATGAATTTTTCAGTTAAAATCTCGACAATTTCCTCATAAGTAGCACAATCCAAACAATCATTTATATAAGCTTTTAGCGCTTCCCCCTTTAAATATTTTGAAAGATTTTGTTTTTTCCACTCATTATCTTTTTTTTCTCCAGAACATTCATTATCAAAGTGTTTAAACCACTTAAAAATGTCCATGCCTGGTTCAAAGTCAAAAGGGACAATATCAAGTTTATTTTCTGACATTTTTTCTTCTTTTACTAATCCTGACCTTAATAACATGAAAGAAGGATAATTCACATGGAAAATATTTAAATGCTATACTTCAATTATTAAAATTCAATTACTATACTTCAAATACTTCAATAAATAACAATAAAAATAATAAATAATAAATAAATCAATTCTGTTTGAATTCATGTGAAATAAATAAATAATAAATAAATAAGTAATAAAATAATAAAATAATAAATATCGGTTTTCCATACATGGGAAATAACAAATAATTTTAAGAACAAAAATACTTTTCTTTACGTATGGAAAATAAGTTTAGCAACAGAGTATTTTTTAAGAACAAAATAATCCATCTTTCGATTTAAAAAACACCTTTAAAACTAAATAAAATTTCTATGAGCAGAAAATTTCAATTAATTATAAATTAAGAACAAATTTATTTTTTAATATCTTTAATAAAAGAGAAAGAAAAAGTCAAGAATTTAAACAAAGAAATTATTATTAAAATTTCTTAATCAATAAACAAATAAAATAATAAATAATAACTTACAGACACCTCGATGTGGCCTTGTTCAAATACCTAAAATTTATTAAAATAAACAAAAATAAAGCACTTCGTAGATACGACTCACAGGTGCAAATTTCAATTAGCTTATATTACCGATGGTATCAACCGCGGTTTCGCAATCGTGATGAAGTGTTCATTTATTATGAAATGAAAATTTATCATAATATTTCTGCACTTTTACCTAGAAAATACAGTAAATAATAAATAAAAGCAAATGATGTTGAAATTTGTCGTGCAGGTGTTCTTTATCTGTAATAATCAGTAGATGATTTCGTAGATGTTAATTAAGAAAAAAAAATACTGTGAGAAATATTTCACAAACAAAGAATTTCCTTCCTGTAGGTGCCAACAATGATCACAAATAAAATTTCGCAACATATTTCCTATGACTTTTTCTTTTTTTCACAGGATTCTTCCTTATCATTAAGCTCTGATGAAGATTGTAATAAAGATTCCTATTTATCTAAGATCTTTTTTTTTTTCGACACAATTCCTTGCAACACCAGCGGCATTACTTTGTAGATTTAGATGTGTCTCAGAACAAAACCATCACAACAGATGTTTCACCGAGTAATCGTTCATCGAACATGGCAAACACAAACAGCGTTGTGAAGCAATTCTCATACAAAGGTTCATTTTGTAGTTGATGAGCTCGTTAATTCTTATTCAAAAATCGAACGCCGGTTCATCTCCATCCTACCGGCTTTCAGTGTAATAATAATTCGACGAAGGCTATGTTCCGTAAACTCCTAAGAATGTTACTTCTAAGAATCAGCAGCAGCACGAGCAGAGTAGTCGCTCCGGCAGTTGGCAAGCATTGGAAGAGTTGCATTGGGGTATTTCCCCATTATAAAAACAAAATCCATGAGTCTTTCAATTCCTTTATTTATTAACTCATAAACTACGTAAGTTCTTCCTCACATTCACCTTGGCCTGATCATCAAATATTCCAAAACTTCGTGATTAAGCTGCATTCCAAGATATTAGAATTTTTCGGGGAAAAAGAAACAGCATCCTAATCTTTTAAAAGTCAATCGCATTCTGCGCTCTGAGAAAACCAAATGAGAAATCCACATTTTCACGACAAACTAGCGCCCTCCTACTCCGCGTCAATCATTTAAAAAAACCAATTAGGATGAACTCGAGCCTCAAACGGACAAAAATGATCAATTCTAATTGGTCGTAGCAGGCGGTCCTTGGCAAGAACTATATTTTTCCTCGGAAGAACAAGCCCTTTAGCAACGCGTAGTAACACCTGTCACGCGATGTTAAAAATAAAAAATAAAATTAAAATCCCAGGAATATTCCAGAAAGTAAAAAGCTTACGAAATACCTCCCGCCTTTTTGAGAAGCAAGAAATAATTTATTAATAACTAAAGTAAGAAAAAGAATTTTAGCTGTTACAAGTTACGAAACTAAGATTGAAATATGTTCCACAAATTTAGAATTGAAGCTAAGAGAGAACAAAAAAAAAAAAAAAAAAAAAAAAAAAAAAAAAATGGCGAAATTTTTTTTTTTTATTACATATATATATATATATATATGTATGTATGTATATATATATATATATATATATCATTTAATTTTGAATTCTGACAATTAGTATAATTTTCATCTTATTGTTTATAAATTATGGGAAAAAAATCAAAAGTATATTTTAAATAAAGAATGTATAAAAACTTTTTTATAGTTAAATATATTTCAATTTTTATGCATTTTTCTGCCAATCAGTTTTCTTTTCTTTAAACAGTACATAAAAAGCATAACTCTTATATGTTTGCTTCAATCTGTCTACTATGAAAAAAAAAAAAAGGCAAAATCAATGTTTCCTTCAATTCGTATTTTGACAGTTAAAAGAAAAGTAGAACTATACTTTTTTCAAAGCTACCATTCTTTTAAAAAATATTCAGTAGAAGAAATTCTAGAAAGGATATCGTGAGCAATACAGTGTTGCTGAAGCTGTCGTGCTTCATCAATCAAAGTACAAGAACATAAGTTTTGAAAGTATTCAAAATGTATCATGAATAGCCATAGCAAATTTTCTTTAAATAAATTAAAAAAACCTTCAGGTTTGATATGAAGCGAGTTTTTTATTTTTTGCTGCTTCTTAAAGAAATTGCCAACTGCTTTTAAGGGAGATCCATAAGAAAAAACCCAAAATTTTTATTATTGATTTTAAAGTAATGAATTTTGGTGTACTGCTTAAGAATCTTTTTATAAGGAATAATTAGCAAAAACATTCACTTTTTATTAAAAAGTATATTTTTTATGGGTATTTTTATGATTTTTTTTTTTGTCGAAAAATACACTTTTTAAAACTACTACTCCTCATTCAATTTTCAATATCTTGGTATTATTAAAATTTCTTAAATAGTTTTATAGTATATAGAAAAGAACTAAGGAGAGATATTTTTAATTTTCTATTTTAATCGGCTAAAAAATAAATAAAAATACTAATGGTAAATTTAATTAAATTCGTTATAATTTTCATGTGTACCAATTTATGTAAAATTTTCAGAAATAGTTTTAAAAAAAATATCTCTCCTTACTTTTGTTGCAATTTTTTTTAAGATTCTAAAAACATAAACACTTTGTTTCTAAATCATTTTACCACTGAGCCTTAGTACTTTGAACTTAGGCAAAATATGAAATAAGTCATTTTCAGAAAAACACGTTTTAAATGGCCGCTTGTCCTTTAACCTCTAAAGTGAGTACAATTAAAAAAGCTCATTTTCTACCTGTTCCAAGTGTCCCCGAGTTCTGAAATTTTGCATGGATATTCGCAAATATACATTTTATCGTTTTCTGAGATAAAAAATTTTTTGAACTTTTGATGATTTTTGGCCGAAAATGGGGTTCGGGTCTCCCTTAACTGGACTCATATTTTATAACATTAGACATAGGGATTTTTTTTACACCCGAGCACGTGTAACTTATACACATGCATAAAGTAGATAAATACACACACACATATATGCATTATAAACGTTTGAATTTGAAATACAATTTTGAAGTACCGTATAATAAAATCAATAGTATACATGCTACAGTCAGTCAATTTGATTAAACGATTATTATTAATCGTAAGCTGTTATTATTAATAATACCATGTGATATCTTAATAGATAGGTTATTAAAATAAATTTATACGAATTTATCAAATTAACCATTGTTAGTAATAATTACCAATCAAGGTTGATAAATGTAATAAATTTTAATTCGTTTAGCTGGAGATTATTTCGAATACGTTTTTTCTAAACATTCATTGCTAAAAGTATGCATTACAAAGCTGTATATTTTTTTCTTTGAATATATCAGTGTTTAAATTCTGTGCTTAATTCATTTAGTAATTATAAAAATAATTATTTTAAACTGGTTAATCTTTTGCGTCTTATTAACAGAACACTACTTTTGATTGAGTATTATTGTCTCAAAAAATATTTCTGTTATTAGATTCAAACTCTTATGGTTGTACATATTTTTGTAAAGTATTCGTTACTAATCCTAATTAATCATATGGATCAAACTTCATTGGTTATTATGAAAAATAAACGGTAAATTTGATTAAGATGCAACAACTATCAAATTTACCAAAATACGCTGCTATTGATAATTACCCAATTTATCAAATTAACTTTAACACATAGTACATAATATAGGATATTTAATATACATTATATGGCCATTAATGATCGGGTTATCTTAGATGCATTGTCTAATATTTAATTTTTTTTTTTATAAAAGTATTCAAAAAATCAAAATTTTACTGCAAATAAAGAATGTATAAAAACTTTTTTTTATTAAATATAATTTGTTTTTTGCGCATTTTTCTGCCAATGAGTATTTTTTTTAACAGTACATAAAAAAGCATAACTTCTGTATGTTTGCTTTCATCTGTTTAGTATGAGAAGAAAAAACCCCCAAAAGTAATGTTTCTTTCAATTCATATTTTGGCAGTTGAAAAAAAAGGTAGAGCTATGCTTCTTTCAAAACTACCATTCTTTAAAAAAAAACTTTGAGTAGAAGAATTTCTAGAAAGGATATCATGAGCAATACAGTGTTGCTGAAGCTGTCGTGCTTCATCAATCAAACTACAAGAACATAAGTTTGAAATTATTCAAAATGAATTATGAATAGCCACGCAAATTTCGTTTAAATAAATAAATAAGAACTTTCAGGTTTGATATGAAGGTAGTTTTTTTGTTTTTACTGCCGCTTAAAGAAATTTCCAACTGGACTCATATTTTATAGCATTATACATAGGAATTTTTTTCATCCATGCACGTGTAACTTACACGCATGCATAAAGTAGATAAATAAACACATACACATACACACATATACATAAACATTATAAACGTTTGAATTTGAAATTTAATTTTCAAGTATTGTATAATAAAATTAATAGTATATATGTTACAGTCAGTCAATTTGATTAATCTATTATTATTAATCGTAAACGGTTTTTTATTAATAATGACCATATGATATCTTAACAAATGGATTAATAAAATAAATTTATAAGGATTTATCAAACTTACTGTTGGTAGTAATAATAACCAATCAAGATTGGTAAATGTAATAAATTTTGACTCGTTTAGCTTGAGATTACTTCGTATACGTTTTTTCTAAATTTTCTTTGCTAAAACAGCATTTTGAAGCTGTATAATTTTTTCTCTGAATATTTCAATGTTTAAAATTTCTATTTAATTCATTCAGTAATTATAAAAATAATTATTTTAAACTGGTCAGTATTTTGCGTCTTATTTCGAGCACTACTTTTGATTGGATATTGTTGTCTCTTAAAAAAATCATTTTTGTTACAAGATTCAAACATTTATAATTGTACATATTTTTGTAAAGTATATATTAATGACTAATCTTAATTAATCATATAGATCAATTTTCATTAGTAATTATAAATAATAAACGGCAAATTTGATCAATATGCAACATTTATCAAATTTACAAAAAAACATGCGGTTAATTTTAATAATTAACGAATTTATTAAATTAACCTTAACATATACATGAAATAGAGAATTTAATGTACACTTTATGGCCATTAATGTTCGGGTG
This sequence comes from Maratus speculifer, assembly GCA_964019185.1. Lineage (NCBI taxonomy): Eukaryota > Metazoa > Arthropoda > Arachnida > Araneae > Salticidae > Maratus > Maratus speculifer. The sequence goes on from OZ025295.1 coordinate 142,380,315, forward strand.
ATCTTAGATGCATTGTCTAATATTTACTTTATATTAAATTGTTGAAAAAATTGAAAATTTACTTTAAATAAAGAATGTATAAAACTTTTTAAAATTATATATATATATATTGCGCATTTTACTGCTAATCAGTACTTTTTTCTTTAAAAGGTACATACAAAAGCATAACCCCTATATGTTTGCTTTCATCTGTCTACCTTGAGAAAGAAAAAAAAAAGCAAAAGCAATGTTTCCTTCAATTTGTATTTTGACAGTTGGAAAGAAAGTAGAACTGTACTTTCTTCAAAACTACCATTCTTTAAAGAAAATTTTCCGTAGATGAAATTCTAGAAAGGATATCGTGAGCAATACAGTGTTGCTGTAACTCTCGTGCTCTATCAATCAAAGTGCAAGAATATAAGTTTGAAAGTATTCAAAATGTGTCATGAATAGCCATAGCAAATGTAGTTATATAAAAAAAAACTTACAGATTTGATATGAAGCGAGTTTTTATTTATACTGCTGCTCAAGGAAATTTTTAACTGGACTCATATTTTATAACATTAGACATAGAAAATATTTTTTCCCACCTGCGAATATGCAACTTACACGTATTCGTAAAATAAACAAGCTTATATACAGGGTGTCCCTAAACTCATGGTACATACGGTAGGGGTGATAGACGAGTAATAGTAAATAGGAAAATAATGGTCCCAAACGTTTTCCAAAGAGATAGCCGCCATTAATGTTTAGGGTACAAAATTTCAAATAAACATAAAAAACGGAAAAAATGGTCGATTGATTTGCGGTTTTCACTAAAACTATTCTTTATGTCGGTATTTTCTTGAAAAAAATTATAAATTTCGAAAAATGCCAATAGACGGCACTTTAGAATTTGGAGTAACGAACAACAATTTTTTGCCGTTCTTTTTTGCATCTGATTAAAATTTTTAGTAAGCTAAGACTTAAACTTAAATTTTCATCTGAAAATCTGAATAGTTGGCAGTAGTTAAGCAGCACAAACTGAACTATGTTCAGAGGGTTAAAATTTCAAATGATTATAAAAAACGGAAAAATTGGTCGATTTGTTTGCTGTTTAAAATAAAACTATGCTAAGTCAATACCTTCTTGAAAATAAATCTTAAAGATAAACTTTAAAAAATTCCGTTAGAGGGCGCCTTAAACTTCAGAGTAATCAACAACTAACTTTAACCGTTATTTTTTGCATCTAATTAAATGCTTGTAAAAGCTTATTAATTGTTTTTGAAATCTTAGATTTAAACTTAAATTTTGAACTAAAATTCTGAACCGTTGAGAGGGGTTAAGAAGCGCAAACTGAAGTATGTTCAGGAGTTGAAATTTAACCCCCCCCCCCCTTGAACACAGTTCAATTTTGCGCTACTTAAACACTCCCAATGATTCAGAATTTGAGCTCAAAATTTAAGTCTAAGCATTTTAAAGCATTTAATGAGATTAAAAAAAAATTAAAATAGTTGTACGCTACTCCAAAGTCTAAGGCGCCTCTATCGGCATTTTGTAAAATTTATTTTTGAAATTTATTTTCAAGAAAACACTGATTTAATGACTAGTTTAAGCGAAAACCGCAAACGAATCGAAAATTGTTTCCGTTTTTTATAATCATTTGAATTTTGAACCCTCTGAACACAGTTCAGTTTGTGCTACTTAACCACTCCCAACTTTTCAGATTTTGAGCTCAAAATTTCAGTTTAAGTCTAAGATTACAAAAACATTTAATCAGATGCAAAAAATAACGGCAAAAAATAGTTGTTCAGTACTCCAAAGTCTAAAGCCCCCTCTATCGACATTTTTTTAAATATATCTTTATAATTTATTTTCAATACAATACCAACATAAAGAATAGTTTTAATGAAAGCCGCAAATCAATCGACCAATTTTTCCGTTTCTTATAATCATTTGAAATTAGAATCTTCTGAACACAGTTCAGTTTATGCTACTTAGCCACTCCCAACTATTCAGGTTTTGAGCTCTAAATTTAAGTCTAAGCTTACAAAATCCTTTAATGGGATGTAAAAAATAATGGCAAAAAATAGTTGTTCGTTTTTCCAAATTCTAAAGTGCCCACTATCGGCATTTTTCGAAATTTATCTTTATAATTTATTTTCAAGAAAATACTAACATAAAGAATAGTTTTAGTGAAAACCGCAAATAAATCGAGCAATTTTTCCGCTTTTTATGTGTATTTGAAATTTTGGACCCCAAAATTTAATGGCGGCTATCTCATTTGGAAAACGTTTGGGACCCTTGGTTTCCTATTTACTATTACTCGTCTTGATGTGTTTTATCACCCCCTAGCGTATGTACCAAGAGTTTAGGGACACCCTGTATCCATATTATAAATTGAAAACTTTTGAATTTAAAATATAACTTTCAAATACCGTATAAAAAAATTAACAGTATCTGCATGAAATAGGGGATGTAGTGTACACTATAAGGCCATTAATGACCGGATGATTTTAGACGTATTGTCTGATATTTAATTATTATTATTATTATTATTATTATTATTTTGGAACTTCAAGATTTGTATACGTTTGACTTCATAGTTATCAACGTCAATTTGATAAGAAGGGCATATTAGGAGGCTAACAAAAAATTAAAAAAATATATTATATTCAGTCAGGTTGTATATTACAATGCACGGAATTGTATACAGATGCCGAGTACTATTTTTTAATACTTTATGACACGTTTGCTGAATTGTGAAAAGAAAGTATTTATATTCATTGCGATATAGCTATTTTTATAAAAATATAAAAACATTCTAGCACGTTTTTAGCTTGTATTTACAGTTTTTTTAATATACTATAAATATAGTAAATTATAATATAAATGCATTAAATATTTCATGAAATAAGAGCAGTTATTCGAAATAATTTTAATTTGCTCATGCGCAAAAGATAACAAGAATTTGTTTACATAATTTAATACTTAACTCTATGGAGCAACTGTTAAAGAAAATCCAGTCAAATATCTTGAAAATTCAGGAAGATATCTGCGATAGAATTGAGAATATAGTTAATTTATTTGTAGCAGCAGCTGAATAATAATCGATTTTCCACACATTTTCAATTTTCATTTTTTATAGATATTTAGTTTTTTTGTATAACTACTAGAAAGAAATTACTCTTTGATAAAAATAAGTATTAAAATGGGAGAAATATTCCAAATCTACTTATTGATATTCATTAAATACTTTTTCCTTAAAATTAGTTAAGAAAAAGGGTACACTGAGAGAAAAATATAGTTCTGGCATAGTCTAAATTGTGGCTTTAGAAAAAATAGTTCCATGTCATCCTTATAAATTCTAACTCATTTAGCTTTAGAATTCTAAAGTCTCCTACTAGAATTCCGAAGCATTTTCCCATAATCTCGTTGTCTAACTTATTTAAAAATCTCTACAAATAAATGCGAACACAAGAGGTTTGATTTAAAAACTATAATTCTAGTTTATGAAACCATTTCCGAAATTAAGCGAGTATTTCTCGCTACTGAAATGATTCAATATCGTTTTGTCACCAAGAAAACGAGAGACTAGATATGGTATGTTATTTCATCTATTCAGCTTAGTTGTTTGCCATCACAGGCAATTAATGGTGATGGCACCCATGTGGAAAATGTGTAATCAAAATAAAAATTTTAGTTTCTCCAATCTGTATTGTAATCAAAGATTATTGTACTGACTCTGTGTCATATGTAAATTTCCTCCTTGCGCCCCAATCGAGTTTTTTCTATGGGGGAGAGGATTCCCAGAACGGTTTTTGTGCGTGCATAACATGTCCAATTCTTGGGATACACGTACGGTTCAAATGCTCTTTAGGGTTTTCGCATGCGCTGAGCATTTTGCGATGAAAACAAATGGGTGTTGCCATTTGAAATTTTCGAGTTTCTGTAACTATAACCGTAACCGTGAGCGCCATTTTGTTGTCTACAGAATCTCGAGCTCATACCTCTGAATAGCTATATCTGAAATTTCATTTCGATCAGTTGAGCGGAATGGCCGCTAGAGCTCCGTATATCGGCAAAGTTTTTTTATGACCACCCTGTATTTTGTCGTGTAAAAATAATTTTTTTATTCAAAAATCTTATAAAAATAATTACGCTGTTTTTTTTTTTTTTTTTTTTTTTTTTTTTTTGAGCCAACGAAAAAAAATATACGTTTTAATTTCAAGTATTTTTGTAAAGATAAAGGCCGATTTTAATGGTATATAATATTAAATTCAAGTAAAGAATTCAACAATTTCAGTTAAAATATTGAAGTAATTTTTTTTTTAAATCGCAAATTTAGAAAAGTTTAGCAACCATGCAAAATAACGTGTTGCAAAATAAATAAATAATTAAATAAGTAAAAATAAATAAATAAATAAATAAATAAAATAAATATAAAAATGATAAAGTAATAGTAATAATAATAATAAACAAGGTTTGTATCCATTAATAAATTCACTAGACTTTAGGCGTCTTAGTACAAATAATTATTTTTAAGTACAGGTAAAAATTAACATATTCTTTTTTCTTCTTTAAAAAAACAAATATTGCTTTACGAAAATTCTGGTAAAATGTGCTTGAAAATCCTTGAAGAGAACGAGCTCTGAGAAAAAGATTTTGCGGTATAACCTGTAAAACCACCACTCATAGCACACCAGCTACATAAAGTATTATACCGTGAAATTAATAATAATAAACCCCTAAATAAGCAGTAGTGTACCATCTTTAAAATATAGTAGCAGTAATATACCGTATAACACTGATTAACCCCTTAACTGGTTTGCCCGAACGCCTTTCGGGCAAGACGAATTTGTTTATTTCATTATTTAAAGCTTTTTGACACAACTATTATTTTAAAGAAAATTTTCATACTTTTGAAAGTCGGAAATGTTTAGACTAAATTTTAAGAATATTTTATTTAAATAATAGTGGTGTGAGCCTGCTATTTTTAATTTATTGAGCGGAACCAGTTAAGGGGTTAACGGTATAATTTCTACTTTTTTTCATGGTTTATTATTGTGGATTTTAGGATATTAAACTGACAGCTGAGGTGTGAGTATTATTCAGTGTTGCCAGTGGGCTACTTTTTTTAAATTCAGATTTCTTGACTGGCACCACTTTTTTTTAAACTGTAAAAATCACTTTACTTCACCTTAATAATGTGTCCTTAAATAAGGCGCATTTTACCATTTCAAAGTAGTGGTGTCAAACAAGAATCTGACTTTTAAAAAAGTAGCCCATCTGGCAACACCGGTATTATTACGTAAAATAAACTTTGTGTATGTGTGTGTGAAATGAATTACTTTTTTTTCGTTTTCATCCTGCAGTTTGATTAGTCATCCAACAATTTTCGACACATTTTAGGTGAATACCTAAAAAATATTTTCTTTCGCCGCAAAAATATAACACGTCTTTTAAATTTCAGATCGTGCATTATTTATCTTTTTTTTATTATTCTTTATTTAAGTACAGGTTGTAAAATTTTAAATTTGAAAATTATTTTTGTTCTCAAATTTAAAATTTTCTGTCGTTTAAAATTTGCGAAACTCTATTCCGCAATGTATTTTTTTCAAACTGACAAATGCTTTTCCATTAAGACCAGCTTTTCAAATGTAACTTAGCTTACAAATGAAAGAAGTATTTTGATTTTTCTTAACTCTTTTGTATTTTTTTAGAAAATTCAGTCTGCTGTGTTAAATTGGTGTTTTTTCCCACCACTAAAATTTTATTTAACTTTATTACATTTGTTTAAATAGTTCATGAAATATTAAATGAATATCTAAATAAAAGAGACGTTTTGATTTTTCTTAAGTTATATTTTTTCTAGAATATTCAAAACTGCTGTGTTGATTTAATTTTTTTTTTTTTTTTTTTTTTTTTTTTTTTTTAAATAGCATGTTATTTAATTTTAACAGTTTGTCAAATCGTAAATGAAAATATAATTTTATTAAATAGCTTAGTATTTTATAAAGTCCTGTTTGATTATCTACTACTATCATAATTTAACAATATGGAAATTAATTTAATATAAATATTTGCGTGAGTTGTTTATGAAGTATTAAATAAATATATCTAGTTAATAAACATTTTAGTATTTTCTAACATATTTCTGTTATTGTTGTTTTTTACAAATCCCTGTTTGATTTATCTACTATTTAAGAGCCCACAATAGTCACAGAAAAATTACTCAAAAAGACCCGGATGACCATGTAAAGTCTATGGGAGCGTTCTTTTCGAATATCTCGCTCCAATTTTAATATTTTAGCATGATTTTTTTGCACAAGATAGCTGAGGGCGATCCACAACCGGGCTAGTTTTTACTTTTTCGATTTTGGTTATATATTTTTTATATTACGATAGTTTCAGTTTCAGAACCGGTTTAAACGGTTTTTAAAGAAAATCTGAAACAAAAATTTAAAAAGTAAAAACTATCCCGGTTGTGGATCGCCCTCAGCTATCTTGTGCAAAAAAATAGTGCAAAAATATTAAAATTGGAGCAAGATATTAGAAAAGAACGCTCCCGAACGCTCATCCGGGTCTTTTGAGTAATTTTTCTGTGACTATTGTGGGCTCTTAAGAATTTTATAGTGTAAAAGTTCATGTGAACAGTTTATCAACAGGAGGAATCAAATGCAATGAAATATCCTTTTTTTTCCCACTTGTAATACCATTATTATCAATTTGATACTTTTAAAATAGCGTTAAATTTGATTATATGTATATACAGGGTGTCCAGCAAATAACACCCTGATTTCAAAATTAAATTTCTCAAAAACAAAGATCAATAGAATTATGCAGTAAACGGTTTGTTTATCAGGTAAGCTGTAAAAATCTCATACAAAAGTTTAGAACGGTAAATATTTTGAAAAGATTGTGTTCTGATTGCAAAGAATGCTTTAATTTGAAATTTTTGTTTTGCTTTAGATTGCTGCCAGAGAATGTGTTTTTCGGCTTAAAGTGAATATTTCATAGTTTTTTTAAATTAAATTTTTGAAATTTCGAAATTCTAAAAATTTACTTCGAAAAATCTTTAAAATATTGCACTGTAAGCTGAAAAATTATTTCTCTGCAGGCAATCTAAAACAAGAAAAATGTCAAATCAAAGCATTCTACACTGTAAAAAAAATTTTCGATCTACTAAAAAACTTTAGTGATCCTTGTAATTACCAAAAAAATTTTAGTAATCTTAGTCGGTTACAAGAAAATCTGTAAGAATTACTAGAAAAAAATTAGCAACGAATAGAGTTAATAATTTTACATTTTTAATAGCTATTACTAAAACTCATTTGGTGTGGCCTTGATAGCATAGTGGTTATAGTAACGGACTCCAGGCTAAAAGGTCCCGGGTTCGATACTGGCCACTGCCAAATACGCCCCCGAATGTATGCAGTGTAAGTACTGGTTAATAAAGGGATTATGAATATCCTGACGGAGCAGTAGCAATGTTTGGTGCTGCCATCTATTGCGGTTTTGCCGAAAATCTTCAGCTCCTGAAGTCTGGATGCAGCTCGAAGGAAGCTCCTGCCCTTCGAGATCACGTAATGGTTGTTAAAAATAATTTTGGAGCTATTACTAAAATTTGCTTGGTGGCTCATACTAAAAATTTTTAAGTTAGTTATACAAAAAATTCTTTTGTTCAGTTTACAAAAGAAATGATTGTTCCGCTTGCAAAAAAAAAGTTTGCAATGGTTACTAAAAAATTCTGTGGAATACAAATTTACTAAAAAATTTTTAGTAACCTCTTGAATTTTTTTTTTACAGTGCATGCAATCAGAACGCAATTTTTTCAAAATATTCATTGTTTGAAATTTCTGTATAAGTTTTTTACAGCTTACCTAATGAAAAAACCGTTTACCGCACATTACTAACGATCTTTGTTTTAAAGAAATTTAATTTTGAAATCAGGGTGTTATTTGCTGGACACCCTGCATATGCTTTTCGTTATTGTCTGAATGCGAAATACTTAATCTTTTCAATGTATTTTTTACCCATCGTCTTGATATCTTTGCTGTATCCAATCCTGTGATTTTATTACAACAAATGTAAACAGCAGGCTTCACATTTTGATCGTGCGTATTTAGTGAATTGACCCTGACACATTTACATTCACTCGTATTAGATTTTTTTTTTACTGAATGTATGAATTAGTAAATGCCTTCAATTTAACTGGGCATTTTTTTTTAGATTGTCGGAAAATAAATTAAAATGCGTTTAAAATATCTCATTTAATATAGAAACAATAAATTATCTCTTTAAATATTGCCCTTAGGCTCATATTTCCATTTGCAAAGTTTCACAAAAAAATGTGCAAGTTTTGTTGAGATAAGTTGCAATTCCATTTGCGGTCTATTTGAGAAATTGCGAAAATTTAATTTTTATACGGTCCCATAAATTAAAATTTCTAATCAGAAATTTTTCCTTATCCATTCTTGAATTAACAACAAGAAAAAAAAATCATTTTTATATCTATAAAATCACAGAAATATCAAAATTCATGATTTACTTAACCATGTCTCTGAGGGACAAGATTTTGACTCATTTCGAATGCAAAAGAGGGATCATCCACAAATGTAGGTTTTAAAAAATCGATTTAAGACAATGCGTTTCTTTTGGGCATAAAGTAGCAGTGTACAGATTTTACATTAAATTTGCTTTCCAAACATGTGTTAGTCTGCACGGGTAAAAATCTAGGTCCAGTCCCGAACCGATCCATAGGGAAAAATTTTCGGTCCAGCCTGGAAGAAAGTTCATATCATAGCCCCGCCCCGTACGGCCTGGAAAAATGTTAAAACTTGGCCCGGATGCATTTTTAGAAAGAATCACGTTTTGAGCCCCTTGTCGCCAGAACAACGATTGGCGCGGAGATGAAGTCAATGCTACGCACCCTTTCTTGTTTGTGACGTCAAACGCCCAACGAAAAGCAACCCTTTCTTCTGCAAAGAGATCGCGCTTATTATTCATTTGTTTTTCCGTAAATGTTATTATTATCAAGCGAAGACTATAATATGAGGAAATGTTATTCACCGTTGTTTACGATTAAAACATAGTTTAAAACAAAGAGCTTTTTCAGATTAAAATGCTTTAAATTTCACAAAACATCTAAACATAAGTTTTTTTTTCTCAATTCAAAAATAGTGTTACGAATTTTGTAAATAGTTAGTGTTTGTACTGTAAAATAATGTAAATAATCTTATTAAGCTCCATTCCTTTACTAATATTAGTTTTTGTTACATTGTCTCTGTTATCAAGCAAACTTTCCATTATTTTCAGTGTATGTCTACGGCAGATTGGCGAAATAATAAAGATATCCCAAGTTGGCGTCACTTTTGGCGACTAATTTTGGTCGCCAAATTTGGCGATATGTCGCCAAGTTGGCGACAAACTTGGCGATTGTTGGCGATGGTAACCCTTCCCTTTCAATGGTAACCCCCCTTTAGATATACTGATACATTGTTTGTTGTTCCGTGGATTTTTCGAGTAGGTTCTAGAAATTTCCAGCACATGCTGCGAGCCTATATAAGAAGAGAAGCGATGCGAGCTGTGGTTATTATTTACCAGTCAGTCATTGAGTGAACAAGGCGTTTGTTAGCAAGTTTGCTTGAGTTTCATTTATGTTGTTTTGAATGTTATTAAGTGTTGAGACGTTGTATAAAGAGTCTCTGGGATCTAAAGCTATACTTGTACGATAAATTTGAGCAGTTATTTTTGAATATCTGGTAATATTTGTGAGTTTCGAAGACTCTGTTGTTCTGAAGATCTGTAAATAAATTATTTTCTACTTTTCTAAGAGACAAGAGTTTGAAGTTGTCTAACCATAAGATCGAAAGAACCCCATATACGCTGCAACATTTGGTGTCAGGAGTCGGGATCTTATGGCGAAAACAAGAACAATGGACGGACAACTGAAAGAATTGTTAGAAGCTATTAACGGATTAAGAACAGAGCTGACCAATAAAATTGATGAAGACCAAGAAGAGTTGGCGGATAAAATGAATAAAAACGAAGAAAGAATGGAACAGTTGACAAATAAAATTGATAAATGCCAAGAAGAAGTGACTGAAAAGATGAACACAGGCCAAGAACAGTTGGCGGATAAAATGAATAAAGGCCAAGAAGAGTTGGCGGATAAAATGAATAAAAACGAAGAAAGAAAGGAACAGTTGACAAATAAAATTGATAAAGGCCAAGAAGAAATGAAGAAAACTTTTGAAGAAAAGTTCTCGTCGGTAGAGAGAAGAATAGGTTCGGTAGAAGAGAAAATACAGGAAGTAGAAGATAAAATTCAGAATGAAATAAGTAACGTTAAAGAGAAAATAGTTGACGTAGATGTAAAGCTAAATAAAAGAGTAGAAGATCTTGAGAAGAAGCTTTCAGCGTCTAGTGGTAATTATGAAGAATTTAGGAATCCGCCTGCTTCTCCCGTGCACATTAAGCTGTCGACATACGACGGAAAGAGTTCCTGGCAAGTTTACAAGACCCAATTCACCATAGAAGCCGAAGCGAACAAATGGAGTGACGAGGTGAAAGCTTGTCAACTGGCAGCATCTTTGAGAGGAGAAGCCGCTGACGTGCTGCAAACATTGCCCGATATGACGCAACTCAATTTTGACACTCTAAGTTGTGCACTTGAAATGAGATTCGGCGAAAAATTCTTCAAGGATTATACGAGAATACAAATGAAGAGCTGCCATCAAAAATCGAGTGAAACCCTTCAAGTGTTTGCCTCGGAAATTCAACGGCTTGCAAATTTAGCATTCTTTGACTGTCCAACAAATGTACGGGAAATGCTCTCACTGCAATATTTTGTAGACGGAATAAAAGATCCAGAAGTGCAGAGAGCGGTACGAATGGCAGATGTACAGGATTTAAAGGCTGCACTACTATATGTCTTAAAGTTCGAAGCAGCTACACAAGCCAGCCGAAGAGATCGTCATTCAGTCCGAGGGGCAACGGTGAACAAAAGCTCAGACACTGAGAACGACGTCTTGAAAGAAATTAGGAAAATAAATCAAGAACTTGAAGCTTTAAAATATGGAAGAACAAGCGCAAGAAGACAGAATCTCACGTGCTGGGGATGCGGTGATACAGGACATCTCCGAAGAAATTGCCCCAAAATCCACGAACGTGAGATAAATTCAAACAGTCAGCAGGGAAACTAAATTTTGGTCATCTCGCGGGGCGAAGTTTGCCAGAGAATGAAAAGCCCCACCTGAAGATCCTCCAGATATCAAGAATCAGTGGCGGTGATAATGAATTATATGTGATAGGCTTTATTAACGGAATTCAATGCCGTATGATTGTCGATACAGGAGCCAATGTTACAATAATAAGAGAAGATTTGGCTCGAAAATTGAAATGTAAACTCAACTGGATTCCACCATGCGTTACCCTGCAAACTGTGACGGGCGACAAGATTGACATATATGGAAAGGCCAATTTAACCATACACTTTGGAGGAACGAAATATTACCATACGGCATATGTGGCTGACATAACAGATCCTTGCTTAATCGGGCTAGATTTTCTGAAGAAGTTTGGCTTCAAGCTTGATTTCAAAAATAACAAAATGCTCTCAAAATTTGAAGAAATAAGTCTTTTTGGATTAAATAATGAAATTGGATGTAAACAAACAGTAATAGCCAAAGAAGACATCAATCTAGATCCAAGAACAGAATTTTTAGTTCCAGCTGAAATTAAAAATGAAACTAATTACCGATTTGGCCATATAGATTATCCAGAAGACAATAGTAAACAAGCAGGAGTATTGGTGGCTTCATATGTAGTGGACCTCTCGAAGAAGACCATTCCAGTCAGAATTGCTAACATCAGTGATAAGACGAGGACTATCAAGAAAGGAGAGGTGATAGCATCATGTGCTCCTGTGACGTGCATAAGTCAAAATTCCAATCACTCTCAGAAATCTTCAGATAATTTAGTCAAGGATTTGTTACAAAATACGGACTTAGATCCAAATCAAAGGGATGCTGCGGAAAGTTGAATTAGAGAATTCCAAAGTTTATTTTCCAAAACATCTGAAGACTTTGGACGAACTAAAATGGCACAACACCGAATTGACACGGGAGATCACTCTCTTATTAAACAGCACCCTAGACGATTACCTTTTGCCAAGCAAGAAGAGGTGCAGAATTTAATTAAGGATATGGAAGAAAATGACGTCATCGAACTATCGACAAGTCCATGGGCGTCTCCCATTGTATTAGTAAGAAAGAAGGATGGTTCTACAAGATTTTGTGTAGACTACCACCGACTGAATGACGTCACTAAAAAGGATAGTTACCCTCTACCAAGGATCGACGACACTCTCGACACACTTGCGGGCAACACTTGGTTCTCGGCTCTGGATCTGAAGAGTGGTTACTGGCAGGTAGAGACCCATCCCGACGACCGCGAGTAGACAGCCTTCACAACGGGACAAGGATTATGGCAATTCAAGGTAATGCCTTTTGGTCTGTGTAACGCACCTGCAACTTTCGAACGGCTTCTGGAAACGGTTCTCCGGGGGCTGTCATATGAAGCATGTCTTGTTTATTTAGATGATATCATAATCATAGGAAAATCTTTTGATGAACATCTGAACAACCTCAGGCGCGTGCTACAAAAGTTAAAGGAAGCTAATTTGAATTTAAGCCCTTCGAAGTGCAGTTTGTTTCGTAATGAAGTCGCCTACCTTGGACACATCATTTCGGCGGAAGGAGTTAGGACCGATCCAGAGAAGATATCGGCTGTGAAAAATTGGAATCGTCCAGCAGATGTTCACCAACTTCGGAGCTTTCTAGGATTATGCACCTATTACAGAAAATTTGTCAAAGGCTTCTCGATGATTGCAAGACCACTTCATAAATTAACAGAAGACAATCAAAAATTTATGTGGACACAGGAATGTGACGCTGCTTTCGAAAAGCTTAAGGAGGCCTTAACATCCACTCCAATTCTGTCATATCCTCAAATCGATAAACAGTTTATACTTGATACGGATGCAAGTAACGAAAGCATTGGTGCTGTACTGTCCCAGGAAATCGACGGCCAGGAGCGTGTTATCGCCTATTTCAGCAAGTGATTATCAAAGTCTGAGCGAAACTACTGCGTAACAAGAAAAGAGCTTCTTGCTGTCGTGAAAGCCATAGACCATTTTCATCACTATCTTTACGGTCGAAAATTCCTGATCCGAACTGATCATGCTTCTCTGACTTGGCTATTGAATTTTAAGAACCCTGAAGGCCAGATAGCCAGGTAGATACAAAAGCTTCAAGAGTACGATATGGAGATACGCCATCGAAAAGGCTCATCACATGGAAATGCAGATTCTCTCTCAAGAAGAACCTGCTCAGAGAATTGTAGATACTGCGACCGGGTTGAGAAGAAATTTAATGTCAAATGTCTTATAGTAAGACAAAGTACAACTGGGTCTACATCATCCCAAGATCCGTGGAGTGACGAGAGCCTGCGTAAAGATCAACTTGCTGATCCTGAAATTAAGCCAATTCTAGAGCTTAAAGAGGAGTCCAACAGGAAGCCCAGCTGGCAAGACATGGCCCATTACCATCCTACGACTAAACGTTATTGGGCTCTCTGGGATTCCCTACATTTGAAGAACGGTATCTTGTACCGAAAATGGGAGTCTGACGATGGAAAGACATGTAGATGGCAACTACTACTCCCTAAGTCGAGAATTTCTATCGTCCTTCAAGAACTGCATGGTAGTCCCACAGGAAGGGGACGTTTTGAGTGGTCATTTTGGTGTAATGAAGACCCTGCAAAAGGTTCGAGAGCGTTTTTACTGGAATAATGTTCGCAGCGACGTGGAGAAGTGGTATCGAACTTGTGACACCTGTGTAGCATGTAAAGGTCCAAAGAGGCGCATCCGTGGACGATTGCAACGTTATAATGTAGGAGCTCCTTTCGAACGAATTGCTCTAGACATCCTGGGTCCTCTTCCTAGAACATCTGATGGCAACAAGTACATCCTCGTTGTCATGGAATGCTTCACTAAGTGGCCTGAAGCCTACGCCATTCCTAATCAAGAGGCGATAACCGTAGCAGACATACTGGTTCAAGATTGGGTTTCCAGATACGGAGTTCCTCTTCAAATCCATTCTGATCAAGGAAGAAACTTTGATTCGGCTGTGTTTAAAGAAATGTGTGGAGTACTCGGCATGGACAAAACTCGAACAACACCTCTACATCCTCAATCGGACGGCATGGTGGAGCGGTTCAATCGTACCATCTTAAATAGCTTCTCCCTCCTTGTGTCTAAAGATCAACTGGACTGGGACAAGAAATTGCCTCTTTTCCTGCTTGCCTACAGGAGAGCCACTCATGAGGCCACTGGTTATTCCCCTTCTCAAATGCTCTTTGGTCGTGATCTTCGTCTACCTGCGGATCTTTTGTTTGGCCGTCCTCCTGATGCTCCTTTATCGCCCGAGGAGTACATGGATGAACTCCAGGCACGGATTGAGGAGATTCATCGTCTAGCGAGGAACCGAATCGGACTGGCATCGGAAAAGATGAAGACACTGTACGAGACAAAGGCAACTGGACATGAGTTTAACGAAGGTGACAAAGTTTGGTTGTGGAATCCCATACGTCGCAAGGGACTGTCGCCAAAATTACAAAGAAACTGGGACGGTCCTTAAACAGTCGTCAATAGGCTGAATGACGTCGTCATACGCATACGAAAATCGCCACACACCAAGCCCAAGGTCGTACATTATAATCGGCTAGCCCCTTATTTTGGCCAAAAAGATTAGAAATTCAAAACTGGAATTTCAGACCATGGTCATGAAAGTCACTTTTTGTAAATATGTAAATAGTAATTAGTTCTTATTTATGTAAATTTTATTATTATTGTTATTATTTATTTATTTATTTATTTATTTGTTTATTTATTTTAAGTGTTTTCCTCTAAGTCGGGGATTGCACTGCCCGGGACGTGCAGTCTTTGAGGAGGGGGTAGTGTTACGAATTTTGTAAATAGATAGTGTTTGTACTGTAAAATAATGTAAATAATCTTATTAAGCTTCATTCCTTTACTAATATTAGTTTTTGTTGCTTTGTCTCTGTTATCAAGCAAACTTGTCCATTATTTTCAGTGTATGTCTACGGCAGATTGGCGAAATAATAAAGATATCGCCAAGTTGGCGGCTAATTTTTGTCGCCAAATTTGGCGATATATCGGCAAGTTGGCGACAAACTTGGCGATTGTTGGCGATGGTAACCCTTCCCTTTCAATGGTAACCCCCCTTTAGATATACTGATACATTGTTTGTTGTTCCGTGGATTTTTCGAGTAGGTTCTAGAAATTTCCAGCACATGCTGCGAGCCTATATAAGAAGAAAAGCGATGCGAGCTGTGGTTATTATTTACCAGTCAGTCATTGAGTGAACAAGGCGTTTGTTAGCAAGTTTGCTTGAGTTTCATTTATGTTGTTTTGAATGTTATTAAGTGTTGAGACGTTGTATAAAGAGTCTCTGGGATCTAAAGCTATACTTGTACGATAGATTTGAGCAGTTATTTTTGAATATCTGGTAATATTTTGAGTTTCGAAGACTCTGTTGTTCTGAAGATCTGTAAATAAATTATTTTCTACTTTTCTAAGAGACAAGAGTTTGAAGTTGTCTAACCATAAGATCGAAAGAACCCCATATACGCTGCAACAATATTTCTTTAGTTCGCTGTGTTCGAAGAAATTAAGAAGTTATTTAAAAACAGTAATAAAGATTTCCTTGTCGTCTGACCTAAGCGAAGTCTTATACTCAGAGTACGTAACGATATTAAAAGTCAAAAAAATTCTTTCGTCAAGCAAATCTCAAAAAGTACTTGTCGGATTTTGATTCTGTTTATACCAGTAGGTACCTATGAAGGTAATCTGATGAATGCACCATCTACGAAAAATTAGTTCCAAAAAGTTTAAAAGTTATATTTAAAATCTGATAAAAAAAAAGCACAATTTATTTGCATACGTCACAGAAACTTGGTGCGCGTCATTTTTCACCGGATGAATATTTCCATAGACAATCGAACCAGAACACATGGAGTAATTAGTTATCTGAGTGAAACGAAGGGTAACACATAGTACGTAACGATATTAAAAGTCAAGCATAATTCTTTCGTAAAGAAAATTTGAAAAAATACATGTCGAATTGCGATTCTGGTTGTACCAAACGGTACCTGTGAAGGTAACCTCGTGAATGCACCTACTTTCAAAAATTATTTCCAAATAGTTTAAAAATTATGTTTAAAAAACTTATAAAAAAGCATAATTTTTTTGCATACGTCACAGGAATTTGGTGTGCGTCAATTTTCACTGGCTGGATGCTTTCGTTAAACTCCCAAATTTAAGCACATGGAGCAAGGAAAATACGCAAACAATTTTTAAGTACAATAAATTACACTTAAATTTAAGAAACAAACTGGAAAATAATTTTGTTGTTGTTGTTAATTCTAAAAAAAAAACCTTAGTTCTTAGTAACTTAGTACTTGGGAATTAATGATATTCTTTATAATAGCACTTTATAACCGCCATTAGCATCTTTTATGTTTCGCATATGCAAATTGGAAACAATTATATCGTGTTTAAATAAAATATTGGTACTACTTGGTCCTGGAGTTTCGAGACAAAAGCCTTCCTTACGGGTAGTATCATACGTCTCAATATTTGCCAACCAACCAACTACTACTTGGTTATCTCGTTGATCATTTTCGCCAAATTGTACATATTGACATATTTTTTATTTTAAATAACGAAAGAAGAAATAAATTAGTGAAATATTGATAAAAATACACATAAAAAGTGCGATAAAAAATCACTTGATGACGTTTTAAACACATGTATAGTGTTTAATATGATCGAATATGACATTCACGATCATTCATTATTGCCATTTTATTTTATTGTTTGGTGATAACTTTTTGATGGACGGGATAATCAAGTAAAACCAAAAAAGAAACAATAGTTGAAGCGAAGAATAAACAGTTATAAATAATAAACATAATAATAAATACAATAAATCGTAAATCGTAAAACACTTATAGAAATATTCCAAAACAACGTTTTCACGAATTTGGCGGGGAAAAAAAGCGCTAACGTGTTTTATTTTTACACATAATGTGACATTTGTGTCATATTTACGAGTAAAAATAAGCATAAACGATCATCAGGTTTGAAATGTCAATATTTGAAACCCAAACTGGACCATGATTTATAAAAACGCCAAGGTGAAGGTATTATTTGTATTTGAAAAGTACCATGAAATTAGAGCAGATATATGATATATGCATCGGGTTTGGCGCAAATTTGGGCGAAAATTTTTCTTGAATGAATTCTTATTATTTTAAAAAGGAAGTAACGATTTAATAACGATATTTTGGCGCCAATTATATGGAAGAGTTCCATATCCTGTTCTAAATTTTTTGAGCAAGCTTCTTCTTCTTCTTCCTCTTTTTTTTTCATTAAATAAATCGATGTGGTTGCGATCTTCAGCCTTCATGCTTTTTTTTACACTTTCCAACAAAGCTGAAAAGTGTTTATGCATTCGGTTTGTCCACCCGTCTGTCCACGCTCAAACATCCGTAAATATACACCGATTTATATGCAATTGGTAAACCTTATTTAGGGTCCTCTAGGAATGTTTGGTATTGTATATGAAGTATGTGGGATTAATAGTTTGTTAACAGGGGCACCCAAAAGAATTTCATTACATTATGGTATATTGGGCGAAATCCTTTGCAGAGTATTTTAATGAATTTACGCTGTTGCAAATTTGTGAAACTTATATAAACCACTGAATTTCATTACGATTACGTTATAACAGGACATTCATAACATTTTTAATCCAATTACAGGGACACACAAAAGAAATCGGTTACAATATAGTCTTTGAGCAATAATTTCTGGAAATGCGTTTTCAATTTCGGCATGCGCTTTTAAATTTAACTGTTTTCTTAGGTATGTCCCTAATTAGTATAAATATTTAGTACCTATAGTCGTCGTCTGATCTGTCCGTCTGTCTGTTCGCATATAACAGCACAAAAACTATCCTAGCAAATCGTTTCAAATTTTAAATATCTATTTGTTACTGAATTTTGTTGAGTCTTTGAAAATTTTAATAAAATCAGATAAATAGTTCGAATACAGGGACAGTCAAAAGTATTCTGTTACATTACGGTCGATGGGATGAAATAGTTCCAAGTACTTTTTAATGGTGTTAAACCTGTTGAAACATAATGAAACCGATATGCATTTATGAAGAGCAGTAGAATGTATATTTTGTAAAACATGCCGCGCAAAAAATGTTTATTATTCATTCACACGTCACAACAAAAGAATTCCATTTCAAAATAGTATGGGGAGGGACATTAAATTTTAAGCTTTACTGATCTAGGGATTTTATCATAGAATCATTTTCTCAATTGTCACTAGCCGGCCTTTTAAATAATAACTTTTTCAGGTAAATTTGCATAATCGAGTTCACATCGGGGTATTTGCGCTAGCGTGTTATGCTGAAAAAAAAATATCTTCAGACTTGTAAATCACTTTTGATTACACTTTAACACTAGAATTACGGCAGCGGTCATTTTGACCGTAAATCCAATTTAACGTATCATAACTTTTTAAATTTCTTGTTTATAGTCTGGATATTTTTTGACTTTTCCTAAAAACGCAAGAATATTACATAAAATCTTTTTTGTTCAATTTAAATAATTATTTTTAAAAATATTAATATGTATACCTAGAATTACGGCTACCGGTCATTTTGACCGTATATAGAAAATTACACATTTCAAGTTATTTTCTTCACATTCATAGCTGTTTCCGCTATTCTAATAGATAAGCAGGTGCATCTGTGGTGAGGGTATTATTCTTTTGTGTATTTCAAAGCATTATTTGTTAGGTGGGAAAAGGGGAGGGAAAGGGAAAACACCTGTTTGACATCTGTTTAGAATGGCTGCGTGCCTTCTGACTGCGCATTTCTTTTATGTAAGAAATATTATTTTTCAACGGATACAAATATATTGAGCTGCATTTCGTTGCAGTGAATGTCAGCGTTCAGACTTGCTTATTTTATTTGCCTCTTGTCATGGCGCGTAGAAGTGTTGGTAGAAAATATCTAACAAAAGAAGATGCGCTAAAATTTTTTGAAACTATTTCCGATGATAATTCTGGTTCAGATATTGAACCTGATGAAAAATTTAATATCGAAACTATATCCAGGTTATCTGACGAAGACTGGATTGTTCCTTCAGGAACAAGTAAATATGATTCATCTGATGAAGACTCTTTTCAGGAAACATCAAATGAAAATGATAATTTAGATACAGAAAATATTCCTTTGCCTGCTGCTAGTACAGATTCTAGAAATGAAATCAGTGGTAACAGTCAAGATCAAGAAGGTAGTCAAGACCCACCAAATAGAACTAGAAAACAACTTAGACATTAGCATACATTGTTTCGCTTATTACTTAACGTTACATCTTGTTGTTTGAACTGAAAATGACTACTCAAGTTGGTCTCGTAATTTAGAACCTTGATCAGATGACGAGTTGCAAAGTTACTAAAAGTTTTCTAGGAAACTGGGATTCGTAGAACTTTTTATGTAACGGCAACAGCTAAAATTCATATAACGGATACAGATTTGCACTGAAAATCAAAAAAATCTGTAAGGTTACAAAAAATATTTCAGGAAACTGAGATTCCAAGAATTTTTCATGCAACTGTAACACAAGTTACAGATAAAATTCTAGTAAGATAACTGTCATTTTAATAGACTCGTTTGCAAAGATTTTTGTAACATTACAAAAATTAGTTTTGTAGATTTACATTTTTTCTTATACAGTGTACATATAAAATGTTAGTAATAATCTAGATTTCCGTAACTTCAGATTTGTATGATTACAGATTTTTATTGCAGTGCAGTCGTGATCATAACATAATAAAGTAGTTCTGGTAAAACCTCTTCCTGGAAAATGCGATAATAAATGCTTGTATTTAGGTGGTATATTTGGCCTTTTACTCTTGCGATATCCATATTTATTGACTCTTGATTATTCTTATGGGGATATCTAAGGTAGATTTTTTATATATCTCTTCTTGATTCTTTTGACGATCATGTGACATGAAAATTTATTGTTGCTGTACGGGTGTGTGAAATTCCTGGCACATTTGAGTCTTCATACCAATCACTTCACAGATGCTTACAGTCATATTTTACTGTTAATTGACGCAATTTTGAACACTTTTTATAACTGTCATTTTAATAGACTCGTTTGCAAAGATTTTTGTAACTTTACAAAAATTAGTTTTGTAGATTTACATTTTTTCTTATACATTGTACATATAAAATGTTAGTAATAATCTAGATTTCCGTAACTTCAGATCTGTATGATTACAGATTTTTATTACAGTGCAGTCGTGATCATAACATAGTAAAGTAGTTCTGGTAAAACATCTTCCTGGAAAATGCGATAATAAATGCTTGCATTTATTATTAAACAAAGCACTTGATCCTCATCATCCCAATTCTTAAGAGGAAACTCAAAAGCATACATGAACTCTTAACATACCTTTCTAATTCAAGCTAGGGAAGAACGTGTCTGTCATTTCACACTTATAATTTTTGTCACACCGTGAGTATCAAAGAGTAACACGAAAGAGTTTCGCCGGGTGCATCCAGAATCTCCCACCGCCAATCGTCCCTTGCTGTCTTGTGTCGCGTGAGATATCTGTTTTTTGACAGCGATGCCAAATTCTGTAATGTCTTATCCAGACACTGTTCCTTGCTGGCGTTGTGGTTTCCTTTAGAGGGTTGGCTTTTGGTCCAAAACTATTTGCGCGAATAAATATCGTTCATTGTAGCGTTTTCTGGTGGTTTCCGCTGATAACAGTTCTCTAGCAGTTTTCAGCTCTGGCTGAAAATTGTTTTTAAGACCTCATTAAAATAGATCGGTGGAGACGCCATGTTGTACAGACTTGGTTTTATTGTCTTATTAGAACCTCTTAGGCAATCAAATCAAACAAAGCACTTGACAAAGACTTTGTGAATAAACAGTACTCTTTTGTCTTATTCCTATTTTTGTTCACCACCTCTATTGCCAGATTCCAACAAGTGATTATAAAGAGAAAAAAGTTTATATGTCACTGATCTTTCTGAAAAGTTTCTGAATAGTTTATATAGTGCATTAATTTTTTTACTCAAACCGAAATATCATGTTTAAGAGGCTATAAATTTTCTCTTAAGCAATTTCAGGCCATAACTTAGTTTATAATATCAAAATAATTTAATTTAATTTTTAATATTAATGGAGTGAATTTATCTTGTATGTCTGAGAAGCATATTTCTTAGAAAACAGCAAATAATTGATAGCATCGTAAAATCTATTATGGTTTCCGAAACAAAATAAATGCTCTCTCCAAAAATGTTTGTGAAAGGCTTCCGAGACAATACTCGAAATGTCTCGAAAATTGGTGGCTGCAAAATAAACATATTTTATCTTTTCCGCGTACTTCTCAAAATCTTAAAAATATGTTGATTTTGGATATTTCTAAAGATAAAGAGTACTTTTTGAAATTGTTCGTTACTCAGAAAAAAATATTTTTTAATTCCATTTTTTGTTTACATTATATTTATGCTTTGTTGTTTCTTCAATGGAAGAAAGTATTGTAATCGAATTTTTTTTAGCAAATTCTAATTTACGATGGATTTACACACATTTTAGCAGTCAGAGATACAAAAAAAAAAAAAAAAAAAACATGTTCATGCTGAATGACTGTCTCTCCGTTTGTTTACATTGTACTTTTGAAGAGTATATAAAATTATGCATATAATTGAATGAAATTTTTGTGTGTATTTTTGTCAATGACCAGCAGATACTCCTTCAATTTTGAAATATTTCAATAACAAGGGACAAATGCAATATTGATTTTTGGGCCATTTTCATTATTGAAACAATTAAAAGTCTATGAAGTTGCGCATAAAATAAAACCAGACTTTATGTGTGTAACTTTTATATTCGCCAGCAGGCCTTTTTTGAATTTGGAAATATTCCGCTGGAAAGTGTTGCTGTAATAACGACTTTTGTACAATTATTTCGATTTTTTGTAGTTTTATTGGGTATTGATGGCTCGTGTAACGACGAGATCTTTGCATCCTGTTAATCAGGCTATTCTTTAACAGCTGATGTACAAGAGTATACAAAACCAGTTGGATGTGCCAATCCTAATTTTTTCTTTATCTCATACGTACATTTTCATTTTTCGAAAATTAGTTATCATGTCAATATTTTAATATTATTAATTCAATACTATATCAACATCGATTTTCACTTTGAATTTCTGCTTCGGTCAATTTATCGGAGTAAAATGAATTAATGTGGATCGTTATATTCATAGAAAAACAATAGTTTTCCTTTATACTGTTATCATAAGCTGTTTGCAGACGCGAGTTTTCGTCTCTGCACGAGCCGATAAACAACAGAACAAAGAAGAATCAAGGAAATTAAACAAAAAGTTCTATCGGAATGCTCTTTTCTCACGAAACATTTCCATATTCAAGGAAGATCCGCTGGCCATAGACAATATCATATACAAAAAATTGGGTTCAGTTTTGTACAGAACTTTACACACTTTCCGATGAAGCAATAATGTGGATGACACAGACATTACAATTACAGCGCCCCGTTCTAGCGGATTTTTTTTTTCAAATTCAAGGAGGACTTACTAACCACAGCCAAACACTTAAACAAAAAATTCGGATAAATTATGTGCATTGCATAACTTCATAGACTTTTCAATGGTACAATTCTGAAAATGGAGCAAAAATCGCTATTACAGCGGAATAGTTGAAAATCAAAGGATTTGCCACAGCCTGTTTGCCACAGCCAATAACATACCCCAAAAATTTGATTCAATTCTATGCATATCTTCATACACTTTTTGATGGTATAATGGCGACAAATGGAGACACACAAGAACAGACGGACATTTTTATAAAAACATGTTTTTTGAAATCCTTCTTTAAACGTGAGATCCGTCAAATACCGGAAGTTGAAAGAAAATTCGATTACTAAACTTTCTTTTATGAAGGTGGAAGAAAGTATAAATATTAACTTTGATATTTATTAAGATGTAGATTAATTAAATAGATCTATTTTTTTATTAATTGATTGAAGTATAAATTTAAAAAAATGAAGATTGATATAATATTGAACTAATAATTATAAAATATTAACATTTGTAGCTTTTTTTACTTTCTTCTATCCATTCTAGCAGAAGTCAGTTGGCTTTGAGCCTTTCTAGCTCATTGATCACTCATAAAACAAACACGTGTTTGAACGCGGCGTTAGGTTTTCAGAATGAAACAAACTGTCGAGCAGTGATGCACCATAAAATTTTGCGCAAAACTAAACAAATAGTCAACTGAGAGACTTTACATGTTAAAAAACCCTACGGGAAGGCTTCTTTATCCAAATCTCAAATGTTTAGGCAGCACAAATTGTTTAAAGAGGGATGAGAGTACACCAATGACGATCAACATGTTAAGCGCCCATAAAGTTCTTGAACTTCAGATAATGTGGCTAAAATGAAAGTGGTTTGGTTCCTAATCTTCAGGTGAGTTTACAAATGATTTTTAAGACGTTGGGATGTTAAAAAAAATGTGCATCAAATTGTTATATAAGAATTTCTTTTAAACGAAACATTTATGAAAAGCTGCCCAGGTCGAAATTCATGCTGGTATTTGTTTGCTACACAAGCACCAAGTGCTATAACCCAACAAGTAAACTAGCATAAGCTAGCATTACATAGTTGCTGGTTCCAGCAGACTTTTCAGAAATTCAAGGTGCGTATTGGCTCACTTTGCTGGAAATAAGCATGAAATGCTTGCATATGGCTTGCCATGCTTTTGTTGTGCGAGCTAGCGATATAGCATGTGATGCTAGCTAGCATATAATAGCATGAAATCCTAGCAGACATAGCAATACCTAGCAATAACTACAATATTTTTGTTGCTGGTAAAAGCATGAATTTTGACCTGGGTGGTTTTCAAATTGACCCGGTTCCTTGCAAAACACAGCATCTTAATGCTTCTTGATTCACCGTACAGCCTCAATCTGAACTTTTTGTATTCCTTCGGATAGAGTCCAGCTTTAGAGGTCGTTGTTTTGGCAATTTTGAAAGCACGCAGAAAAATGTAATGGCTGTTATGCGTTGCTTTCCAGTTCACTTCTAGGTAAGTAACACTTCTAGGTGGTCATAAATTGGTGACAGAGTTGTTCGAAACGGTGTATTAATACAGAACGAAACTATTTTTAAGTATAATAAGTGTTTGTGAAATTATCTCCAAATAAATTAATTTCATCAGTCTCATTATTTAATGAAGAGACCGTGTAGTTTAATAATATTTGACTTTTTTATGAATAATTTCATTGATAATTTAGTACAATATCTCTCTGTAGCATTTTCATTCCGATAGTCGCCTATTTCTCTTCTCAATTCTATTCAGAAAACCACTACTGCACGTTTATCGTCGATTTTTTTAAATTATAGAAATAATTTCTTCTTCTTTAACAAAAGGACGCTATTAGATAAAAATTTTAGTTCTTTGTTTATACCTATGTTATGTGTCTGAGGAATTGATAAATTAAAAAAAAATGTTTTTGTAGACAATGAGATAAAATCTCTGAAATTATTAGTTTTGGCGACATTTGAAAATGGTTCAATTTATGTGAAATATGTCATTGTTTTGCTGAAAATGTTTTTTCTGTAAAAGAAATATATATCTATTTTTTGTTAAAGTTACAAAATCAATATTTTTTGTCAGTAAAAGGAAAATGGATTTTGTATTTTTAAAACTTTTTATAATAAAAAGTATTTTTCTATAAAATTTACAGATTTTGTTTCAGGTGCATAGAATAAAAAAAACATCATTTCGGAACAACATTTGTGTCAATATGGAAAAGAGTTAATAAAAATTGTCCAGACGTATTTTACAAAGATTTTAATTCATAAAAATCATGTTGTCATTCAACTGATTATAAACAAAGTCAAATCACGCAACTGATTTCGAAAAAGGTTTTTCATACTTTCATATTGTAACAGTATTTATAAACACATCATGAATGTTAAAAATGTAACAGTAAATGTAAAACAGTCACATTATAATAAAGAAAGATTGATAAAACATCTCTATTCCTTTCTGATAACCAGCATCTACTATCTATAGGAATCTCGATATTTAATAAATCACTTCTTTAGTTCTGAGACGAGAATTAATTTAAAACTTCAGAATTCTTAGCTGAAATCCTACATTTTGTGAGTGATAAAAATTTTTTATGTTAAATGTAGAAGGCTTTTAACGAAAAACAAAAAGTTTTTCTGTTATTTTTCAGCAATGATATGTTGATATACACTATAATTTTAAACATAAAATTTTAGTTTTCGGCATTTGTAAGCAAAGTTTGCAATTTTCTGAAAATCTTTTTTTTATAGCTCACACAAAAATTATTTGTAATTTAATTAGTAACAAAACCTTAGAAATGAAACAAAATTTTATTTCTAGAAAATTCGCCAAAGTAAATACCTAGTGTGCCCCGTGAAGAGAAACATGCATCTGACGTTAATCTAAATCAAAAAAATAAACAAATAAAGCTTTATTTAAATTGTAAATTCAGTTTTGTAAAATAAATTTTTATTTTGCATTATAATTATTTAAATTTGTTTACTAAATAAAGTTTCTGAATTTTTTTTTACTTTGTTTCGACCGGTTTGAATTTTTTTGTCTTTCTAGTTTTAAATAATGGGGACAAATTCAACTGTGAAGTACCCTTGCTTAATTATTTGCCTTGAAACAAGCTTATAAGGTTTGTATGAAGTAACACATTAACAAGTAATCAAATCAAATTAAACAATCAAATTGGTTTAATTAATTTCAAAAAAATTTTATGCAAATCATATTATTTATATTATATAAGTATTTAAATTTGTATTTAATTCTAAATATCCACGGCTTTCTATAAATTCTCTGATAGGTGGCTATTATTTCCTTGAAAAAAACAGGGTTATTTTTACTTACAGACATAATGGAGTTTATTCATGAAAGGAGACACAAAAAATATCTAAATACCATTTTTTATAGCGGAAATAAATTTGAAAAATATTGCAGTGACAAAATGGAGAATTTCAGCATTCCAATTACACATTTATATAAATAGATGAAGATTTCCTACTACAGGCTAATAGCAAAAAACGTTCAGTTTACAAGAAGTATTTTCGATCGCAGATTGCTGAACACTTCACTAATGCAATAATAGCTGCGCTATGAAAGTGCAATGTCAGTCAACGTTAATTAAACAACTCAAAACTTAACACGAATTTAATATTTACAATGTATAACAACAATTTATCTTTGTTTTAGAGACTCTGAATCCGGATTTGAGAAATTGTCTTTCCTCCAGTATTTTTCTTCAGTGATTTTCAATTAAGTCTAAATTTTCTCCGCCTTTTTTTCGCTTTACTTAAAAAATATATGTATATTTGACTGGCATTGAAAGTATGATGGCACTTGAAGAAATTGCAGGATCTGTCTTTGAGGTCATTTCTGAAATAGAAAAGAAGAGATAATGAAACGCAAAATAAAAAAGAGGAAAAAAAAAGAAAAAAGGAGAAAAGAAAAGAAATATATATATACATTATTTTATAAAAGAAAAAGTAACTAATATTGTCACCACCGCAAACAATGTATTTTTTGCGAGAGCAGGTTTTCCTTCGTTAATATTAAGAGAGCTGTTAAATACAAAAATATAAAAGTTGCTAGTATTATAGAGAAATGTTTCATAAACACATTGGTCCAGATAGTTTTAAAATCGAATAATTATTTAAAGAGATGTTTAATGTTAAAGCTGGACAAAATCGTTCCACAAATATACATATGTGTAGGGTGTCCCAGAAGTAATGGACAAACTTTAAAGGGAGGTAGGGGACATCACAAGGATTCAGTTTTGCATAGCAATCCATGGTCGAAAATGTTTTCCTGGAACGGTAGGGACAACAAAGAAAGATTGGACACGAATAAGGGCAGAAAATATGTTTATTATCCTTAATAGAGTATAAAACTAAGAAAAAAGAAAATTAAAGTGACAACGATCGTCATCAAAACACGTGTTCAAAATTACGATCCCGGGCGGTGATGCACGGAGCGCATCTAGAAACGCATGAATGATCTAATGAGCTCGAAAACACCAAAAATGTCCCAAACTTCCTCGACACTGTCACAATGCGTTAATAAGTTCCACAGTTAATAAGTTTTTTTAATTACATCTAATTTTACTGCAGTTTTTACTATGAATATGATGGATTCTTTTTACAATGCAATAATATTTCATTGGTAGTTTTAAGAAAGAAACAGGAAAGAAATTCATTATTATTAAGTTATTCAGAATTATTAAAATTTAAAGTATCGTGCTTCAATTTCTTGTTTTATAAATGAAAAACAAATCTTCTTGAATATCAGTAAGATTTATGAGCAGTAAAAACTAGAGATAATAAATGAGAAATGCAAATTTTGATTGAAAAATATGTTTGCGGAAGATAATATACATATGCTCATCATTTAAGCAAGATATTTTGGCTGTGAGTTTTTCTTTCTGAATACCAAAGACGTCTTTGTTAAAATTTAATTTATTGTTTGCTTTTTTCTAAAAAAGTATAAATTGTTAAAAAGCATTTTTTTTCTCGGAAAATTGTGTTACTTTGTCTTGGCAAGTTTTGTCAAAAATATGTCAGAATATCTCATTTTTATACGCGTGGGTAAATTTTTTGGATATTTTTCTTTTTTTATATTTGGAAAACATGACATGGATTTTATCTTTTTGATTGAAACTTTGGCATATAAAACATAAAAACAATCTGAGATATTTAAAATATATTTTACTTTTCTGTAAGTTTACATATCATGAATTAGTATGCTTGGGCATTGGAAGAGTATTAATTTTTTAACATGAATTCAGAAAATGATATTTCTTGATGTACGAAAGCTATTAAATTTGTAGTTCAATTATTTTTGGATTTATTTTTTTAACACAATACGTAGGCACTTAAAATTTCTTTTTAGGTGCGTTCGTAATTATAAATACTAAGCTCCCGTCTGTCTGTCTGCATATAACAGAGCAAAATATACCTAACCGAATCATTTAAAACTTAAAATACGTAATTGTTGCATAATTTTGTCGAATCATTTCAAATATTATGAAAATAGGATGCATAGTTTAATTACAAGACAATTAAAATTATTCTGTTACAATGCGGTGAATTAAAAAAATAATTTCAGGTAAATTTAATGGTGTTACACTCTTTCGAACATCATAAAATTGATTTGCTTCTATGAAGTATATAGTAAAATATACATTTTGTACTATGTACGTTGCAAAGAATACATGTTATTAATTTACATGGCTATACAAAAGTATTCCATTGCATGAATGTATAATTATAATCGTTATATATTAGTGAACACCCTTTAATGATCATCATATCAGTTTAATGTATAAAAAACTAAGAAACGAACAATGTAAACTAAAAGCAGGTTTTATAAAACTACATATTAAGCAAATAAAGTATCTATGATGAGGAAATAAAATAAAACATATTGATATATTCTGATCTTAAAAATAATTAATTTGGTGATTTCAAAAACTACACAAGTAGAAGATATATAACTTTAAGGAGTAATCTCTTTCTATCTTGGAGTGATTCTCTTTGTAAAATGGCAAACTGACACCAGAATTTACAAAGGATTTATTAAAAAACAGAAACTTGCTCATCTTCATCTACTTTATAAAAGGAAAATTTTAATTAAATATTCTTGATGTCATTACTCTTAAAAATAGCTGTCATTTTTTATGGATACCGATTTCTACTGCGTTAATAAAAATTTTGATACAATGAAGTGCTATTAATTTTAGAATTTTCTTGTATTTATTAGATTTCTTATATATTTGATTATGATTGTCAATTATAATTGATTGTATTTTAATAATAAAAAAAATATTCAGAAGAAAAGTCGACAGATTATTTTTCCATTTTATAGGATGTAACAAAAAATCGTAGAATCATATTTTTATAACGTTTCACGGGGGAAACAGGTATAAATCATTTACATTTAAAATTGGACTTGTAAATATTTGTGCAATTTCAAAACTTTAAAACATACCGTTACACAATAAATAAGGGACGATGCACTGGGTGTTCATTTTTGTCGGTAACGGATATCAAATATTCCGCACATAATGTGCCAAAAATTCAGTAACCAGCGGAATGCTTTTTCATTTTTAATTTCAATTACTTATAATTGAATTTTTTATTGCTTTATGGTAAAAAAACTTTTAATTAGTAAAAATTAATGTCATTAATAATAATAATAATAATAATAATAATAATAATAATAATAATAATAATAATAATAATAATAATAATAGCAATAATAATAATAATAATAATAATAATAATAATAATAATAATAATAATAATAATAACAATAATAACAATAATAATAATAATAATGATAATAATAATAATAATAATAATAATAATAATAATAATAATAATAATAATAATAATAATAATAATAATAATAATAATAATTCAACTATACATAATAGTTTACGTTGATTTAATAAGTTAATTAAAAACAAATGTTTTGTTATAACATAACATTGAAATTTATCGATGTTTTATCATTATTCTATTTTATCATGCATAGTACCTTTTTCTTTTATTTAGGATCATTGTAGACATTTTTATACCGTTGCTTTTCCCATTGATAATTCTAGTTTATATATTAATCACTAAACATCTTATTGAATTAGCTTTTTCTTTTCCTACATACACGTTAATATTTAAATTCCTTATGTAAAATGTTTACTTGCAGGCTTTAAGAATATTTCTATAATTTTAATTAATTTTTCAATTAATTTTCAGCAGTAAATTATGCTTGAAATTGTTGAATATGCTAGATGGTTAGAGAATGACGATTAGGTGTTAGAATAAAAGAAAATTCTATCTTGTTCTGCTATTGCAGCCTTACTAAAATACGGGAGTAAGAAATACTGAGTTGGGCGTCGTCTTACACTGTAGAAGAAAAAAAATCCGTGTGATTTTACAGAAATTATACTGAGGTATTTCCATGAGCACTTGTCGTGTAAGTCACATTTCTAGTAACTGCTAAATTGTTGGCCATCATTATTTTCGAAAGGTTTGCATGGCCTTGTTCAATTAATGAAATATCTTTGATAAAACGTGTCACATTTTTCCGTTCTAAATTACGAGTATCCAAAATCGTAGTATGTGACTTACACGACATGTGTTCATGGAATTATCCACTGGTAATCTGGACGCTAATACAATTTGCTGCCTTTTAATGAAAAAAAATTCCGTAAGTTCGAGAAAAAGCCCTGAAAAAAAAACAACAATCATTTCTGTAATTTACGAAAATATTTCAGTTAAAAAAAGTAAATTGTACTGTTTTCTGATTACCAATACAATTTCCATAAAGTAGTCCGTATTTTTTTTTTTTTTTTTTTTTTTTTTTTTTTTTTACAATGTAAGACGACGTTCAGCCCAGCCTTTCTCACACCTATATTTTGGTAAGGCTGCAACAGCAGCACCATATAGAATGGTCTTTTATTCTTCGTAGTAGCTTAAATGATGCAGCTTTTGGAGTGTTATTCGAATGATGCTCCTCTTTGGATATTTTTCACTCTGTTGGTTCTAAGCTTAGTTAACAGGCGATAAATGACGTATCATATTTTCTGGGAATATTTCACTGCATGTATCTTGTTAACACAAGGAGGAAGATAGTGCTAGAATTATTTTCATAATCAGAATCAGTGTTATTTTAATACAGCTGGTCTTACATCCATAAACAAAAAAGTAAAAAAAAAAAAAAAAAAAAAAAGATTCAACAAAATAATTTTTCTCTAGCAGTTGTGGAAAATATAAGAAAAAAATACCACCAGGGGAATCAAAACTTATTTTAATAAGTGTTGACTTGTTTTCATATAATACGAGAGCAATTCGGAAAGTAACCTTCGTTTATCAATAAAAAAAAAAAAAAAAAAAAAAAAAAAAAAAAAAAAAAATTAATGAAATTAAACATGTTTCATTACTTACGTATTAAAGACACGTTCTTCAGCTACTTCTCAACATAATTGGGGTATTAATTAAAACAATTATCATAACGGTAAATCAGCTTTGAAATTCCTTCGTCACTGACTTCTGCCGCCGGCCTATTCAACTGCGATTATTTTTAAATACAATTCGCACCAATCTTTAAGTCCAAAGAATTTTAACATATTTTTTTATTCATATTGACAAATTCCGAATTGTTCTCGTAATATTTTACTTGACCCACTTTTTTAAAAAACATTTTTGGTAGTACATTTATCAGCAAATTATATAGAAAAATATGTTAAAATTCTTTGGATTGAAAGAGTGGTGCGATTTGAATTTAAAAATAATCGCAGTTGAATAGGTCGGCGGTAGAAGTCAGTGACAATGGAATTTCAAAGCTGATTTACCGTTATGATAATTGTTTTAATAATTACGGCAGTTATGTTGAGAATTAGCTGAAGAACGTGTCTTTTATACGTAAGTAATGAAACATGTTTCCTTTCATTAGTTTTTTTTAATTCATAAACGGAGGTTACTTTCCGAATTGCCCTCGTATATTCTGAAAAACGAGTTACTAACTGTTTTTCGGATATTAAAGTATTCGGCCAGATCAGATAACCGGGTGCATTGCTGAATAAGAAGGATATGTGGCAGGACCACGATACTGAATGCGTTCCTACAATAAATGTTTATATTTCTATGAAATAAATTAAATTTTCATAAGATTCATTTTAATAAAAATGATGTAATGTAATATTATAAGCTACAATAAACGTAAGCATTTGTAAGAATGCACATTGTAACATGCTTATTGAAATGTATACGGTAGACAAAATGCAGCAAGAGAAAATTTAAATTTAAGCATTAGATTTAAATGCATAGGGGGCAAATATTACGTATATTAGGTACATATATTTCTAAATTGTAATATTTACTCTATTAAATTGCAAAAATCTGTGATCAATAAATCCGATGAAAATAAAAATACTTATTCTGTACCTAATGATTAATATTATTATGTTCGTTAATATTAAGTAATATTTAGCACTTATTCAGAAAAGCATATAGAGTTACATTAACTTTCTTTTTCGATCATGTTTTCACCTTGTTCTGCTATTGGACTTTGGGATATATGTTGGCATTTTTAATGATTCATTTTATTTTTACAGTTAATGACAATTTTTTGTAGCGACAGTTGAAAAATCTCTAGAGTTCTTGTATAGTCACGTGGTAGTACAATTAAAAAAGTGTTTGAAAAAAGAAATAAATGAAACACATTTTGAAAACTTGTGGAGTTATACATCTTTTTAAATTACTTCAGATATTTCAAATTTCAATTCAGTTATTTTAAACTTTTGCAGCAAAATTAATAAGCCTGTCTAGCATTATCAGAATTCGACAATGATATATTAATTTCACAATCTTGTGAAACAATCTCAATAACTCACTATATCTATAAAAAGTAAGAAAAATCATGCGATAAGCATAGATTATGAATCACTTCCCAACGCTTCATGAAATCTTTAACACAAGAACAGCCATTAGGGGTCAAAATGACACCTGACAGAATGAAAATTGTCGATTTGAACCAGAATTTTTTTCATAAGATATGTTAAATATATGCAGCGCAAAAATGGACTAATTAAATAAGTTAAATAGTTTAAAATTAAAATTCTTGTGCGAAACAACTTTTATAAAACTTGTACAAAACACCCGGCTGTTTTATTGTTAACAAAACTTCGTTATTTAGGTAAATGAGGATATAAAGCCAAATATAGCCAAATGTGTATTCCGTTCTGGAATACACATGGACTGGATACACTGGAATACACTCCGTACTATTGAACAGTCCTGTATTTGATCTGTCAGCTAATATACATACTATATAATGGGAAAATTTAGTTTAGCAAAAAATGCCTAGTAACTTGAAATTTCTCTTTCAGCAATTTATACTATTAATAGATGGAAACATAATTGAATACTTTCTTCAGCCTTGTACTTTACCTGGTACCTTTATTACATATCAGTGTTAAAATAAAATTTATTTTAAAATAAAACACTCTTAAAACAACTTAAATCACTTTCTCATAAATTATCATTCATAGGCTCCATGTACCCAAGTCTTTGCGTGGCTCTGTATATCATTTTATCTCTATTCTGCAAACATTTCTTAATAAACTGAATGCAGTTCAACGTAAAAATGCATAATTTATTTAAGAATCACCTTTTAGTAATTTGTGCTCATATTCAGTAACGTTAGCAAGCTTTTTCGGAAGCCCTGTATATTAACTATAGCAATTATACACACCATATAATATGCATAAATGTAGTGAAACTTTTACGCGCATATCATAATTAATTTGCATTTCATCCATCCATCAGCTATCATCGGATACAAATACTGTACTTCGGAAAGAATGTACTATTTGAAATCTTTTGTGTGTGCCTGTAAATACTATGTACTTTATATTAGGGAAGGCAGTATCGTATAATTAATACTAAGCCTCATTGACATACATCAATTTTATTATGCATGAAACAATTTAATATATTTGAAATATGTCACACACAATTCCCCCGTTTACCATTATCTAATGGAATTCTTTAGTGTGGCCTTGTAAATGAATAATAGCTACATTTTCATCTTATATTTTATAGGATGCATATTTTAATGCACCTCGTAAAAGCATATAAATTTTAATATGTTTGGCAGGGTATAGCACCTTCAAAATTCCTTTGAAACGATACTTCCACATAGGCCGTAATGTAATGGGAAAATTTTGATTCTCCCTGTAGTTAAACTAATCATGGTAGAAAATGCATTTTCAATAGGGTTCGTGCTAGGGTAAACGTCAATAACGGCCTAAAATTTCATGACAATCTGAGCATATTTATGTGAGTTAGAGCGCAAACAGACGGACAGACGGTCAGACAAATCGAATGCATATGCACTTTTCAACTTTGTTGGAAAGTGCTAAAAAGAGTTATACTATATAACTGAATATGACTAGAAACGCTTTACATCATTTTAATTTAAGCAAAATTTTAATTTTATCAAAGTGATCAAAAATAAGAAAATTGTAAAACCTTGTTTTTTTTTTTCAATTAATTAATTGAAAAAATAACATTTACACCAAAAAAAAAAAAAAAAAAAAAATTACAAGAAAAGAAAAATAAAATTTTTTAAATGGTACTGAAAAGTTCGTTTTCAAACAAAATACAAATGTACTTATTACTTCTGTTTTATGAAAGATTTCATCTTTTTTCTCCATAACCCAAATCGTCTTTGTGCAAAATTAATTTATTATTCGTTTTTTGAAGCCACATGAATTATTAGGGAAGTATTCTTTTCACTTGGGAAATATTTTATTTTAACCTTGTCATCTTTTGTCAAGAATATGTCAGAATTTTGCATTCTTATTATGCTTGAGATAATTTCAGATGTTTTTCATTTAAAATAAGACGAATGAATGTCTCTGTTTTTAAACAAAAATTTAATATAATCCAAATAGAAGCAAACGCAGTCATCTAGGTATATTTAAGTGAAAAAGTAATTTTTCCCCCTCGGAAAAAAAGTATTACAAATTTTATATTAATGTTAAGTATATGGTAAGGTATTCTTTAAGAAAGTTATAACAATGTAGATTTGCATAAAAACTGTGAATGTGAATAGTTTATATCGCAATATTGATATATTTTATATTAATTTGAAGTAAAGTATTCAAAATATTTTAAATGTATTTCTATTCTGCTATAAAAATGTTTTGCTATAGATAAAAGATTAAAAATAAAAATAATTTTAGCTTGTAATACTCGATGAATATGTAAATTATAATTTTTTTAATGATATGTTTTTATATGGTTTGTGATAATTATTTTTATTTAATTTTAATCTTGTTATTTTAAATTTTTACAAGCCTGACGACTATTGTCAGAATCTTACATTGATGTATTTAGTTCACAACTTTGTGAACCAGTCTCTATATCTATATCTCTAGAAACTCTTTTTATTATTTCAATTTTAATCTTTAAACAAATTTCTAATTTTATTTAATTATT
The DNA here is from genome assembly GCA_964019185.1 of Maratus speculifer. Classification (NCBI taxonomy): domain Eukaryota; kingdom Metazoa; phylum Arthropoda; class Arachnida; order Araneae; family Salticidae; genus Maratus; species Maratus speculifer. Next base: position 142,415,557 of record OZ025295.1, read on the forward strand.
CAAAAATAGCAAAATTGTAATACTTTGTTTATGTATATTTTTAATTAAATTAAAAAATAACATTTACTAATATAATTTACAATTACTAATATGATTTACAAGAAACGAGAACAAAAAAATTTAAAATGTAACTGAAGATTTCATTTCCAAATAAAATATAAACTTGCTTAAACAAACTATTTTATTTAAGATTTTTCCTTCTTTTTTCATAACCCCAATCGTCTTTGTGAAAAATTAATTTATTATTCTTTTTTTCTGAAACAACATGAATTATTAGAGAAGTATTCTTTTCACCTGAGAAATATTTTCTTTTAACCTTGTCAACTTTTGTCAAGAATATGTCAGAATTTTGCATTCTTATTATGTTTGAACTAATTTCAAATGCTTTTCATTTAAAATAAGTAAAATGAATGTCTATATTTTTGAATGAAGACTTGGTGTAACCCACATAAAAGAAAACTCAGTCATCTAGATATATAAAAGTTCAAAAGACATTTTTTCTTAAGAAAAAATTTATTAGAAATTGATTGTAATTGCTAAATGTATGATACACTATGCTTGAAGAAAGCCATAACAAAACAAATTTGTTATATTTTATATTAATTTGAAGTAAAGTAATCAAAATATTTTAAAGGTATTTTTATTATTTCACGAAAAGTGTTTTGTTATGATTAGAAGGTCAAAAATAGAAATAATTTTATCTTATAATATTTGTTGAACATGTAAATTATATTTTTAATTACACTTTTTATATTGTTTGTGATAATTATTTTCATACATGCAAAAATGGTGCTTTTGAGCAGAGAGTTTTCTTGCTACATCATTTATAAAATTCCTTTTACTAAAATGAGATTTGCTTTCAAATTTGTTTACCGTAATTTATATACATTAATCGCTTAACATTCTCAATTTTTGATTAATCGGGAAACAAGAAATGTATATAATTACTGTATGTGACATATATAGGGGGAATCTATTGTCTTCGGCAAAATTTTACGAGGTGATACTACACATCAATATAAACAAAATTAAATGGGAAACTAAGGTTTTATAACATCTTGCGAAGGAAATAGGTGCTATTAAAGTTTATAGGGTCGGAAATTTCAAATGGTTATACAAAACGGAATAATTGATTGATTCGTGTGCGGTTTTCATTAAAACTGTTCTTTATGTCAGTATTTTCTTGAAAATAAATATTAAAGATTATGTTTAAAAAAGGCAAATAGATTGCATTTTAGACTTTGGAGTAATGCACAACTACTTTTTAAAACTACTTTATGTATCTCATTAAATGCTTTCAAAAGCTCAGAATTAAAGCTTAAAATTAAATTTTGAGCTCGATATCTGAATCACCAAGAGTTGTTAAAAAAAATAATAATAACTGTGTTTAGGAGTTTTAAATTGAACCTTTCAAACACAGTTCAGTTACTGAACACACACAGTTTACATACAAGCGATGTTCAGATGAAGAGGTACAAAACGTCTTAACAACCAAACTGGTTGAAATTTGAATACACCGTTTTGGAACAATGTATTAAGACATTAAAAGACGCAATTGGAGTATCCGGCATAGTTGTGCGCATGCGTGGACGCCCGTGCATGAAGGGCAAGAGAAGCAGACAAGTGAGCTACGTCCAATTGACACGACCGTGCGTGTAAGGGCATCTCATCATGGCTTTCCCATTACAAAATTCGATGAATGAAGAGCTAAGAGAAGGTTATCACACTGTTAAAAATACATCTGCGAATTCACGGTACAACTACTGGCAGCAAAATAGACGAACCTTTGCCATTCTAATAGTAGATTTTCCGTTTTGGGAAATAAAAGAAAGGAAACCTCCGTTTGAGGAAACAGTAACTTTCTGTTACAAGGTTTGATTTTAATGATAATAATTTAATATATTTTTAAAAACTAATGAGTCGATTTATCATCAATGAATTCGAAATTTCCGAGTAATTTTAAGCTGCTATATTTTACTTTTATTATTATTTTTTTATTTTGTATAATTTTTATCTCAAGCCGTATGGAGGATCGAACACCTTTTGAAAGCGGAATAAATCCTTACTGACTGAACCAAAGCTGCTGATTCCGGCGTGTACAAAGTAGGGGGAACTGGGGTACATTGATACATGGGGCACATTGATACACCCCCTCTACCGCTCACAGGGTCATTACAGGAAGTTTCACAACAGCTCCAAAAGATGATGCTAGTGTATTCAACTACATACAGAAAATCTTGGAATGATTCAGTAGTTTGATGAAATGGGACGGGTGATTTATTGTTTTTGTTGTTCAAAAGTAAATATGAGTTGTACAATTGAAATGCTATTATATAACTGTTCCAGTATTTTCAACCAAAATGAATACTCTCCCTGGTAAGTACAGCTACTCTTTATCAGTTCTTCATTATTTATTGTTAGATATATTGTGAAGTGTTGGATTTGAGACTCATTTTATTCAAAATCGCTGTATGGGGCACATTGATACAGTCTATGACGGGGCACATTGATACAGCCTAAATCCTTTAATAGTTCATATTTTCATTATTTTTTATTATTTTTTTTACCATACACTCCTTAATCCAACCTTTTTTATCACGAAAAATTTCTAATATTAGTTTTTATTGAAGTGAAATAGCTCTAATTTCTTTATATTAGAACATTTTATGGTATTTTTGAAAACAGAAGACGTAGGAACTTACCCAGCATCTAGTGCTAGTAGAACTAATAAAAGAAAAGGACGCCATTCTGGCAAATCTCGAATTTATATCGATTCTCCAGAGAAAAAAGTATTTTCGACATGCGAAATGTTAAGTAAGAGAAACAAACTGCAGAACAGAAAATGATACTTATATTATAAACAGAATTTTTAATATAATTATCCTTTATTTTCGGTTTATGAACCTATTTATAAACAGAAAAACTGGTAATTTTTTCATCTTTCATAAGAAAGAAGATAATGCTGGGGTTGAAGTGCTAGGTATGACAAAGTTACCACAGCCAACAATCAGACAAGAAACAGCCAGAACATCAGGTCATAATATATTTAATTTTGATTGCTTTAATATTGCTTAAAAATAAATTGTGGGTGATTTGAATTTTTATAAATAAATATGAAATGGTTTTCTAATTCATTTTCTATGAAAAATATGCATTGGTATTATTTTGTCGTCATTTTTCTCAAACGTATCAATCTGCCCCGGGGATGGGGCACATTGATACAAATGACTTTTTTTGATTTTTTTTAAATTACATGCAAAAATACTGTATAAAACAATGATTGTACATTTTTATAACATACTACACAAGTTTTGCTGTCACCTCATGGAAAAAAAACTTGAATTTTCTACTTTCTTGACACCAAAAAAAATCATAGAAAAAAACTGTATCAATGTACCCCAGTTCCCCCTATGTCTTTTATGAGTTTGTGGGAAAATCTGTTGTGGTTTTTAAAGATTTCATTTCAAATATATCCGTTAGAATATTTGTAAACGGTTTATTTTATTTTATTTTAGACTTATGCATAATACATATTATTTTTTAAATTCAGTTTTATTTTTTTAACTATTTTAAATTTGAAAAAAAAATCACTGTTTCTTTTTTTTTTTGAATAAATAAATGAATGAAAAAAAATTATCCATTTTTTTTTTACAAAAATAATGTTATAGACAATTTTTTGAAATTGTCGTACGCTATTTATGTATTAGATAATTAAATAAAAGATTTTTTAAAATAAGAAATAACAGAAAAATAAACAGAAAAAATGTAATTTAAAAGGGTTTTTTATGTTTTCATTTTTTTCATGGGGCCAGTGGGATTAGAACCCACAATCTGCGCTCACAGGCGATTAACGGTGTGATGCCTTGACCACTCGGCCATGAAGAGCCCACTTAACGAAGTGTCTCCGTTTTTTGTTTCTATTTCCACCCGTTTCGTTCTTTTCAGGAAATATGGTGAAGTTTTCTGATTTTTAACGAAAAATGCTCTTTCGTTGACATAAGGGATTTTTTCTGTGAAATTCCGGAAAAAGATATTCGTGAATTTTAGATTTTTTTTAACAGTGCAGTTTTCTCGATGCACCAGATTTCGAGCAGACAGTTCGCTATGCTGTAATCGTCGTATTTTACAATTTAAAAAACCATGATAAGCATAAGTCACATCAATTGGACGGAACCCACTTGTTCTTCGTTTCTCTTCCCCTTCATCTGCTGGCGCACACGCATGCGCACAACTACGCTGGATTCTCCAATCGGGTTTCTTGAATTCTCACTATGATATCCCAAAGCGGCCATAGTTAAATTTCAAAGTGTTTGGTTGATACAACCTTTTGCATGTTTTCATATGAACACCTACCTCTTTTAGCTTAAGTTTTATATTGTACTTTATTTATATCCAAATCAAAAGAACTCTATGTTTAAAAGAAATGTACACACTTGATGTAATTATTTTGTGTTCTTTTGTACATGTGTAGATTATTTCCTATTTGAATTCGTGGAAAAAAATTATGCCTTTCTTTTACGTGACGACGGGATTACTTGAGTTTAGGAGCCACAGGCTCCATACAAATTTTCAGAATCTGCACTTATAATCAAAGGCATTTTTATATTTTTAATACAAATTGTATTCAATTATGCAGAAAGTTTCCTGTTTTTTTTCTGAAAAAAAAAGCAAAATTTTTCTTGAATTTAGGGAAATATTTCCTTTAAAAAATAGTGAATTGTACTGATATGGCGTCTCGATTGTTAGTACAATCTACATAAAATAATCCGTTTTATTTTTTACTTTCTAATTTTTACAGTGAAGAAACTATTTCGCGTTAGACAAATTTTACATTATGTTTATAGATTCGCAGGACTTGAAAATATTTCCGAGTTAGACAAATTACCGTCTTACACTAAGTCCGCTTTATTGAGAGTTTACTTTTCTATAAAATAATGATTCTAAATCCTAAATATGAATTCTATATTCTTTTTTTAATTGAACAAATTGAATCAAAATAACAAAAATACTTATTCTTGATGTATTTATATATTTCACCGTAATTGTTTAAGAAACTCCGGAAATATTACATGATGGAAAAAATAAGAATGAGAAAGAAATGGTCAGAGCCCGAGTTATGCAGGGGTATGCGGGAAAACTGTCCCGGGCCACCTTCTTTTGGGGCCCCCATGACAGTAATTAGGAATTTCACTAAAAAGAGCGAAATGATTATAATTAGCAAAAAGGGTCCAAAATTCAGATATTTCCAAACTTTTATTAAGTTAAGAGTGGTCCTCCTTCCTCTCTTTGTTTCCAGTATTGCAGTTATCTTTGTGAAAAGCAAACTAAATTATAAAATTAATAATTAAAAATTTTACTATAACAGTAATTACTATTCTATTGTTTTCAGAGGAAATTCTTTATTAACGTTTTACGCGTAGCGTGGTAGATTAAAACCATTAATTATGATCAATTTGAATGTCTTTCTTTTAGCCATCTTACAACATACGTAGATAAGCAGAGAAAAAGTTTGCAAACAGATACTTCTGTCAACTAATCTATCTCTTTTTTCTACAGTTATCCTGCTAGTACTTTTTCTTAAAGTCTAGGTTATCTTTTGCATACAGATGTGATTCACTGAGTACAAAATTTATACAAACATACAATACGATGAGATTTATTACTAGCCATTTCTGCATTATTCGAAAAAAAAGAAAAATGCTTGGCCCAGGGCCTCTCTAACCTTAGTCAGGCCCTTAAAATGTTGCTTTAATTAGAAAGTAGTAATTAATACAACATACAAATACCAAATATAGTGCTTTTTATGATAATTCATATTTATATCATTGAAAAAATTGTATCTTACAAACATTCAGTTGTTTTTGAATAAATTAATATTTTTTTTAATTTGGAAAATAAACTAAATAAGGATTAATATTCAAATCTAGTTATCTGATTAGATAACATTAACAAAGATAGCTTCTCGTCTAAAATCATTTCTACTTCTTAATTTAAAATTTTGATGTTTTCTGGAGAGTTGATGATTGATAGTTTTCTTAATTCTACGTAAAATATAAAAATTACTTTTATAAAATTTATATTTTCATTCTGATGCAAGTAATATTCACTGTACAATAAATAAATTGCACTCCTACAATTGTTACGGAAACATTATACAAACTTAAACTATTATATATTATTACAAATTATACAAAACACAAACTATTATATGTAATTGCTATATTATACGAATTTAAACTTTTTAAAGATTTTTTCCATTTGTTAATTTTTAATTTTGTATACGAACTTTTAAAATGAAAAAAAATAAATAAATAAACTGCAAATTTTATAACATACCAATTCATTAACCTATTTAGGTAATTATTAACAAATTTAAACTATTATTATTATAATAATTATACATAAAAAAACTATTATATATTATCGATATATTACAAAATATTCAACTTTTAAGGATTTTTACCGATTCGTTAATTTATAATTTTTGAAACAAACTTTATGATATACACTCCATTAACCAATTTAGGTAATTACTAACAAACTTACTCCACAACCACCCTTTCCACGTGGACAAAAAAACTTCTTTTTTTTCAATGGTTGAAATTAGCAGAGTTCTATTATAAGCCAGTGTAATAACAAAATGGCACGAAAGAAAAGGTTTGAGCATGTGTCAAGATCTTTTAAGATGGATGACGCAGGGAATTATATAGAGCCTTTTCGACAAGAAGAAAAAAAATGAGAAATTAGTTGTAGGCAGCTGTTTTCGGTGTTGATTTACAAGGTATTTATTGGCTTGACTTAATGGTTTTGTCGATTTCTCTGTTAACAGTCAAGGACTATTAGCTTTTGGCCTTAATGTAACTGGAACAGACGAGGGAAAAATGTTGAGAGAAAAATAGAAGGAAGATAAAAGGGAGAATGTTTGGCATTATATTACGTAAAATTCATCCCCATTGTATTTGAAAATAATAAAAATTGTACTTTGGAATACCATGAAAGTAAAACAATTTGTTTATAAATTTCTATATATATAAGAATGTTATTGTATAATTTTTTATTAGCAATTAAAATCGTATGTAAATGTAATCATGGCTCGTACGGGTCCTAGAATTTCATGTCCGGTAAAATCTCCGGTACCAGTATTTAGTTAGAAAAAATCTCTGATTAAATAAGGCGAAATTTCACGGGTTTCATGTAGATTTATTTTTCTATTAAAAAATACTGGTAAAATACCTGGAAAATAACGTTACCGTACGAACCCTGGTAATTTTTGCGTCTTAGAAAATATGTGATTAATTTTATTATCAATTCATAATTTGAGCTGAGAGAAATGTTCTTTAAAAAACTTATTTAGTTAATTACTCATTAGTTAATTTAGGTGATTACTCATTAACCAGTTTAGGTAATTATTCATTAACGAATTTAGGTAATTAATAACAAACTTACACCACAACTACCTTTTCCATCTGGATAAATTCTTTTTTCTATCGTTGAAATTAGTAGAGATCTATAATAAGCCAGTGTAATAAGAAAATGGCACGAAAAAAAAAAAAAAAAAAAAAGGTTTGAGCATGTGTCAAGATCTTTTAAGATGGATGACGCGGGGAATTATATAGAGCCTTTTCGACATGAAGGGAAAAAAATATGAGAAATTAGCAGTAGGCAGCTGTTTTCGGTGTTGATTTTCAAGGTATTTATTGGCTTGACTTAATGGTTTTTTCGATTTCTTTGTTAGCAGTCAAGGACTATTAGCTTTTGTAACCGGAACAGACGAGGCAGAAATATTGAGAGAAAATTAAAAAGAAGGTAAAAGGGAGAATGTTGGGGTTTATATTACGCAGAGTTCATCACCATTGTGTTTGAAAATAATTAAAATTATACTTTGAAATATCATTTACATCATTCAAAAAACTGTGTTATTTTAATCTTAGAACCATTCAGTTGCGTTTGAATAAATTAATATATATATTTTATTAATTTAAAAAATAAACTCTATAAAAAATTAATATTCAAATCTAATAATCTGCTTATATAACATTAACAAACTCAGTTTCATTCATCTAAAATTATTACTACTTCTTAATTTAATATTTTGATGTTTTTAATTTTCATAATTCTATATATTATATAAATAATAATTTTATGAAATTTTATTTTTATTCAGATATAGTATTTTTTTCTGTAGTATAAATAAATTGCACTCCTACAATTATTACAAAAGTTTATACAAATTTAAACTATTATATATTATATAGATTATACAAAATACAAACTGTTATATATCATTAATATGTCATACAAATATAAACTTTAAAGGAAAATTCCATTTGTTAATTAATAATTTTTGAAAGATTCTTTTAAAGTGAAAAAAATATATATAGCAAATTTTATGATGTACCACTCCATTAACCAATTAAGGTAATTACTAACAAACTTCCACCAAAACCATCTTTCCACCTGGACAAAAAAACTTTTTTTTCCATCGTTGAAATTAGCAGAAATCTATTATAAGCCAGTGTAATAAGAAAATGGCACAAAAGAAAAGGTTTGAGCATGTGTCAAGATCTTTTAAGATGGATGACGCAGGGAATTATATAGAGCCTTTTTGACACGACGAAAAAAAAAAATATGAGAAATTAGCAGTAGGCAGCTGTTTTCGGTGTTGATTTACAAAGTATTTATTGGCTTGACTTAATGGTTTTGTCGATTTCTCTGTTAACCGTCAAGGACTATTAGCTTTTGGCCTTAATGTAACTGGAACAGACGAGAGAGAAATAGAAGGAAGATAAAAGGGAGAATGTTGGGGATTACATTACGTAATGTTCATCCCCATTGTATTTGAAAATAATTAAAATTGTATTTTGAAATATCATGAAAGCAAAACAATTTGTTTATAAATTTCTATATTTATAAGAATTTTATTTTATAATATCTTATTAGCAAATAAAATCGTATGAATAATAATTTTTAATGTTCAGAAAATATGTGATTAATTTCATTATAAATTAAATTTTACTCAATTCATAATTTGAGGTGAGAGAAATATTCTTCGAAAAATAAATGAAAAAGAGTTTTTTTGTTTTCGTTTATTTATAGTGATTTACAAAATAACGTCTTAAAGGGACAAAAAATTGATTTTAAAAAAAATCTATGTTTTTTTTTCAATATAAAAAAAAATATCAGTTTATTTGTGAATTGTGAATATTGTTTGATACCTCTTCTTTAACCATCCTGTAATTCTATCGCGAGATATTATAAAGGTTGTTAATACACCTATACAAATTAAAACTTTAATAACTTACGAGAAATTATCTGAGAGGAGAGGGGGAGATAAGAAATGATATCCCATATTATCCTATGGGAAAATTATTTATCCTTATTGTTCATTTAAATTTGGGGATTTCAACAATATTTTTTTTTCAACACGTACATAAGAAGGTTCCTTTTTTGTGCTGTAATTTCAAAATTATTATATATTTTTTCCAGTAATAAGTTACAAACGAGCAAAGACTACTTTTCATACCTTTTATACTTTTATGTATTTTTTAAAATACAAATTTCAAAATACTCATATTTATATTTAAAATATTTTAAGCTTACAAAATGAAATAACTTTCCTATTTACGATCTGAAAAAAATATTGTTGAAGTTTCAAAATTTGAAAGAACATGAGGGATAAGTATCTTTTACAAGAGGGTAACGTGGGATTCTAGTTCTTTCCTTCCCCACCTGATGAGTTCTCTTAACTGCTACAATTATTTTGACGACATGGATTAAAAATATGAGCTAACACCACTTTTTTCATGCTAAAATATTTGCTTACTTGATCGAAAAATATCGGACAAGCAATAATAGTAACTTTACAGTTACAGATTAGTAAATTTTAGCATAAAATGTATCTTGTAATGTAATTCTACAATTTCAAAAAGTGTTTTCAAGAAAATAACTATAAATTTTACTGTAATAGTATTTTAAGTATTCAATTTGTGCCTTCTGTCCCTTGTCCCTCACCTCATGTACTGATCTTCAGGAAATATTTTAAGTTTAATGACAAACTATTTTAACAATTTTACCACCCAAAATAAAAATTTATGTTCCTAAATAAATAATACAGTACTTTTATTGTAAATTAAAAATAGTTTTATACTTATTTTGAGTCAGATAAACGCTGTCCCTTACTTTTTATGTCACTACTGTCCTCTTGTATAGAACTGCTAAAGTGACCACCAGGTGGCCAGATAAAATTTGGTGAACAGGTGCATTTAGTAGAAGGATCCATATTAATACACCCCGCCAAAAAAAAAAAAAAAAAAAAAAAAAAAAAAAAAAAAAAAAAAACATGGTACATTTTTAAGGACTCTGAATACAAGCTAAAAAATGGATAGAAAAGTAAGAATATATTTGTTACTTGTTACTACTGTCCCCTACTTAAACTGTCCTTCTTATTGTTTTTATTTATTTATTATTTCGTCATGATATAACATACATTTGCTTAGTACAAAATATCATATTGCAGTCTTACTAAGCCTAATTTACTATTGTACACAGAAGCAATTTTCTAATTTTTGTCACTACTGTCCCTGTCACTTCTGTCGCCTTTGAAATTATTTATTTGAGGACTGAATCTCCGAAGTAGATATTAATGCCATAAATGACTTGAATCCAGATAATACATTGATGCCATCTATTCCAAATCTATTAAAATTGCATCAGATCACTTGGAATAAGTTTGAAAATGATAAACTTCAACTGCGATATTTAAGCTGTTTCACATGAAAAATGTCAACATTACTGTTCAGAACTATCATTTGTATACTTATCTCCCTGTTTTAAGGATATGCCCAATGATTATAAAGATATTGAAGTATCAACTCCTGGTTCCGAAAGTGAACATATTTGTGTAGGAACTTGGGTTGCAGCTGCGTATGATAAAAATTGGTTTCCTTGTGAGTTTTAAATTTTTATTTAAAATTAAATTATTATTTTAGATTTTTTATGAACATATTTCTTTCATATTACTAATTACAACATTTTTTTTAACAGGTTTTATTGAAGAAATGAATGATGAGATCCTTAAAATAAATTTTATGTTAAGCAATAGAAGCCGATTCTATTGGTCAAATACACCAGGTATGTAGGATGTTCCAAAGTAATTTTGTGTGCTATTGATATTCCTCCTCAACCAGTTACTTCAGGATATTTTACTATAGACAATTTATGTAATATAATTATTTTAAATGAGCAGTATTTCTCGTACTTAAACATTTTTTCCAACTAAAATTTTTGTCCAAATAAATCTATTTATTTAATCATTATCTTATTGTTGGTTATTTTTTCTAAAAGATTATTCAAATTAAATAGTAAAAAAATAATAGATGTTAAATAATTTACAATTGTTAAAATGTTAAAAACTGAAAACTTTTGAAAATATGCCATTTCTGTCCATGTAAATGTCACTCTTATTCTTAAAACTTAAAAAAATATTCAGATTTATCACAGATGATATATTAAAGATTATATTTTTTACTATAAAAACATACACTTTAAATAAATACACACATTTAAAAAAATAAAAAATAAAATAAATGAATAAAAATCCTAGTTTATAAAGTAAACAACTATCTTGAAGACAGTAGTGACATTGAATATTTTTTTAAAACTATATAGTGCTTAAGGTTTATGCCGGAATGTTGTATATTTCTCAGTAAACTATGTTGTATCTAATTATTGAAAAATATTGGTTAAAATTTAATTTTTTTTCATTAAATCAATGCGTGAAATTACCCACTTATTGGAGAACTACCCATATACATAAAAGTCTTATCGATGAAAATTTAAGTGGTAAAAATGTCTACGATATACATTAAAATTTCATTTTTTTTTTAAATGCAAAATTTTTGCAAAAATTCATTTTTAATAAATTATTATTGTATGTTAAATTTCAAAACTGTATTTTTTATTGATATATACCAAACATGTTAGCTTGGCCACTGATTTTGGTGTGTGTAGGGGTACGCATAGAAAAAAAAGAGATTAATTATTGGATATGATAATTTACCGTACATCAGTAAGAGAAAGAAAAAAATAAGTTTGAAAACAAAATTATGTACTTGAAAAAAAAACTCTTAAAAAAATCCAAATAAAATATAAAATGTTATTCAAAAATACACAAACTTACATTGAAAAAAGTATAAAATTTTTTAACCTACTTATTCATTTGAAAAAAAAAATGTGTGACAAATACTTTCATGCAAGATGAAGTTTATAGACTAAGCTAGATTGTCCACTGATTTGGAAAATGGTGTTTTGAAATAGCATTCTATAACAATTTTCGTAATCGTTTATTTGCTTTTTTAGTGTAAATATATTTTGTGGGACCAGGTATCAAAAAGAAAGTGAAAGCACTGTTATTAAACTTTTTTAAAGTATGCCAACGTGTGAACGTAACATAAATTTAATATTATACATAATTTATTGTGTGTAATCCATTATGAATCCGTGTACTCAAAGAACAAACTGAATGTATTGAACAAAAAAATACTACAAATAAACCTTTTTTATATATAAATATATTTAATAGGATTTTTCTTTTCTAAGAACAAATGCAGTTAGTCCGCACTTCCCATGAACATAAATAATTTTTATTTTTAATAAAAGCTTATTTTTTTAACTGATTGATTACTGACAGGTCTCCATAATTCGCCATAGAATTCCTTATTTCTGCTAATTCCTTATTCGCTATACCTGTTAAAGCGTATTAATACGAACGTTTTGATGGTACGCTATATTCATTAGTGCAATTTTCCTGCCAGCACAACTTATTTATTTTCATATTACTGAAGTGCAAAGTATCTTAAAAGTTATTCAGGAAAATTAGATGATTATTTTTACCTTTTCTAGACTTCCGTAGTTAGTGTGGCTGATAAAATATTTTGCATTGAAGGCATAAGCAATTGATTACAATAAAGAATAATATTTTTATGCCTGTAAATTGTTGAAATAAATTATTTAGTAGTAGAACAAATGCTAAAAATAAAACACTATTAACAAAGTGAATAAAATTAGTGACGAACTTCTTTTTTTATTATTATTGTATACTTTTTAAACTCGAAATATCATTGAATTTTGTTTGGACAGTAAAAATTACATTCTTAATTTAGATAAAAAAATATAACTAGTCGAAATTAGAAATTCAATGAAAGGTAGAGCGTATTATAAAAATTACCGTTATCCAAAACATATTTTTCTGTTGATTTGCCTACAATGATTTCAACATTTTCTTCTTTGTAGCTGTTTAAATATATATATATATATTTACATTAGTGTATCTTATTTACTGATACGAAAATATTTAAGTTGATACCGAAAATCCAATAATTTCAGGGAAATAAAACTTTTTTATAATAGGTAAAGAGACATGGTGCCAACAGATTTTAAACAGAAAAAAAGATCCTTAAAAGATGAAAAAAGGACAACAATTTGGAAACGTGTTAGGCATTAAATATCATGCATAATACATTTTGCGTAATAGCTTTCGAAGCATCTGGACTTGAATACAAAAGATGCAAAAAGGAAAAAAAAAAAAATAATAACATTAATAATAACAGCAATAGACATTCTTTTTTTTTTATCCGTCCACTAAATAGAAGTAAAACAACTTAATTCACTCTTTCCTTTCCTATATTCTAAACACAGGTGCTTCATTTAACACTTGTAATGAAAGTTTTTGTGTTGAGAATGCCTGAAACTTTTTCCCAAAGGAAATGATTTTATTATTTTCAAGGCGTGTGTAGAGAATGTTGTGCTAATCCTCTTGGTATATTCTTAATTATTTTACTTTTCTAATCACAAAATATAAATCTTGACATTTAGAGATTTTACAAACAATTAAATATACAGCTACTAAGTTCTAATTCTTCACATTCTGCAGAAAAATATATCTTATACCAAGTAAATAAAACTCTGCGAAATACGGTGATCTTTTTTGAAAGCCTTCATTTAAATTACAATGCTAATACTTCTGCCTACTTTGGACATAGTTAGATTTAAAATAATTCAAAATTAAAATGTAGAACAAGAGAATATTTTATATACTGGTCACACTTCATAAACCAACAGCCCACTGATTGAATGATTTCGTAATTCGTTGCACTAAACAGCGTCTTTATTATTTATTTATTTATTTATTTTTGAATTTGTACAAGTAGCAAAAAGATCAATTTTTAAAATAGACTCTGAACTTTTTGCTTTGCGTTGGAATTCTCTTAATATAAATTAAAAAATATTCATTTAAAACATTTCCACAAATATTTTTAAGATATATATTTCATCACCAAAGCATAAATGATTTTCAAAATCAATATATGTAGATATACTTTATTTGTTAAAGTTACAGAAGTACAGAATGTGGCAAATGATTTAAAAAAATGGTCTGTGAGTATAGATAATTATTTTATCTTTATGCATTTTAAAAAATAATTTTGACCTTATAATGATTTCCTGTTAAGGTATAGAAGATTTATAATGATAGACGGACTTTTTAAGAAATAATGTTCATAAACTAACGGAACACATATTAACAATAAATAACAATGAATAATATAAAAAGAATCTGAAACAAGTAGTGATACGATTCTTTTATTTAATTTTATTTTCATTAATAGAAAATCTGATACTCTACATATCTAAAATAGTGTCATTTTTTTAAGCTTTTGATACTTTCTTAGGTAAAATTTTCATTATTCAGTTAAAATCAGATTTTTCGAGTTATGAAAAACGGAGTATTTTATTTTAAAAAATGCAATTTATCAAAATATATTTTTGTCTTTGATTTTTTGACAATTAACTAAACACTCTTTGCTTCATCGCTCCTTATAACGGATATTTTTATTTTGGTGCGCCTAATTTAAAGAAAAATCGCATTTAATACTAAAGGAAACTACAGTTTCAAATCTAGCAAAGTAATGTGACTTTGCATTACGATAAATTAAGGATTCTTTTATTAAGTCGTTAATGCAAAGAATTTTTTTTAATCCGCAGACTAAATTAAGATATGCACTTACCTTCAAATTGTTTTTTCTTTTTTTTTTGGGGGGGGGGAGAATTGCGGTTTTTATTGTTATTATTTTTGATTTAAAATTGAAGTTTAAACATTTGGGATTCCAAGAATGCTTTTTTTTTTCATTTAGCGATAAATAGAGGCAAAATTATAGCCCAAAATTTAAAACGAAAATGAATTTTCTGAAACCGGAAGTCATCGTTAGACGGGGAGATAAACATTACATTTTAACATATAAATATACAACATATATATATATTACAAATTTAAAATTTTTTCGCCAAAACTAACCTTTATACTATCTTAATTTTCTTATAATAATATTCCGTACTTACTTCAAATTATTAAATTAAAATCTTGTTTCTAAATCTAATCTGTTGATCCTTATGCAGACGATATAAATTCTTAATTTGCCTTAAAAAACATTATTCCAGTATGCGTAAATTTAAAAAGATGGCTCTAAATTAAAAATATTCTTAATTAAAACTTTATTTCTTAATATTCCAAATAAAACTGATTTCTTCTATGTTTTTATCAACCCTTTTTAAGAAAGTCTTATTAAATTTATTCTAAAACCATACCTTTCAAAAAATATCATTATTTTATTTTATCTATTTATTTATTTTTCCTACGTCAACCTTTGATGTGTGCATATAATTATAAATTCATTTCTTTTCTTTTTCTCTTAAAATTAATCATTTATAAAAATCGTCTGCCTAAGATATTTAAAATTCTGAGTCAATTATAAATTGGTTAAATAATATTTTTTTTAAAATAAATTTATCGTCTGTTTAGAATAATCTCGTAGCTGGACAAGAATTCTGTTTACATAAAAGAATGATGGTTTGAGGTTACAGAATGTTCCAGAACTTTCTTTTAGTTTAAAAAGGTGGAAGTCTCGAGATGAAAAAGAAGATTTCTTTGGTTGCTTCTTCGATGAGGACAGCTCGCTGAAATAATGATGGAATTTTTGCAAAAGGAGCTTTTCCTTCCTCATTATTACGAATTTAATAAATGAATTTACAGCAGCCCATGACTAATTATTGGATCTTCTACATTTATTTATTTATTTTGTTTTTTCCCTCGCTTGCCATGACTGTGTGTTTCTTTTTAACCAGTGGAAATATTTCGAGTTCTCCTTAAATCGTCACATATATATATATATATATATATATATATATATATATATAAACACCTACAAATATTGTGCATTTTAAGGTTGAAAACTTTAAACAATTTCATTTTTTAGCTATATTAAAATTTTAATTTACGTTTTCTGGAAAAGTGCGTTTTTAACTGAGTAGATTTGTGAGAAAGATCATAAGACATCGAAATAAAATTTTGTAACAAAATTCTGCTGATCTATTAGAATGTTATAAAGTAAAATATAATTTGTAAGTTTTTAAAAATTAGTTCCTGAGCCTACTTAATTAAAAAATACGCATTTTTATGTTAAAAAAATCAAGTTTTGTATACAAAATTTAGTCTATATTAATAAATTTAATAGGTATTGCAAATCTTTTGCTTCATTAACTAGATAAATTGTTTGCTAATATATTGATGAAGAAAAAAGAGAAAGAAATAATATATAGATTTCGTTATAGAAAGTTTGACATATGCGCAATTTTTTACTAAAATTTGACTAATTATTGCCTAAATTAAAAAAAAATACAATTAATATTCCATTAAAAGTTTATGTAAATTCATAGTTTTATTCTTTTTGTTTTAGCTAAAAACATATGTTTTTGAAAAAAAATCATATTTTTTATCTGGAGCAAAAATGCTTAATACAATAATTTTTCCTGATATTCTAAACACAGGTGTTTTACTTCCGACTTGCAAGGAATTTATAGATTAATTGTTTTGAAATTGTGTAAAATCTTTTGCTTTTTTTCAGGCTATATTTATTGAAAAAAAAAACATTTTTTTCTTTTAATTCGTATTTAAAGGAAAATAAAAGACTCTTATCTGTAAAGGTGAATTTAAAGGAGTAAATTGTGAAACTTTGGCTTCTGTCTGCAATTCTTTATTCCTGCAAAGATAATATTTATGATTGAATCAAAACTTATTGGGAATATTTTTTATACACCCTATATTATTGAAAAAATTTTCTTAATCAGGATATATTTATTTTTCTATATTATATAAAACCGGTTTGCCCAAATATCACTTTATGATTTTATGAAACAATAAAATCTGGTTTGGATAATTATTTACATATTATTTTATCTTGAATATTTTGAAAATTAATGTGGACATTTCGGTGTTTCACAAATTTCTCTGACACGATACTTTGATTTCTCTATTTTTCGACCTATTAATAAGAAAAGTAAATTAATTACCAAAATAACAAACATTAACGATGAAAAATTAGAACACAATGAATAATAAACTGGCTCATTTTGGTAAAATAATAAATAAATAAATAAATGGATATCTATCTCAAGGAAATGAAGTAATCATAAGATAAATGAAATAATGTTGAATTTTGAATGCAATACAATCGAACCTCGCTCATATGAGCCTCAACGGAAATCAAAATTTTGTTCATGTTAACAGTGATTCATGTTATCAGTATCAAATCCTTGTATTCGTTATTATAGGGGATTGTGAAAACAATCCACGTTAAAAGTAATTCGCGTTAAGCGTGTTCACGTTAACGAGGTTTGACTGTGTATAGCTATCATAAAATAGGTTAAAATATACTATTATCCAAAGTGTTTCTTTCTTTCTTACTTTCTTTTTGTTTGTTTCATTTTTTCTTTCTTTGTTTTCAATAAAATAAGAATTCTTTTCTTTGTCGTACTTCTTCATGTATAATTTTACATTGGTATAGCTAATTTCATAAAAACTGATACATCTAATTAACTAAAAGGAGACTCAGTTAATTCCAACAAAATAATGTGCTTAGTATTGCAATAGAAAACACATTTCTTTTTGTTGTTAATTTATTAATGTAAAGAAACATGGGGGTAACAGATTTCAAACAAAAAAAAAAGCATTAAAAGGTAAAAGAAAATGACATTTTGGAAACGTGTTATGCATTAAATATGATGCATAATTTATTCTGTGTTATTGCTTGTGACATTTCTGGAACTGAATAACAAACATAATAAAAGGTTAGAAAAAATTATAACAATAAACATTCTTTTCTCATTTCATTACTAAGTATAAGCATTACAACTTAATATAATATTTTCTTTCTAATATTCTAAGCACAAGTGCATTAATTCAGACTTCCAACGAACTTGTGCTTTATTTGATTTGGAAATGGGTAAAACTTTTTTCCCAAGAAAATGATTTTATTATTTTTCAAGGCATGTATATTTAAATAAGGAATTTTTTTTCTTCACATTTGTATTTGATGCAAACAGTTTTTCTTTTTAATATAATTTTTCATTTCTCAATCCTTTTGGGTCTGGTGTACTATTAATAATTCATTCCTTTTAATGGAGTATTATTTTGTTTTAAGAAATACTTTTGCTATTATTTACATGTAGTAATGTTAGTATATGTCTATGCATTTTCTATATGACTTCAGTTATATTTAGGCATTTAAGAATAATAATGATTATAATTCTTCCTTAATTATCTTTGCTCCGATTGCAATTCCTTTATTTAAACATAACATATTATTTAACATTCTTTAAATTTAAAAGAGTTACTTTCCCGAAAAAATCATACCAATAAAGAACATGAAGTATAAGAGAGTTCTAAAACAAGTTAAATCTTATTGTAATACAATATTTTTTGAGCATCTCCAAAAAATCTTCCTTAGCACATTATCATATAAATATTAATTGAATAATACGCAAACAATAACATTTGTTATCTTTCAGACAATGAAATATTAGTTAAACTCTAGAAATGTAGAAAAGAAAAATATTTATCTATAAAAGCTTGGCTAATACACTGAATTATTTTCATGAGACAACTGCTGTTCATTAGTTTACACTGAAGTTTGAAATTTAATTGTAACATTCTATATACTGTAATAAAAAAAATCTGCATAATTACTAATCTTTTTTTAGGAAACTGGGATTTTAAGAACTTTTTATGTAACGGTAACAGCAAAAATTCATCTAATTTTATCGGTTACAAGAATTTTTTTTTATCTCCTACATTAAAAATTCCAGGAATCCTAGTTTCCATGAAAAAATTTAGTAATTTATAGATTTTTTTTTCACATTATACATTTGTGCATTAACTCACATAACATTAATAAAGTTTTGTTTTCGTTCGATTTGCGTAAATGTTTCTGCAAAATAAATATATTATTTTGCAGCAAATAGGCGGATTATCGTTTAATGAAATAGTGAAAAAAAATTAAATCTATGAATTCTGATTTTTTACGTTTTCGTTTCGGCATCTTCTTTTTTCTTAAAAAAATATATAAAATATATATATACATATATGTTGATGAATTTTTTAGAACGTAGTAGATATAGTTCATGATAAGAATAAAAATAGTTTTTTCGTGCAGCTCAAGCAACATTCTTTATGATTACAATTTATATGCATATCTAAATAATAGAGTAAAGCGAATTATAGAGTTACTGAAATGCAATAAGCTTTATTGCACTGTTATATTTTAAGGAGATACAAAATTCCACACCTCTATCTGAATAAATTCGGTAGATAGAGTGATTTCAAAGTTTCCGAAACGCAGTTTTAACTGTAATTGCATAATATTTTAAAAGTCATAACTGGGTCATTCCAAAAATAAAGGTCCCTTTTGAGAAATTTTTTTTCAAAATTTTTTTCATTTAAAATAAAATAAAAATATCATTGAGAGGGTTGTATACATATTCAAGAATAGAAATTGAATATCAGCAGCACACTTTTTTAAAAATATTTATCACTACACTTAGAAACACAGGCACATTGGCTGAAAAATGTCACAAATGACTGAAAAATGCACAGGGGAAAAAAATTAAGGGACACAGGAATTTTTCTTATAAAATGAAGAAAAATATTTAAAAAAAATATTTAAAGTATATAGGGATAATATAAAGACTATAAAGACATAAAAATATCCTGAAAGATAACTTAAACGATACATGTAGTAAAAAAAAATAGGGTTTAAAAAGTAAAAATTGTTCTTGGGACATGGCTTTTCTCAGGACACAATTATTATGAAAATTATTCGAATAACAATAAATGGAATTTATCTAAATTAAAAAATTGCATTAAAGAAAAATATCTTTAAAATATATTTTCCAATATTAAAATTTAATTTTGAAACAAAATTTTAGAAAATATAGCAATACAAAGTGTCGGGACACCAAAGGGTGCTTTATTTTTGGAATGACCCAACTTCTATTCCAACGAGAATGTGAAAGAAACAATTGTGTCAAGTTGTTCATAAAATATAAGAATTTAACATATCAAAAAGTACAAGTTATGCATATTTAATTTGTCCCCTTAATGAAAATAAAAAGTAGGCTGTTGTTTTATTTTTATTTATTTATTTTTATTTTTATTTACTTATTTATTTATTTATTTTTATTTTTTATTATTTATTTGTTTATTTATTTATGTTGTATTTGAATTTTAACATTTTTTTTTTGAAAATTTTCCTAAATCAGTTTAATTCACAGCTTATAACCCAAAAGATGAAAGTTATATTTAAATAAAGACGACGGCCTTCCCAATTCAAATTTTAACCTACATGTTTAATTTTATTTATTCCAATTAGTGTGAGATGATTGTTATCCACGAACGTATTTTAATGTGCTTCTGAAAGAATTAAGAAAAAGAATTATATTTTTATTTTTCGTTGCTTTGGGGTTGTGCATATATAACGTTTTCTTTTAAGGAGGGCGGGGGTTTTGGCCCATGATATAGTTAGATATCTCTATAAAGAAAGAGGATTTTTGATATTGATATCATTTTTGATGCAACTAAAATTTTCTCTCTTTTATTTTATTTTTATTTCTGTTAATTAATTAATTAATTAATTATTTTTTGTAATTATATAGTATTTATGTGGTTTGTACATCAAAATAGTATGTTATTTTTTTTTTTTTTAGTCTCACATATTTTAACCAAAAGACAAAGTTATTAAAACCACTAAATTATGATAAAATTATTTAATTCTAAATATGGAATACCCAATGTTTTACTCCCTATTCTTGTTCATATACGCACTTAATCACTGTTTAAGACAACATATGCGAAATATATTTGAAATAAAATTTGCATTTACTAATAAATAAAACAAAAAGAGAAAGAATACTGTCACTTATTTTGTTGATAAAAAATTCTGTCACCCCCCCCCCCCCTCTATCCTGATCCGCGCATGGAAAGCGCAAGAAGATATTATTGTCTGTTGAAAGCAGTATGTAGCAAAAATCTTTGACAAAATACTTTTACTTATTAACTGTTTCCTTTAAGTGTTACTTCATATAAAGTTATTTCATATATAAAATGATATTTTATTGATTTTTCTTAATTTGAATCAATAAAGTATGCGAAAAACAAATGTAACAATTTTTGTACATACTTCCAAACAAAAGATATTCCAAAAACGAAAAAAAATGTAGACATTGATAACGGTATTTTTACGTTGGGGGAGGGTTCTAGTGATGATAACCAGTGGTAGCGGAAGTGGAGGGAGGGGTTCAAAATTACCAAAAAGACGATAACATTATATATGAACAGTCCTTTTTATTCCACGTTATTTTAGTTGATTTAAAAATCAACCTATTGTTACCATTTCTTTTTTTTTCTTATTATATAAATAATTGTCATCACAACAACCTCGTAAATATTAAATTAAGTTTAATCTAATTGGGAAAACAATGATGTTGACAGTAAATTAGCTCTTTAAGCAATAATTTTTGACATTTTGTTTATAGGGACACGTTAAAGCAAATATCATTCACAATTTTCCATCTTGATAACCTACAATAATAGTGAACAAATTGAAACTTAATTGAAATGGATACTTTATTAATCTTACAAGTTCCTTGTGTATATCATTTAATATCGTGCACTGTTATAAATTACTGTAAGTACTTACCGGATGTCCCAAAAATGACTGATGGATTTTAAAATTCAATAACTTGCAAACGGTGACAGCTATTTAAAAATATTTTGCAGGAGGGTTATGTATAATGTCAGGAGTTTTTTTTTTTCCGTAATTTTTTATTTTAGTTCGTATCTCAAACAATAGGTGGCGCTGACGGTGATTGAAGGCCAGGTGATCAAACAATTCTGAATAAATGCCGTGAAGCTTGCAGCCCGTGAATATCTCGGACTCGACGATTAAGTGATTAAAATATACACTTTTAAAATTCTTTTGAAATTTTATTTTTTAAATATCAATGAAGAAAATTTAAAAAGGGAAACATAATTTCCTTAGAGTTTGTGGGGATTTTTTTATCGACAATCAGTTTGACGTAGTGATAGATTTAATTGACTTGTAACCGTTAACTCATAAATGTACACTCTGTACGCGATAGCATTATCTTCCATAGCTTCGTCAGGAATTTGTTCTTCTTGGGTCAAAAAGATTTCGAGTTCAAACCGCAGGACGGCTAGAGATAAATTTCGTAGCTCACTGACGATTGAGTGGTTCGCTAGTTTTGAAAACTAAATAATTATTATCATTAAAAGTAAATTTACAGAGACTTGTGTATTTTCGATTATGTTAATTTACAATGTCTGTCGTAAATTTATCCTATGACGTCTCTGTTATTTAACTGAATCTCTGTTTTTGTAATCTCTGTGATTTTACATAAGACTTAAGGCAAATTCTCTGTACTTTCACACAAAAAACTTAACAGTGTACGTAGTTGTTTTAGTCAGTTTGCAAATGGACACTATCTTCTCATTGTCATTCATTAAATGGTATTTAACTTCTTTTGAAAGTGAAAAATACATTACAGAAACAATATAAATGAAAAAGGTTATTCTTTGTACAATTTTGTGTAACTTTTATTTTAATGTATGTTCAGATGATTAGGAAAAAATGTGCATAATTTCTTCAGCAGGAAATAGAAAAATTTTATAAGTTAACGAATGAATATCTATTCCTACTTGTTTTTACTGTTTACTTGAAACTTATTTTAATTTCTTAAAATAGGCCTGTTAACTGTGACACTTTTTTACTCCAAGGTAAGTTATATTTTTTGCATGTTCTGCACTTCTTATATTATACTGTAATAGATAACATGGAAATTATAAACTATTAAAGTAATCAAGAAAAAATAATAAAACTTTGTAGAAATCATCCTAAAATAAAAACGATATATAGTACGCATTACTAATTTAAAATATCAACAGCTCGCCATCATCTGAGTAAACACACCTGACCGTTTTAGAGACAAAGCTTGTAGGCGACTGAAATGATTTCGATCTATTAATATGTTAACTCGTTATGCGTCAGTTCATTTTTGACTTTGTCCCCTATAGACTCGTGTTTACTATATTTGCTGACGAGCTATTAATATTTTTAGTAAGAAACGCATCCTAAGTGTTATTTTTATATAACAGCGATTTTTTCCTGAAGTTTACGATTTTAAATGTTACATATTGTCAGTTTTTGGAGTTGTTTTTTCTTCTAAAGTGATGATTTATTGTTATACATACTATAACAAAGTAAAGTCCAGCAATTTTGAACTCATTGGGATCAAACACTGTTCGGTTTAGCAAGAATCAGGTATAGGCGAATTTCATTAATAATAATCAACTTATTGACTGGTTAAGCATCAATTAAGTGCGGAAGTATCTGCTAATGTCAGCCCCATGTATCGTTGATCGGTTCGTGCTGATTCTGTCTTCAAGTAACTTAATTAAATATTCATTGTTAGTATATAAATGACTCTTCAAATAAAAAGTACAACGGTAATATTCTAGCATTAAATACACCTTTTCTCCAAACATAAATATGAGTCAACGATGACATAAAGCGAGTTATTTAGTCGATTGGATGCTCATCGTCAGAGTAAAATCCCTTACTTCGTAAGTATTAGAAAATTAGTAATTTTGTGCATTTATCAGCAATTAAAAATGATTCTACCGAATCACAGAATTAGAACCGACATGTACTGTAAGAAACCAATTTTCATATCATTTTGATTTCAAGCGTTTTTATATCAAGCTGAAACTCTATATATGTCTCTGTTTAATTTCTTTGTAGAATAATAAATGCGTGTTTTAACACGAATGTCTTTTTTAAATTTCCTATTTTTAAGTTTATTTTTTTTTAACTCTGCTCGGAATAGGCAGATTTTCAGAAAAGCAGTGCTCTACAATAAACAGTTTTATAATTGAATACCTTAAAAGGTAATTTCAGAGAATTATGCATTCCAAAACCTCAACTCCAGTGTAAAAATTACATTGAAAACAACAATTTTATTATAATTGTCATTTTCTGTTCATAATTATTATTGTCTGTACGCAATTTTTAAAACGAAAAAATCAAGAGGTAATGCTAATTATTTTATGATTTAATTATAATAATTTTATGAATCTCTTCCCACCTTCCATATTCAAAAGTTTACTGACTTCTTTTATGCAAGTCTTTGCGTTTGTACATTCCTAATGTTAAATTCAAAGCCTCAAAACATATGGAGCACTTTGATACTCCAAAAAAAATCTTATCACTCTCTCTGAATGAAAACATAGACATGTACATTCTTCAGAATATTTTATTTTATTTTATTTTATTTTATTTTATTTTTATCTTCATTTTTCTAGGGCTTTGCTTTAAGAAAACTATTCTTCTGTGCAAAATATGAAAATATATAGTCTATAACAGTACAAAACAAAATAAAATATGTGCCAGATAATTTAAAGCAGATATGAAATGAAAAAACACTCGCAAAAACCCATGGGATAAGGAACGTGATAAAATGTTATGCAATTGTAGTTACAGAAACAGTAATATTAGATGAAATAGTTGAAAGCCTTCAAAAGAAAATGCAATAAAGAATGATGGCTCGATTTGGAAAAATGAAAAAAGAAATACAATAAATGGAAAATGGGCGCCGAACTAAAGGTGGAGAAATAAAGATATGACAAAAACGTATTGAAAACAGAAACGTAATTTTATTAATCTGCTTTTATTTCAAACTCTCCTTGTAATTGTGAAAAAATGGCAAACAAGCCCTATAAAATCAGTAACAAAATATTTTAGGTGAAAGCTAGTATTAAACGATTGGAAATTAAGTCTATTTGAAAATTGATGTCTATAGAATTGGATTAAGAGACAATCTGCATACCAAAACGAACTAAAACTTTGTTTTCTTTCAATAGCAATACCCGATCTTGATAACATAAATATATTAAGTTTTCAATAAACGTATTTTACGGTCTGTATCTAAATTGAATTTCGATACTCAATTGCCGAAATACCACTGAATGATTATGCCACATCTATTAATTATTTTTTCTTGCCAATAGCATCATTTCCCTTGCTCAATGTGTTCTGACTGTTGCAAAAACTAATATTTCCATAAAATGAGTAAAGCATGCTTTTTCAAATTATGATTTTCTGCATATCATAGACGGCTCTTTAAACCATCATTTCCATTTTCTAATAAAAAAAAATATCTTGGAATAATGTTTTGGAATTGAGAATTCGCATAAAGCAAGACAGAATAAATATAATTCCATCAAAGAACTGTATTTTGCAAGTATGTTCTTTCAAATATTATTACACAGTTCGGAATTTATATAATATATTTTTTCAAGTTACAAGTTTAATTGATTTATGCTTGTATTGTTTATTGTGATAATTATACAAAAAATATCTTTTTATGGTTATAAGTTGAGGAAATATAAATTAGTATCTGAAAATTTAATTTAAAGTTAGAAGCTATATATTTAGAATGTTTATATTTCAAAAACTTCCATCCAAACTGCCTTAAAGTTTGTTTCTAGGCATAGTGTGAACCAAAGATTTAAAATGCAGTGTCAAAATGGGGTATTGCGATTAAAAAAAAAGAAGCTTAGTCTAGCTTTGATATGTAGATGGCCACTTAAGTTCACTTAAAGATAGACTATATTTTTAATCTTTTTGTACCAGTAACATTCTTGTGTTATAATTATTTGCAAATGTAGAAAGGTTGGGGGGGGGGGCTACCTGTACAAGAAATATTACTGACCTACATGCAGTTTGTTACTATGTTTAAAGTTTTGCTAAAATTTGAGGCATCTTTCGAAATAGATATTATTTTATCCAAACCGAAATATTCCAAATAATCAGTTCACATATGATATAATATTTCTAAATGGTTCAGTGCATATTAACAAATAATTATCATTTTTAAGACACAGAGAAACACATTTAATTACGAAAATAACATTAAAAATCAATAAAGGCCTACGTCAAGTTACGTTTAAAATTATTCTCCTTTCAAAAACAAATTATTTCCTTTAAGTTAAGAAGTGAACAGTTCATTATAAGGTTTGCGTCGGCTAACTAGCTGTTTAGAGAATTAGCCGGAACGAATATGTTGAATTAATTTTTTGAGTCTTTCCGTCTCAATATGTATTCTATTTATTTTTACAATATAATTTTTCATTATTTAAACAATCTGATAATTATTTAAATGTATACTTTAACTATGGTAAATTTCATATTCAATTTTAAATCTCTGCTCATGATTTCTTAATCAATCAAAAGAGAGAAAATACATTTCTCAAATTTTGAGCTTAAAAATTTCGTATTCTTAACACGACTTTTTAATTACGATAAGTATAAAACATTGCGATTAGTGAGCAGGGAAAAGATTTTAGCATTATTGCTTTAGAGGAGAATATATTTAACGGAATTCTTAATATTTAATGATTACGCGATAGCGGTTGCATTATTTTGAAGTACCAAAGGGACATAGTGAAGTATTATTATTATGAGAAAATGTGCCTGAGTTTACCATTAGAGATCGTCTCTGCGGAATTGTGAAGAGAGTACCAAGTTCTTTGTTCCAGAAATATTCTCATGTCAAGTGATGAATTTGTAAATAATTATGCGAGGAGAAATTTATTTTTAATTGACTTCTAGTTTTGTGTATAGATGAGAGCTAGAAACTTAAAACAATACTTTCGAATTGAATTAATGCTTGAAAGTTATATGTAAAATTTAAACAAAAATATATTTCGTATGGGAATTAAAATTTTATGAAAAAAAAATGCTAAATTCAAAGGAAATAGAAAGGAAATTAGTCAAGAACTTGAGGGAAAAGATTCAATTTCATTTTTGTTTTTTAGAAAATAATAAATAAATAAATAAAAGTTTAAAGGTACGTTAATCTTTTCCCATTCTTGTGAATCTAAGCTTGCTTAAGTGTTGCACTTATATACATGCAATTATACATGTTTTATCACCAATGATATATAAAAATACAATTTCTGAACAAAATTTCTTTAATCAAAAAAGTATACGTCTCAAAATAGTAAAAAAATGGAGCTTTCTTACTACAAGTCCCTTATTTTGAATGTATTTTTAATTGATGAATTGATATATTATTGACCTATATGCAGTAGGATGGGGCGAAAAAAAAAATTTTTTTGAAAATCAAAAACGGGTAGGTGCCAAAAGTTGACTTTATACTAGTACATCAACTGCATGAAATTTTACCGCTGAAAAAAAATGGCTCGAGTCTGCGCTTTTGCTCTAAAAATCGAAATTTTGGTTAAAATTTGTCATTTTTTGACATTTTTTCAAAAAAATTGAAAAAATCCTACAGAGTTGGTTTGTAGTTGTACAGAGTTGGTTTAAAAGTGTTGCTTAGACCTTTATATTTATCTGCTTAACATATTTAAACTATAAAACAATATGTTTATTCCCTATAGCTGGAGCAAAACAGACAACTTTTAGTAAGAAAACAGTATTACCACTCTATTGGGTCATTCAACGAATTGTTGTTTTTAATACAGCTCTTGTTTTGAAAACTACCTTGGACATGCATCGTGGAGGTGGCTATATTTCCTGTACCACCCGGCCGAACTATTCGATCATCTTAGTACAGTGTTTTATTTATACATTGATTTGTGATTTTCTTTATAAAAATTTGGCATGTTTTCGATGCTTTTTATCTGTTCTTTGCATCCACGTGCCCCTGTAACTATCTTCATGTATATTTTTACAGTTTATACAAAAAAATGACAAGCAGAGTAATGTACGGGAATATTATTAAAGGGATCTATTCGGCCATCTATTATATTTATCAAACTTACATTCAGTTGATGAATAGTGATTGGAAGTTCTGTTATCACAACATTTTTTCAGTCAATTGTAT
This sequence comes from Maratus speculifer, assembly GCA_964019185.1. Taxonomy (NCBI): domain Eukaryota; kingdom Metazoa; phylum Arthropoda; class Arachnida; order Araneae; family Salticidae; genus Maratus; species Maratus speculifer. The sequence goes on from OZ025295.1 coordinate 142,443,865, forward strand.
TTTTTTTACGTAATGATTTGCTTCAAAGATGATTTCAGATATTTCAACTATAAGTATGCCATCATTTATTCTACTTTTTCATTTTTTATATGTTGAGAAGCGAGCTGTTTAATGTGATGGTGATCGTCAGAGAGAATTGCAATGAAAATTTGTTCTCCATGTGTAAAGCAACCGCTGTTGTAAATAACCTTTCTTTGCATTAGTTTTATGCCGTTTTCTAAGTATTTTTGTATTCGGGTAATTTCCTATTAACTTTTAGATCCCTTTTTTATGAATGGACAACATTTGGTGGTGAAATGTCCTGGGAATAAACTTATAATGCATAGTACTTTATGAAGGAATGTACGGATTCTAATCGACTATAAGTGCTCATTTAAAATTAGGAGAATTTTATTTGTCACTGTGAACCATTTTGCATGGGTTAAGCTTAGAATTGAGTATAATATTGAATCATTCGCTACTTCAACTCCAGTGAATATCCTCTGCGTCGGTTATTAGAGAAGTCGATATAAAACGTTCTAAGCTACATGGATTCACTGGATCAATAAGGAAAATCTTTGTCTACGTACTATTCACTTCCTATTGCAATTTTTTTATATAAAATAGAGAATAATTTTGAAAAATTATTTTCTCAAATTGAGAAAATGATACTCAGAACAGACTAGAAATTTCTGTCGGAGATTGCAAAGCTAATTGATAAAGAAAGCTATTTCTCAGAAAGAATGGGGAATTAGAATTTAGAAAACATCTCACACAAAAGACAGCTCATAAAGTTAATAAAATTTTGCGCTTTATATAAGCACAGATTGGCAATCAGCGTCTATTTGTTCACTCACAAAATGTATAATCCAAGTTTATACCGCGGGATGTTTCATACCAAATGTACAACACACCTGAATAATAGATCTAAAATCTTATTAGAAATTAGTAGAGTACGGAACATCAGAGGAAACGACATAAAGAAAGCTAAAACGTCTTTAGAAATATTGTTGTTTTACACGCAAATTTTGTTTGCATTCCTCTGTGACGATCGTCATAATATTAAACAGCTAGCTTCTTAGCATATATTCAATGTAATAGGTTCAATAAATGATGACATACTAGAAACTGAATTCATACAATCAATAATTAGGCAAATCATTGCATAGAAAATGTAATTGATTGAAAGAATGTTGCGATAACAGAACTTCCAATCATGATGTACTAATTGCATGAAATTTTAATGAAGATAATAGACTGCTGAATAGGTTCAATTATGAACATACCCAATACATTACTCAGCTTCTCTTCTGTTATACATGGTATAAAAATATACGTGCAACAGGTCACACCAGCTTGATCCAAATCATCTAAAGTCAGTGAATACAAAGAAGAGATAAATTACTTTGATATATAGAAAACATACTCGTCTTCGGGGAAAAAAAATAACAATTCAATACATAAATAAAACACTGGGCCTAGATGATTGGGTGGTTGAGACGGGTGGGATAATGGAACCACCTCTATGAGTTACATACACAGTAGTTTTCAAAGCAGCTACGTAAGAAATGCATTCAAAACAACATTTCGTTGTATGCTCCAATAGAGAGTTTAACGCTGATTTTTCACAAAAAGTTGTCAGATTTGCTCCAATTATACAGACTACAGATATTGTTTTATAGTTTAAATATGTTAAGCAGATAAATATAAAGGCTAAGCAACACTTTTAAATACTAACCAGCTTTGTAGGAAGTTTTTAATTTTTTTGAAAAAAATGTCAAAAAATGACAAATTTTACCAAAAATTTCGATTTTTGCAGCAAAAGCGCAGACTCAAGCCATTTTTTTTCAGCGGTAAAATTTCACGCAGTTGATGTACTAGTATAAAGGCAACTTTTGGCACCTACCCGTTTTTGATTTTCAAAAAAAATTTTTTTTCGCTCCACCCTAATATGCAGTTTAGTACTATGTTTAAATTGTTGCTAAAACTACGTGCATCTTTCGAAATATTATACTTATTTTTCGACTTTTTCACCCTCAACCTGAGCTATATTCTATTTATGTTTATAACATATTTTTGCTTTATTTAGATAGATCGAAACATATATGTATTTTTTTTCGAATTTTTTATCCTCAATCCAAGGTATATTCTATTTATGTTTACAATATATTTGTAAATTATTTAAATATATGTTTTAACTATGGTAAATTTGACATTCAATTTTAAATCTCTGCTCATGATTTCTTAATCAATCAAAATACAGAAAATACATTTCTCAAATTTTGAATATAAATTTCGTATTCTTCTCATGACTTTTTAATTACTGTAAGTATAGAACATTGCAATTAGTTAGCAGGGAAAAGATTTTAGCGTTATGGTCTTTAGAAGAAAATATATTTAACGGAATTCTTAATATTTAATGATTAAGCGATAGCGGTGGCATTATTTTGAAGTACCACATGGGCATAATGAAGTATTATTATTATGAGAAAACGTGCTTGGGTTTGCCGTTAGAAATCTTCTCTACTGAATTACGAATATAGAGTACCAAGTTCTTTGTTCCAGAAATATGCTGAAGTTAAGCGATGAATATGTTAATAATTAGGCGAGGAATTTTATTTTTTAATTGAATTCCAGATTAGGGTTCAGATGAGAGCTAGAAAATTAAAGCAATAATTTCAAATTTAATTAATGCTTGAAAGTTATATAAAGTATTTAAAAAATATATATTTCACATAATAAATAATATTTTATGAAAAGAAATGCAAAATTCAAAGGAAGAAGAAAAGGGAATAATTGAAGAACTTTTAGCAAAAAGATTGAGTTCCATTTTTGTTCATAAGGAAATAGAAAAAAAAGTTTAAATGTACGTAAATTGTTTTCCCACTTGTGTATCAATGCATATATACTTTATGCACTTATATCAATGCAATTGTACATGTTTTTGTATCAATAATATCTAAAAATACAATTTCTGAACAAAACTTCGTTAACCAAGAATGTAGACATTTCAAAATAGTACAAAAAATGAATTTTCTTGTTTCAAGACCTTTATTTTTAATGCCTTGTTAAGTTACGGAAATGTTCCGAATAAACTGGCGTTAAGTTTTTTAATATTATAAACTTTGCAAAAATCATCGTAAAATGAGAACAATACAGGATGGATTTCGAACTAAATTATTAACAGCTTGTGATCAGCAAAATCAAACACGTGTCCGTAAGGGTACAAGGCCAAAGAAAAACTACTCAGGCGAGATTATCATAAAAAAAATATTATTTCATTTCAGTTCAAAAGTAAAGTAGATTAAGACAAAATTTGTATCGGCCAATGAGCTAATTAAAGAATTAGCCGGAAAGCATACGTTGAATTTATTTTTTGAGTTTTTCATCCTCATTCCGAACCATGTTCTCTTAATGTTTAGAATATAATTTTGCATTATTTAAACAGTCGGATGATTATTTAAATAAATACTGTAATTATGGTTAATTCCACAATCAATTTTTAAATTTCTGCTCATGATTTCTTAATCAATCAAAAGAGAGAAAATACATTTCGCAAATTTTGAACTTAAATTTCGTATTCTTCTCACGAATATATAATTATTGCAAATATAAAACATTGCGATTAGTTAACAGGGAAAGATTTTAGCGTTATGGATTTTTGAGTAAAAATAATTAACGGAATTCTTAATATTTAAAGATTACGTGATAGCGGTTATAATATTTTGAAGTACCACAGGGGCATGTTGAAATATTATTATTATTAAAAAAAAAAAAAAAAAAATCGTGCGTGAGTTCACCGTCAGAGATCTTCTCTACGGAATTACTAAGAGAGTACCAAGTTCTTTGTTTCTGAAATATGCTGAAGTCAAGTGATTAATTTGTAAATATTTATGTGAGGAAAATTTTATTTTTAATTGACTTCTAGATTAGTGTTCATATGAGAACTGGAAATTCATAGCAATAACTTAAAATATAATTAATGCGTGAAAGAATTCGAAAAATCTAAACAAATACATATTTGAAATGCAAAATTCAAAGGAAGAATAAAAGATAATAATTGAAGAAATTGCAGCAAGAAGATTTAGTTCTTTTTTCGTTTTTTAGGGGAAAAAAACATAAAAGTTTATGACATTTTTTTTCGCACTTCTTACCTATGCATGCATACCGGGTGTCCCGAAAATGACTGATGGATTTTAAAATTCAATAACTCACAAACGGTGACAGCTATTTAAAGAATTTTTGCAGAGGGTTATGTATAATGTCAGGATTTTTTTTACCGTAATTTTTTTATTTTAGTTCGAATTTCAAACAATAGGTGGAGCTGACGGTGATTGAAGGCCAGTCGACGCTCCACTCAGCACTGATCACCTGGCCTTCAAGCGCTGTCAGAGCCACCTATTGTTTGAAATTCAAACTAAAATAAAAAATTGCGGTAAAAAAACTCCTGACATTATACATATCCCTCCTGCAAAAATTTTTAAATAGCTGTCACCGTTTGTAAGTTATTGAATTTTAAAATCCATCAGTCATTTTTGGGACACCCGGTAAGTGGTGCACTAATGCCAATGCAACTACACTTGTTTTAGCCCCTATATTACCTAAAAGTACACTTTCTGAACAAAAAATTCTTTATATAAAAGCAGGCATCTCTGAATGGTAAAAATTGGAGATTTTTTGCTGCAAGTACGTTATTTTCAATATATTACATGTGATTAAAAAGACCGAATAAATTGGCGATAAGTTATATTAAAATAATAAACTTTGTGATGTATTTTACATTTATTTTACTCCTTTTTTACTTTCTTTCTGAGCCATATTCTTTTTATGTCTCATTATTTAAATAGCGCGAAATTATGTATATATATATTATATTTATTTTTCGACATTTTCACAGTCAATCCTAGTCATATTCTATTTATGATAACAATATAAATTTGCATTATATAAATAGAGCGAAATATAAATATTATATTTATTTTCCGACATTTTCACCGTCAACATCCTAGTCTTATTCTATTTATGTTAACAATAAAATTTGCATTATTTTAATAGTGCGAATTATACATCCTATATTTATTTTTCGACTTTTTACTCTCAATCCAAACCATATTCTATTTATGTTTAGAATATAATTTTGCAGTATTTAAATATGCTTTAACTATAGTGAATTGCTCATTCAATTTTAAATCTGTGCTCATGATTTCCTAATCAATCAAAAGAGAGAAAATACATATTTCCCAAATTTTGAACTTAAATTTCGTATTCTTCACACGACTTTTTAAGTATAAAACATTGCGATTAGTTGGTAGGGAAATATTTTAGCGTTATGGTCTTCAGAGGAAAATACATTTAACGGAATTTTTAATATTTAATGATTATGGGATAGCGATTGCATTATTTTGAAGTACCACAGGCACATAGTGAAGCATTATTATTATGAGAAAACGTGCGTGAGTTTGCCGTTAGATATATTCTCTGCGGAATTACGAAAAGAGTAATAAGTTCTTTGTTTCGGCAATATGCTGAAGTCAAGTGATGAAATTCTAATTAATTATGTGAGAAAATTTTTATTTTTAATTACATTTAAATGTTATTTATATTTAAAATTTAGTTGACATCTAGGTTAGTGTACAGTTCAGAACTAGAAACGTAAGACTACAATTTCAAATTGAATTAGTGATTGAAAGTTATAAAAATCTAAACAAATATATATTTCGCATACTCATCAATATTTTCTTAAAAGTAATTCAAGATTCAAAGGAAGAAGGAAGGCAAATAATTGAACAACTAGCTGCAAAATCCTTTTTTTCTATTTTCGTCCTTTAGAAAATAATAGTAATAAAAAAAAAGTTTAAAGATTCATTAATTGTTTTTCCACTTGTGTACGTATGCGTGCATAAGGTATTACATGGTATTACATGGTTTAGCACCAGCAATATGTAAAAATTTGATTTCTGAACAAAATTTTTTATTCAGGAAAGCAGACGTTTCAAAATAGCAAAAATCAAAGCTTTATTACAGAAAATATTTTATTTTTAATATGTGATGAAAAAACACCGAATAGACTGGTTATATATTATAGTTAAATTAATACACTTTATAAGAACTAACATAAAAGAAAAACAATGCAAGATGCGTTTCCAGCTAAAACAATAACAGCTGGTTAAACAACAAAAAAAATATTTCGTTTCAGTTGTGAATAGTTCAAAACAGAGTTTGCGTCGGCTAACTGACTGTTTAGAGAATTATTCGGAACGTATATGTTGAATTTATTTTTTGATTTTTCACCCTCAATCCAAGCCAAATTCTATTTATGTTTTAAATGTAATTTTGTATTATTTAAATAGTCTGATTTTTATTTAAATGTACGTTTTAACGACGAAAATTTCACATTCAATTTTAAATCTCTGTTCATGATTTCTTAACCATTCAAAAGAGAGAAAACATATTTCGCCATTTTTGAACTCAAACTTCGTATTCTTGTCACGACTTCTTAATTACGGTAAGTATAAAACATTGCGATTAGTTAGCAAGGGAAAGACTTTAGTATTATGGCCTTTAGAGGAAAATATATTTAACGGAATTCTTAATACTTAATGATTAAGCGATAGTGGTTTATTTTGAAGTACCACATGGGCATAGTGAAGTATTTATAAGAAAATGTGCGTGAGTTTACCATTAGAGATCCTCTGTGCGTAATTACGAAGACAGTTTCCAAGTTCTTTGTTCCAGAAATATGCTGAAGTCAAGTGATGAATTTGTAATAAATTATGTGAGGAAAATTTTATTTTTAATTTGGCATCTAGGTTAGTGTACAGTTTATAATTAGAAAATTAAAAGAATAATTTCAAATCCAATTAATGCTTGAAAGTTTTAAAATCTATAACTATCAAATTATAAAAATCTAAACAAATATATTTTTCTGATACTCAACAATATTTTATGAAAATAAATTCAAAATTCAAAGGAAGAAGAAAAGGAAATAATTGAACAACTTGAGTAAAAACATTTATTTCTATTTTTGTCCTTTAGGAAATAATAAAAAAATAAAAGTTTAAATGTTCATGAATTTTTTTTTCTACTTGTGTACGTATGCATTAGGGTGGAGTGAAAAAGACCAAAAATAATTTTTTTCGGAATTTTTTCTTTGGATAGGTCTAAAAAGTTGCCTTTTGGCACACTGAATATAAGGTTAAAATTTCATTTCGTTGGGAATTCATCTTTAGTCCCCTACCAGCTCTTAAAGATTATGCTCTTTATATGTGAAAATCCAGATTTCACTATGTGATGTAAATGACCGAAAAAAAATTTTTTTTTGAAATTTTTTCTTTGGATAGGTGTAAAATGTTGCTTTTTTGCACACTGAATATATTGTTAAAATTTCATTTAATTTGGAATTCATTTTAGTTCCCTACCACCTCTTAAACATTATGCCCTTTTTATGTGAAAATCAAGATTTCACAATGTAGTGTAAATTAATCAACTTTTTTTTTTAAACTAAATTTCTGATTTCAGTAAAATAACCCACAATAATGACTTCTTAAAGTGATACTTGTGAACGGTCTAAGTATAGTTGCGTTTTAACTCTTTGAATCGCGAATAAAACCCTAAAATGTGAATCATATTGTCGCTGAGATGAGAAAACAAAATAATTAGACATGCTTTCACTTTTATTTTTCGAATGCACATGAAAGATAGTTCTCCAAATATAAAGGAAATGCAGTTTTCTGAATATATAGTAATTAAATGATTATCGTAAAGCAATCTTTCATTTCATTCTAATTTATAGTCTTTGTTATCAAAATTAGGTATTACCTTTCAAGATTTGATTTTGCTCATATATAGGGGAAGATGGGGATACTTGAGCCATTTTTTAAATTTTAATTTTTTAAAATTTTTTAGAATTTCTTAGAACAAAATAAAATATTGAAAATGAAAATTTGATATTTTTTCTTCATTTGAAAACCACTTTCAATTAATTACGAACTATTTTTCTATGTCTAATAAATTTTTACTTTTTCTTTTACATTGTGGCTCAAGTATCCCCATGGAGGGGATACTTGAGCCAGATGTCACATTCGCACCAGTATTTTGCAAAGAAAAAAACCGATTTACAATATACGCGAAAAAATGCATTAAACCTTTTTCAAATAAATTTGGTCGAATTTTCTGGTGTCGTTGTGACATTTCAGAATTAAAATTTTGTGGTAGAAAATTCTACAAGCAGAGCTCAAAGGGTTAATCACCATACTTTAAAAATGGTACCAAGGTATATGATTTCTTTTTTACATGTTCAGAACTATAAATATGTTACCATGTTGCCAGTTTTAGAAAGAAAAATTGAACAACTGTAGAGATAAAGGGGGTGGCTCAAGTATCCCCTATGCTCAAGTATCCCCACTCTCCCCTATCCGACTCTTGCTTCGACTACTACAGCCGCTAATGGTGCTTCAACAACTAAGTTTAGGCATCTTTCGAATACTTGAATCAGGAAATTTTTCAATTGAAAAGATGGGACTTTCGATTTTTTTCTGAGAATTTCCAGTTTCTCTCTTGGTACTCTTTTAAGAATGTGGGATGATTTCGCATTCTTGCCAGTTAATAATGTTTATATAGTTTGTAACACAGAATTTCAATATTGGAATATGAAACTGTCTTATTTTAGAACATATAATATCCTTCATCTTCAATATTCTTCGGAATCCAAATTCTCCAACATGATTTTTTTATCAGTTATCGTTCCTGTAAATTTTCATCTCAATGACAGAAGTATACGTTTTGTTGAATAACGGGATTGAGAATTTTCTTTAAATATTCCCTCAAATAACAAAACAACTTAATAGTTTATAAAAAAAACATTTTCAGCTCTATTGCTGCAAGAAGAATCTTTCTTGAAGTGAAACAACATAGACAAATGTACTTTCATTACAAATTCAGCCATAATCTTCTGATTTTGAGATGAATTCTGACTTCCAATCTGCAAACCAAGTAATCAATTGGTAGTTGTCAATCATTTAGAGTGCGACATTCTTGCTGGATTAAGATTTACCAGATTTGAGGAACATTAACCAAATGCAAATATTTGACGCATGTCAAAGATAATTTTGGTTTATACGTAACTCTCCAGAGTTCATTTCTGTGTGATAGGAGCAGATATTTTTTAATTTCCATAACTGTCTATTGTTCACATTGATCCAACAACTTTCCAATTAGAACAGGAAAAGCTCGTGAACCTTTATTTTGTTTTTCAAGCTCAATGACTTGATAAACAATCGGTAGCGGCAATTCGTTTTCAGAGAGCTGACATATTAACCACTAAAACGGACGACTAAATCTTAGTTTCAAAAATCTATTAGCATGATTTTTTATCTTATTTTTTTACAGTTGTTCCGTCACAACCTATTGCCATAAATTTATCAAGGTTTAAATGTTTTTCAGTGCAATATTTTAATACTTCTTGCAATGGTCTCTCCTGGTCCAAAAGATGCTGCAATGTGTCCCAAATATAATTCATTTGACTGTTAAAATCAAAGATTGTGTTTGTAACTTATAGTTCTACCATATATCTCCAATTATCCATAATTACCTTTGATTTTGGGGAATTGAATAAGCTTCTGATATTCAGAAAAATTTTTGTCTATCATTTGATCAATACGTCTTTGGGAAACTACAATAATTGATGCCTCCGATATTTTTTCTCAAGATTTTTTTTTACCTCTGGTTTTGACAAAACTTTACAATTACTGATGTGTTTTATTTATTATTTTGTATAGTAATAATATTTTATAGCATTCTGCTATTGTTGGCAAAACAGTTTTATTTAGTTTTGAAGAATCACCAATTTCTAGTAAAAGTAAACTTCGATTTGCTTACACATGTACTCATTTTGACAGTAAAAATGAGAACATACAATTTTTAAAACTCAATTAAACTGTTTCAAATATTTAAAAATTAAGACCTAAAGTTTGAAAATGATGAAAGGAATTACATTATACATTTTAAATATAAAAATATCAAACGATATTAGCAAAAAATCCTGTTAATGTACAATTTATGGCAAAAATCTATCGTATAAATCAATGAAAATATAAATGGCTTGGTAGGGGACTCAAGAAGTTTTTCAAAATTCATGAAATTTTGCACGTGTATTAACGGTACAAAAAGGCAACTTTTGGCTGCTATCCAAAATGAAAATTCCAACTTTCGATTTTTCACTCCACCCTAGTATGCATGCATAAATGGTTTACTTATGTTGATGTTTATATATACATGGTTTAGCACCAGTAATTTCCAAAAATACAATTTCTGAACAGATTTTTTTTATTCATGAAAGCAAACGTCTCAAAATAGCAAAAATTAAAGCTTTCTTGCTGCAAACATTTTATTTTCAATATTTGACGAAAAAACACCGAATAAACTGGTGATAAATTATAATTAAATTAATAAACTTTGTAAGAACTAACATAAAAAGAAAATATTGCAGGAAGCGTTTCGAGCTAAAGCAATAACAGCTGATAAATCAACAAAAAAATATTTCGTTACACTTCGAAAGTGAATAGTCCAAAACAGAGTTTGCGTCGGCTAACTAACTGTTTAGAGAATTATTCGGAACGTACATGTTAAATTTATTTTTTGACTTTGTCACCTTCAATCTGAACCATAACTTATTTATGTTTTGAATATAATTTTGCATTATTTAAATAGTCTGATGATTATTTAAAATTATGGTTTATGTATGACAAATTTCATATTCAGTTTTAAATCTTTGAGAGAGATTTGAGATATCTCTTGAGATTTCTTAATTAATCAAAAGAGAGAAAATATATTTCGCATATTTTGAACTTAAATTTCGTATTCTTCTCACGACTTTTTAATTACTGTAAGTATAAAACATTGTCATTAGTTACCGGAGAAAATATTTTAGCTTTATGTTCTTTAAAGGAAAATATATTTAACAGAATTCTTAATATTTAATGATTAAGTGGTGGCGGTTGTATTATTTTGAAATACCACTGGGGCATAGTGGGGTATTATTATTATGAGAAAACGTGCGTGAGTTTACCGTTAGAGATCTTCTCTATGGAATTACAAAGAGAGTACCAAGTTCTTTGTTCCAGAAATATGCTGAAATCATGTGATGAATTTGTAAATAATTATGCGAGAAAAATTTTATTTTCAATTGACTTCTCGTTTAGCATACAGATTTTATCTAGAAACATAAAGCAATGATTTAAAGATCAATTAATGGTTGGAAGTTATGTGAAAAATCTAAACAAATACATATTTCGCATAGTAAATAATATTTTATGAAATAAATGAAAAATTCAAACGGATAAGTAAAACAAAATAATTGAACAACTTGTAACGACAAGGTTTATTTCTATTTTTGACCTTTAGGAAAATGTAAATAAAGAAATAAAACATTAAAGATACGTTAATTTTTCCCCAGTCTGTATCTATACATGCTTAAATATTCCATACAACTGCACATGGTTTAGTACCAATAAGATATAAAAATACATTTTCTGAACAAAAACTCTTTATTCAAGAATGCAGACGTCCCAAAATATTCAAAATTGGGGTTCCTTGATGAAAGTCCTTTATTTTCAATGTACTGTTAATTGTTGAAAAAGCAATGAATTGAAAGGCGATAAATTTATTTAAAATAAAAATCTTTGTAAAAATCGTCATAAAATGAAAACAATGCAGGGCGCGTTTCTAGCTACGAGAATTATAGCTCTTCATCAGTGAACGCAGACACTTGTCCGTAAAGGACAAGGTCAAAAATAAACTACTCATATGAACTTATCATTACAACTTTCATCTTGTTCCCTTACGGAAAAGTGTCTGCTTTAGCTGATTACGAGCTGTTATTGTTTTTAGCCCGAAACGCATCCTGCATTGTTTTTATTTTATGGTAATTCTTACAAATATTAATATTTTAACTGCACTGTTAAACAATGAAACTTTAAAAAGGTGTTACATGCTTTTTTTTCACTAATATATTTTAAACTTCTTAAATAGCGACGTGTTATATATCCCAATCCAATTTAAAATTATAATATTCCTTCATTAAAAGGGAAGAATTATTTAAATGTTTTTAGGTAATGTAACAAAATTATACAGAATTTTCGTGAATCCTGAAAGCAATAGCGCAAATCCAGTTAATCTACTGTTTTTTCCATTTTAACTCCTCTAAAATGTGTATTTTCCATTTATATATATTTTTAAGGGGTGCAAGATCAATTAAAAAATATATATTGTTGACAAACTTGCTGCAACATGTGTACATTTATTAAAGGCAAAATTATTTTAAAATAAACTAAATTTTTATTCATATTCAAGAAAACACATGAAATCTTGGACACTCATGCTCGTGTAAAACTCGCAAACAATTCCCAACAATCAAACTTTTGTACCTATATGGCATTATAGTTCTCAATGTTGGCAAAAATATATATATTTTTTTTAAACAAAGCATTGGTTAATCGAAACTGTATGTCAAGGATATGCGGTCATTCTGTGTATCGGCGTAATTCTTATCGATATTTCAGATAGAAAAGTGTAAAACAGGCATAATGACTTTTTTAAGAAAAACGACATAAGTCATAGAAACTAAACATTATTAGTGTCATATGTAGTGTTATTATGATTTTTCGACTAAACACAGACAGTGTTGAAAAAAAAAGTGATTTGTGTGTAACATTTCCAACATCTCCGGATTCTCAAAATATTCCATACCATTAACAATATTTCATTTTCAGATTTTCAGTTATCAGAAAATGTCTCTCTATATTCTCCTGACGGAGAAAATTCCCAATTTAAACAACGGACATAGATGCGCTAATTGATATTTATTCGGAAATCCTGATAATTTCACCATATAATTAAGGTTAAATTTTGTTATTTTCAACTCTTATTTCCTCTTAAATATCGATTAATGGAAGCATATAAACAAATAATTATTTTAAATTTTATCCTTCATGCTTGTTTGCTTAAATTTTCTCTTGTATTTTTTTAAATCCACATCAGTATTAAACGAAAACGAACAAAAATACTCTGTCTAGTAATTATATATCATAGGCTAGATTTCTTTCTCTGTGTATTCAATGCTTGACATATTGGTCAAAAGCCATTTAATTTGAACGACCACTTATGTTGATTGAAATTGTAAAATGTATGATTTCAAATTCACTAAAAATAATTTTGTCTATAACTTTAAGATATTTTTTGTTTTTCGTAAATTACGATATTTCAATGAAAACGCCCATGTTAATTCTGGTTAAGACTTATTTTTCCCTGAATCTGAGTACTTGAAAGACAGTTGGCATTCTTTTTTTTTCTTATTATGATCTGAGTGTGGTAACAAAAACATTTGGTATTTGATATATAATAATATGTTATTTAACTCAGGTAAAATATAGCTATGTTATTTCAAATATCATGGTTTTATTATAGAATTCATTTTGTGATATATGATGTAAAAAGAAGACAAGAAATGTCTCTTACTGACAAATTATTTTATTATGAAGTGAGGTCACTTCAGTTACTTGCAATTGTTGTTCGATATCTATTTGATGAACATTTCTTTTTTAATGAAATTCCTTCAGTTCGGACTTTCGAAATTCTAGACCATTTTTTACTTATCAAATATGTCCCTAACAAAATGTTCTTTCACTGTCACTGTGATTTATTATGAAACATTGTTATTAATAGTTTCTTTTTAGGGTAAATATTCTATATGCGAATATTTACCCTAATCTATATTTCAGATTAGGGTAATTATTCTATATGCGTAAATAGCATATAGGTGTTTGATAGATTGAAAGTAATAAGAGTTAAAAAACACGCACCGAAGAAGGATCTTAGCTTTTTATTTATTTCTTTTCTATATCTTTGCAAGAACAAAGTATTGAATTTGTGAAAATTTTTTAATACCAGATTTTGACGAATTCTCATGTTTTAGGTCAGATTTTCAAAACTGAAATGAACAAAAATAGTTTCTCTGGTAATTATATATCATAATCTAATAATTATATAATCACAGTTCTATCTATATGTATTCAATATTTGACATATTGCTCAAAAACCATTTATTTTGAACGAGTATTCATGCGGATTGAAATTGTATAATGTGTGATTTCTAATTCACTAAAAATAGTTTTATCCGTAACTTTATACATAGTTTTTATTTTTCGCAAATTACGATGGTTATTTCAATGGAAACGCCCATGTTCATTCTGGTTAGGATTTTTCTTTTCTGTGTCTGAGTACCTCAAAGACAGTTGGCATTCTTTTTTTCTTATTATGATCTGGGTGTGGTAATAAAAACATTTGGTATTTGAAGTATAATAATATGTTATTTAACTCAGATGAAATATATGCTATTTTAAATATAATGGCTTTATTATAGAATTCATTATGTGATATATCATGTAAAATAAAGACAGGAAATGTCTTATTGACATGATAATTATTATTGACATGATATCTGTAGTTTTAGTTATTCAGATGATAAATAATTTTTATTTTTCATTCAAAAGGAATTATGGAGTAAAGTCACGTCAATATACGCAATTACTGTTGAATGTCTATATTATGAACATTTCTTTTTTAATGCAATTATTTTGGTAGGGGTTTCGAAATTCTAGTCATTTTATAACTTATCAAATATGTCACTTGCAAAATGTCTTTTGATTTTCATTGTGATTTATCATGATACATTATGATTAGAAGTTTTTCATAATATTTCTTCCGAAATATTTTACAGGAGTTTGACAAATTTAAAGTAGGAAGAGTTTAAAAATGCAATACGTGTCGAAGAAGAATATTTGCTTTTTATTTTTATTTATTTTTATTTTTCCTCTGTTTTTACAAGAACAAAGTATTGAATTCATGGAATTTTTTTAATTCAGGTTTTTGACTGATTTACTCGTTTTAGGGATATCCAAAAAACGTTTTTTTACAAAATGTCTGTCTATATGTGACACAAACTTTCTGAAAAGAAAAGAGTAAGACGGGGATGATGACTTCTGTACCAAAAACGACATAAGTCACAGAAGCTAACCTTATTTGTGTCATACATAGCGTTATTATCATTTTTATGACTAAATATAGACAGTATTGAAAAAAGGAAATAGCCTGAGTATAATATTTCCAACATCTCCAGTTTGTCAAAATATTCCATAGCCATTAATGACATTTCATTTTCTGATTTTTAATTGTCAAAGAATTTCCCTCTATTTCACCTTTCGTAGAAAATTTCCCGAACTAAACAATAGACATAGATACACATAATTGATAATTATTTGGAGATCTTGATAATTTCTTCATATAAAAGAGTATCAATACTGTAACTTTCCAGCTTTCATTTCCTGATAAATATCAATAAATGAAAACATTTAAACAAAATAATTATTTAAAAATTTATTCTTAATGCTTGTTTGCTTAAATTTCTTTCAGTTTCGTTGTGTTTTATCATGATACATTACTATTAGCAGTCTCTTTTTATGGGTATTTTATAGGAGTTTGATGGATTAAAAGTAGTAACAGTTAAAAAACAAAACACACGTCGAAGAAGGATCTTCGCTTTTCTATTTTTATTTTTTTTTCTCTATCTTTAAAAGAATAAAGTATTGAATTCGTGAAAATTTTCGAAATCTAGGTTTTGACGGATTTACATAATTTAGGAGTCAGAGTTTCCAAAAAATGTGTTTTTCCAAAATATCTGTGACTCTGTCCGTCTGGTTGGGACATAAACTTTGTGGGCGATCTATCACAATAACTGATACACGGAAGTTAATAAAAATTTATATTCAGGAAGTCGTATACATGCACTGATGTTTATTAGTTTTTGGCTTACATCGTTGAATACATGGCTGTGCGACTCTGCATTTTTTATGATTTACGCATCAGATCTATCTCAAAAACTACTGCATGCATATCCATAAAATTTCAAATTCAGTTAGTCTTTAGCATGAATTAGTGTTACATACATTTTGATGCAAATCACTTAACAGATGGTGCTGCTATGCTTCACTTTTCACGATTTCCGAAATAGCTTTATCTCAAGAATTAATGCACGGATTTTCATCAAATTTTAGATTCAGTAAGTTCATGACTTGAACTACTTCATTTTACTTTCTAGTATCAATCGATAAACAAGTGTTGCTGCTATTCTGAACTTTTCATGATTCTTGCAACAGCTCCATTTCAAAATTTAATTCATGAATTTTAATCAAACCTCAGATTCAAGTGTAGTTTGATAAATATTTTTGGTGTTTTTTGGTATGAAACGACCAACAGATGGAGCTTTTGTGTTGCAATTTTATCGATATCCACTACAGTCCTATTTCAAGAACTAATACATGAAATTTTACTCCTTTAGAATCCTCATAATGAGGATAAATTGTTATTCACAAAGGGCTCTGTGGTAATGAATTTTGAAGTATTAACATGCATGAAACAGAAGAAAGTTTTGAGATTGCTACATCTGACCAGTTTACAACTGATTTCAGCACAGTAACTTTTGAATGTCAACCGGATAGTAAAATACTAAATATTGTAATAAAAACAAACACTGTAACAACATTAAACGATGATGAAAAGGAGGAAATATCTTTTGAAAAGTTTATTTACACAATTATTTATAAAAATATAGCGTATAGAAAACAAATAAAAATAAAACTTTAAATTGCAGTGATAAAAGTATAACTAAGAAAAAAGGATAATTTTTTTTATTTAAGAATGTGCTATATAGATCGAAATAACATTTAAATAAATACCTCTATTATGAAATTTTGAGAAGACTAAAAAATTTACTAAATAAAAACTCATTCAGCTGTATAAAAGCATTTTGCTTATTTTTTTCTATACTCAAGATATGGGAATGGTTTTTATTTGTTTGTTCCACAGTGCAATCAAAAAGAGGATATATATATCTATATCTGTTGTTTTTCAGAATATTAGCAAACTGAGTAAGACAAACAAACTACTAATTGTACTATTATTCTATCTTTACTAATCAGAGTATTTAATTTCAAGAATAAAATTTACAACTAAATTAGTTTTAAAATATACGCGCTAGATAGATTCTGAATTTTCTTAACCCTTTCCGGCGCACTACTCTTTAAAATTGGAATTTAAAGAAAAAAAATAGGCAATGTATTTAGGCCTAGAGGAGTACACATGTATAATTTTGTAAAGATTGCACAAACCATTTTAATTATACAGCAGTTGCCGAAGTGGTAACACTGTGCAAGTACAGCATTGATAAGCACAGTGAGAAGAGCATTGCTGTGAAGCGCGTATTAGAGTAAAATATTTTACCTATTGTTTAAAAACAGTAGAATTTGTTCTCTGTGGTGCTGCCATCTAGAACTCATAAGAAAGATTTAAAGAAGCCATTAGAGTAGTTTTTGAAATATTCACGGAGTTTTTGTGTCTTTAAACAGGGGGAACTTTAGGTGTTGCCGACCGGGCTACACTGCGTCGGAAAGGGTTAAGGAATAATATAAAAGAAAGTTTACAATATAATAAAAAAGGAATTTCAAAACGTTTGTTACTAAAATAATTTTATGACATGGCTTACGTACTGTAATATAATATCATACAATTCAGTTAATTTGACACTTCAACATCGTTATAAGATTTGTTCCTGCTTATAAAGTATGAATAATAATTCGTTTGCGTTTATGTTCCTTTTTTTATTTTAACTATGCTAAAATATTCGGGGTCAAGATATTTATGAAATGCATGGTTTGAAAGAAAACATTTCCGTTCTTTATTACATATTTAGAGATATTACTTTCTGGAAAGAGTGATAGGTGTTGAATGAAGGGAGTTCTACTGCTCTTAATTTTATGGCATTTAAACAACAAAAAATAAAACGGTCGATACGAAGTTCAATTTAAATATTTTAATACAGAAATTTATTAATAAATGTATTAGTGTATCTATTAAATTTGTTTAAATAAACAATTTTTATTTTACTTGAGAGGTGTAACTAAAAATTAAAAACAAATATTATTGACATGTTTCGATTCCATCTAATAAGAACCATAGGGGAGACCGGGGCTAGTTAGCCATAGGGGTAGGTTGGCCAGTTTGATTTAATTTTGAAACCAGTCACCATATTGCGCCACAAGTCCAGAAATATATTAGAAAACCTGTTCCATACCCTTCCAGGAGTTTCAGTTGTCTTAACAAAAGCAAACTAAGAACAACGATGATTTTTCACTTTTGTCGATCTCGAAGTAAATTTTCGTTAGTGTGCATAAAGCTTTAATGCTCTCAAGAGATACTTCACAAGAACAAAGCTGAGTAATATTTTGAAAGCTCAATTTATAACGATTCTTTTGATGTACTAATAAATATTAAATGTTGTTAAGATATGCGTAGAACAGCAAAAGTATTTCAAACATGGCGAGGGGGCAAGTTGGCCTACTTACGTTGGGGCACGTTGGCCCATTCAAAAAATACGCTAACTCGGCCTATGGTGGTTGGGTGACAGCTAATAGACGCCCTATATTCCAGGAATTGTGAAAACTGCTCTTTCCAATACAATAAATCCAGTTAACATAACATCAGGTTTTCAGAAACCTGGAATATGCCCTTTCAGTAGAAATGTTTTTACTAACTCTGATTTCATGTCTTCGTATCTCAGTGATAGACCAGAGCTTTCAAGCATGCACGACAAAGCAATTAGTGAAGATTCTAATTAAACCCATGAAATTATGGGTAGGCTTATTTCCATAGATGTGCGTACCGCATGTTCTCCTGCTCCATGCAATTTAACTCCAACACCTGATGACATAACACCATTCAAAAAGGCAAAGGCAAGAAAGATAAATGCTTCGAATAGAATGAAGAGAGCTTCTGCATTCATCACAGACACCCCTGTCAAATTAGCTCTTGAACAACAACAAAACTCAACAGAAGAAAGAAATAGTGCCAAAATTAAAAGTAATATTAAAAGAAGAAATCAGACCAAAAAAACGCAAAAGCAAGCAATCTGTAAAAAAAGATTTTGTTTCCTTTTGGTCCCTAACAGCCTAAATGTAGTGGTCTGAATCGTCAAAAGAGGAAGAAGAAATCTATTTAAAAAAGTGACGATGAGGAAGACGAAGACAATATCTGCATACGTTGTCTGAAGGAGTTTAATCACAGTATGTCTAAGGAAGAATGGATCCAGTGCGTGAGTTGCAAACGTTGGGCTCATGTGAAATGTGTTCGAAAAGAGGTTAATAGATTATATTTTGAATGCATTCACTGCAATGAACCCTCTGATTTGTAAACTTAATTTGCAAATAATTTTTATTTATACATGCATTAATGTTCCTAAATAGTTCTAAGAGTGAACCATTATGAATTTTATTTAACTTCTAAATAAACATAAAAAAGAGCATTGCAGGCCGACGTGCCCCACTCGATGGGCCAACCTACCCTGTGCACGGGGTAGATTGGACCACATGACATCACACCATAACTTAATTCATAAAGTTCTTAAAATTTCATATTAACTAAAAATAAGCGCTTTCCCCACTAGTTAAATGTACTAGGTATTGTACAGAAACATTTTATATTTTCTTATTTTAAAAGTAGGAAATATAGATTTGAGATTACAGTGCGTTGGCATTTTATCCATTCCCCACTTTCAAAAAATCAATTTTTGTTTTGGGCGGAAATAAAATTATTATATATAGTAGAGAGTGGTCTGGGAAAAACACGTTTTAAAAAATAGTGTTAATACCAGTATTTTGATAAAGGAAAATTCGCTACCTTTAACACGTTTGCAGCCGCTTACGTGAAGATGTGATCATGAGATGTCAATGCCGCACTGTAAAACTGGTTTTTCCCAGAAGCCAATTTACTTTTTATAACAAAGAATCAGTCAAAGATATTCCCGCGCCGCGGTAATTGGTCATCACCCCGCATCACACGCTGGCGCATGAGTGGTCCCTCAACGCTGGCGCCATATCACGCTCTGATGCGTGACCGGCAGCGAATGTGTTAATCTATTTTTATTATTTGAATCATTTTCTATTAGAAAATACTGGTAGTTTCCTCTTTTTTTAACTGTATTTTTCTCTGATTATTCGTCAACCTGTTATGGTGTGCATATTTTATGAGTAAAAAGATTTAAACGATGTTTAAAGCGGTAAATATTAAGAAAGATATAAGCATAAAAGTGAGCGGTTGTACTATATATAATAAAATATATTGAATCCTAAAATTTAGAACGCGATTTTCTGGAAATTACCTTTTTACAATTTGGGCAGCATGATAGCGCAAAGAGATTTCAACTTTGTTGGATAAAATGTGCACTCGATTGTACGATATATAATAAAATATATTGAATCTTAAAATTTAGAACGCGATTTTTTGGAAATTACATTTTTCCAATACGAGCAGCATGATAATGTAAAGAACTTTTAACTTTTCTGGTTAAAATGTGCACTCGATTGTACGATATATAATAAAATATATTGAATCTTAAAATTTAGAACGCGATTTTTGGAAAATACCTTTTTCCAATACACTATATTGCCATTGATTATGGGACACTTGCGATTTTAGACATTTTACTAAATATCTGGAAAAATACATGAGGAATCATCTCGAAACTCTTAGTGTATAAATATAATAGTATACGTCATACATATCCGTGAAGAATTTTTACCGAAACGCCATAGGGGACCGTCAACAAATTAAAAAAGAATGAATATCTTTTGAATAACCCTGTCAAGACTAATGTAGCAAAAGCGCTCAAACTCTAGATTATGATTGAATGCCTTATTGTAATAAACTGTGTTCATTTTTATGCAAATAGCATGCACACTCGCAGAGTAATTAAGGTTTTTATAAAAATGGTCCCAAATTTTTCCAAGTTTTTCCATTATAATTTTCAGAGTTATTAATATAAAATAATATTTTTTTCAGAAAATATGACAAATAACATTGCACACAGTACTCTGTAATCAGATTTAAAAAATAATAAAAATTGTATGAAAAACGAGTAGGTTTACTATATAATTTTTTACTGCGCATGCGTCAAAGATATCAAAATTTCATTTGCATATTATGTTAGCTAAATGCATAGAGCAACTTTTGTAAAAGTCTCAAAATCACAACTTGAAAATTCTGAAAGTAATCGTCCATAGAAAAAGGACAAATTCCGTTGTTTCCAAAATGAAGCAAAAAAATGAGGGATTTTATCCAAATGCAGTAGTTCATCCCATATTGTGTATTCTATATTGACATTAATCAATGAATATATGGATACAACCCCTCTTGTTTTTGCTTCATTTTGAGAATAACGGATTTTCGACTTATTCAATTGACGATTATTGTCAGAATTTTGAAGTTATGATTTTGTGACTTTCAGAAAAGTTGCTCTATACATTTAGCTAACATAATATGCAAATGAAATTTTGATATCGTTGACGCATGCGCAGTAAAAAATTATTTAGTAAACCAGCTCATTTTTTATACAATTTTCATTATTTTTTAATTCTGATTACAGGGTACTGTGTGCAATGCTGTTTGTCATATTTTCTGAAAAAAATAATATTTTATATTAAGAACTCTGAAAATTATAAGGAAAAAACTTGGAAAAATTTGTGATCATTTTTATAAAAACCTTAATTACTCTGCGAGTATGCATGCTATTTGCATAAAAATGAACAAGGCTTATTACAATAAGGCATACAATCACAATCTAGAGTTTGAGCGCTTTTGCTACATTAGGTTTGACAGGGTTATTCAAAAGATATTCATTCTTTTTTAATTTGTTGTTGGTCCCCTTTGGAGTTTCGGGAAAAAATCTTCACGTAGATGTATGACTTATACTATTATATTTATACACTAAGAGTTTCGAGATGATTCCTCATGTATTTTTCTAGATATTTAGTAAAATGTCTAAAATCGCAAGTGTCCCATAATCAATGGCAATATAGTGTATGAGCAGCATGATAACGTAAAGAACTTTTATCTTTCTTGCACAAAATGTGCACTCGTCTACGCATAATTATGTTGTCTGAGGGCCCTTCAGCCGTATTTTGCAAATTTCAATTGTTTATAGCCCCACCAGTGGACAAGAAGTTCTGCCTTTGAAACTGGTAGACAGGAGGTTCTTGGTTCGAACGCAATCGCGCCCGTCGACTTAATCATTCCGAGATTTCCGTAATTTTTCTTTGAACCTTGGATTTCCACGCGTAAATACGGGTTAGATCCCCTTAGAAAGACCCCCTACGGTGGACACTTCTCCACGAGGTGCTCTCCCTATTTCCCACATGTTCATAATTGGCCGTTTTAAACACAACCAACCATTATTTTACATGTATTTCTCCAATTAGTTTTAAAATCAAAATGGTAATTTTAAAAAGCAATTTTTCTTCAAAAAAAGCACAAACTTCTGATTTTAAAAAAAAAAGCTTATGATAGCTACATTCTTATTTGAACTAGAAAAAAAGTGATATTTTATTTATTTATTTTATTTTTTTTTTTTTTTTCTACAGGAAGTTAGAATTCTGCCCTTTGAGATCAGACGTTTGAATAACGATCATCGTAATTGCAGTTTTGCTAAATAATGTGATTAAAATGCATAAATAAATAAATAAATAAAATAAATATTAGCATTAAAAATTAAGTAGTATTTTAGTTTTTCCATTAATTTTACACTCCGTTAAGGAGGTTTAAAAACATCTTCAAATTTTCCAAAAAAAGAATTACCGTATTTACTGGTGTATATCGCGCACCCCCTACTTTACAAGAAAAAATGGCGTTTTTTTTTAAATCACCGCGCCGTATATAACGCGCACCGTAAATTTGATAAGCAAGGGAATGAATGATCGTATGAATTTCAGTAAAGAAGGTCGAAAGAAACATTACATCAGGCTACAAAACAAGGGGACAATACATTTTTAGGCTTCGGATAGAGAACGAAGGGAGCAGGGGTAGGGAGAGGGGTGAGTGACGACAAAGAGAATTGCGTTTAAATAATATTACTAGTTATGTTCTATTAAAAAATGGAAGGAGTGAAATAAATATGTAGTAATACTTCAATTAAATAAGATTTTCCGAGTAATTATTTATTCTTTGAATAAATTTTTTAATTCATATGTATATCGTGTGATTATATCCAGCAACAAAAAATTATTCTGTGTATAACCACTGCCTCCTCTACAATGCCTTCTCGCTTGTGACGTAGTGGAGGCGGTTTCCCTGACAACGATCGCGTTTTGAGCTTCGTGGCGATTGTGGAACCAATAGGGTTAGTGATTTCGCCTTCACTTCATGACGTTTCACGTTTGTCGTCTGCTCAGTGAAAAGGCATTGTAGAGGGGGCAGTGGTATAACACGCACCTAAGAATTTTACTCTAATTTTTTGAAAACAAAGTGCGCGTTATACACGAGTAAATACGGTATTGCATTAAAAAAAGTCTCTTTTTTTTGTTTAAAATGACGTTCTGTTTAAAATCTATGTTTCTGTCGCTATTCGAACAGGATGTATTAATTTTTATTATTACTAAGAATGCATTTGTTAAAAATACATAGCCTTGCTCATTGGAGCATTGAAACAAGAACTTTAATATTAACTTACTCAGTTAAAAATGAAATAAAATATAAAATCAACGTTTTGAGTTGTCTTCTGCAGTCGTTTTCAAGAAAATATGATGGCCATCTGTTTTAGGGGTTTATTATTGTATTAGCTATTACAAGTTATGGGCGATTGATATCACTATCATTCGGAATTTAACAGCGCTTTAAAAGGTATAAAAAGTTGTTTATGTTCCGAAGTGCAGACTTATATAAATAAATTTTGATTTCTAGACTACCTATTTTTCACCAATCAGTTTATTATTAATATTATTAATATTATTCAATTACTGTCACAGAATTTTTTTTTTATTATTTAAAAGAGGGATCGCTTTCAAAATTGAAATTTTATGTGCTAAAATTGTTAAAATACTACGTTTGAAATACAGTTGTATTCTTAATAAATTATAGTTCCAAAAACAGGGAATTTAAATGGGAATAAATGAATGCATTTTTAAAGTGCATTTATTTGCTCTTCTCTCTCTCTCTATCTCTGACACAGAATCAGTGTTGCCAGATGGGCTACTTTTTTTTAAAAAAATTCACATTTCTTGAAATTGTAAAATTCTCTTTGTTCTCGCCTTAATTAATGTGACATTAAATAAGGCGCATTTTACCATATCAAAAAAATGGTGCCAATGTGGAATCTGAATTTTAAAAATGTACCCATTTGATAACATTGCACAGAAAGATAAATGAGTGTATATTCATACAGGAGGTACAAAGTTTCTTATTAAAATAATCTAATAACTTCATTTTATGATAAAAAATAGAATAGGATGGTAGAAAATTCGAGTGTATAGCTAGTGCAAGTTTAAACATAGTGTTAGCTTCATATTGGCAAATAGGATGAGCGAGTGTTGAAACTCTTCTTTTATTTACAATTTAGCATCTCTGCAAATCTTTAAAAAGGGCCTCAAAACAAGATTAAATTTTTGAATAGATTTTCATATGATTTTTCAGAATATCAATTCTTTTAGTGACTTTGGAATCTTTTTGGGAGAGGTACAAAGTGCTTTTTGGGGGGCTGGACCCCCTTACACCCCCTTAGCTACGGCCCTTATTATTACCCACTGCTCCGTTATTTTCCCGGGCCATTTTAATTTCAATTAATATTACAGTTTTACATTACTTCTGTAATTTTGCATTTGAAGAAAAATACGAACATACCGTATCTTGAAAAATATTTTAATCGATATTAATCTACATTTAGGTTCAAAGTTTTGATTAATTTTAATTTTCGATTTTCATATGCATATTATTTAGTGAAATCTTTCACCATTTCCATACTATTGCAGTATTTAAATTTAAACAGCATTTATTCTAAAACTAAGAAGTAAAAATAATGGCTGATTTTTTTGCGAAATGATATTTTCCCTGAGCCGAGTTTCTTTCCGGGTCATTTAACAAAAAGACTATAAAATGTATATCACATGAATGATTTGGAACTTTATTTTGAAGGTTTCCTCGATTTCTGTAAGTTAAAGGCAAAATATTAGATTTAGAATAGACAAAATGTATTACTGTCCTGAAAAACTTAATAGATTTTATAAAATATCTTAAGATTTTGATTTTATTTTTAAAAAAGTTATCAATTTTTGATTGCATGCCAAATGTACATCTGTAACTGACTACACTGTTTGAGTGAGTTTTGTTTGTTGCTCTTCGGAGTGAAATCTAGACTTAAGAGCAAATGATATGGAAGATTTAAAAAAAATGCATTCAAGTTATTAGGAAATTTTCAAGAAAATAAAATTTCAAGAGGAAAAAAAATACTTTTCAAGAGCACTTAAACTAGTTTAAAAGAAATGATTATATTTTTTAACCGACTTCAAAAAAGAAAAGGAGGTTATGAATTCAACGCGTATGTATTTTTTTTATGTATGTTCACCGATTACTCCGAAATCATCCAACCGATTAATTTGGTTTTGGTGTTAAATGAAAGAGCTTGCTCTCAAATGGGTAACACTTCCATTTCATAAAAATTGGTGCAGTGCTTTTTTAGTAATTAGGCAAAAAATAATAAAATTAGTGATTTTTCGCTAATGGAAAATGTTGAATAAGTTCGCTGAAGGGAATGCAGTCAGGATGGCCGAACGGTCTAAAGCGATTGATTTAAGCTCCGGTTTCTCGAAAGAGAGAGTGGGTTCGAACCCAACTCCTGACATGCATGTGTACAATACCCTTTTTT
Source organism: Maratus speculifer (assembly GCA_964019185.1). Lineage (NCBI taxonomy): Eukaryota > Metazoa > Arthropoda > Arachnida > Araneae > Salticidae > Maratus > Maratus speculifer. The sequence continues at coordinate 142,469,636 of OZ025295.1, forward strand.
TGTATTATAATTTTTACATATACATTTTACAAATTAAATACTAATTATGCAACTAAGAATATTTTTTATTTAACCGTTAGCACAGATTATCAGAGATCTTTTATCAACTCAATATTTTATCAGCGAAAGAGTACTAAAATAATAGACTTGGGAAAAATAACATGACGTTGAATAAATTCGCTGAATAGATTGAAGTTCGGATAGCCGAGCGGTCTAAGGCATCCGTGTTAATCTGTGGTTGTCGAAAGAGAACGTGGGTTCGAACCCCGCTTATGAGACAAGTGTATATTATAAAATATTTTTTTTGTATTATAATTTCTTTAACCGACTTAAAAAAAGGAGAGGAGGTTAAAATCAATTCAACGAGTATCTATTTTTTTCTTATGTATGTTCATTGATTACACCGAAACTATCCAACAGGTTAAACTAATATTTTTGTTAAATGAAACAGGTTACATTCGAATTGGTACCCCTTCCATTACATCAAAATTAGTTAAGTACTTTTTTAGTAACTAGGCAATAACTAATAAAATTAGTGATTTCTCGCAAATTAAAAGTAACATTTACTTTGAATAAGTTCGCCGAAAGGAATGCAGTTAGAATGACTGAGCGGTCTAAAGTACCTGATTTAAACTCTGGTTCTCGAAAGAAAGCGTGGGTTCGAACCCCGCTCCTGACATACATGTGTACAATAATCTTTTCCGTCTTATAAATTTAACCGACTTCAAAAAAGGAGGAGAAGGTTATCAAATCGACGCGTATGTATTTTCTTTTTTATGTATGTTCACCGATTACTCCCAAACCATACAACAGATTAATTTAGTTTTTGTGTTAAATGAAAGAGGCTACATTCAAATTAGTATTACTTTCATTTCATTGAAATTGGTTCTGTAGTTTTTTAGTAATTAGTCAAAAACTAATATAATTAGTGATTTTTTATGTATGTTCACCATTTACTCCCAAACTATCCAACCAATTAATTTATTTTTTGGGTTAAATGAAAGAGGCCACACTCAAATTAGTACTATTTTCATTTCATTGAAATTGGTTCTGTAGTTTTTTAGTAATTTGGGCAAAAACTAATATAATTAGTGATTTTTTTATGTATGTTCACTAATTACTGTCAAACTATCCAACCGAATAATTCTTTTTTGTGTTAAATAAAAGAGGCTACACTCGAATTAGTACCAGCTTCATTTCATTGAAATTGGTTCTGTAGTTTTTTAGTAATGGGGCAAAAATTAATATAATTAGTGATTTCTCGCAAATTAAAAATAGCATGGACGTTGAATAAGCTCGCAGAATGGAGTGCAATAAGGTTGGCCTAACGGTCTAAAGCGCCTGATATAAACTCTGGTTCTCGAATAAGAGGGTGGGTTTGAACCCCACTTCTGGCATGCGTGTGTAATTTTTATTAACCGACTTTAAAAATCGTTAACTTTTCACTAAAAAGAGAAAAATAAACTTTTCTACCCAAATATGAACCGACATCAAATAGTATTGCAAAGTAAAAAAAAAATTTTTTTATATAATAGAAATAAGAAATTAAATTAAGAGTGTAGTATTTACCATGCGTATTATTACATTTTTATGTACATTAATTTGATTTTTTGGAGTCGGTGCCAGACAAGCCAAGTTTAAAATTACATTTAATTATCCAATGCAAATCGTAAATGAATAAAGTTAAATTTTTAAACTAAATATTAAATCGTTAAAAAACTCGTAGATACTTGGATGTGTGTCTATTAGAAAATTACATGTAACTTGGCTTGGCTGGCACCGACTCCAAAAAATCAAATTAATGTAGATAAAAATGTAATAATATGCATGGTAAATACTACACTCTTAATTTAATTTCTTATTTCTGTTACATAAAAAAATTATTTTTCACTTTGCAGCAGTATTTGAAGTCGGTTCAATTTTTGGTAGGAAAGTTTATTAAAATGAGTGTATTTGTTTCCCGTAATTTTATGTTATAGCATAATGTGTTTTTAATGCGTCATTTGTTAAGGGGAGGTTATGTATCCTTGGGTGAAATTTTCGATTTTTTTTTTAAATTTTTGCTTCTGTGAAATGTTTTTGAGTTGCAATATTTAAATTCCTTATACTGTTTTTTTTTTCTCAATCCTTTTTTTTTTTCAACAATTTTGTACGTTTCAAATTGTTTGTGCGAGATTATAAAATTGATAAATATAATTTTATAGTAACATTTACTGTGATTAAAATAGTAAAGAAAATAGTATGAAAAAAAGTATGTGGAAATACAGTGATACAATAGACACAATGAAATCGTATTATATCAAGTTTTGGGAGTGTCTTAAAAATGGGTCAGTCTTCAAAACCAAATTTTTTTAAATACATTTTTAGCGAATTAATTATAACAAGTTTATATATACAGGGTGAGTCATAAATATCGAAACAATAGGCTATCTCCTTAAATATTGCCTCTAGACCCATACTTCCAATTGCAAAGTTTCACCAAAAAAGGTAAATTTTTTGATAAGATAAGTTGCAACTCCATGGGGGGTCTATTTTAAAAAATACAAAAATTAAATTTTTATACGGCCCCCAGAGGATAAAACTTCCAATTAGAAAAATTTTCCTTATCCATTCCTGAATTGAACAAAAAAAATTCCATCTTGATATCTCCAAAACTCAGAGAGTTATGATAATTTTAATAAATCGTGAGGTTTCAAGGGATCAGACACAAATTGAAATGCGTGTAATTGAAGAAACAATGTTGCTGTATGTTGTCCAGAAAACATTTATTTTATTTATTTATTTACAGAGTTTGAATTTTGAATGTTTTGTGATGGTTAAACACATAATTTGTAAGCACTATCACATAATAAGCTTTCTTAATAATTTTTTTTTTCAAAAAATGTAGAGTAAATTAAAATTGTCATAACTCAAAATATTATTTGTCGCATTGAATTTTTTTCTTTTAATTAAATGAAAATGTTTAATTTTCAATTTTGATTCAGCATTTTAAATAATATTTTTAAAAAATAAAAGTATTTAAAATAGCAATTTAAAAAAAGATGCAATTTTTTGTGAACAAATAATATTTTTAAAAGTAAATTTTCTGAGGTGAAAACATCTTTCGGCATCTTTTTAAATTATTTTTTTCATTGAGGTGTTAAAAAACTATTGAATTGTTACCGTAACCAAGGGTTACTGACTTATGATGTAAGTTTAAAAATGAGAAATACTGAAATAAAAACATCTGATGAAGAAATGTGCATTTAGTTTTAAACAAAGATTGGCTCCTAACGTTTAAATGCTTTTTTAAAATAGGTGATTAACTAGGTGATTAACTTCTTCTTGTGTAGTTTCAATTTCAGATTTTGTTTAAGTTTTGCCATTTTCGCCTTCTTTAATTACTATTTAAATGAGTCAGCTTATTTAATCTTAATTTTTTTATCACGCCGACTTCAATTTTTTTCATTGTTTTATCCCTGTCAACTTCATATTTTTCTTGTTAAAATTGCCACTACACGATGCGTAAAAGATGTCTCTAATTACGGGCCTCCAAACTGGTAGACAGTAGGTATTGGGTTCGAACCCAATCGCAACCATCGGCCTAACCGTTCGACGTTTTCCGTAGTTTTTTTCGAACCCTGAATTTCCAATTGCAGATAATTGGCCGGAATAAAAAAAAACAATTAAAAAAAAACAATCCCCAACGTGTTAACTGCTGTAAGCGGACTCAAAGGCCGCTGAGCTTTTTTTTTTTTTTTTTTTTTTTTTTTTTTTTTTCATTTTTTAGAGTTTAACATACAGTTTTCAATTCAAATACAAATACATTTTAAATTTTGTTTAACTTTCGAATCAGTTATCTTTTTAAAACAAGAACAGGTGTTTAATGAATCTTCGGCATATTTCATTTAAATGTTTTAAGTTGAAATTATTCAATTGAATTTCTTAAATGATGTTTGGTTCGAACGCATTAAACCTTGATCAATTAAATACACTTAGAATGAAATATTAGTGGGAGCTTAGCATAAAAAAAAATACGCAACAGAAACGTTATACTCTTCGACTTTAACATTCGAATAAATATTTTTTTTAATGCCGTTTGGAATAAATAAACTACTCGGATGTAGCAATCGGAGGACTCTAAAGATACGAAATTCCGTGGATTAGTACAAGATATCGCTGAAATCGTGTAAACTATACAAAATTCATTATGAAAACGCCATCCGAAAGATGATTGATACAAAAACGTAAACAAAACCAATTCATGTCAAGAAGTAACTGCATCTGACTTTTTATGGAAATTATTGCATTAGTTCTTAAAGTAGAGCTATTGCAGAAATCTTAACAAATTCAGTGTTGCAGCGCCTCTCGTGGAGCCATATACAACAAAATATAAATAACATCAATTCATGTCAAGGAATAACTGAATCTGAAGATTGATGATATTCCTTGCATTCTGGAGATACAGCGATCGCGGAAATCGCACAAAAGCCTTTTCAGTAGGGTCACCTGTTAAGCAATTCATACCAAAAACTAATCAGCATCAATGTAGATCAAGAACTAAGTAAATATAATTTTTTATTAAATTTTGTGTATTAGTTTTTGAGATAGCGCGCTCACAAAATGTATATCATATACAGAGATACAGAAGCAGTGACTCACAGACAGACATTTTGTAAAAACATGTTTTTCGGTATCTCTGAGCCCTAAAACGTGTGAATCCGTCGAAAACCGGAATTCAAAATTTTCATGAATCCAATACTTTTTCTTGTAAAGATAGAAAAAAGTAAAAATATGTTTAAAACCACATAAATTTTGAAGCTGAATAGTAAAAACTAGATTTTTGAAAAAAATTCTAAGTAATTTTTTAAAATATATTTCCATTAACATTAAAATGTACAATAACATTAAAATATATTCCATATGATCCAGTTAATATAAGGGTCATTATCGCTATTACTATTTTTACTAAACTTATTACCTGTGGCAATAAGTTTTAAAGACACGGTTAATGAGAGTTTAATTAATATCACTTAATTTAATAACACTTTTAATAAGTTTTTAATAAGACGGTCCGGCCAATGGGTCGTGCCAATTACGAGCCTGACGCCAAGCTCGAGATATTGCAGACATCTAGCATATGTCAAGGAAGTTTAAAGCAAAAAGCTATATGCTTTTATTTTATATTTAAAAGTTAAAGCATTGTCTTGGGTCTACATTTAACAATGCGTAAATTAATGGTCGATCCCTAAATTGTATTTCAAATGAACTGATATCGCTGCACTCAGATGTATGCTAAAGTGGTGTAAGTCACGAATTTTGAAAAATTTTGGATTTTAATATCATCCAGGGATTTGCAGATATCGAGATGAATTTTTTTTTGTTCGATTCAGAAGAGGATAAGGAAAAATTTTCTAATTGAAAGTTTTATTCTCTGGGGGTCGTATAAAAATTTAATTTTCGTATTTTTTAAAATAGACCCCCCATGGAGTTGCAACTTATCTTACCAAAAAATTTACCTTTTTTGATGAAACTTTGCAATTGGAAGTATGGGTCTAGGGGCAATATTTAAGGAGATAGCCTATTGTTTCGATATTTATGACTCACCCTGTATATATACATACACTATATTGCCATTGATTATGGGACACTTGCGATTTTAGACATTTTACTAAATATCTAGAAAAATACATGAGGAATCATCTCGAAACTCTTAGTGTATAAATATAATAGTATAAGTCATACATCTCCGTGAAGATTTTTTCCCGAAACTCCAAAGGGGACCGTCAACAAATTAAAAAAGAATGAATATCTTTTGAATAACCCTGTCAAAACTAATGTAGCAAAAGCGCTCAAACTCTAGATTGTGATTGAATGCCTTATTGTAAGAAGCCTTGTTCATTTTTATGCAAATAGCATGCATACTCGCAGAGTAATTAAGGTTTTTATAAAAATGATCCCAAATTTTTCCAAGTTTTTTCCTTCCAATTTTCAGAGTTCTTAATATAAAATATTATTTTTTTCAGAAAATATGACAAACAACATTGCACACAGTACCCTGTAATCAGAATTAAAAAATAATGAAAATTGTATAAAAAATAAGTTGGTTTACTAAATAATTTTTTACTGCGCATGCGTCAACGATATCAAAATTTCATTTGCATATTATGTTAGCTAAATGTAAAGAGCAACTTTTGTGAAAGTCACAAAATCATAACTTGAAAATTCTGACAATAATCGTCAATTGAATAAGTCGAAAATCCGTTATTCTCAAAATGAAGCAAAAACAAGAGGGGTTGTATCCATATATTCATTGATTAGTGTCAATATAGAATACACAGTATGGGATGTACTACTGCATTTGGATAAAATCCCTCATTTTTTTGCTTCATTTTGGAAACAACGGATTTTGTCCTTTTTCTATAGACCGTTACTTTCAGAATTTTCAAGCTATGATTTTGAGACTTTTACAAAAGTTGCTCTATACATTTAGCTAACATAATATGCAAATGAAATTTTGATATCTTTGACGCATGCGCAGTAAAAAATTATATAGTAAACCTACTCATTTTTCATGCAATTTTATTATTTTTTAATTCTGATTACAGGGTACTGTGTGCAATGTTGTTTGTCATATTTTCTGAAAAAAATATTATTTTATATTAAAAACTCTGAAAATTATAATGGAAAAACTTGGAAAAATTTGGGACCATTTTTATAAAAACCTTAATTACTCTGCGAGTGTGCATGCTATTTGCATAAAAATGAACACAGTGTATTACAATAAGGCATTCAATCATAATCTAGAGTGTGAGCGCTTTTGCTACATTAGTTTTGACAGGGTTATTCAAAAGATATTCATTCTTTTTTAATTTGTTGACGGTCCCCTATGGCGTTTCGGTAAAAAATCTTCACGGAGATGTATGACGTATGCTATTATATTTATACACTAAGAGTTTCGAGATGATTCCTCATGTATTTTTCTAGATATTTAGTAAAATGTCTAAAATCGCAAGTGTCCCATAATCAATGACAATATAGTGTATAAAAATCCTCAATATAAATTATGTTTTATTTTTAATTAACCTTCTGTTTATATGGCATACGTCCATTCAAAAGTTTTATGTCAATTCAAGCAAATTTTCAGAAATTGTTGCAATTATTCTATTAAAAATGCAATTAAAATTAAAATTCATACAACCTGTTAATCCCTTAAGGAGAGCGACATGTATGCGTGCCGCAAAAAGGCTTAAAAATCTTTGTTTATCCCCACCAGTAAAATTTTAATGTAAAATTTGCCTTATATAATCGGAACATTTTCTCCATCTATTTAGGCACAAAGTTTTGTTATTAAAAACCAGTGACAAAACATGAAAAATTTTGTAAAAGGCTCCCGTCGCAAAGAGGCTAAATACTATTGCGTTCTACTCACGTGACGTGCATCTAATTTGTGAAAAAAAATACTTTTCTTATGTATATATTAAACAGAATTTTGCTACTATTGTAGTACTATGACCACAAGAGTAACCGAATTTTGATTTATTATATAGTTTAGCAAAATACATTTTGTTACAAATTAGGTATATTTTAAGAGATTAGATCAGAACACTGTAAAATATCCGTTAAATTTATGGTAAAAATTGATCGCAGGAATGCTGTCAGCAGTTTTTGCCGTAAAAATTGCAGGAAAATTAGATATAATAAAAAAAAATACATTTAATTTTACTGCAATTTTAACGGCAAAAACCTGCTGACAGCAGTTATAGCCATAAATTTAACGATTTCTTTTCTTTTTTTTTTTTTTTTACAGTGAATGGTATTTAAAGTGTTCTATTAATTTTTGTCTTAATTATATTTTTTAACAAAATAATTAGAATTATTTATGTAAATTCGTTCGAATGATCGCAAGAGTAACAGTGGACGTTCCCATACACTCTAATGTATTTTAGATAATTTGTTCAACAATCGGACAAATCCAACGAAATTTAAAAATTCATGCGTCAGAAATTTGCTATCTTTACTAGCACAGAAGAAGGTAATTTTTTTCAAAAGATCACATGCTGAAATTTTCAATGTTGATTAGGTTAAAAATATATGTATTTCGTTTAATTCATTAAGGTTTTAGGAATAAATTGATAAATGTTCTTAAGTTATTGGTGCGTTTATCTAAATTTTTAACTCTTGTCAAATTTTATTACACTGTTAAAAATCTTGTTCTAGTTTGAACAAAAAAAGTTTATTTTTTGGTGCCCAATAGCTGCCACCATAAGATGGTGAAATCTCGTACCCACATTTGGAGCTTCCTAGTTCAACCTCGTTCCAAGTATTGGAACTATGCTTTAATGGGAGCTCCAAATTTCTGTTCAAGATTTCACCATCTTACGGTGGCAGATATTGAGCACCAAAAAACAAACTTTTTTGGTTCAAACTAGAACAAGATTTTTATATATATATGTACGCGATACTGCTTTTTTATGCTGCATCTATCAAGTAGTTATTAAAAATAAATTAAAAAAGAAGAAATTTCATAAAAAATTTAAAATTCAAATGTATTTATTTTTTATACTTTTCACCACCGTGAACTGGTATGTTCATTAGGGTGGATCGATTGTCTATGGCGAAAAAAAAAATTCCATTAATCAAAATCTACCTATGCGGAAAAGATGTTCTATTGTATGGAGATTAAGGGAAAAATATTAAAAAAAATTAATTTTAAAATTTAATGCTACCACAAAAGGGTTGAATTTTCGAAAAAATTTGAAAAAAGACCGAATTTTGGTTAAGTTATTTTTGTCAAAAACTAATTATTTTAATAATTTTTTAAAATCCAACAATGCGGAAAAGATGTTATATCGTATGGAGGTTAAGTAAAAAACAATAATAAGTAATAAATTCAAATTTTAATACTGTCACAAAAAATTTGAAAATTCGATAAAATATTGAAAAAATGGAAAAAGATCCAATTTTGGTTAGATTTATTTTTGAGCCAAAATAATCATTTTAATATGAATCAAAACCTAACTTTGCTTAAGAAATATTATATTGCATAGATATTAAGTAAAAAAAAATAAAATAAACTAATTTCGAAATTAAATACTGCTGCAAGTGATTTAAAGTATCGAAAAACTGACAGTTCCAGTTTTTTCAGTTAGGTTTTGTCTGATAGTGTATTGAATAGCTTATTGTACCTTGAATATTACTGTACCATGGCATTGTTAAAAAAATAATAAAAATAAAGAGAGAGAGAAGGAGATGAATTACACCCTATTTGGATCTGGCTTTGATATGCCAGTAAATATGCTCCCTATTACAAAAAGTTATAAAATTTCCTACCATTTCCTACATCTATTTATTTCCTACCAATGAGAAGGAGTTGCTAATAAGTTACAAATGACCTGTGAATGAGATTCAATCTCAATAATTTACCACAGCAGCATTTTAAGAAAAAATAAACTGTTGAACGACAAATATTTCGCTCTTCTTAATTCTTGTAAAACAAAATAAGATATTGAAAGCTACTACAGTCTTTCGGACCATTTCCGAAAATACTGCCTATTTTTTTCAGTTCAATAGTTTTGAATATGAATATGAATATTGAGTATAAACTAAACCGACGTATTGAGAGCAAACTCGCTTTTCTGCATCATCAGATATCATCGAAAAGCCATATGCTGCCGAGCTAGGTGTCATATCACCTGTAGTGACGAAGATTGGCATCAGCCAGAATATTGGACAGTTAGGGCATTTCCGACCAAATAGGTGCTGCCATCGTGTCTGGTGCACTTCAAGATGTGGGCATTACATGTGGGCATTATCTCACAAAACTATGAATCGAATGCTATTGACAGAAAAAAATCGGCATGCCAAAACAATCCAAAGACCACTCCATCGTTTTAGTCATTCTCTTTAGTCATTTGTAAAAGTTTATAATCATGGCCATTTTCTTTAAACTTTGATGGCTCTAAAGACAGACTACATCACTAGAAAACAACATAAGAAAAATCATAATAGAAGCAGACTTGAGATTGAAAAAAGAACTTAGTTCCGAATACATTGGCCACATATACACTATATTGCCATTGATTATGGGACACTTGCGATTTTAGACATTTTACTAAATATCTGGAAAAATACATGAGGAATCATCTCGAAACTCTTAGTGTATAAATATAATAGTATACGTCATACATATCCGTGAAGAATTTTTACCGAAACGCCATAGGGGACCGTCAACAAATTAAAAAAGAATGAATATCTTTTGAATAACCCTGTCAAGACTAATGTAGCAAAAGCGCTCAAACTCTAGATTATGATTGAATGCCTTATTGTAATAAACTGTGTTCATTTTTATGCAAATAGCATGCACACTCGCAGAGTAATTAAGGTTTTTATAAAAATGGTCCCAAATTTTTCCAAATTTTTCCATTATAATTTTCAGAGTTATTAATATAAAATAATATTTTTTTCAGAAAATATGAAAAATAACATTGCACACAGTACTCTGTAATCAGATTTAAAAAATAATAAAAATTGTATGAAAAACGAGTAGGTTTACTATATAATTTTTTACTGCGCATGCGTCAAAGATATCAAAATTTCATTTGCATATTATGTTAGCTAAATGCATAGAGCAACTTTTGTAAAAGTCTCAAAATCACAACTTGAAAATTCTGAAAGTAAACGTCCATAGAAAAAGGACAAATTCCGTTGTTTCAAAAATGAAGCAAAAAAATGAGGGATTTTATCCAAATGCAGTAGTTCATCCCATATTGTGTATTCTATATTGACATTAATCAATGAATATATGGATACAACCCCTCTTGTTTTTGCTTCATTTTGAGAATAACGGATTTTCGACTTATTCAATTGACGATTATTGTCAGAATTTTGAAGTTATGATTTTGTGACTTTCAGAAAAGTTGCTCTATACATTTAGCTAACATAATATGCAAATGAAATTTTGATATCGTTGACGCATGCGCAGTAAAAAATTATTTAGTAAACCAGCTCATTTTTTATACAATTTTCATTATTTTTTAATTCTGATTACAGGGTACTGTGTGCAATGCTGTTTGTCATATTTTCTGAAAAAAATAATATTTTATATTAAGAACTCTGAAAATTATAAGGAAAAAACTTGGAAAAATTTGTGATCATTTTTATAAAAACCTTAATTACTCTGCGAGTATGCATGCTGTTTGCATAAAAATGAACAAGGCTTATTACAATAAGGCATACAATCACAATCTAGAGTTTGAGCGCTTTTGCTACATTAGGTTTGACAGGGTTATTCAAAAGATATTCATTCTTTTTTAATTTGTTGTTGGTCCCCTTTGGAGTTTCGGGAAAAAATCTTCACGTAGATGTATGACTTATACTATTATATTTATACACTAAGAGTTTCGAGATGATTCCTCATGTATTTTTCTAGATATTTAGTAAAATGTCTAAAATCGCAAGTGTCCCATAATCAATGGCAATATAGTGTATATAAATTCTGGGAGCGTACCAAACAATTTGAAAATACGACGTACATTTTTTTGTCATGTGTTAACAATAATATACATGTAACAAAGTTGGTTGCGATCGGTTGTGATGGAATATCTGTTAACATAGATGTTAAGGGGTCAGGTACCTTTTGAAGAATCCAAAAATCGATTTTTTTTAAAAGTAGCTTATAAATAAATGTGATTCTTAAGAAACATTTAAAAACAAACCGCATTCAAAAATGCGCATTAGAAAAAGAGTTATGTCTAAAATACTTTGCGCTTTTCCTATACGACCAATGGTAAATTTAAATTTTGGCGTCAATTTTCTCAAAACAGCGATTTTGATCATTGCGCGCACGATTTCTCAAAAACGGTTGCGTAGAATTTAACAAAATTTTCGCTGAATATATTAAACATACACAGGCACAAAATGACCTACTATTATGTTCTTCAAATTAGAAGTTTAGAATTTACGATTGCTTTTTTGTAAAAAAAAATCTAAATATTTCGAGTTTCTTTAAAAAATAATTTTTTTCTCGGGAACTATAAGTTTTATTTTTTTTCATCGTAGGTCATTTTGTAAACCCATTATATCTTTACTCAGAAAAAAAAATCTTGTTTTGTTTCAGCTATTCAAATTTGAAAAATCGTGCGCGCAAGGCATGCAAGATTTATTCTTTCGTGAAAATTGTATTATCTTTAAAAATAATTAAAAAAACATTGCATGCGTGTATAGTTTTTTTAACAACTTTAACTAATAAAATAAATCCTTCTTAATATGTGTTTTCAATTTTATAGTCAAAAATCGATATAGAGTGACTGCAGTTCTTAGAGAGGTCACTTTTTCACGTATTTTGTTAGTTCGAAAGGTACCTGACCCCTTAAAGGATGTGTTATTCGAAATATAGAACTGATCTTCAAGCGTCCACTACAATGTTTTTTGTGCTAGTTACACACCAATGAGGTTCCACTATGTCATCTTTTTGCAGCGTGGATGGAACCGCGGATGGGCACAAATGTTTCACTGGTGAAATAGAAAGATTATTCGCAGCCTGTTAGAAGCTTTTTGTATTTTCATTTATGTCAGTATATGAATTCTAAAAGCGCGCGAGTGAAATCAAACGGTCTGCTGTAATCCTAATCATTACATTAAAAAATATCTATATTTTCCATTTACCAGCTTTTTGACCTTTTGCGATGGATGACACAGATTTAATTAAATAGGAAAATGTGTCGAATCTCTACTAACTGACGGATTTAGTGATGACATGATTTCAGAAGCAATATGTAAATCCAGCAATCATTCCAGTGGCAATAACATCTACTATCAATAATATCTATTCACGCAACGCTCATTCTACAAAACTAATAATCAAAAGAGTCACGGAAGTATTTCTGCTGTGTACGGACCATACATAAGAAACAGTTTTATAAAAATTGAATTGAATTACAAAATCTCATGTCGATTCTCAATACCGAAAGTCATTATCGCCAGTTGCAATGTTGACGATTTTCCTTGATTTAATACTAATGAAGCTGTTAAATATGAAACTAAAGTTTTCATCTTGTAATCAATTAAATATCCTCTCATTGCAATAAATGTTAAAAATTCTAAACTTCATATTTTATTTTACAAAAAAAAAAAAAAAAAAAAAAAAAAAAAATTACTGTAAAAACGTTCAAATATATAAATTTGAGCCACACTGCGGCAGATTTAAATTTTGAAATTAATGTTTTTAATTATTTTTCTCATACTCAGTATATAATATAACATCTTTTATGCATATGTAGGTTTTGGATAATTTTTTAAACTATTATTTTGAATTAAAAATCATCTAGCCAAAATTACGTCTTTTTTCACTTTTTTTCGAAATTCAACCTTGTTGTGGCAGTAGTAAAATTTAAAATTAATTTTTTTAATTATTTTTCCCTTAATCTCCATCCAAGAGAACATCTTTTCCGCATAGGTAAGTTTTGAAACTGTGAAAAAAAAATTTCGATCCACCCTAATGTTCATTCAATAAACTGTAAGTTTAACTGAAATTGAAGTATTATTTAAATTAATAGAATGTTAAAGATATAATCCAGTTCTTTTTTTTAATGACTTATGATAAATAGTCCCATTGCTTATTTGGTTATTTGTAATAAAACAAGTTGGAAATTGCATGTCAAGCATAGCAAATGAGGCACGTTCTTTCTGTAACGATTGTAAAAATATTCAGATCTTGGTGTAATAGTTTACTGTACTTTGCATAAAGTATAGTTTTCGAAATCTTTTGTGTGTTTCCCTGTAAATACCACTTCATTTTTATTACATATGATCTAACTTGTAATAAACCTTAGAAACGAATATCAAATTTATAAAATGTGAAATAGTTTAAGGGGACATACGACCTTTAAAAGTGAAAATTAGGCAAGAAAAATCATCACCTTTTACATTTAATTTCTCAGAATGTATTTGCTCTATGACCCTAATTTTTTTACTGGCTATAAATTAAAACTTTACAATTTAAAAGATATTTTTTATATTCTTATAAAGGAAAAAAAAAGTTTATTTTTTGTAAAGGTTTAAACAGTAAGTATTTTTTTAAAAAAAAGGATACAATCACTTGCGCGCATGATTTCAAACAAAATATCTAATGTAATACAAAAAATCAACTGTAATAACATATTGCAATACTTTCTCTTTAATCTGAACCTAAATTTGTTCAAATTTAAGCTAAAAAAACATTTTTTAAAAAAAAGTTTAAAATAACAATTTTTTTAAAATAAAATCTGAAGTATGACCTGCATGAAAAATGGGGAGGGGGGTGGGGGATGTAAAAGCTTAGGTTCAGTCTGAAGGATCTAATATGTTACACAATGTGTGAAAATTTCACAAAAAAATATTAAATAGTTTCAGAGATATCCTGCGCGCAATGTGAAAAAAACACATTTTGAGATAAATGACTTTAAAATTAAATTATTAAATAATTCACCATAGAATGACTTTTATGTTTTGTATCATTTCTCTGGAATTAATTGGAATATTTTCATGATTTTTTTTTAAATGCGCAGAAATGTTCGGACTTTCACATATATTTTTTGTGAAAAATCGATTTTTTTTAAGCTTAAGGGTCATTTGTCCCCTTAATATAATTAAAACGAGCGCTAAATACTGTTTCCCCTTATACCATTATGTTATGGAATAATTTTGTGTTGCCCTGTAAATGCATAAAAAGTACTCTTTTCATCACGGATTGTCCAGAATGTATATTTTAGTATATATTTCATAGATGAATTTTTTTTTTTTTTTTTTGAAAGAGAGTAACATCATTAAAATGCACTTGAAAGTATTTTTCCCATTGGCCGTAATGTAACGGAATATATTTCATTGCGCCTGTAATTAAACTACCCATCCGGTTTTCATAGAATTTGAAATAACTTGACAAAATTGTGCAACAGTTTTATATTCTACATTTTAAACAACTTATTTGGGTGATTCTTTTTCTGTTATGTGCGGACAGAGGGACGGACGGTCCGAATGACGACTATAGGCGTTACATATTTACATAATTACAAACACACCTAAAAAGTGGGGAAAAAATCTGTTTATTTTTTCCATTTAAACAAATAGAAAATAACATTACACCTTTGCCCTTTTGCTCGGTGGTCAATGAGTTATAAAATATTGAAGTATTTTGTATTTAATTTTCATATGTTTATTTTTAATAGCTTGTTTTTATTGTTATTATGTTAATTACATTGAAATGTTTAAACTGCATTTATTTTACAGTTAAACAGTAAGTATAACGTTTAATTTTTTTTTGCGAAATCATGTTTTTGTAAAATGAGTTTCTTTTCGGGTCATTTAACAAAAATACTATAAAATGTGCATCACATGAATGATTTTTAACTTCGTTTCGTAGGTCTCCTTGTTTTTCAGTAAATTAAATCCGAAATGTTAGGTACCAAATTGACAAAATTTATTGCTGACCTAAAAAAGTTTTTAAAAAATGAGTCAAAATGTTTATTTGATTTAAACAGAGTAATCCATTTTAACTACAAGCCAATTGTACATCTGCAATTGACCCCACTTTTTGTGCGAGCTTTGATAGCTGTTTCTTTTAATTGAAAGCTAAACGTGGGAGCAACTGACATGAAAGTCTACAGGAATTAATTCAAGATAAGTTAATATTTCCCGGTAATTATGTGAAAAAAATACTTTTTAAGAGATCATAATCTAAATCTAAAGCAGTGATTAGATTTCAAACAAAACCCATTTGCCTTGTAAAATTTTTATTTAGAATAACATTTATTTTAATGAATAATGTTCGATGGAAGAAATTCATCCGATAATTTTGTATAAGGTTGTGACATTGGAACATATAATTTATAATTTTTATGCGACAACATAGCAAATGGAGAAATAATTTAAGGGTTAATCCTACCCCTCCTTTATACATACACACTAATAAAAAATTACTTTTACTATTGTAAGAAAACGAAATATTTCAGTTTACAATTTAACAAAGTTAATTTCTGAATCATTTCATCACAGTCAAACAATTATTCAATTACTAAATAAATAATAACAATCGTAAATTTCCCAGCAGGTGTACAGTCAATTTGGATAACTTTGTTCTATATGTTTAACTTTAGCCTAAAAGAGATAAAAAGTTTACATCTCCTTCATCACTTAAGTTAACGGCAGATGTTTGGTCTCAAAATTTAAACAGCAGCACTAGTGTGAGTTTGGAAGCTCATTAGAAATAATTAGCCACGATTTCACTAGGACAAAATGCATCAAAGGTTTGTAAAGATTTAGCAATGTTAACCCAAGTTTGGGCCTAAATTATCAAAATTGACTGTATTTCGAAATTCATAGATTCTGTCTCAAATTCACTTACTTGGAATTTTATAATTGTTATGATTTATTTACCAATTATAAATTACATTAGATTCTGTGATCATTAAAGGTTAGTTGGATGAATTGGTCCCACAGAATTCATCAAAAATGCCTCAGTTGGACGATCATTTGCGGCTTCTGTCAATACAACACTGTTTCGAATCCAGACTCGTACTTTTTTGACTATAACTTTAAACTTTACCTTTGTTGGTACTACTTGGTTATCCTGTTAACCAATTTTGCCAAATTATACATACTAACATAATTTTTTTTTTTAATAACGAAAGAACAAATCAACTAATAAAACATTGATAAAATTACAAATAAAAATTCGAAATAAAAATCACCTCATGACGTTTTAAAACACGTGTATTATTTTTATTACCATTAACTGTATCATTCACGATCATCCAGTATTGGCATTTAATCTTACAGTTAGGCGATAGTTTTTTAATCGACGGGATAACCAATTAGTACTCAATTATTATGAACAGATATTACTTGGACAAGAACGAGACTATTCATTTCCACATGAAAGTGCATCATTTCCCCATCCCTTTCCTTTTATTTATAAATACAAATTGCTTGAGAATTATACTGAAATGTCTTGTCTATGACGTTTATGCATGCATGCATAAATTTCGCACCATGTATTCTTCACAGTTTACAGGGTACTGCAAGGAAGAGGACGCAATTTTACGAAATGATACAATTGCTCTTTTTCTGATAGAAATATAAAGATTTGGTATTATTTTAACACAGTTAAACTGATTGATAAATTTATCATACGAATTGAATATTTCCAACTGAGCAAAAAATTAACCAGGAATTTCTTTACCTGCGATATATTCTGTCGAGCTGACTAAATGACAGACCAGATGTTACAACCAACAAGGTAATCTATGCGAGAAATTCCCGCCGGCTATCTCCCAGCTAGCTTAAACGATAAAACATTGGCCCTGTAAGCCAAGTATCTGTGTTCGATTCCCGGCCTGGACAATTTTTCGCTCTGTTGGCGATATACAATTCGTATAATATAAAGATTTGCGTCAGCCTTTGGACTTTAAATACAGGCCTTTCACTTATTCTTGGGGGCGGAGAGGCCGCACGTCTTTTTCATTCCTTTAAAAATGTATAAAATTTGATAATTTGGCACTCTTTGAATAATAGTTCCATTGGTCAAGTACAAGATATTGTTATAAGACTCGCCGTCATAAGCAAGTAGCGAGGTTTTACGAAGCTTTTCTACTTAAGTTTCTGTCCTTTTTACAAAGTAGTAAAATTAAATATCATGAATTATACACAGGTTTGTGTACAATGTGGTATCCGGTTTGTGTGTAATTGTGTACACACATAAATTTTGCTATGAGAGATACAAAATTTGGTCAATGTTATTAAGAGGAAGAAATGCTTTAATTTACACTCTGTTGTAATTGATTTGTAGATTACAAAAAATAATCTAAAACAACTAAAAATTAATAAAATACATTTTCACAGATGTAAAATAAATTTCATTTACGTAAGATAAAAAAATACACGCGTTTTAATATTTCTTTCAAAAATAATTTTTAGGTCATTTATGTATATAGAGAAAAGGAAAAATGGTTTCATCAACTTATTTAAAAATCACTCTTAAATATTAATTAAAAATAATTAAAGATATTTAAAATAATTTCAAATGAGTGTTAAGTAATTTATAAATATATTTGTAGCATAAATATGTGGTATATAATGTAGCATAACATGAAATTCAATCATAGCAAAGTAAAATAACAAACTACTATATTAATATTTTTTGAGAATCAATAAAATTTTATATCCTATTTAAAAGCATACAATGCAAAACAAAAGTCTGTTGTTTAACCCATAAATTACGAGAAATATTTGCATAAAAGTAGGATTGATAAAATTAATTAAAATGTATGTATTATTTTAATAAAATATACCGCATTAAACACTAGACAAATTTTCTAATTAATAATAATAATAGTAATTGTGTTTTTCTTCAATTTTTGATTAATTCTTTAATGATTAATTAAGTTATTGCTCATTGATAATCGCAATCATTTATACTCATTATATAAATAAAAATCCCTATTTAGTAATAAGTCCGCTATACTTAAATAAATAAGTCAATTTTTATTTAAATAGTTAATATTCTTAAAAATTTTTCTTTCAAATGTAGCTGTGATTTTTGAGGTCCCAATTGACTATAATTTACGAATAGCAGAAATTTTTAAATCAAATATTTCATATTAAACATATTTAGATACGAATTAAAACTGTCATAAAACTCGCTATTTTAATTTGCAATTTTTACATAACATATCTTTAAAAATACCTGCGATTAAATTATTTCAAATCTTTCATTTTAAATATACTTAGATACAAAGTTAACTGCGGTAAAACTATCTATTACAGTTTGAATTTTTCACTTAAAATTTCTTTAAAAAATTTATGATTTTTCGTGTATCATAAAAAAAATATAAAATTTAGTAGAAATTTGTTACATTATGTATTTCAAACATATCATGTTAAACATATTTAGGTACAACCTAAGCTGCCTTAAAACTGTTCATTTTGCTTTGTAATTTCCACAAACACTTGCGATTTTCGGGGTCTCATAAAAAATAAATTCATAAATTTAGGAGAGTTTTTTTTATTTAAGAATTTCAACTATTTCATCATAAACATATTTAGATACAAACTAAGTGCTGCCGTAAAAAAAACTATTTTACTCTATAATATCCGCTCAATACATCTTTAGAAAAACCTGCGTTTTTGTGGGTATCATAAAACTTAACGTGTGATATTTAACGGTTGAATTTTGTTGCGTTTTTTATTAGCCTTTTATCTTGATGATACTACGAACAAAGAACAAAAGAGAATAATTTGTTTTGAAATTTATATAAAAAAATATTTTGCCGTTATTAAATTTTTAACTTTTGTATATATATATGTGTGTGTGTGTATGTGTGTGTGTGTATGTGTGTGTGTGACATTTTGAAGTTGCGAGCCAGAAGTACCCTCGCCGGTTTCCCCACTTTACAGCACAATAGTCGAAGAAAGCGAGAAAAAAAATAAATGTTGAAACTTCATTAAACTACACATTTGCTGCTCTAAAATAGTTTATTAAAATGCATTCATATAGAGCGGGATATGATCTCCCCGAAGCGGACATTCCATGAAAAAAAAAAAAATAATAAAAAATTGCTTCCGCAAGTCGCTTTAACCGAATCATTAAATAAAAATCCCATCCACCCCTCAGCCTCCCCACTTAAATAATAATAATAATAATAAAAGCTTTTAGAATTTACCATAATTTCTAACCACGATTCTTTTATGTAAACAGAATTTTAATATTAAATGTCGAGATTAAAAGTAGCAGACTCAGTCTACTGCAGACGAAAATTTTATTCAAAAGATTATTATTTAACTAATTTATAATCGAAGGTAATCAAAATTCGAATATATTTTACAGACGATAATTTCACATAAAAAAAGAAAAGAAATGAATTTGTTGATGCGCAATAAATGTTTTTAAGGCGAATTAAAAATTTATATCGTTTCTACAAAGATTAATAGATTATACCTACTAACAGGTTTTTAATTTAATAGCTTGAAATAAATACGGATTACTGTTAAAAGGAATATAGAGTAAGGTTAATTTTGGCGAAAAACAATTGTAATATATATATATATATATATATATATATATATATATACAGGGTGTCCACTCTCAACGGTGGCCAATGGCTAATTTCTAAACCGTTAGTCATAGACATATAGTTCCAATTTCAGAAATGCTTTAAAAAAGGTAAAGAATTGTTTTTCAAACGATTTAGGTCAAATAATATTTTTATTAAAAAATTACGAAAATTAATTTTTTTATACGATTCCCCGGTCCTATAAGTGATATTTAATAAATTTTTACCATTACTCTAACAAGTAATACAAAAAAAGTCCCATTCCTTTGCGATTAAAACTGGCCGAATAATAGCTGTTTAAAGTTGAAGCATCTTTTTGCTGCAATTTAGGGGTCAGTCACAAATTTACTGGAAATAAAAATAAACGCAAGATATAAATTTTAATATTAAACATTGAGAGCAAAATAATTTTTTATAATATTATTTTTAAATTTATGTAGATGATTACATATTAAAGCAAAATATGTACCAAAAATATAAGTAAATAACAACAGAAATTTTGTTAATTTAAATTATGAAAAGCAACAGTCTAAAATCGTTACAAAATGACATATATTTAAAATTTTATTAGATTATTTAACCTAACAGAATTTGGTGTAGTCCTATAAAATAAAAAAATGGTACGCATCTAAAATTGTATTAATATTACAATGTCGTTGGATATAAATAAGTGTGCAAATTGAAAATCGATCTGATATTTGGAAATGAGTAAATACTTGAATAGAAATTTTGAGCTAGGCAAACATACGTACAAATGTTTTAAGTAAAATAAAAGCTTATCAAAATAACACACCTGTCAAAATAAAATCCCGATTTACCAACATTTGATTATTTCTATAAAGAGAATTTTAAAACTCACGTCTTCAACTACTTTAACCAATCTAGAAGATAATTAATTTAAATCATTTCTACCGTAAAACTTATACGGTGGTAGCATTTTCAGTTAAATTGCTTTAAGAATATTTCTTTATCTCATTTAAAACATTTTTGTAATTGGAACTATATGTCTGCGGCAAGAGGTTTAGGAATGAGCTATTGGACATCTTTGGAAAAATGCGCCCTTTATAATACTTGAAGCACTTAGTGTACGTTCCCTTAAAGCTCAATCCAATTCATCCGTATTCTGCAACAGAAAAGTGGTTTAAGTCATGAAATTTAAAGTTTCAGAACTCGGTCAATTTTAATGCTAGATGACTGCTTTTTTTACTTACTTGTTAGAGTAGTGGGAAAAATTTACTAAATATCACGTATAGGACCGGAGGACCGTATAAAAAGTTAATTTTCGTAATTTTTTAATAAAATTTGATTTTGATTTAAGTCGCTTGAAAAACAATTATTTACCTTTTTAAAAGCATTTTTGCAATTGGAACTATATGTCTATGACTAACGGTTTAGAAATTAGCCATTGGCCACCGTTGAGAGTGGACACCCTGTATATACATATATATTAGGATAGTAACAGGAAAAAATGGCAGTTTGGAAAAGAGTGTTTGATATAAAATTTTTACTTTGCTTCTCTATGTATGTTATAAAATGTCTAAAATAACATAACCCCAGATGGTATTAATTAATGGTTTTAGCATGTCGCATGATGAGGAAAGGAAGAATAAAGAATCTAATTGTAAACAACAGAATACTGAGTTGTTATGATAAAATTCTATCATTAGTTTTCTAACAATATGATTCCTTTTTTAATGGAGGGGAATGGGAAGAAAAGAGGCTGCCCACCCTACATAAATATTTGAAAATGTATTAACTTTCATCACTTTTGGTCAATTTTAACCACTTGGCACATTTTAATAAATACTTTTATTATTCACATGGTGGTCCCTAAAAAGGGGTCCAAGTTTATCTGCCTCTGTATATCCCTATAATGGTTAGATCCTGAGAGAATTAACGTAAAATATTCAGCTTTATCTTTATTAATGTCACTTTTTCTTAAAATGTTTTTTTTTTCTTTAGACAAAATCACGTTACTAAAGTGAAAGTGTCTAAAGAATTAGTAATTCCAAATAACATACATTCTGTATCTTTTTCTTTTTCAGGAAAAACACAAAACACTTCAAATGGTAAATTCTTTCCGAAGTACTGTAAATGTTTTTTTGATTATTGTTGATGGATGGATGAAGTGTATTTTAATTATAATATGCACTTGTAAGTTTCACTAATTCTATGCATATCATATGGTGGGTATAAATGCTATAGTTGATGTATAGGGCAACACAAAAGAGCATGCAAACGTTACTGAATAAAAGCGTAAATTACCTAAATATGGTTTTTGAAGAAGCTATGCATTTTTACGCTGAATTGCATCCAGTTTACTAAGAAATGTTTGTAGAAGACACATACATTGATATACAAGGCCAAGCAAAGAATTGGACACATAGAGACCTGTGAATGTGATTTCAATAGTTTTAAGAGTTTTTTAGTTTAAAATAAATTTTAGCTTAAAGCTGACATGTAATAAAGGTATAAGGTAAACTACATGACTAAACAAAAGTATTCAAGTATGTTTCCATCTATCAGTATAAATCGCTGAAAAAGAATTTTCAACTTGCTTGGCATTTTCTTACTAAACTAAATTTTCCAATTATACAGTATATATCAACTGATAGATCAAATACAAGGCTATTCAAAAGTATTGGAATACATATTTGGCTATATGCAGTAACCTTATTTCCCTAAGTAATGAAGTTTTGTTAAAGATTTCGCAAAGTATTGGAAAGTGTTTCATAATTTATTCGTAACGCATGATTTATCGAACTTATTATTATTTTTTTCAGGAAAAACTCGGATAATATTGGATAATAGTCACTATTATCCAATGTAGTCCAGTGTATTTTCAGCATTCAGAGGAACGAATTCACACATCCTTTTCATGTTAATATTGTACTAAAAGATTCGAAAAATGTGATTTATAGTACAAAAAATCCGGATTCAAAGAAAAGAAACAAATAAAGATATTTCATGGTTTATCCTTTCCAGGCTCAATGGTATATCTTCGAAAAGAATGTATTTCCAACTTTATCTCTCCATTCTTTCTTTCATTCATTCAACATTCCGGACATTCCTTTGCATTTTCTTCTATGTGAATAAGGGGGAGAGGGGAATGGTTCTGAAGGTTGAGAAACTCTGCTAAAATTGATAATTTCTTTACATTTTAACAGATCATTGGAATGTAGGAATGTTATCGGTTACCGAGAGCAATGTTTGAGAGAAATATTATTATTATTTTTTTTTCAATTCTACGATACTTCTTGCTGAAATTCAAATCGAGTCAACAGTTGTTTTGTTGGTATTACCATCAACATGTCTTTTTTGTATAAAAAGGAAAGTCTTAATTTCCTTTAAGGCCCCACACTAAGCACAGAAAAAGACCTGGACGATAATGTAAAGTCTACAGGAACGTTCTTTTCAAATATCTCGCTCAATTTTTTATATTTTTACATGATTTTTTTTTTACACTAGATAGCTGAGAACGATCCACAACCGGCCTAGTTTTTACTTTTTCGATTTTGCTTATATATTTTTTATATTACGATAGTTTGTATTTCAGACCGGTTTAAACCGGTTTCAAAAGTTGAAAAAAAAAATCTGAAACCAAAACTGAAAAAGTAAAAACTAAGCCGGTTGTGGATTGTCCTCAGCTATCTAGTGAAAAAAAAAAAAGTAAAAATATTAAAATTTGGACGATATATATGAAAAGGACGCCCCTATAGACTTTACATTATCATCCGGGTCTTTTTCTGTGCCAAGTGTTGCGCCATAAGTGACGATTAGAATTGCTCGTTTTAAAGTTGTCCAATGCATATTAAACGATTTCGATTTATTTTAGATTACATATTTTAAGATCCAATCTAAATAGTAGTAAATATCGTTTTCGTTCACATATTTTTAAAAAATATCTTTAGAGTTTTTCTTTCCAGTTGCCATTATTTTTTATTTCTAAAATTTTCAGAATTTTTATGGTACAAATTAAATATTATCACGTTGTGTGTTATTAGATACAGACTAATGTGCAGTCATAGTGTTTGTTTTAGTATAGTTTTAATGTTTATTTTTCGATTTCTTGAGTGTTGGAGAATTAAACACAAATAAAAGGTTTTTAAAAACTTTTAGATGCTACCTATGTGCGCTTCGTATTCTATTACGGAGAAATAGAAATCTTACCACTTTGTGCTACGTTAAGAGAAACAGCAGTGGCAAAAGACTAAATAAAAGTACCATAGATGAAGATCGAGCAATTGATGCATCATCATCGTCATCGTCGTCAGTGTCGTCACCTAGAACAGAGAAAAAAAAAATCCAAATATAAATATCTTTCATTAAGAAGAACGTCTTTATAAATCAAATATTTACATTTTTATATATCTTTAGTAGAAGCAAATATTGTAATAGAAATTTCGGTTTTCGAAGATGTTTTATGTTTTTGATGTCACACATTCCAAAAAAAAAATGTTTATACAAAATGCCTGTCTGTCCGTGTGCTGCCATTGTGCCATCGAAAATTGTATGGAGTTATGCTTAGAATTACACTAAATTCCATGCATATGACTTTGGCTATTGCTAAAATATGCTCCTTGAGTTTAAAAATAGTAGGAGACGGTGTAATAGGGATTTTTGTGTAATTTTCTTTCTTTCTTTATTTACTTATTGTAATTCTGTACATTTGTGTCTCGCACAGCGACGAGAACCGTGGAATGCCGGCTATTTGCATACAGCTGACAAAAAACAAAATAACGAAAAATGTTAATTTTCTTAAATATTAAGAGCGAGATTAAATCGTTCTTACTCGGATTCATTGAATGAAATAGTAATTTCAGAATAAAATCGAAGCTTATATAGTAATGAATTAATAATATTGAAGTATTAATGTAGACCTAGTGAATATTTTTAAATATTTTTTATATCAACTTTTCATTTGATAAAAAAGGGATAAAAATATTTAAAAAAATTTCTTTAAAAAAATCATTTTTTAACTACAAATTACATTAATTTGAAATAATAATAATAATTTTTTTAATGAACTGTTCGAATAAATGAACAGAAATACCTTCCGCAGTACAATAATTAGATAATGGGGCAGAAAGAAATAAAATAGTTAAATATAAAATAATTTTTATAAAAATTGTATACTATTTGAAATCTAAGTAAATCCAGGTTATTATAAAAAAAATGAATACATAGGAATATTAAGAACTGATGCTGAAATTATGTCCTGAAATTTAGATTATAATTTCTCTGTCTCTATAAGCTTGTGCTCTATATTTTCTCTCATTTTTTCTACTTGAAGTCTGTATTTGATTGATTATTGAGCGTGAGGGCAAATTTTTAATCCTTTAAGCAACTGGTAGAAATATTAATGTTTGTTTGAAGATTTGAAAAATAATAACGAAAATCACCTTTGATTCAGGGATTTTTTTAATTCTTATTATTATTTTACTTATTTTTATTTATTTTCAGCACGACAATATTACATAGCTATCAAAGTATTGTAAAATCGAACATTGAATAAAAAAATATATATGATGAAAAAACACGGTTAGGACACTTAAAGAGTTAACGATATCAGATGTTTTCAATTAAATTAAAACTTGAAACAAATACTAGTTTTAAAGGTTCTCTGATTTAAGCAGCATTTTTCGTCTACTATTTATGCTTTTATGACTTTTCCATAGCTGTCATCTGTGTAATTGATTTTATAACATCTTTCTTTTTCTTTTTAACATACTTTAATATTCTGTAACTTTTTTTCTGAGAAAAAATACTCGATTTGTTTATAATTCTCTCTTGACACATTTGTTTTCTTCTTCACACTTATATTTAATTTCTAATTTTTCGCTTTTTTCTCTATAACATGAAAACTCAGAATTCTCTAATTATAATAAATATGAAATTATTTTATGCATATGTTCTGTGCACAAATAAAGTATATTATATTTATCTTTTTAACATAGGATATATAATAGTACACAAGAGATATTTGTTTTTTCTATAAATGAATAAAAGATTTTTCATGAAAAATAGTTAAATTTTGAAGAGTTTAAATAATAAGTTTTTTTTTATGCAATTATATATCTTTTTTTGACATGTTGTACGTCAGAATAATCACAATTTCATTTTGAAATATTTTTCACATTCTCTTTTTTGTTTGTTTGTGTTTTTAGGTGTAATATTTTAATTTAGTTTAAAGGAACATATTTCTGTAAAATAGTCCACTTTCAGTGTAATGTTCAATTTTGTTTGTAATTTATCAAAGCCAGGAAAATGACATAGGTTGACTCAATTTTTGCAATTACATTTATTTCGCATTAGATTCTTAGAAACATCTAAAATACATTATTGTAGCTAGGGTTTCAGTACTTCTGACTTGAACTATGTCAAAAATAAAAAAAAAAATTACTCGGCAACACCATCTTTAAATCTCATAAAGAATTAAATGAACAGACCAGGATAATGACGTTCATTTTCAGTAACAATCGTATTCTAACTATGGGGAATTATTTTTAAAATACTGAATTTATTATTTGTCATATGTATGTTGTACAAGATAAATTATTAATAAAAAAATAAAAAATAAACGAAAAAGATAAACCAACCTCGGAAGCTGAGGTTTACTACAAGTTACTTCCTGCATAAAACAACACAGATAGTATTTACAGGGATACACAAAATATTTCAAATATTCTACTACATCCGAAGTACTGTACACTATTACACCAAGATCTGAATACATAAAAAACACCCTTATAGTACGAACGCACCTTGATGTGCTATACTTGTACGTGCAAGCATGCAAACGTAATACGCTACGGGTGACGTATTTTCCTACGCTTGACGTGCAATTTTCAACATGTTTATTGTACTTCAACTTATAGTTTTCAACTTGTTTATACTAATAATAGTGTAAAGATTAAACCATAACATTAACATAAATAACATAATAATAATAACATAAATATTGAACATATATATTAAATTTAAAACTAAAATCGATAAATTCTAAATTTAAAACATATAAGAGAATTATAAATAATTTAAAATATTTTAAGAATTTAAATTATAAATAAGTAATACATTTGTAAAATTTCAGTCACGCTACAAAAAAAATATACAAAAACAGCTAATATAATTTTTGTTTCATTTAGGTATTTAAATATTTTAGATCACGTTTTGTATGCTTTCACGCCAAATTATGTTGTCAAACTTTCGTGCAGAACATATCAAACAAAATTTTGCTTAGCTTTCAGTTTCCCTAATTATACGTAAATGTCAGAGCATGCACGATTTCTAATAAAGATATTGCGTGTGGTTAATATCAGCTTCATATTAGCTTAGTTGATGAAGCGAACAAAACATAGTTTATTTAATTAGAAAAAAAATAATACTTTTAGGATTACATAAGCTTATTATATTTTATCTTAAACGTTTACTTCTGTCTGTTTAACATTTTGAAATAACATTGTTTTGTTTACATTTATTTGGGTTTTATTTAATTATTATTAAAATAAAGCATTTTTCTAAGTACTACAATTAAGCACATAATAACATAAATATTTATTCTGAATTAACTTATTTTTTAAAAGTAATCCCGACATTTCGCATTTAATTCTAAAGAATGTTCAAATTTAACATTATTCATTGTGCAATACCTCCTGTTTCAGTTGTTTGTTTTATTGCATTTCATTGTACACAAAATAAAAAAAGAATAATTTAGTTTTACTGTTACATTTTTGCAAAACTTAAATTTATTGGAAATACAAACGAGTTTGTTTCATTTGTCTAATTGCATTATTTAAAAATTATTTTATTATGTGTATCATTAAAGGTGGTCTTACACTTTTCACGCTTCTCTTTAACAAAGAATATTCAATTATTTTAACAATTGTGAACGTAAATTTGATTTAAAATTTACAATCCATATCAAGAATATTAAAAATCTATATCAAGTTTTCAAAACTTACTTTAAAAGTATCCTTTTTTTTTTTTTTTTTTTTTTTTAAATGAAACATTTTTTAATGAAACTTTTTCGAGATCTTTACGGTCAAATCTTGACGGGTACCATCTAGTATTTTTTTAAGTTACATAATTTTATTTAGGATTTTCAATTTTTATCTAAATTTATATATTTTTAATTATATATATATTTTTTTAGGATTTTTATTTTTTATATAAATTTATATTTTAAAAATGCTGAAACAAAATTGAAACTTATATATTTCTGTTTATTTAAATGAAAACAAAAATTTAAATCTTTCAAATAATATTTCGAATTATAACAATTTCATATCGCCCCCTTTTTTTTTATTAAATTTTATTTTTTTTTAGTTCTTGGAAGATTTATTATGTGATTTTATTTACTAATTATATAGTTAATCATCACAAAAAATTGCAAAATTTTAATTCAATAAATAAAACATATTTTAAAATGTGTCCCAGATACCCTTTAATAAATTATTATATTGATTTTTATGTATTAAAAATTACAGATTTAATTGGAAAAATACAAATAAAAAACTTAATCAGCTGCTCATAAGAAAGCTATTAGATTTAGGAGATTATTCGATGCAAATGGATCCCTTGTTAATACAAATTATTACTCTAATTGAGCTAGATTAAATTTCTGTAATTGCGAAGAAGACACGTTTTAAAAATGCTTGTTCATTTGCGTACCATTTTTTAGATCCCCATTTACCATCTAATAACTCCAGGAGAGACATAAATTATTTCGGCGTTACATTAATTAGTATTTGAACAGAGAGTCAGCTATCATTAACGAAGTGTGATTAGGGGGTAACAGTTCCAAATTTTCCTAATTTAGCTGCAAATGCAGCGCGCGAAAAACAAGATACCAATTTGCAAATTGTATTGCCATGAGATATGGTTATGAAGCTTTACTTTCATTCAAAAGCTAATTATAGAAACCCGTAAATTGCGTAATAAATGTGTACGGATAAAAATTCGTTGGATATGTTTCATGCAAAAAAAAATAAGTTCTTTATTATTCTTTTACAGTATATTTTTTGTATTGGAAATAATATAGATATTAAAATTACAATATCTATCTAATAAAGAGGAAATAAGAGTAAAAATGTTTTATATTTATAAATATAAGATTTTGCATTGAACTTCATTGTCTGTTATTTTTTACGGTACATTAATACCGTATTTACTCGTATATAACGTGCACTGTTTTTTCGAAAAAATAGGGCAAAACTTCTGGATGCGCGTTATGCACAGAATAATTTTCACTGCTGGAGTGATCACATGATATGCATATGAATCAAGAAATGTATTCAAAGGAGACATAATTACTCAGAAAATTTTATTTAATTGAAGTATTACTGCTCCTTTATTTCACTCCTCGCACTTTTTTTATATTTTAACATGATATAAACGGCAATTAGCAATTCTCACTGTCGTCAGTCACTTCTATCTCTCGTCATTCTCTCCCTACTCGAAGTCTAAAAATGTATTTTTATCTTGTTTTGGGCCTGATGTGATGTTTTCTTCGACTTTCTTTACTAAAATTCATTTAGTCATTTATTCATTTGCATTTCAAATTTATGGTGCTTTTTAGATACGAGATTTTAAAAAATCGCCATTTTTTTCTTGAAAGTAGGGGGTGCGTGTTATACACGAGTAAATACGGTATTTCTAATGTCCCATCCCACAGAAACAGACGGCGTTCACACATTTTTATAACGATTTTGACTTTTGCTTTGATTTCAAAATTGTACATTTGCTTTTAAATGTCGCTTGAAAATAAACAATAGGTCGAATGATATATATTTGCACTATGCAAAGACAAATACTTTTATTCTGTTATTTAAAAAACAAACAAACATAGTATTAATATGCCTACCCGAAAATTTAGCGGTATAAACATTAAACAAGAAAGAACAATCATGCCTCAAGACTAGATTAAGAAACGCTTTCCAACAATTCCAGAACATTTTACCGAACCTTTGATGTTTATAAAGGGAAGTGACATACCTAAGTAAACAAGTTTTTAGCGTAGAATTATAACATATTTAAAAAGAACAATCTCAGAAATTACGGAGAGTGTTGCTCTAGAAAATATTGTTCACAGACAGTACTGTAAACAAATTATTTTGAGAGCCTTGTAAATGAATAATAAACTTTATGCACACCATATTCTATTGTACTCTCTTAAAACCTCAGGCCACAAAATAACTCAAGTTGAGACAAAATCCACTCATCTCACGATTTGAAAGTCAGCTTTTCGTAAAGAGTTCAAACAACTCGAGTGAACGAGTTCTTTTTAAGGAATTTAAATCAAAATGAGTAATTTAAATAAGCAATTTAAATCAAGTTGAATAAAACGTATATAAAAAACAACTCAATCACGATACAATAAATTACAAGTCTTTCCTGAGAAGCCAAATCACTCATTCGTTTCAAGAGTGTAAGCATATAGTAGTTTTCACCATTAATATATTTTAATTTCAATAATTTTTCAAATGTCTGAGAACATTAAATATATTGTGCAGAAATACTGTTGAGTGTCCTTGTAAATTAACTTCTATATATTTCGTTTTTAATACCGAACATGCTACAGTAAATCTGAACAACTTATGCCAATTAAATATCAATGAGAGCATATTTACGTGGGTTTCAACGGAAAAGCAGGTAGACACTCTGCCAGACAAGCGGAATTTATGAACAATTTTCAAAATTTTTGGTACGTGTAAAGTAGGAATGAACATTTAAATTTATAGCTGCCTTTCACCAGGCCTTTGGCTGATAGAAATTGCGGGCAACAGTTCTTCGAGTATGTCATGGATCTGCAATAATCGTATAATGCACTTCCGCCACAACTTCAACTGTAAAAGATCTCATCGTGCTCGATTACATGTGCATCCATTATTTTTTAATTTAGGAATTCAGTTTTAAGCGATATTAATAAAAATATGAAAAAGTAATTTGATATTAGAAGCTTTAACTTTTTAATTCTTTAAATTTAAAAACTAATCATTTAAGAGTCTTCAATTTTAACAAAATTTGAATCGAAGAATAAAAATATATTATTAGAACTCGGTGTTAGCATTAAAAAAAATTTGCTGATTTTGATGTATAGATGGATGTCTCAGTATATTTTGTATGCATCGTTTAAAAGTAAATTTTTTTCCAATTTCTAGGCACTAGTAACTTCTTACTCCTATAATTTGTGGAAGACTTAGATTGGGGGGAGGTGTACTTACCTTTTCCCACCATGTTTGTTTCTGTGGTAAATATAAATAAATTCTTTTATAAGAAACTTCAAGTCAATTTTTCACATTTTAATATTTAAAACATGTTTACTGTAAACAAATTAAAAATCACTTGCTCGTGCCTTCCAGTGTAGAATATAATTTTAATAGAGGACCTCATAACATTTCATTATTAATGTATGCATCCATTTATATTTGCATGGAAATATTTTTGTCTAAAATTTGTTGAGAATGTTTTACGAAACTGCTTATGTCTCCTGCAAGGCAAAATTATACTAATTTTCATATTTCCATGCGAAAGAGTCGTAAATAATATCAAGATTCAACGTAAATTGATTTTAATTCTAATTGAAAAATTTAAATATATATTAAAAGCAATAACTAGAATTTTCTTTTTCTCTCCCACATTCAAAACATTCTTCATTATACTATATTTATAAGAGTCTCGTTTAATATATAAAAAAGAAAAAAGATGATTTTAATATCTTTTTGGAATGTAGCCATAATGTTAAACGAATAATTAGAGTTACTGTTTCGAAAAATAATTTATATTAACATTATAGACATAAATTTTTTCTGCAATAGAAACTGTATAGTATATTTAAAAAAACCATTCGGAAAATGCTTGTTTCTGTCAGTCGAGAATTGAGATATCTGAATTATATCTGAAACTTTTTGACGTCCAGTTTTTATTCGTTGTTTGACTAGTCCATGATTAATGTCCAGAAATGGAATACTTTTGGTGCCACAATGGCAAAAAAAGTATTAAAAACTATAAAAATTAATAACTCCAAATACATAAATAAATAAAATCAGATATAGCTTTCAAACAAATTGCACTTAAAAGTACATTTCCCCCCTAAAGAAAGGTATAAAAATTGAAAATGTGCAATGTTTAGGATTTTAAAATTTTGCAATACCAAAAATTGTAAATTGAAATTTCATTTAAAATTTCTTTACGATTGGCCAAGGAATATTAATGTTTAATCCATGGCGTACTTAATATAGCATTCTGTTATTACGTAAAGTAAATAACTATCAATATAAAGTAAATAACGTTGATCATTATAAAAATGATGTTATTATTAATATAATTATTATTATTTATTTATTTATTTAAATTTATTTAGAAGTTTTAAAGTTTAATCTTGAAAAAAAAATTATTTTTCAAATGGTTGTTGTAATTTGTTAAATTACATTTTTTCTTTCTTCATTTGATTTGATTTTTTTTTCATTTAAACCCCGATAATAAAGCACATGACTAAGCTCGATCTGTACCAAAAATTATTAATGTACATTAATATATTTCGTTTTTTCCAAAGGTGTGATTTTCGATTATACTCTGAGTCTGCGTGTTGTAAAATATATGTATCCCGAATATCTTGAAGATTTAATAATATTTAGCGCTTGCACATTTTTATTTCAAACTAGTGAGTGTTATGTACTAGTGGGATTATCACGTTAGAGGTCTGCACGGGCCGGGCTCGGGCCGATTTCCAGTAATGGCATTCGGGCCGGGCCGGGCTCGGGCCTTACTTCTGAAGACTCGGGCCGGGCCTAGTCACTAATCCTTTCGGGCCGGAGCGGGCCGGGCCTAGTCACTAATCCTTTCGGGCCGGGCTAGGCTCGGGCCTTAATTGTTTTGCTGGAGTATCAGGCCGGGCCTAACTTTTTTTTCCGTACGAAGCCGAGACTGATTCCATTCTTCCTAGTTTTCATGGACCAAAATAATCAGTTCCTGTTGAATCTTCCTATATGAAAATCCTTTTCTCGACTTTTTATAAATCAGTAATATTTGGCTTTGTCCAAAAATTTCTGCAAAAAAAGCATATACTTTTAAGCCGTCATTATTCTACAATCAAACATTAGAATTTATTCCTTTTAAAGAATCGTAGATTACTAGGCGTTTTAAAATAAAATTAAACACACACACACACACACACACACACACACACACAAAAAAAAAAAAAAAAAAAAAAAAAAAAAAAAAACTTGATTATGACGGAATTTTTTTTTTAACTGAAAACTGAAAGTTTCTTTTAAAATGTTCATCCATGCAAAATGAATACAACAATACGGGAAAAAAATACATTAAAGATTTACATCTGTTAAGAAGGGAATGTATTTTTTTTTCGTTCCAAAGCGATTTCGTCTTTGGAAAATTTACCATATACCGCTTTTTCGATTTTTTGTCTCCATTACAGGGAATATGGATTAATAAAACTAGTGATAACTGAAACATTTACATACAACAAACAAAAATTCATTTAAAAGCATAAATATCGCAGCCTAAGGCACTTCTGCATAAATGGAGATTATAAACATAGAAAAAAAAATAATATAATTTTTTTTTGGTCAGAACTCTTCCATAAGATTAAAGATCAATGTTCTGTAGAAATTCACTCGAGCCGGGCCGGGTTCGGGCCGAAATTAAAAAATTTTTCCGGACCGGGCCGAGCTCGGGCCGAAATTTTAACTTTCGGGCCGGGCCATTATTTTTTTCGTTCGGGCCGGGCCGGGTTCGGGCCGAACTTTTAACATTCGGGCCGGGCCGGGTCGGGCCAATATCTCTTTCGTTTGCGCCGGGCTGGGCCCGGGCCTGGAAATTTCGGCCCGTGCAGACCTCTATATCACGTATCTCTCTCATATATGCGGTAATTGAACTTTAAATTGGGAATCAAAAGAGGAATTTCGTTGCTAGAAAAGGTGCCAGAGGTGGGTTTCTTGGATCTCGGTTCCCTTCTAAGGAACGAATACTTTTAGTTTTTAATTACTATTACAAGGTAATGAAAAGAACAATTTTGAATCCTGTTAAATCTGCCGGTACCAACCTAGAGGAAGTTTAAGGAAATCAGTGTTAAATTCAGGGTTGGCTTGGGGGGTTACCCCCCCCCCTCGAGCAATGAGATATACTCACCCGAAAGATTTGGGATTTTGTGTTTCCAAAGGTCAAAAAGTGTAATTCCTCCCCCCCCCCCTCTCTGGAACTGTATAAAGTCTTTCGGTTTCATTTGATAAGAGATCATTGTGGTAATTTTGAATGAAGAAAATATCGTTTAAACTTTCTAGAAAAATAATGTGTGAAAATGGCTAACTACCTCCAAAATATCCTGAATGGTGGAGAAAACGCTAATAAAGCTCTCTCTCTCCCCTACCAAGAGGGTTGTTTGAAAATGACTTCAGTTTCAGAATTTTATGGACTCTGCATCAAGCAAAGTGGGTAGCAAAAGCAGTATAAGTTAATACACATTGCCCTCTTCCCCGTCTAATTATCGCAGTATCTAATTATTGCATTTAAATTAACATAACAAAAGCAAACAAAGACAAAAAATTCTCGCAATTAATTTCGGCGTCATCAGACTATTTTATCTTATATTTAAAAGTCGCTTTTCTTTTCCCAACTTTCACATTTCGTTGTAAATATGTATATCTGTCTAGTTATCACAATTTATGTGTTTATGAATTTCTTTGCGGTTAATACGATAATGCTGGAATTAGTTTAATGTTAGGTAAAAAGGAAAATGCATGCAGAAAAAAATTTGATTAGTCGATAGAATTATTTGTCAGTTATAATAATTTTATTTTAAATGTGTACATGAAATCACATTTCAATCAGTATAGGCTTTAGATCATTATAGAAAAAATGTTACCAACAGTTTTTGAGCAACTGAGAAATGCATTTGCTATGAGAAAATACTTTTAATTATTTATAAAATGTCATTTAACAAATGGCTTTCATTCAGCGGTCCGGAATTCAAAAACCTTTCAAATTGTCTTTTTTTTTTTTTTTTTTGCATCAAAACATATTTTGATTTTTATGCTTAAAATAATGTTTAAATCATGTTTCTATCTTAATTAGATTAGAAAATATTAATTTCTTCATTTTTGTTTGTTTTAAAATTCCAGCTTTCAAGCAATAGTTATCATGGAAATAACTTTTTGTGAATGTATGTTTTTCTTCATGATAGGTTTTTTTCACAATTTCCCGGATTTAAATTGTTGTAACTCAAGAACAGTTAAAGTAAAATGCTTAAACTTAGAATATGTACTTTGGGGATTATTTTACTTTAATTTTGATTCAGAAAATTAAAAAAAAAATATTTACTTTTGATAATATGATTTTTTTAATAAAAGATACATCATTATTTTTAAAATTTTTACTCTAAATATTTATTTAATTAATATTTTTTTAAATTCTAAATCAAAATTAAAATTTACATATTTCTGTTTATTTAAATGTAAAAGAAAACTAAATTCTACAAATAATATTTCGAGTTTTAAAGATATTAATTCATCCCATTTTTTAAAATAAATTTTAACTATAAAAAAAAAAAATGAGAAGTTTTCTCGTGGGTTTTTGTTATTAATCATTACTACTCATTATTCCTCACAAAAAAAAAAAAAAAATAAATAAATTTAAAAAAATATGTAAGGGAATAAATAAAAATTATTTTAAAATGTGCCACGGGCCTTCTTAAGGTGAATTCTAATTTTTAAGTTGAAATATTATTTATATTTCATTTCATAAACGGATATTAGGTATATAGCGGATCATAGGATTTCCCATAAATCCGTCCTCATATCAGAAATTTAAGAAAATATAACGTACATTTAACGTAGTTTTCTGTTGAGTCTTGATTTTGCACGACGTTAACATGGAAATTAGTCTCCATATTACGAAAAATATATTCTATAGAACGAAAATTATTTCACTTTAAGATGCGTGAACAGCATTCAAACGGAAAGTTTAGTGTAGCGATAAATATATATAAATTTATTTAAATGTATTGTTTGAAAATGAAATGATTCATTTGTTTATTCATTTAATAATTTCCAGACTTTTTGCAGTTTCTGTGGTCGAATGGTTAAGACACAACGACGCTAGACACTTGCAAGTGTAGGAGGTTGTTTAGGTTCAATTATTCGAAAGCAATTTTTCACCCACTGGCTCCATTGCACCCAGTTTTATCTCTCCTGTGTTGTAAAATTACCTTGTGCTATCTCTTCCCAATATATTGACGATAACTTAAAAGCAGGCTTTTATGTTGAGCATACAAGTCAGATGTATGTTGTTCAATAATTAAACAATACTTCTTTGTGCAAAACAAAGCAGTTTTTTTTCACACGGTAAATATGTACCATCATCACTCTCTCACATAGACACTTTAAGCTGACAGTGGATGGGAGATCATCATCGATAAAATAAAAAGGGGATTTCAGTTTCATAAAAGTACTGCAGATGAATTATTCGGATACGCAAAGAAAGAACAGTGTAATTTATTTTTATAAGACACCTGTACAAATAATATTACAGACATTTCTAAAGTTAAGTATCTATAATAATGAGAGAGAAAAATAGAAAAACTACGTTAGGTTTCAGGTTTTGTTTATATATCTTTAATGTGATCTCTTATGTTTCTTTTATCTTTATTAAATTAATTTTTTCTTATATTAGGAATACAACGCATTAAAAAATATACTGCTCAAATTAAAGTACATTATCTAGACATTTAAATTTCACGGGTATTTTTTCATTTTACATGTATATTATTACATAAATTTCTTGAATTCAAGTTGATTTCTATTTAACGATTATTCTTCACAACGAAGTAATGCGGTGCAACGATGAGACTTCATTAAATAAAAGTTTCATTGTATATCGCTTTATTGGAGTGTTTTGAAACTCAGAAAGCATTTAAAGGAATCAAATCATTTAAAGCAGAAGTAACAAATTTATATTCTAAATTGTAAGTTGGTATTTAAACAATTACTACAATTTTCACAAGCAGTCTATCAGTATGTTGTCTACATAATATTTGCGATAACTGAGGAGTTGTTATGTACAGTCTTTTAAGACATGATCTACACAATTATGTAGGTGAACCTAAAAAAATAATATTCCATTATTGCTCATTTTCAAGTCTATCTTACACCTAAAGAATTGCGTGGATTATCCCCTGGAATAACTATAAAATTTTGACTGTTTCTTCATTACATTATTGTGGATCAGAGAAAGTATATTCAGCTTAACTTATTCTTGTTTCATTAAGCGCCATTCAATGAAATAATAATAACTCTTTTTTAAATCATAAAAAGAAAAAAAAATGATACCAATTACAGACATGAACTGCAAGCTTTTCAATAGAGAGTGCACAGTACTTTATTTACGAGGACAAAATTTAATTCAACTACTACATTGTTACGTAGCTGTACATAGTATAGCTATTTCTTTCAAGAAATTTTAAATTAGACGACATTTTAATAGATTGTTTCACAATAAGAAAACTATATCATATACCATGCTGTACAAAAGGAATTTTAACATTTAATCCATCTCGGCCTGTAACTACTGAAATTTTCCTCAAGTGTGCATTTTCTAAATAATTTTTATTAAGATACCCTTTTCTTTTTAATGAAAAAATGGGTGAAAAAACGAATAATTTTAATTAAAAATTTAATTAAAGACGATGTTTTGATTAAAAAGTTAATTTCTCATCCCTAAAAGTAAGCAATAACATCCATATTGAATTGATGAATTCCATTTTAATTCTCGAACTTTTGTGTTTGCTGATACTTGCTATTAACAATGAATTGCGTTATTTTTTAAAATTAATAAACACAAAAATGTACATAAATATTTAAAAGTATTTTTAATACGTTCTAGATGATTCTTTGCTTTGATGTGACATTGTTGAATTTAGCAAAAAAACCTCTGATATGTGTAACTGCAGTTAATAAAATGTTATTAATCAAATTAGCAAATTCTATTTTTTAAAAAAAGGTATGCCTATTTGTTTTTTTTTAATTACAAATATATGGAGAAGAAATAAAAAGTAAAAAGAGTGAATATGAGATATTTGAGAAGAAATACAGAAATATGAGATATCTGTAAATTATGCTAAATCTTATTAAAAAAATTGTAAATAAGTTATAAGCAAAAATTGACTTTTAAAATATATGAAATAAATTAAACAAAACTATGTATTGATTCAGATTAGCGAATAGCTGATAAAAGAACCCCCTCCCCAACCACACCAATTTTAAGTGACAAAATTTAATCAAGATAAATAAATCAACTGTTAAAGTAATATTTTTATACTTAGATTTATAAGCGTGAAATTAAATTTATAAATAAGACGAGAGTATTATGATCAAGCCTTGAGGATATGATATTTACATACATTTCAATACATGTTTTGTTGCAATTATACCTAATTCTCTTAATCATGTATATGCTACATTTAGTTGTTAGAATTAAACAACAACTTACGAAAACTTATTTATTGTTCATTAAACTCTTCATATTAGTAGAAGAGTTCTTTGAGATATCCATCTCCATAGACGTAAATAAATTACATGATGATACCCGGCATAAACATCAATAAAATGTGTCTTTCAACATACCTTATAGGTAATAGTTTTTACAAAAGTATGTGTTAATTAAATAACATGTTTCTACTTATTTAATTACCTCCGTATTATGAAGTTACTTATCATTATCAAAACACGCAGATAATTGTATTTGCTCAGACTTTATTTACAAATTTCGTGACTCTCTTATCAACTTTAATACTTAGGCAAATTAAAATAATCGAAGCAATAGTCATTTTAAGGATAAATTTTTAAGAAATAAAAACAAGATGAAATCTTACTTTACATTTTAATAATGAGTTTTTGGTGCATGTTTAAAAGCAAATATTAAATTTTTCTGTAAACAAAAGTCAATCTAAAGACATTTTGTTTTTGGCACTACTTTTATATGTTTCGTAGAATGAAACTTATTAGCTTCATTTAAAAGCACATAAAATTTTGTTATTACAAATATACATTGTAGCAATTAAGAAAGATAGAAAATAGGATGTGTGATAAATTTAATAATCTTGATTTAATTTATAACCCATTGGATAAATACATTTAAGCTTGCGGACACACAAGGATACAAATATATACAAAGTCTGTCAAAAATTCATAACAAACTTAAAAGTGAATTAAAAAAAAAATCGTAGCTTATTACTCATAGCTTATCTGAAATGTGAAGCTGATACAAGAGCATTAAGATTTTAATAAAATACAATGATCAAAGAAATATAACAGGACATTATCTATAAAAGTATAATAGCCAATAAGTTTAAACAAACACTATTTCGGTCTTTTGACATTAGCAGGTTGACTCTTGGTGATTATTTTTACATTCACCGTTATATGTATAAAAAGGTCCATTTTACGGAGATAGTATTGGAGAGAGAATTCCGCAGTACAATTCACTATTTTTTAACGGTAAAACTTCCTTAAATTACAGGATTTTTTCCGTTTTTCAGGACAAAGACGTCTATATAAACACTTGATAAACAAATTTAGTTAATGTAATAAATAAGTATAAAATGTTACAGCAAAATTGATGTGAGTGGGTGGGGTGTCTTCCCTTAAAAAGGTTTGAATTTGGTTTGCCTGTCAACCCATGTCTTTGTTTATCGGCCATTTTCAACATTTAGTCAAGTGTGTTAACGCACTTTTTTTTAATGATTATCAATTTTTCAGTTCATCATAATTTTTTCTGTACTGAAAAAATAAACTTGAATAATAGCTCCACTAGACAACGTTATTACTCCGGTATACTTATTGCGCAGTATATTTTAAACTATAAACTACCTCGCAAACACTTCCGAGTTATTTTGAAAGTACATAAAATACACTACACATTTATGTAAGAAACAAAGTATTCCTTAAAAAATATATTGGCCATTTTCAACATAGCGTCAAGTCCCTTTCCAAATGTCAAGTCTGTTACCGCAAGGTTTTTTAATGATTATCATTTTTTCACCATTCTACTTTTATTTTTTGTTCAACAAAGAAACAAACGCCGATATTTCCTTAATATTTAATAATTTACATGGATATACAGGGTGTATCTAAACTACTGGGCAAAACTTTAAGGGGCTATAGTACACATCAAGACAAATAATATTAAATGGGAAACTAAGGGTCCCAAACGTTTTCCGAAGGAGATAGGCACCATCAAAGTTTAGGGTCCAAAATTTGAAATGTTTATAAAAAACGGAAAAATTGGTCGATTCGTTTGCGGTTTTCACGAAAACTATTTTTTATGTCAGTATTGTCTTGAAAATAAATTATAAAGGTAAATTTCAAAAAATGCCGATAGGGGGCGCTTTAGACTTTGGAGTAACGAACAACTATTTTTTATAGTTATTTTTTTGCATCTCATTAAAATTTTTTTAGAAGTTTACACATAAACTTAAATTTTGAGCTGAAAATCTGTGGTTAAATAGCGCAAACTGAACTGTATTCAAGGGGAGTGCGTAGGTTCAAATTTTAAATGGTTATAAAAAACAGAATAATTGGTCAATCGATTTGCGATTTTCACTAAAATTATTCTTTATGTCAGTATTGTCTTGAAAATAAATTATACAGATAAATTTCAAAAAATGCCGATAGAGGGCGCTTTAGACTTTGGAGTAACGTACAACTATTTTTTGCATTTCATTAATTTTTTTTAGAAGCTTAGACATAAATTTAAATTTTGAGCTGAAAATCTGAATCATTGAGAGTGGTAAGTAGCGCAAACTCAACTGTGTTCAATGGGGGTGGGGAGGTTCAAATTTCAAATGATTATAAAAAACGGAAAAATTGGTCGATTCGTTTGCGGTTTCCTCTAAAACCATTCTTTTTGTCAGTATTTCCTTGAAAATCAATTTTAAAGATAAATTTCAAAAAATTCCGTTAGAGGGCACCTTAAACTTTTGAGTAACCAAGAATTATTTTTAACCGTTATTTTTTTTTTTTATCTAAATAAATGTTTTAAAAGCTTAGACTTAAATTTTGAGCTCAAAATCTGAATCGCTGTGATTAATTAAGTAGCGAAAAATTGAACTGTGTTCGTAGGGTTGGCAGGGTAACATTTCAACTAAGGAACACAGTTCAGTTTGCGCCTCTTAACCCCTCCCAACGATTCAGAATTTGAGATCAAAATTTATGTCTAAGCTTTTGCAAACATTTAATTAGATGCAAAAAAAAAAAAAAAAAAAAAAAAAAAAAAAAAAAAAAAAAAAAAAACAGTTAAAAATTGTTGTTGGTTACTCAAAAGTTTAAGGTGCCCTCTAACGGAATTTTTTGAAATTTATCC
Source organism: Maratus speculifer (assembly GCA_964019185.1). NCBI lineage: Eukaryota > Metazoa > Arthropoda > Arachnida > Araneae > Salticidae > Maratus > Maratus speculifer. Next base: position 142,511,074 of record OZ025295.1, read on the forward strand.
TTAAAATTTATTTTCAAGGAAATACTGACATAAAGAATGATTTTAGAAAAAATCGCAAACAAATCGAACCAATATTTCCGTTTTGTATAATCATTTGAAATTTGAACCTTATCACCCCCATTGAACACAGTTCAATTAGCGCTACTTAACCACTCTCAACGATTCAGATTTTCAGCACAAAATTTAAGTTTATGTCTAAGCTTAAAAACAATTTAACAAAATGAAAAAAAAGAAAAAAACGGTAAAAAATTGTTGTACGTTACTTCAAAGTCTAAAGCGCCCTCTATCAAAATTTTTTGAAATTAATGTTTATAATTTATTTTCAAGACAATACTGACATAAAGAATATTTTTAGTGAAAACCGCAAATTAATTGACCAATTATTCTGTTTTTTATAATTATTTGCAATTTCAACCTATAAACACACATTGAACACAGTACAGTTTACGCTACTTAACCACAGATTTTGAGCTCAAAATTTAAGTTTATGTCTAAACTTCTAAAAAAATTTAATGAGATGCAAAAAATAGTTGTTCGTTACTCCAAAGTCTAAAGCGTCCTCTATCGGCTTTTTTTGAAACTTATCTTTATAATTTTTTTTCAAGACAGTACTGACATAAAAAATAGTTTTCGTGAAAACCGCAAACGAATCGACCAATTTTTCCGTTTTTTATAATAATTTCAAATTTTGGACCCTAAACTTTGATGGCACCTATCTCCTTCGGAAGACGTTTGGGACCCTTAGCTTCCCATTTAATATTTTTTGTCTTGATGTGTACTATCACCCCTTAAAATTTTGCCCAGTAGTTTAGATACACCCTGTATACTGTAATTATTAGAAAAAGTTCTTGTAGAATTTCTATGTGATCAAAATCTTGTGGCTAAAACTGTCTCTCATTTCAATTCAATTTAAGTATTATTGATATATATCATGTTTTGAATTTAGGGACATAAGTCACTTTAAAGTAAGTTGATTTTAGGAAATTTAATAAATTTAAAGCTGAGTATTTTCAGTAATTTTATATGGTAACAGACTTGACAATTTGCCTTACAAGCCAACTTTAAGTAGCATTTACATATTATATTATAGGGCAAAGTGCACAATCATTTTTTTTTCATATACTTTAAAATTTACTTTAACACTTGTCTCCATTTTTAAAAGAAATTTTTTATTTTGAAAAATAAAAATAAAATTCTGAAATGTAAGCGAATGGTGAAAACAGCCCTTAGATACATGTTCCCTAATTCTCGACAATTAACCCATATCGCGATCCAAAATTTATATTAGCAAAGTTATTATATAATATTAACTATTGAAAATGAAGTGTGTAGTATTTATAGTTCATTTATAGGGTCGTACAAATACAATAAGATACATTACATTAGAATCTATAGAAGAAAATTGTTTGCTGTGAATTTTACATGATTCTTCAAAAATATCGAAATCGACATGGATCACGTGCTTCACAACATTTTTTGTGTACAATATAGGTTACATAGTATATAGCGTTAATTTGTATGCAAGAAAAAAAGAAGACCGAGTATGATCGATACCTCTGAAACTGAGTTTTACTATGTGGTATGCATTTTAAAAATCTATTTTTTATTATTTTTATAATGCGTATAAATTCTACTGATTATACATTAATGTTCTCTAGTAGAACAAAATGTTCTACTAGGGAATTCGCACATTTTATTGTATATGGCAAACAATTGCTGAAAATGAATTTTTATCGAAATATATGTTTTATAAATTATTATTTTCTTTTTATGTATACAAAATAAATGTATTTTCTATATTGTTAGCACGTTCCAACAAATTTGGAAAGTGCTTATGCATTGGGATTGTCTATCTATCTGTCCACTCTGTAACTCCCTTAAATATACACGGATTTTCATGTAATTAAGAGCAAGAATCTGAAAGAGTGACACACCCGTGATTCATGACATCTCAGATTTTCTCCAAAAAATTACCAGTTGTTACTTATCTTGTTAAAAGACCAAATCCAGAATTTTTTGCTCTAAAGTTGAGTTGTTCATTTTTTATGGGCCCCCCAAAGGTCATCATGTCGTGAAAAAAAATTAGCGTTTTTTTCAGACATGGATATTGCTATGACTCACAGCTCTTTGCGCATACAACTTGCCACGAAATTCTTTTTATATCTGGAATTTAAGAGGGTTGAACTTTATATAATAGATGTAAAACCCGTGGCAAGTTTTTGCCGCAAGGTCACAGAAGGTCACAAAAAGATTCATTTTTGCTGTTTTTTTCCATTTTTAAGACCCTATAACAGCTTGCGCGTTCCACTTGCCACGAAAAAAGAGGTGGCAATTGAAAGCCATGCATTAGCACTTTTAAAAAATGTATATATAATTGAGGCATGTTGTATGCGCTTTTAGTTACAGAGTGCCAAAGTCTGAAAAATGTCATTTTTGACCAATATTCAAACTGTCATAATTTCTTTCGGCAACAACATTTTGAAATAATTCTTTTGCCATTGTTTTATTCTATTATTGCCCGTTTCAAAAAAGTAAATTCCATTGAGGCAAGTTACTTTGAAAAAATTAAATGTTTTTTTTAAATTTGGCCTTTTTCAATAGTCAGAGCTATTTTATTATTTGAAACAACTTGACTGGATAACAATATTTTATACATTTGTTTGTCTGTATAAATTGATGTTCTAATATATTGTGAGGTATATATGATGTTGATGGCATTTATTTAATTTTAACCCTTTCGAGTCCGATTTTTTTTCAATTTCAGAAAAAATTACTTTTACTTTAATAATATTGATACTAGCTATCCTGATAGATTAATTAGAGTTTAACGAATATTTCATTGTCTGAAACATAACGAATGTTGTTGTTTTCTGCACTATTAAATTCATATTCATGCAACAATAGGCTAAGGAAGAGTTTTTGGAGAGGGTTTAAAAATATTATATTGCAACAAGTTAGTGACATTATAACTTTCTATTACTTTTAGCACTTTATTACACAATTCTTTCAGGAAATTAACTTTTATTTTAAATTAAGAGGGAAATACATTTAAAATAAAATAATCGCAAACAATACTAAAAAAAAATAAGCAAATATCTAATTAATCTATTAGGATAGCTAGTATCAATATTATTAAAGTAAAAGTAATTTTTTCTGAAATTGAAAAAAAAAAAAAATCGGACTCGAAAGGGCTAAAATTAAATAAATGCCATTAGCATCATATATATCTCACAATATATTAGAACATCAATTGATATAGACAAACAAATGTATAAGATATTGTTATCCAGACAAGTTGTTTCAAATAATAAAATAGCTCTGACTATTAAAAAAGGCCATATTTAAAAAAAAAAAAAAAAAAAAAAAAAAAAAAAAAAAACATTAAATTTTTTTAAAGCAACTTGCCTCAATGGAGTTTATTTTTTTGAAAAAGGCAATAATAGAATAAAACAATGGCAAAAGAATTATTTCAAAATGTTGTTGCCGCAAGAAATTATGAGAGTTTGAATATTGGTCAAAAATGACATTTTTCAGACTTTGGCACTCTCTAACTAAAAGCGCATACAACTTTCCTCATTTATATATACATTTTTTAAAAGTGCTATTGCATGGCTTTCAAATGCCACCTCTTTTTTCATGCCAAGTGGAACGCGCAAGCTGTTATAGGGTCTTAAAAATGAAAAAAAACAGCAAAAATGAATCTTTTTGTGACCTTCTGTGACCTTGCGGCAAAAACTTGCCACGGGTTTTACATCTATTATATAAAGTTCAACCCTCTTACATTCCAGATATAAAAAGAATTTCGTGGCAAGATGTATGCGCAAAGAGCTGTGAGTCATAGCAATATCCATGTCTTAAAAAAACGCTTATTTTTTTTTCACAACATGATGACCTTTGGGGGACCATAAAAAATGAACAACTCAACTTTGGAGCAAAAAATTCTGGATTTGGTCTATTAACAAGATAAGTAACAACTGGTAATTTTTTGGAGAAAATCTGAGATGTCATGAATCACCCCATAATGCTAGGTGTGACACTTTCTCAGATTCTTGCTCTTAATAAATCTTATTTAGATTCACAAATATATTTTGTATTGCATATCAAGTATGTACAATTAATGGTTCATTTATAGGGTCACTCAAAAAAAAACTCGATTGTATTATGGTATAGGGAAAAAAATCGTTTAGAAAGTATTTTAATGACATTACGATATTTCAAATGTATTGGAACTGATATAAATCACTGAACTTCGCTACGATCGCGTTAAAAAAGCATTCGTAGCAGGTTTTATTAGTTTACAGGGACACAAAATAAATCACTGACAGTACTGTCTTTGCGTAATAATTTCTGGAGAGTACGTTTTAAAAATCGGTATGCGTTTTTAAAATAATGAGATATTTGGATGTTACTCTTTATATATAAACTCAACTCTTCAAATACAGCGAGGCGCAATAGTATTCTAGAGGAAATTGCTGGAAGGGAAATATATATATATATTTTAAATGAACTAAACTAGGGGATTCATATTATTAATAGATGCAAATCTCTATATCATTTACCGGGCTCCTCTAAAACGGATAATTTTTCGATTGTAGATGGGGACAGCCGAAATTTGGGTTTCAAAAATGTTATACATTTCCATGTGGTGAAATGAGACATAATACTCTAACATTCTAAGCGGTGTAGTTTTGTTACATTATTCTGAATGTGTTGGGAATTACTTCATAATCTGTGCTCGCTGCATGATTTTTCCTTCCTTGTTACTTTTGTTTGAATAACTTTTATAAGCTATATCTGTTGCATAATGCATTTTTATGCTAGTATTCCTTGTTTGCCGAATACACATATTTCATAGACTAAATTTCCGCTAAACTAAAGCAGATAATTATTTTTTTCTATCAAATAGCATTTTATTAACCCTCTCAAAAAAATAACTTTACTTTGAAAGACTTTTCTCAATATATAAAATATAAAAAAATAGGCAAAACGTGATGAATATTGAATTTGTGTTTAAAGTTTTTGAGAATTTTATTTAAGATGATTCCAGCTCAGTTGATTAGAAAATATGTACATTATTTTTTTTTTTATTCAATAAATATTTTCTTTACTCTTCGAAGAATTCTGAAACATTGTTTAAAAATCTGACAAAAGTATTTGCTCTTTCATCAAGAGATACAGAAGAATCTATTGATTAAATCATTAAATTTTTCCACTCTCTGGCTGTAAACCCTTAAAAAGTATTTTTATGCTTCACAGAAAACTGTTATAATTAGAAAAAAAGAGAGTATTAAACGTGATAAAATTTCAGAAAAAAAGATGTATTTTTTCTTACTGCAAATTGTATATATTTATTCAAAGTTAAGATTTATATTTCCAATTTTAAGCTTATGGAATTTACTATATTTTGAAATAAATTTACTTTTGAGTTTTTAGAATGATAATGATGGGTTAATACTTGAAAATAAGTAAATAAAATCAAATAGTTACAGTTTATTTATTTTATGTACAATATTTAGATAATTTTCCAAACGAGATTTTAACAAATAAGTTTCTGTTGATTTAAATTTTAAACTCTTCGATGATTTGTATATGTGCTCGAAAAAAGTATTTTTATTCTTGAAAAAGTTTTAAAAGTATTTGTGATTAATATTTGGCATAAATTTATTTTATAACAACATAATTTTTTTTTAAATTACCGATTTCAACAGTGTGTGTATTATAGTTTACTTAGCATTTTTTGATAACAAATTTATTCACATGAATACAAACCGAATTGATGATCGACATTTAAAATTTAAAAAGTTTAGGGTTGGGAACACCAAAAAAGTAACTTCATAGAATACAACTATAATTAGAAAAAAAAAGAGTAATAAACACAAGATTTTAGAAAAAAGTATATTGATTTTCCTAAAAAATTTATATAGTTATTCAAAATTAAAACTTATGTTTCCAAATTTAAACTTTTAAAATGTATTGTATTTTAAAATTTACTTTTGAGTTATTAGATTGATAATGATGCTTTAATGCTTGAAAATAAGTAAATAAAACCAAATAGTTAGAGCCTATTTATTTTATGTACAAAATTTAGGTAATTTTCTAAACGGAATTTTAACAGTTATGTATCTGTTGATTTAATTGTTAAACTTTTCAATGCTTTGCATGTATGCTCGAAAAAAATATTTTTATGCTTTAAAAAGTTTTTAAGATATCTTCGTTCAATATTTGGAATAGATTTATTTTATAACAAGATAAACATATTTCAAATTTTAAATTTTAACTGTGTATGTTTACATTTTACTTATAATGTAAGTAAAAAAAAAAAAAAAAAAAAAACACAAAAATTCATGCGTCAAATATAGAAACTGAGAAAAAGGTTTTTTTTTTGAGATATTTGTAATCATACTTTTTACACTTACAAATTTTTCGTGACCCTGTATTTTATTCAAATTTCAATTCAATCATACATTTAATACGAAATTAGACGCTTTACTCGACACAGTAAACTGTTAGTTAATATTAATTTCATTTTTGGAGTTATAGGGATGTTTCTTCTACACAATTCGATAGTACTTATTATCCCGCCATTATTTAAAATAAAAATTATGCCAATTTGTATATTTTCTGGACAGTCTAGCGATTTCTATAGTTTGTCAAAATTGATCGACGGGATAGTCAAGTAGAACCTGCAATTCAGTAACAGACCATTGCAATTTAGTAAAAACAGGTAAATATACGCTTATTATTCATTTATGTATTTCAATTTCATTTGTAATGTATTTTACAAATAGTTTATACAAATATACTGTGAAAAATAAAGGCGACAAACCTGTTGCATTTGACGCCCTAGGGTGAAAAGGTGTTACCATTTGACACCGGTGGCCTTGAAAATGTGTTTGGTGTGCCGTTTGATCTCTCATTTGGCGATTCACGCTAATTAGGGTGCCACGCAATGCATACCGTTGGAAGATTTTCATCTCTTAGTCATTTGCGCATGCTCTGTGACTTGTATCCTTGCCCTTCAGCTCGCCGTCACTGGTGGATCAAAACAGCAGTTTCTCCCTAGGATGACTATCATCGCTAAGCGCTATCCCAATTTCGTTTAGAATTTCGTATGGCTAACTTTTGGCGAGCTTTTTTGTATAAAGCAACCTTTGAATTTCAGGACATTTGAACATTTCAGGGAGACTTTGAAGGTGAACTCCATGGCCGAGTGGCCAGAACGTTGAGCTTGCAACCAGACGCTGTCGGTTCGAATCCTTCCAGGGCCAAAAGTCGGTTCATATAATTTTTAAGTTTTTATTATCGGGCAGTTTGGATTAAGGGTGCCATCTTTTTACCCTAATTAAAGGTGCTATTCTGGCTCCCTTTAGGGGTGTAAACAGTGAGACAAGCCTTTCACCCCTAAAAGTTGCAATGTGTCACCATTAGTTTTAACAGTGTAGTATTTTTATATTTTTTACTATGCGTATTCCTGATTGATAAGTATTACGGTGGCCCCTAACGATTAGATTAATTTTGCAGTTAAGTTCATTAAGCTTGTGAAGGAGTGACCTTTCCATAAAGGCACTCTAGTGTTTCTGAGATCGTGACGTCAATAAGTTAACATGTGTAAGCGTAAAAGCGACATCTATCCTCTCTTTTACTTTAACTTTCTAGAGTGTGTGTGCTGTCTCGGATTTTACAGTTAGCTTGCGGTTATTAGTAATATGTTAATGTGAAGTATCTCAGTTTGCAGCATATAAAAGCTTGGGTTTGAGTGAATGGAGTGTGTCTCTGGCATTAGCCAGCGAGAGAGCATCTGTGTGTCTAGCCAGTGTGTGAGGATCTCTGGTATTAGATAGCGAAGTGAAGGGTTGTTCGGCGAAGTGCTAGCCGATTGAAAAGTAGCAACGAAGCCTCCAGTGAGTGGAAAGGAGTTCCGACAGTTGACTTAAGAATTGGCCGGGGTAAGAAACCTCTTAGTTTCATTTGGATTGTTTGTGAATAAAGGATTACCCACAGCCACGGGCTGTTTAATTTAGCTTTATCTAGCAGATCAGCCAAGAGATAGCGGAAGGTATTAGTAGGTGCCCCGACTGAGCTAGGCCGAAGCTTGTGAGTATGTGTTTGGTTTGTTCATAGTCTTCTCAGTTGTGTAAAAGTAAGACTTGCTCCACTTCCCTTCAGCCCTTATCGTTTCAATAAACGTTGTTGTTTTATCTTAATCACTGAGTATGTCTACATTTAACCTGCACCACGACCAACCTAACGTTACAAATGACACCCAGCATGCGTGTACATAACGTTACAAATGGCGCCCAACGAAACATCGGACACTGTGAGATTGTGCCACGTGTGTATTTTACCGGTGAAGGTGATATTAGTGAATTTTTAGTTAAATTAGATGATTATATTTTGTTCAATAATATACCTGAGAAAAGTAGGTACGTAGTGCTTAAATGCTCGTTGAAGGGCGAAGCACTTTTGTGGTTGGAAAATATAGGAAAGTTTTTGATTACTGATGAAGCGAAAAGATTTGAACAAACTGTGATTGAGTTAAAGAAGGCATTTCCTTCAGTTAAAGATAAAAGTATTTTGAGAAAAGAGTTCTATTGTAATAAGCAGAATATTTATGAGTCGGCGTCAAAATTCTATCTACGTAAGCTTGAACTAAAAAATAAATTAGATTTAGATATTACATTTAAGGAATTGTTGGACATTGTTTTTCCTCTTTTTAATCCAAGTATACAGGACTTTATTGAAGTTAGAGCACCGAAGAATTTTGCAGAGATGCATCAGATATTATCGAAGTATGAGACTCGGCATAGCTCGGATCAACGAGATTTGCGTTGCCCTCGTCAGAGACCGGTCACGGATAGTAATTTGAGAAATGAGGGGGGACGTAATTTTGTGAGAGGGGGGCAGCGATTTCCGGATAGTAATTTGCGTAATAGAAATGATGGATTTGGTCGGAATATGTCGAAAACGAGTAATGGTAACAGGAATGGTGGTGGTGCTAATAATTTTAGAAGTGGTGAGAGAAATATGTATGGAAATAGACAGAATAGTGGTTATGATCGTAGTGGGGGAGGACGGGACAGGAATGTTTCTTCGCAAGTAAGGAGATTGACTTCGGATGAGAATTTGGAAAATAGATCAGTGCAAAGGAGAGGTGTGAGGAGGTCGGGTCAGTTAAACTGGTAGGTGACTGTATTTCGGAAGGTATGCAGTCACAGATTAAATCGGAAAAGCCTTCTGTGAGTTTGAATAAAATTACTATTAATCCGGTTGAGTTACCTGAAGTGTTAATTGTGTTAGATGGTATTGTCGTTAAAAGTGTCTTCGATACAGGGGCAGATAAGTCGTTCATTTCTTTTGATTGTTATCGGAAATATTTTTCGTATAAGAAGTTGAAGAGGTCAAGTCTGGTGGTTCAGTCGGCACAGGGAGTAGCTTGCGATAATAAAGGTTCAGTAGAATTGGAAGTTGAAATTCGTTCGGTTAAGACATGTTGGGAGTTTTGTGTGTTAGATGGATTAACAGTGCATTGTATAGTTGGTGTGGATTATATGAAGGAAAGAGGAATTAGTTTGGATTTCTTTAAAAAGTCGTTAATCGTGAATAATGATGAGAATGTGAGTAAGAAAGAGCATGTTTCAGTGTCGGTTAATTTGGAGGAGTCGGGGTTAAGTGAGGTTAAGAAAGTGGAGTTTAATAAATCTTTAGTCGATTTTTGTAAAGTTTTTTCAGATAAACCGAGTTTAAGGAATGAAATTCATATTGGTTTTGACGCACTAGTTGCTAGTAAACCATTTCGTTATGATTTTATATCTAATATTTTTAAGTCTTTGTGTGAAAAGTTGGAGACTGGGGACGGTAAGGAACTTACTCAGTCTAATATGGCTGAACGTGTAAATCGTACATTAATTCAAATGATTTCTTCATATATTGGTTCTCATCATGCAAATTGGGACCAGTTTCTTCAGCATTTTGCGTATGCACTTCGTACAGCAGTTCATGAGTCAACGGGGAAAACGCCAGCTGAATTGTTTTTGGTAGAAAAGTCATTACTCCATTCCAAAGGCTAGTTATGGTGTCAGATGCGGAAAGTCAGTACATGTGTCAGGATATTGAGAGGTTGGTTAAGGAAGCTCAAGTTCAGATGGGAAAAGCGCAAGAAAAGCAGGCTCAGTATTATAATATGCGTAGAAGGGAGTTAGAAGTGAAAGTTGGAGATTTTGTGTTAGTAGAAAAGCATTGGTTAAGTTCAAGTCGTCAAAAGAGAGTAGCTAAGTTTGATCCGAAGTTTGTAGGTCCGTTCGAGGTTTTAGAAGTTCGAAATAATAATTTGGTTGTTGATGTCAATGGTGAAAGAATGACGGTTAATTTGGATCAGATTAGAGTTTATAAGTTTAGAGAAAATGGTAGTGAAGGTTCTCATGTGTCGAGTGGTGTTTCGCGAAATTCCCGATCCAATGAGTGTCCCGAGTCCAGCACTTCTTCATCTAATTCTTTTCATCAATATTCAAGAAGAAAATTTGGTCAAACAGCTCCAAAAACTGTTATTGAGAGTCGAAAGCCTAGCAATCCGAGAACACAGTATGATAATAAAAATAAGAGAGCTGTGTCAAATACATCAGATTCTGTGTGCCATAAAAGGAAAAAGATTATAAACTGTCCCGTTCCTCCACTTATGAGACAGCAACCTCACAAACATACATTATCTAATAGTTCACCATCTTCGGTACTTAATCCCCGGAAAAGATTTCAGATGGACACTGGGCAAACTGTTAAACGAACTTTAAATTCCGAATTTTTTCCTAATAAGAAACAACATAGATCCCGAAAAAAACGTGGCCTAGGATCTTCAGTAACTTCGGGTGCGTCTAGAAAGAGGAGACAACTCTCAGATTACCGGCATCAACAGTGTGAATCTCGCCATGGAGTGACCCCAGCGGACCGGCCAGAGCAGAGTCGTCGAGCAGAACCTACAAGTATCCCACGGCACCCGTTCAGAACCAGGCTGCAGGCACGACAGTCAACTGTGGCGTCACCGTACAGTTCTGATGACTAAAGATCCTTCGTACAAGGTTTCTGGGACAAGAGGAGAAAACCATCCTGTAGTATGAAGCCAGCCAGCAGCGAATCATCTCTATGATTGGATGATAATGTTCTTTATTAAATTTCTATTAGAGTGCATATATGTGGTAGCAATGTGAAAGAATAGAAAGCAGAAAGACAGTTTGGTACTTTTGGCCATTTTTGGAATTTTTTGACGGACTCACGATTAGTGCTTAATTGTGTTCAAAATTTGTTTGCAAAATTGTTAGTTTTATGTATGTTTGAGATTTTGGTCTTAACTGCTTTTAAAAATTCTGGATCTATTGTTAAATTGTTATGTTATTTGTTAAAAATGTTACTATATTGTTATATTGTTCATGTGTTATAAAATGTATGTTAATGTATGTTTAAATTTTCAGAAAGCACAGATAGTAATTTGGGTTATTTTGTACACGCGCCGCGGTTCAGGCGCGCACGTGTTTTGCGGTCAAGAAGTCCTTGACACGCGTTTCTATCTCTTATACTAACATTTAATGAATTAACTTTCTCCTTATCGTTCGTGTTTTATATGTTGCGTTTGTACTTTAGTTGGGAATGGTTTCCGCAAGTTGCGAATTTTTAAGCTGCGTTTGAATTTGAAATTGTGTTGTATTAAAATTGAATGTTAATGTGATTTTCTTGCAGGGAAATATACCTGTGTTATGTATTGATTCTGCTATTTTTCTTTTAGTTAATACAGATGAAGAGCATGATGACGTCATTTTGTAAATTTTTGATATATTTTTTTTTGATTGTTGCATAAGCACAGCGATATGACGCTGTACGTATGTGCCCCGATTATTGTTAAAGTGGAGTTAAGTTCTGAAGAATTTTGGGAGTTAGTTCATTGGCTAATGGGTATGTAGGTATTACGTAATAGCAGAGTTATTTTGAGTATAAAGTAAAATTTAATTTTAGATGAGTTCGGTATTTGGATGAGGAAAATTTTTGCGCATTGGGTTTTTTGGACTTGGTGCGAATTTTAGTATTAGGAAAGTTATGGAGAGATAATTTTTGGTAATGTTATAGTTGTATTGCAATATTGAGGAAAATTTCGGAAGTTTAGTGTTTTGAGAAATTTTAGCACTCCCAGTGGAGTGGGCTGTTTTGAAAGAAGAAGTAATAATTTTTGAGAGTTTTACGAGTTTTTGGGAGTTTTACGGAGGCTATTTGTAAGATAGAAGAATGATTGGATTGAATATGTGAATATTTGAGGCAAACTGAGGTTTTTTGATTGTGATGGGTTAAAGTTAATATTTTAAAAGTTATGTTTCGGCGCTAAATTTCACCCATCACTGTGTTTATTACGGCTCGAAATTTATAACAAGAAAAAGTTCTGGGCATGCGTTTGGCCCAGCCCTTTTTCTCTGTAAAATCCGAGGGGGGGTTGTGAGGGAGTGACCTTTCCATAAAGGCACTCTAGTGTTTCTGAGATCGTGACGTCAATAAGTTAACATGTGTAAGCGTAAAAGCGACATCTATCCTCTCTTTTACTTTAACTTTCTAGAGTGTGTGTGCTCTCTCGGATTTTACAGTTAGCTTGCGGTTATTAGTAATATGTTAATGTGAAGTATCTCAGTTTGCAGCATATAAAAGCTTGGGTTTGAGTGAATGGAGTGTGTCTCTGGCATTAGCCAGCGAGAGAGCATCTGTGTGTCTAGCCAGTGTGTGAGGATCTCTGGTATTAGATAGCGAAGTGAAGGGTTGTTCGGCGAAGTGCTAGCCGATTGAAAAGTAGCAACGAAGCCTCCAGTGAGTGGAAAGGAGTTCCGACAGTTGACTTAAGAATTGGCCGGGGTAAGAAACCTCTTAGTTTCATTTGGATTGTTTGTGAATAAAGGATTACCCACAGCCACGGGCTGTTTCATTTAGCTTTATCTAGCAGATCAGCCAAGAGATAGCGGAAGGTATTAGTAGGTGCCCCGACTGAGCTAGGCAGAAGCTTGTGAGTATGTGTTTGGTTTGTTCATAGTCTTCTCAGTTGTGTAAAAGTAAGACTTGCTCCACTTCCCTTCAGCCCTTATCGTTTCAATAAACGTTGTTGTTTTATCTTAATCACTGAGTATGTCTACATTTAACCTGCACCACGACCAACCTAACGTTACAAATGACACCCAGCATGCATGTAACGTTACAAGCTTAAATTCACGGGATTTTTGATTATCAATTTTCAATGGAAATTTTTTTGAAGATATTTGTATTATTTTTATTTTTGAGAATATTGAAGCCAGGGCATTGAAAAATGTTAAATCTGAATAAATAAAGATTTCTTTCTTTTTAAATGTATTTTTTTCATTTTAAGCAAATATTAAATTAATTTGATCTTTGTAAATGATTTTTACATATAGTTTAATATGATGAACACTTTTTAAATTTCTCATAAAGTGTTGAAAATTCATTTTAAATTTTTGGTTAAAATAACATTAAATAGACAGTTAAGCAGAAAATATCATGGTTCATCAAAAATTCAAGAAATATATTTTTACTAAATTTAAGATTTCATAATTATGAGAATTTTTTAATGGAGTTAACTTAATTAGATTTTATCTGTTTTGTCACAGTCTTGTTGGTATGAAGAATAATTTTTCGAATTCTTAGAAATTTTCCTTCTGAATAGCTTATCTAAACAAATTCTAATAAGTCATTTCTTATTGTTTGCAATCATAGAGTCATAAGGAACTGATTTTAAGACAATTTATCGTAATAAATAAGATTTGAGAGATAATCTGATAGAAAGGAAAATTTTCCCAAACCGAAGAATTTAAACACTTTAAAATTTGTAAAATGCTTGCCATTTTTAAACTGACGCTATAATAAAAGTTATAACGACCTTTTGTTTGTTAGGTTTAAAATGAAATTTGTTTTGAAGTATTATTGTCCACAATTAAAAAGTTTTAATGATGGATAAGTTTCGTAGTTCAATTCTATTTTTGTAGGTCAAACAATATTTTTAATGTTGATCTTATGTTATAATACGAGCAAATTCTGTGTGTGTGTGTGTATGTAGATTTTATTTTAATAAATGGCTCTAATGACTAAACATTTTGACTAAAAATTTGGATTACATTTTATGTTATAGTTTCCATGCACAGAAGATCATTGAGTTAAAACGCCACACTACTGACTGAAAAAGACCCGGATGATAATGTAAAGGCTATGGGGGCGTTCTTTTCAAATATCTCGATCAAATTTTAATATTTTGACGTGATTTATTTTGCATAAGATAGCTGAAGACGATCCACAACCGGCCTAGTTTTTAGTTTTTCAATTTTGGCGTCATATATATTATTTTAAATACTTTAACTTTCAAAGCCAGTTTGAACCGGTTACCTAATCTATCTCATTAAACTATCCTAATATAAAAAGAATAAAATCAAAATCAAAAAAGATAAAAACTAGACCGTTTATGGATCGCCTTCATCTATCCTATGTAAAAAAAAAAAATCACGTCAATTTATTAAAATTCGAGCGAGATAAAACGCCTCTACAGACTTTACATTATCATTCGGGTCTTTTTCGAACAGTAGTGTGGGCTCTTAAGTCGCATGTTCAAGAAAATTCGTTTGGTGGACCATAGTGGAGAAATGGCACGCACGGGTTCTTCGAAGAAGATTTCTGAGTTATTTGAACAACAAACAACAAGTAAAAGATAGTTTGTAACATTCTTAGGTTTTATCGTTTGAATATAGAAATAAGATTCAGTACTCGATCTAAAATTTGAGAAGTAAACTCTGTGATCTGAAGACTATATATTTTTTTAAGAAGTACTTTGTTTCTTGGATAAATTCGTAGTGTATTTCATGTACTTTCAAAATAATTTGGATGTGTTCGCGAGATAGTTTGTAGTTTAAAATATACTGCGCAATAAGTATACCGGACTAATAACGCTTTCTATTGGGGTTATTACTCAAATTTATTTTTTCAGTACTGGAACTACACTGTTAAAAATCTTGTCCTACTTTGAACCAAATTTTGGTGCTCAATAGCTGCCAGTGTAAGATGGTGAAATCTTGAACTAATATTTGGAGCTCCTACTGAAGCATAGTTCCATTAGTTGGAACGAGGTTGAAACAAAAAGCTCCATATGTTGGTACGAGATTACACCATCATATGGTGGCAGCTACTGGGCACCAAAATTTGGTTAAAAGTAGAGCAAATTTTTTAACAGTGTATATCCGAAAAGTGTTTTTTTTTATTTTGGGCACGGTAGAGCATTACGGTGATTTTTGAAAACCGAAATGGATAAAGAGAAATTATTATGCCCTATGTACTGTTAATTTTTTTATGTCAGAAGAATGAAATATTAAATGCTTATTATTGTATCCTGATCTCTCAGTTAATGATAAGTCAGAGAAATTCGTCAATTTCTAGTGTTGCAAATTTTGTGTCTTTAGAGATGAATAATTTGTATGCCATTATTTTTTCTTATTTTATAGTTTTGTTTGCATGGCGTTTTTATCCACTTAAATATTCATCTCAATAATACTATCTGCGAAATAACATTATTCATGAAATCGCGCATATAAGAAATTGTGTCCGGAAATAGAAGCATTTTTTAACGTTTCAAGAGCCTACGAGCATTCAGATTTACATTATTTTTTAAAAGTGAGAAAAGTGTGCATCCCACGCAGTTTATATCAAGCTGAAAAAGTGTCTCGCTTGAAATGGTGCCAGGAAAATCTTTAAAAGATTCAGCTCCATTGCTTCAAAACAAGCGAGCAACATATAAATGACTGTAACGTGTGAGGAAACCTGAATTGATATCTATGAACCGAAAACAAAACAACAAAAGACTGTTCGGGTGTTCTCAGATGCCCTTAAATACTGTTCCCTAGAAATCCACGCACAGTTTGCAGCAATACAAAATGCCAAAGGAATTCGAATCGAGCAAAACTGGAGCATGAAGTGTTGCGTTATTGTTAATACCGGCACGACCGTTACTCAAAAGTTAATTAAATAACCTGCGTTTTCCGAAAATGGTATAGAAATAAAAATGTCTATGTAATTGTGTGCACACACTTTTTGAAGACAAGATTTATCATGGGTTACAGGTCATTGTAAATCATATTTTGCCGAAATTAACTACAAATAAACTATACATTATGAAATAGAACGTTACTAAAAGGGATATCCGGCAAAAATACAACAGGTATGAGTCAGTAAGGATTTTGATTAGTTACAGCTGTTGTAAAGACTGTTTCACTAAAATGACCGAATATTGATTCATGCCAAGGTACCAAATTTAGTATTTTACTCGGCAATCTACATAAGGAGTTCACGAGAAGCTTAACACGAAGTATGAACAGAAAAGCCATATCTCAAAACAAACAGAAAAGTTAATAGTTGCCGCGAAGACATAAGGTGGTGGCTTGTTCAGAAAATGTTTCTGATCGAGCATTCATCTTAGATGGGGAGTCATATTTCACGCTCACTCACTCCTCTTTTAACAATAATGGTGGCTACTCTACTTCATCTAATGTCCCCGTGACGTTACCTATTATTAAATTCGTTACTAAGGTGAAATAAAAGGAAAAAAAATTCTTTGGATTACGATGAAGCTAAAAGGTTGAGTCGTCCATTCATACGAACGTCTGAGTTAACTGTCAATGTACAACGATCTTTGAACAGCCGCATTCAGAGTAGTTATACCTTACATACATAGAAATTACAACGGCGGTCATTCCGTGTTCTGGCCAGAAGTGTTCATCAGTGATTTCTGCAAAATTGTTCTCAGCCACTTCCGCCTGCAAAACCTCGCTTTCGTCGAGAAGTTTGAGAACCCGACTAAAGAAATTCCACAAATTGCTCGGTTCTGAGCGTATTTTAAGTAAACAGTGCATATTAAACTCTGGAAGTGTTCGTTAAATTCAGAAAATGATCAATCGATTCAAGTATTGTCTCTAAATTATGGACCTAAATTTTGTACAACGTCTAGTAAGTACAATCAAAAGGAAATTCTATAATGCCCGACAAAGCGGTTTAATTGAAACTAAAATTTTAAATTAATAATAATAAGCGAGACTTAGGTAGGATTTTTCGGTAGCTTCACTAGTGTTTTTAATTAGTATAATTTCGCTTAAAAATGTGTCCGGTATCATTTTTTTCCTTTTTTTCTTTTTCTTTCTAGTTTTAGGGAGTAATGTAGGTATTAATACGTTCGTGAAGGAAGTCTTTTACTAAATTTTTAATGTTTTGTCACAGGTTTTTAAAAACCGAAATTTGTGCCTTATTCAATAGAGAAAATGCTCCGACTGAATAAGGCAAATTTTGCAGTAAAATTTAATTGGTTGGGATAAACAAGGATTCTGAACCCCCTGAACGCAGAGCAAAAGGGCAAAACTGTCAGTTTTTTCCGCATTTTATTTTAAATGTTGATAAAAGAGAGATTTTCTAACATGGTATAATTTTTTTTGTAGCGTATATGCTTATAAGCCTTGAAAGTAATATAATAAGTATCATAACTTAATTTCGGCAGTGGGAAGGTTAAGCCTTTTGCGGCACGTATACATGTCGCTCGTCTCCATGGAGTTAACGTTATGTTACAGTGCCCATTTGCTTTCTTTTTCTCGTTATTTCGTAGATCTTCAATTAAGAACATGTTGCACGGATTTCTAAGACACGGTCCTTAGAATGACAAAAGTTGTTGACAAAAGCACTTGCCATGCAAATGCCATGTTTTTGATAAGCAACTTTGAGAGTGTTATAAATGTTTTGATGGTTCGTTTATTCTAATGCAAATATGTATCGAAGTTTTAGGAGAGTTTTTGAGATACAATAAAACATATGTTCTTTAATAAGAAATTATTTCTTTTATCATTTTCTAAAAACGTATTAAAATGTGCTTATAGATTACAAAAAATAATTATTTAGTGAAATTTAATGTATCAACCAATTAACAGTTTTCCATTACGCTTTATGTATTACTAATTCAATTTGAAAGATAAAATAGGCACTATTTCTATTAAGCGAACTTTTTAAGTTAATTACTATTTTTTTAATAAAACATACAACTTAAAGAACGGTACTTGTAAAAAGAAACTAAAATTAATTTTATTAAAATGTTTCAGGTACTGTTGTTTAATTACATTTATTTTTTTCCTTTACTTTAAATTGTAGCAACACATATATTTTCAAAATTAACTAAATATGAAATTCTTTTATTTTGCCTTCCCATATAAAGAACAAATGATAATTAAAGAATATACTTTCAATATTTTTTATATTTTATATTTTTTAATCCCTACTTATTTTTAACAAAATCGTTGCTTTTGTTTTCAGTCATTCTGTAATTTGAAGTATATTAAAAAAGCTTTCGTTTAATTAATCGTGAAGAAAATATTGTAGTTTGATTTTCTTAAATAGCTAATTTTCATTATATATAATCTGTATTTATTTTATTATTATTATTTTTTTTTTTTACCAAGAATTCTATTTGAAATATTTTAATTCATTCAAAATATATTTTACGAAATATCAAATTAAATTTTAATTTCTGATATTTCCATTTATAAGTAAGCATAGACGAAGAATAACTTTCGTGATAATTATTTAAATAATGAAAGTGGGGGCTAATATGATGTAGGGCTTTTGGGGCAAATGGATTTTTTTTTTTTTTTTTTTTTTTTTTTTTTACACGACAAAGTGAAGATTTTTATACCACTTCATGGTAATAGGTCTAACACACATTTTAAGCATTGGGGGTGAGGGGTGGGGTAGATCAGCCATGACAACTGATTGCTGTTTAGAAAAAATCATATTTTACTTAGAACAAGCCAAAGTAATTTTTATCTTTTACAATTAATTCCATTTTGTAAACAATTCAGAACATTTATGTCTCATTTAAATACCTTTATAGATACCAGAAATATTAGTGAATGAGAAAATAATGCTAAAAAATAATGAATTAAAAAAGTACTTAATTATATGTCAAGTTATAAATTTACGCATAGTTGGGTCTGATGGCACATTTCTTGTGGGAAGGGGATAATAAAACAACTTAGTAATAACCTACATGACTCGATATGTTTTTTTTTTAAACGTCGTAATGTTTTGTTTGTTTTCACTTTGTATATTATTTAATTACAGTGTTAGAAATATTAACACAGCATATAAAAAATTGTAAAACATAATTTTGATTTTCTAGGTTGAGTAGATTTTGAGACCGTTGTTTTGTGATTGACGATGACATTCTTTTGATGCTAAAGATGTTAAAAGACTTGGTGGAATTAAGATGTCCTATGTTTAAATTTGATGCACAACAATTTTCACATGTACAGCATAGTGTTTGTTAATAAAAAAATATATTTGACATTCCTTAAAGGATCTTTTTTATTATTATTACACTACATATCGCAATAGCCGTGTACTGTTTCCCACTAGACCTTAATTATGGGGGGCTAATGGGACAATTGTAAACAAGTACAAAAGTTGATATAAAACAAAGATTGACGAAGTTTCTTACTTTCTTAGAACGTTTTTATTTAACTGTAAAAGAAATTGGAATTAAAAAAATAATGATAGAATATGCATTTTAGTTTTTATACTAGTCTAAAAAAATATCCTATTAGCCCCCATTTTCCCCTATATACTTTTATGAAATAAACATAATTTACATATTAATGTAAACAAATGTTAAACCTATGGAGTACAACTTTTATTCAGGCTATTAAAATACAATAATAAAAGAAGTTATATATTTTCAAAAATATTAAAAAATATATAAAATTTCAGAAACCAGACTTCATTATTTCTCATTTCTTATTTCACTCTTCTTATTTCATTCTTACTATGTAGTTGAATGTGCTAATCCCAAAGTTTTCTTTAATACTTAATAATACTTTAAATTTCGCTAGAACAGGGTCAAAATTCGCAATCTATGCCCATCATGAAGATTACGAAAATTGAAATTCCATGCATTAGTTTCTGAGATATGACTGTCACTAAAAACTAGTAAATCCTGATAAATGTAGCATAAAAGCACCACTTTTTGGTAAATTTACTGAAAAACATATTCAACAAAAACTTACGGGAACATTTTTGCTAAATCTGTAGTTTGATGAAAATGCGTGAATTTGTTTTTTAGATTGATAAATATTGTAAAAATAGTGAAAATACAGAACAGTAGAGAAACATGATGGGAAATTTACACCAAAACATAAACAGTATCAATATTTGTCAATGTATGCCTCAATCAGATGATTGATAAAATCCGTGCATAAATCAATAGCATAAATTGTTTTAAAAATGCAGTATAGAAAAGCCACTAGAAGAGCAAATAACACCAAAAAATAATCAGCAGTTTTCATATCAAGGAATAACGCAATCTGAGGTGTCATGAAAAGTGGTGCCTTAGTTCTCGAAATAGAGCTATTGCGGAAATCCTAAAAAAATGCAGCATGATAGCGCCACCTGTTGGCAATTAATACCAACACCTGTAGTAATAAATAATAAATAATGTTTAGCAATTAATATTACTTCTTCAGGTAAAGAGCCCTTATGTTTTTTGTGACATAAGGTTGTCTGGTGTAATAACGCCAGGCGGGGTAATAACGCCAAGTGCTAATATTTTGCATAATTATGAAATAATCTGGTAAATGACACCCATGTGCTCTGCCAGAAGGGTTTTGAGTCATATAAATCGCAAAAAACAGCTTCAAGTTAATTTGTTTCATTTTTAGGTCTTATTGTTTTTACAAGCAACTGAAATTAACGCTTGATCTAAAATTTGAGAGATACGTTTTGTGATGTGAAGACTATTTTTTTTATCCGGAAATACTTTGTTAATTACATAAATTTGTAGTACATTTCATAGACTTTCAAAATGTTGCTGAAGATTTTGGAATCTTCTCGAGATAATTTGTAATTTAAAATGTACAGCGCAATAACTATAACGGGATAATAACGCCAATCCTTGCCATTAATACCCCGGTTGATTCCCTACAGTGGCCGAGCTACATCCTAAATACTGATTCAAATAAACACAGTTAAAACTGTGCAGTGCTTCTAATAATTCTATTTAAGCGGTCCTTTTTTAACAAAAAGAAGCTCACGGTCTGATATTCTTTTACCTCATCCTCCCCCCCACACCACACCTTTATTTTTCTTACACTTTCACAAAAAAAATGAACATCTTCAATAGCTTAGAATTCAATTTGTCAATTTTTAAGTTTGTAGAGTTTGTGTTTTTAGAAATGGGCAATCTACATGCAATTATTCCATCTTATTTCATAGTTTTGTTTGCATGGCGTTATTACCCATATAGGTGGGTAATAACGCCAAATAGCATTGGTCAAGAAATCACGCCATTACATTTTATGAATACATATATGTTAAATTATTTTTTATATATAGATAGTCAATGAGCTGCTGTATCAAATCATATATTTGTTTGAAAAATACAATCTAAAACTGAGCCGTGAAAATTGGTAGAACCTTAACGTGGCGTTATTACCTCAGGGTACCTTACACAAAGACTCACAGACAAGTAACTGAGATACGATTTTTAAAATAATAAAATCGTATTCAAGATCTTCTAAAATTTATAAATCCATCAAGTATTGAAAGTCGAAATTTTTCATGAATCTAATACTTTTTTGATGTGGAGATAGAAGAAAGTAAATACTAGAAGAATACACTAATCACAAAACTTTCTTCTTACATGTTAACACTTAAAAATTCGCCAACATAATGCCTACATGCAATGACAAACAGCTCATCAAGAGGATTTTAAAGAGATAAAATTCCGTACGTTAATTCTTTACCTAAGACAATCCCTAAAATCATGCAAATCATGCAAAATTCTGCAAAGCAATGCCACCTGTTAGTGGTTTACAGCAAAATCTAATGAGCGATAAATTTATATTAACGTCTAGTAGAATTTTATGCTTGAGGAAAATTCGTGCAGTAGTTTTTCAGGTAGAGCTATTGCGTAAATCGTGAAAAAGACAGCATAGCAGCGCCATTTGGTAAGCAATTTACACAAAAATGTATAAAACTTCATTTCATATCAAGTACTATCTGAATCTGAAGTCAAATCAAAATTTATTCATTAAACCTTGATACAGAGCTATTTTGGAAATCGTGAAAAATGCATCACAGCAGCACCATCTTTTGGACGATTTACACCAAAACATAATCAGCATCAATATTTAATTAGATTAACCTGATTTTAAAATTTTATGAAAATTCGTGTATTAGTTGTTGAGATAGATGTTGAGATGGAAAAATCCATAAAAAATGCAGCATAGCATCGCCATCTGTTGAACGAATTACACTAAAACTTAATCATCATCAATTTATGTCAAGAAATAATGGAGTCTAAAGTTTTATAAAATAAAATAATATAAAATTTATTTTAATACTTACGAAAGTAAAATAAGTCATGGCATATGTGCGTCCCTGTAAATACTATCTGCTTTTTTAATACACAAGATAACTTGTATTAAACCTCACCAACGTATATTCTATTTTGTTGGAAAGAGTATAAAAAAATTTAAAAGCACGTGAAACATTGCACTTTTTCCGATTGGCTGGAATATGGAGGGAATAATTTTGACTGTCCCTGTAATTAAACATACAACCGATTGTCGTAAAATTTAAAATGATTGCACAAAATTATGCAATATTTATATATTTTAAATTTTAATGATTGAGTTGGGTAGTTTTTGCTGTGTTATATGGCGTTCTAACGGACAGACTAGAACAGAAGCACGGATTGAAAAACGACTATAGATGCTACGTATTTTAATAATTACTAACGCATGTAATAAAATGGAGAATTCATTTAACGGATATACAGTGCATATTTATGATGTGAACACATTTTTTTATGTCTAATAATTGAACTTGAGTAAGTATTAACGTCTTTTCACAATTAAGCAACAAAATAATGCATAGCAGTGTAGCCGAATTCTTTTTTTACACAAACTGTGCAAAAATGAAATTAACCAGTGTAACAATGAAACAAACTGCGTTTCTTTCGTCACGCTTTCTTGTGCACTAATTCAATTTAAAAATTAAAAGAAACACCATTTCTACTAACCATAGATTTTAAATTTGTCCTTGGATTCGCTATTACGTTTTTGAAAAATATTTCGGAGAAAAAATAATTATCTTTAAAGGAAAATTCTTTTATCTTTGCTAATTTTTCTGGATATGATTTCTAATCATGTTTTCTTCATTTTTTTTTACCTCTGTTTTATTTTGTAGAAGGGCGTTTTTTAATTTCGAGAATTTACTAAAAAATTAAATATCATTTATTCTGCTTTTTGCACACAAAGAACAAAGTAGTAATTATAGCAGTATATGCTTCCAATTATTTATGCTTTATTAATCATTACTATTAATTTTTATCATTTTCGTTTCAATTCATGGAAGTACGTGAAATTATAAACTTCGATATCAAAAATTTATTTCTTTTTTTCTGGGAAATGCAATTACATTCTAATGCTTTTTTATTTTATTTTTATTTTTTACTTCACTTTACTGAAAATAAATTGATTTTTTTTTCCAAATTTCAAATGAATATTTGAATGATGGAGTGTTTATTTTTTTATTTAATATTCAAGAAGTATGAAAAAACTATATTTTTGTTAATCATTTTTAAATTTGTGTTCCAGATAATTTAAAACACTTTTTATAAAATTTGATTTACACATATTAAATGTATCACTGTGCACATTTTTAGTGTGAACGCATTTATTTATTTATTTTAGGCTGATAACTGAATTTGAGTTCACATTAATATCTCTGAAGAATTAAAAATCAAAATAATATATCGCACTGCAGTGAAAATCTTTTTGCACAAAAAAGTGCAAAACTGAAATTAATAAATATAATAATGAAACAAACTGCGTTTCTTTCAATATGTTTTTAATGCATTAATACAAAAAAAAAACACAATTTTTACTGAAAAAACATTTTAAATTAGTCCTTGGATTCTTTATTATTTTTTATGAAAAATATCTCAAAGAAAAAAAATGAACTTTAAAGGAAAGTTATTTTATCCCTGCTCATTTTTCTAAAAGTGATTTCTAATTATGTTTTCGGTTTTTTCCCTTTCTTTTCCTCTGTTTTATTATTATTATTATTATTATTATTTTGTAGAAGCGCATTTGTATCGAGAATTTACTAAAAAAATCAAATTTAATTTATTCTGTGCTTTCACACAAAGAAAAAAGTAGTAATTAATGTAGTATATGCTTTTAATACTTTACGCTTTTTTAACCATTACTACTAATTTTTATCGTTTTCGTTTCGATTCATGAAAGTACGTGATATTATATACTTTTTAAGTGATATTAATATTTTTACGTGATATTAATATTTTTTTCTGTCAAATGCAATTAATACATTTTAATACTTATTTTATTTTATTTATTTATTTATTTATTTTATTATTTATTTATTTATTTATTTATTTATTTATTGCTTTGTTTTACTAAAATTCAATTGATATTTTCCATGTTTTAAAAGAATTTCTGTATGATGCGGCGTATATTATTTATTTAGTATTAAACAAAACAAAAAAAAAAAAAAACCCTATAAAACCTATAAAACTTATTTTTTTAATTTTGTGATCTAATTATTCAAATATTTTTTATAAGATTTGATTCATATATGTTAAATACACCGGTGAAAAAAAATATTTTCAGCAAATATTCAAAACACAAATATAAATAGTGTATGAATATCTGATATATAGATTTTCACTGTATTTATTACTATGGGTGGTTTAACATTTTTTGTCCCTAGTATATATATATGTATATAAAAAACATTTGAACCTCGATGGCTGGCGTGGAATATCGAAGCTTAATTCCTCAGCTGCTATATTAACATAACATAGCTCCTATATTAATATAGTTTTGATGAGAGGTATAAAGTTTCAAAAACCTATTTTTTTGAGAGATTTTTAAAGGGGGGAAGGGAGTGAGAAAAGCTTGCTATGAGCGAAGACATAGTTTAACATCAGTAAGTGTAAATAATGGCAAAAATAATTCTTAAAACAAAATAACACTACATTAAATAACATATACAACAGACCCGAAAGGATTAAATAATATCAAGCATTCATTTAACAGATGTAATGTGCAAACTTATGATATGAAAATATTTTTTATGTCTGATAACCGAACTCGAATCTATATTTATGTTTTTGAAAATTCAAACACCAAAATAATATGTAGCACTGCGTCGAAATTGTTTTTACACATAAACAGTGAAAAATAAAATTAATAAAACAACAACAGTGTTTATCTCATTACGCTTTTTGGTGCACTAATTCAATTTAAAAGTTAAAAGTTAAAAGTGACACCATTTTCACTGAACATACATTTTAAATTAGTCCTTGGATTCTTTATCATGTTTTATGAAAAATATCTCGAAGAAAAAATCATTACCTTTAAAGAAAAATCCTTTTATCATCGCTCATTTTCTGGATGTGATTTCTAATTATGTTTTCGTCATTTTTTTCTTTTCTTTTGTTTTATTTTGTAGAAGGGCGTTTTTTTTTACGAGAATTTTCTAAAAAATTAAATTGTATTTATTCTGCGTTTACTCACAAAGAACAAAGTATTAATTATAACGGTATATGTTTTCAATTCTTTACGCTTTATTAATCATTACTACTAATTTTTATCATTTTCATTTCAATTCATGGAAGTACGTGCTATCATATACTTCAATATATTTTTTTTTTCTGTGAAAGGCAGTTATTAAATTTTAATACTTCTTTTATTTTACTATTTTTTTCTTTGCTTTGCTTTAATAAAAATATTTTGAGTTTTTTCCAAATTTTAACAGAATTTTTAAATGATGGGGAAATTGTTGTTTATATAATGTTCAAGGAATGTAAAAAAAAAACCTATAATTTTATTTTAATTATTTTTAAATTTGTGTTCCAAGTAATTCAAAACTTTTTTCATAAAATTAGATTTGTACACCACTGTGCAAATTTATAATATAAACACATTTTTTATATCTGATAACTGAACTCTAGTCCACCTTTATGTCTCTGAAGAATTTAACACAAAAATAATATGTGGAACTATAGCGGAATTCTTTTTACACAAAATCAGTGCAAAAATAAAATTAATAAACGTAATAATGAAACAAACTGCGTTTCTTTCATTACGCTTTCTGATGCACTAATTCAATTTAAAAATTAAAAGAAACACCATTTTTGTTGAACAAATGTTTTAAAATAGTCGTTGGATTTTTGTTATTTTTTATGAAAAATATCTCGAAGGGAAAAAAATTACCTTTAAAGGAGAATCATTTTATTCCTACTCATATTTCAGAAAGTGATTTCTAATTATGTTTTCGTTTTCTTCCTTTCCTCTGTTTTCTTTTGTAGAAGCGCATTTGTTTCGAGAATTTAGTAAAAAATTAAATTTCATATATTCTGCGTCTTGTACAGAAAGAAGAAAATAGTAATTAAAGGAGTATATACTTTCAATTATTTGCGCTTTTTTTAATCATTACTACTATTTTTTATCATTTTCGTTTTAATTCATGAAAATACGTGATATTATAGGCATTAATATCAAAAAAATATTTTTGTTCTCTGAAATGCAATTATTACATTTTAATACTTTTTTATTTTATTTTTATTTTTTACTTTGCTTTATATAAAAAAAATTAATTTTTTTCCAAATTTTAAATGATTTTTTGAATGATGGGGTGTTAATTTTTTATGTATCATTCAAGGCGTATGAAAAAACTTATTTTAAATTATTTTTAAATTTGCGCTCTATATATTTCAAAACATTTTACATAAAATTTGACTTATACATATTAAATACACAACTGTGCTCATTTATAATATAAACACTTTTTTTTTTTTTTTTTTTTTTTTTGCTGATAGTTGAATTTGAGTTCACATTTATATCTCTGAAGAATTAAACACCAAAGTAATAGATAGCACTGCAGCGGATTTTTTTTACATAAAAACAGGGGAAAATGAAATTAATAAATGTAATAATGAAACAAACTGCGTTTAATTCATTACACTTTCTGATGCATTAATTCAATTTAAAATTAAAAGAAACTCCAATTCTACTGAACATATATTTTAAATTAGTCCTTGGATTCTTTATTATTTTTCATGAAAAATATCTCTAAGAAAAAATAATTACCTTTAAAGGAAAATCCTTTAATCTTTATTAATCATTACCAATAATTTTTATCATTTTCCTTTTCAATTCATGGAAGTACATGATATTATATATTTCGATATTAAAAAATTATTTGTTTTATCTGTGAAATACAATTATTGCACGTTAATATATTTTTTTAATTTGCTTTACTAAAAATAAATAGATTTTTTTTTCAAATTTTAAATAAATTTTTGATTGATGAGGTATTTATTTTTTAATTAACATTCAAGGAATGAGGAAAAAACTAATATTTTTTTAATTATTTCTAAATTTGTTTTCCAGGTAATTTAAAACATTTTTCATAAAATTTGACTTACACATATCAAATACACCACTGTGCACATTTATAATATAAACGTTTTTTTACTTTTGGCCGATAATTTAATTTGTGTTCAGATTTATATCCCTGAAGAATTAAACACCAAAATAATAGATAGCACTCCAGCGATTTTTTTCTCCACAGCAAAATACAAAATTAAAATTATAAGTATAATAATGAAACAAACTGCGATTCTTTCATTACGTTTTTTTATGCACTAATACAATTTAAAAATTAAAAGAAACACCATTTTTACAGAACAAACATTGTAAAATAGCCCTTGAATTCTTATTATTTGTTATGAAAAATATCTCGAAGGAAAAAAAAATATCTTTAAAGGAAAATCAGTATATCCCTGCTCATATTTCTGGAAGTTATTTCTAATTACGTTTTCGTTTTTTCCTCTGTTTTCTTTTGTTGCGCATTTGTTTCGAGGATTCACTAAAAAACTAAATTTCATTTATTCTGCGTTTTGCATACAAAGAACAAATTATTAATTAGAGCAGTATATATGCTTTGATTTCTTTACGCTTTTTTAAACATTAATAATAATTTTTATCGTTTTCGTTTTAATTCATGAAAGTATGTGATATTATATACTTTGATATTAAAAATATATTTTTTTTGCTTTGTCAATTGCAATTAAAACATTTTAATACTATTTTTACTTTATTTTTTTTCTTTGCTTTGCCTTCTAAAAGTAAATTGAATTTTTGTATGATGTGGCATATAATAAATCAAATTATACTAATAGATAATTAAAAGGTGTTGCAAAAAATATATATTATTTATTTATTTTACCTGAGATCTTTCGAATGCCCACGCAT
Source organism: Maratus speculifer (assembly GCA_964019185.1). NCBI lineage: Eukaryota > Metazoa > Arthropoda > Arachnida > Araneae > Salticidae > Maratus > Maratus speculifer. The sequence goes on from OZ025295.1 coordinate 142,539,456, forward strand.
TCATTTTCAAAGAAATATAAAAGAAGATAATTGATTAGAAATAGAAAACATAAAAAAAACAGTCCGCATGTGTAAACAAAGTCACGATGAATTCATCAAAACACCAAGGATATTGTACTAGAGTGTAGGGATATGATATGAAACGTATTACAAACAGTATCTTTGTTAAGCAAAATTTCGAGGGATTCACCGATAACGACGAGAAATGGTTTGATGTTCAAAAAATTACTTTAGCTTTGTTAAAATTTATCAAAATATTTTCTTTATGTTGCATTCTAGATAAGGTTGTATTTGGCTTGTTGTATTGTATATCTGAAAAATGCTCTTTCAGTCTTACTTTTAATTTTCGAGAAGCCTGATCAATATAGGATAAACTTTTTTGATGCTCTGTTATGAATGGAATCATATAAACACCTGCTTTTTCTAATTCTGTTACAGGATCTTTTTTGTTATGAATTAAATCTTTTAATTTTGTCGGAGGTTTAGCAATTAATTTAATATTATATTTTAGCAAAGCATATCTCAGTCTCTCGTAAAGTTGCTGTATATATCCAAATTTTCAATAAGTTCAGTTATTGCACAAACGGTCAGTTATTGCTATTTTACGAAGCGAAAATATTTTACTCAAATTTTAAGAAGCTATAATGCAATAAACCAGATAATGAAAAATTAGTCAAAAGTTAAATTTGAACGAGAATTGCGTCAAATTATTATGCTATAGTCAAATTGGCATCATTTATGATTACTTAGTTTAGGTTTCCAAATTTAGCGGCATTTAGCTAAATGTCTCCCAGATTGACGAGAATTTTAAATCACGAAATTTGACGATATTTTGTCAAGTGTCGCCAAGAACTTGAATCTAATATTCACTAACACTCATAAATTAATTCTTGATTTTTTAAATTGTTATTTTTTTTAAGAATGCCGATCATTCAAGAAATTAAAACTGGTATATCTCAACCCTTTTTTAAACTAGAGACAAAACAAAAAAAAATCCCGAATCCTTGTACCAAGGCCTAACACTTAACATAAAATAAATTTTGATTTCTAATTTTTTTGCGTATCCTTTGTAGTTTTAAATACTTAAATGGCATTTTGAAACAATGTTCAGGATGAAGCAGGCAAACGAATTCAGTCGAGACATTAGACATTATATATATATATATATATATATATATATATATATATATATATATATATATATAACGCTTGAACGGAGGGTGGTTTTGGGATATGAGGGTCATGATCGATGAAAATATACCAACATTTTCTATAAAACAGATCTAAAGTGAGCATTTTTAAGTGAACATTGCATTAAGCTGGCCAGCATGAAACCTTAGTTCGCGTGGACTCTAAACATTCAGAATTATATAAATGTGCATGTGTACATACCTGATATACAGGGTGCTCATAACTAAACAATACTATTCTAACTTTCTATCTGGCATGTAATATTTCGTGCACTAAGCTCCAGGTTTCACTGCAATAAGAGCATTATTTATAATTATATAGTTCTATTGATTTAATGAATTTTCAATACGCTGAAGACGGAATAATACTCTCAAGGGGTACATTCATATTTGTAATTAAGATTTTTTTTATATATATAATGTTGAAAAAATAGTATTTTTTAGCACTTATATATAAAAGAAAAGGCTGGAAAAACGACATCACAGTTTTACACTTTTGCAAGGATATCAGAGGGTTTAAATTGTGTACATACGGAATTCTTGTTCAAAAAGTTGTGAAATTTTGTGCAAGATCTAATGAAGGGATGAAAATGTGTTTAGGGATGAAAAAAGTTCATTGTTTCGTCACCAGGTGGTTTTTTTTAATGAATTATACATTAAATATACACTTAAGATTTTTTTACACTTTTTTACTAGCTTTATATGATCTTACAGATAGCAATTTGCGACACGCTTTTAGTATTCTCTAGAACACAATGCGGTCAACTATGGAATATGCTATCTTAGGATAAGAGGTGGTATCTGAAAATGATAGCCGTCATGTGGAACATGTTTTCAGGCAAAAAGATTTGTAAACTATCGTAAATGTATGCTAAATGCATAATTCATTAAAAGTCACCCCCTGGTGTAAAATTTATGTTTTTTTTTCTCTCAGACAAATTTCAATGTTATCATTATGCTCTTTAAAACATTTCACAGCTTAAAAAAACTGTTTCGTCTATGTAGATAATTAAACATTAGGTTTGTCTAATTATGAACAAACTGTATTTAAGAAAATTAGACAAATCTGAAAAAGCAGTGACTGTGCATCTTTTAAACTGCTTTGTAAAATGGTATCTAAATAAATAAATAAATAAATAAAATATTTTTTTCTGTAAAGTAAGCATTTTAAATTTCTTGATGGATACATTACGTTGAAGACGGAGTAATACTCTCAAAGGGTACATTCATATTTGTAATTAAGATTATTTTTTTATATATAATGTTGAAAAAATAGTATTATTTTTTCAACATGTTTCTTATATTTTTTATGCAAAAGATACGACTAAAAAATATATTAAATGGGATTTTATTTCTATTAAATTTTCAAGAAATATTCATTAAATCAGTTTTCTTTTTATTTTCCATTATTTTTAGAAAAAACATATACTTTGAATATTAAATAAAATGAATTTCATTTATTTTGCGTTTACGTATAAAGAACGAGTAATAATTAGAGGATAATATGCTTTCATTTTTTATGTTTTTCATATACTTACTATTTTTTTTTTTAGTTTTATTGTTTTTATTTTAATTCATTACACAATGTGAAAAGTTGCGTTTCGAAATGAAATATTTCTTTTTTTCCAGAGGAAAATGTAATTAATACACACTTAGTGTTTTTTTTAAATAAGAATAATTTCATTTGCGTCATTAATGTAAAATAAATGTTGTTTGAATTTAATTTTAGAATTTTTAAATTATTATTTTGTGTAATTTATATAAAGCTTTATTCTATAATATTTAAGTACATTGAAGTTTTTTAATTTAATTTAAAAACTTATCTTACCTATTATTAAATTAAATTTAACTTTCTTATATTTTCATTTATTATATTCAAATTAACAGCATTGAAAAGCTATTTCCTCGGTTTTTATATGAATAATAAATAAACTTTGAGAATAAATAATAAAAAATTTGATAATTGTGGAGTACAGCTCATTTTATTAATAATTTGGAAAATGGTTGTATCTCTCAGTCTAGAGATATATGTGATACATATCTAATTCCTTGTGATGTCCGTATTTTATTCGTTTTTTGATTGGACTATGTTTAATTTCCGTAAATGAAATACTTCTGTTGCCACCATGAGAAAAAAGTATTAAAACCTACAAAAAAATTAATCACTCAAAAACAAATTGAAGTACAGTTCCCAAGCAAATTGCATTTAAAAATACATTTTTTTATACGGCGCGTGTAAAAAGTGAAAACGTGCGATATTTAGAAGTTTAAAACTTTGCAGTATCGAAAATTTTAAAACTGTCATTTCTTTCAAAATTTATTCATTTGAAATTGATCTAGGAATATTAATTTTTAATTTATGGCGTATGTAACTTTGTTATTACGTACTCCAAGTTTTGATCATCATAAAAAATGATGTTTATTATTACTTTTTTAGATATATAAGTTATTTATGAGTCTAAAATTTGGTCTTTTAAAATAACATCTTCCATGACCTTGTTTATTTGTTAAATTACATTTATTAAACTACTTCTACTTTCTCCTGTAATAATTATTGATCTTTTATTTTTAAAACGGAATCATGTATTTGTATAAATAACCAAAAATTAATTGTAAAAATATTCTCTTATGAAGAGCCTGATTATGGCTTGAAAGTACTAAAATATTTTAAATAAAATTAGCAATTAACTATATTTTACGTTTATTCGCCTTTTAAGTAAAATTAAATGTTTTAAAGTTCATATTAAGTATTTTGTTATTGTATAAACTTTAAATTTTTTATAATTATATTTCTTTAAATATTTTTTATCTATCTATAAAACTGTAAAAACAAAAGTTTTGACAAGTTTAAAAATATATACAATATGGTAGTTAGAAAAACTCAAAACCTCACTAATGATTATGACTGAGGATTCACAAATAAGTATACTGTAGTAGAACTTATCATAAAAGGTTACTCTTTCTATATGGGCTTTTTTTCTGCAGAGACTGTGCAAATAATGAATATATGAGGGATATAATATAGTAGTAAAAACATTTATTAACAATAATAATGTTTATATTTAAATAATATTACTTTTTTATAGAGCGGTAGAAAAACGGAGTTCAGGAAACAGTTTTTGGAATATTATTCAGCTTTTATTGTAGATTTAGAAAAATAATTGTTTCCATTTCTACTTCTATATTACAAATAAAAATATGGATCCTTCATTCAACAGATGTAAAGTGGACATTTACGACATGAACATTGTCTGAATGTATTATCGCTAAACTTCAGTCCTCCTTTATGACCATAAACATTCATCCATCTTTAAGTTATGTAAAAGTATATAACGGTATATAAGGTTATATGGCGTTATTAGTTTAGTTCCGGAAAAACTAACATAAATAATTATAGGTAACTTCAATAATGAAACAAATTTTGTTTCTTTTATTAAGCTTTTTGATGTACTACTAAAATTTAAAATATGAAAGAAAAAACTATTTTCTGCTAAGCTATTCTTTTAAATCAGAGATTAGATTCTGCTTTTTTTTATGTAAAATGAATAACTAGGAAAATATCCTTTATAAGAAAATCATTTTCTTTTTACTCAGATTTCTGGAATTGATCTCTAGTTATAATTTTGGTTTTATTAATTTTCTTTTGCAGAAATGCATGTGTTTGAGAAATTTACCCCCCCCCCTCTAAAAAAGCTGTGTTTTTAATTACAAAGAACAAAACAATAGTTAGAGTAGAATGTGCTTTCAAGTCTTAATATTTTTTAGTCACTATTATTTTCCTCATTTAATTTGAATTCATAATGAAAAATGTTTAATTATGTATTTTTATACTTAAAGAAATATTGCACGTTGTTTTTAAATAAATGTAATTAATACTTTTTAAGGCTACTTTTTCAGCTTCAGAATTTTGCAAAATTCATTTTTACTACATTTAATGTAATTTGATTTCTTTTCTAAGAGTTAATAAGATTTTCTGCGCTGTTGTATTTTAACTTTATTTATTTTTTAGCGATTATAGAAAAATCAGTAACATTATTTTATGTATAAAAAATGTTCTAATATTTCAGATTTCCCTGTTTTTTTATTTATTTATAAATAATAAAATCATTGGTACAAAATATTTTATTATTTTTAAAAGAAAAACACAGATGTAAATCTCAGTATAAATATCTTATTCATTATTTTTCATAATTTTATTACTGCTTTTTTTTTTTACCAAATTTACATTTTTCTGACCAATCTATTCTCCTTTTTACAATATTATTTAGGTATTAACAGGTGTAGTTAATTTTCTAGCTTTGAAAATGTAGATGCCAAAGATATATTGAACTATATGGCTGTATTTAGCAGTTTGATAAACATTTATAACTAAATTTTGCCTTTTAATTATTACGGTATTTTTATAGTGCGCAATAACAAACTAAACTAAACTCACTATTAACTAAATTTTTGTATTTGAAACCGATTATTTAAAATAATGAACAAGCCCTGTTAGTGAAACAGCACAGAAAAATTAGCAATAAATCGCAATTAAATTATTGAACTTTGTATGAATCATCATACAACACAAGAACACATCGGACGTATTTCGGGTGAAAATTTTAAGAGTTCACCATCAGCTAAAATAAATAACATTCTATTCCTTGATATTGTAATTGAGGATATACTGGTCAAACTAAGGGAACAATAAATTTAAGATTAATGAATCATCAGATATATATAATAGGCCAAACTAGATGGGACTAGGTCAAACTAATTTATCCTAATGTCCATAGGATAAATTATTTTTTTCTAAGTCAAACTAGTTTATCTTGATGTCCATAGGATAAAATATATTTTTTTGAGTCGAACTAGTTTGGCCTAAGGCTAGGATAAACTAGAATAAACTAATTTAGACTGCTGTACGAAGGTCTGAAATATTTCCTATGTCAGTCTACTTTATTATAGGAAAATTCCATTTGACATGCTTTTATTAATCCGAAAGACCACTTTGGCTAACCCCCTGTAGTGCTTTCATTGATGCAAATCAGTGTTAATCACTCTCGAATACCCACCCCCCCCCAAAAAAAAATCTAATTTAAATTCAAATTCATATTTCCAAAAAATTAGTCATTTTCACCTTCAAATTCAAAACATTTCAAATGAATCCGCTGAATTCAAACGCATATATGGAAGTAAATGCATATCTCTAAAAATTTGTTTAATTATTTATTTTGATATATAATAAAAATGTCGCCCCAATATTTAAAAAAAAATTGTGAGCTAATCTTTTGGTTGTTCGATGTTAGATTCTTTATGGGTCCACCCAAAATTCCTTCCCGACAATCGGTTCAAGATTGGTTTGGAGATTATTTTTTCCGAGAGATTGGACCGAGATTGACATTGACTATTTTTCTCCGGTTCTATTCGGGACTGAACAGCATTCTGCTTGATGTCTGCGCAGACAGAATTTGTCTGTCCAATTTCCAATGTAGCTCATATCAAAATCATTTGGATCGGCAATATCTCTAGTCTGTTTAGAAAAAATATCAGTAACATTTTCCCATCAATTTTTTTTAATGCTCGTATTTATAAATTACTAATATTCCACATTTAAAATTTACATTATTATTTTTTATTTTTATTTTTATTTTAGATGAGTAGATGCACTTTTAGGTGAAAAAAAATAATAAAGTACGGTAATACCTGGGAAACATAACCTGCCTATGACGGAATCCCGTGTGTTTAACAAAAACAAATATATTGATCTACATAAAAAGAGGATATTAGTACTTGTAAAAATAATGCAATGTATTTACAACGTACGATAAATCTTCTGTTAAGTGAACTTACTTATAAAGGATTTTTCTTCTTTCCTATGCAATTCCGTGTTAGAAGATTTTATTACACAGAATTGTTAAATTTTTCAAACATCCTATATACAGAGAGTGGATTAACGATATTAACGATTCTGTTGTAAAATATATTGATTTTTAACAAAGCTCTGTTTTATTTAAATATCTGAATAATAACTAAAGCTAATTATTATTTTTTTTGACTGCCTGGATAGTTGAAAATCTGAAAAAAATATATATAGAAAAACCTTCTGAGATGAATTCACAAAGGATAGATAGAACTTCGTTATAGATAAGTTCTTTTTTAGCAATTCCATCGGCTCTAGCAAATGTATTATGTTTTGTTATTTTTTTCAAGCAATTTATCATATCCAATTAGTCCAATTTGCACGGATTAACTCCTTGGGGACGAGCAATACTTATAGATGCCGCAAAAAGGCTTAAGAATTTTTGTTTATTCCCCCTCCCCCCCCAGCAAAATTTTACTGTAAAGTTTGCCTTATTTAAATGGAGCGTTTCTCAACTTAATAAGGTATAAATTTCTTTTTTTAAAAAACCGGTGACAAACGTTAAAATTTTTGTAAAAGGCTCTTATTGCGAAGAAATTTAAAAAAATCCGTTTCAAAATGTATGTTTTCATACAGAAATTATTCTAAGAGATTTTAGACTACTGTAGCTCCATCTGTATAATATTTATTTGTTATTATTTGAAGATATTTTAATTCTGGAACAATGACAGCATAAAATAATATGCATTTTAGGATAAGACTGATTTCTGAAAGAATATCAAATGTATTTCTGATATACTTAATGGTGCATTTATCCATAATTAGTTCAAAGCAACGTGATATTTATGTGAGAAAAGAAAATTTAAAAGAATCAATATACAGGGTGGTCATAAAAAAATACGGATACAATACGGACCAATATACGGAGCTCTAGCGGCCAGTCCGCTCAACCGATCTAAATGAAATTTCAGATATAGCTATTTAGAGGTATGAGCTCGAGATTGTGTGAACGACAACAAAATGGCTCTCACGGTTACGGTTATAGTTACAGAAACTCGAAAATTTTCAATGGCAACAACCATTTTTTTTTCATCGCAAAATGCTCAGCGCATGCGAAAACCCTAATGAGCGATGGAACCGTACGTGTATCGCAAGAAACGGACATATTATGCACGCACAAAAAACCGTTCTGGGAATCGTCCCCCCCACAGAAAAAACTCGATTGGGACGCTAGGAGGAAATTTGCATATAATGCAGAGTCAGTACACTAATCTCTGATTACAATGCAGATCGGAGAAACTAAAATGTTTATTTTGATTACATATTTTCCACATGGGTGCCATCACCATCCAATGTGTAATTGCCTGAGATGGCACCCATGTGGAAAATGTTTAATCAAAATAAAAGTTTTAGTTTCTCCTACGCCATTTATTGAAAAATAATTTTGCGTAATGTCTCAAAAATTTACTCGGATAATTATTTTTATGAAATAAATTACCTAAAAATTTATAAACCTGTTTATTTACATTGAAATCATTACTGCATATTTTTCTAAATCTAATAAACTGATTTATAACTGTATTAATAAAAACCTTTTTATTCAGATTGGAAAACCAGTGGAGTAAATTTATAGTATAAAAAGCAAAACTCGATATTGATACTATTGTCTGAAATATTAAAAGAAATATCAAGGAAATCTACTTTGTTATCAATATTGTTTGCTTTATTTAATTTTAAGAAACTAGGATAAATTTTATTGTATTCATTATAAAAATCAAAATTATAAATTAATATGTCATCAATGTATCTATACACATGTAAATGCTTATTATATTTAGCTGTATAATTGTACAGTTCAATGTAAATAAACAGGTTTATAAGTTTTTAGGTAATTTATTTAAAAAAAATAATTATCCGAGTAAATTTTTGAGACGTTACGTAAAATTACTTTTCAATAAATGCAACTCTTTGGACTGGAGGCGTAGCTGAAGAGAATGCTGGCTTCTGGAGCTTGTTACTTGAAGCAGTCATCTCAAAGTCTACAATGTAGAAAGGATGGCAGTGGATGAAAAAACATGCAGAAATATGTCACGACAGGACAGAAAAGTCTATGATAATGGAAATGTGGACTGGTCTTCGTTCGAGTTAAAAATTTTTGTCACCTGCTAGAATTAAAGGGCCGTGCTTATCCAGTAAATTTATCTTTTATGCTAATAAGCGGGTACAGGCGGAGATGTGGCAGTTGCTTGCATTTTATATTTTATCATTTAGGATTTCATTAATATAAATGTTTATTCTTTAAATGAGTTAATTACGATTTAAAATATTGAGTGTAAATATTTGATTGCGTTACATCAATACTTAAGTAAAGCATATTTCTTTGAAATGATCTTTAAGTGATTTTTGAGTGTGTCATTTTCATATTTAATGCAAGACTCTGTCATATTACACGAAACCTGCTGATTAAGCTTTATTAAAAAAGTGGGGGAAATGTTAAAGCCGTTCCGCCTGCTCAAGAGTGATGGCTTGTATTCTGCGGGTGAATTTTTGTATTTTTTATATTGTTTAATATTGTTATTTTAATGATTACTGTTTATACATTATGCATCTAGTGCTTAATAAATATTTTCATGATATTTAAATTGTATATGTATGTTGCAATTGTTAAGTGCTGCATTGGCGCTTACGGTAGCAATACTCTACATGCTAAAAGCAAATATATATATATATATATATATATATATATATATATATATATATATATATATATACATATATATATATAACTTTGCCAATAATCACCCATCATCTTCTTTTCTCCCTTCAACTTAGAAATACTTCTATAATTATTTCTCCTATTTTCTTTTCTCTTTTTATTTAATTAACAAAATCTTTTTTTTCAATTTTTTAAGGATTTATTTAATTACTTATTTTCTATTATTCATTTATTAATTTTTTATTTTTTTACATTTTAATGTGTTCATTCCTTTTTATTTCCCTTATTTGTTTTTCTTCCCTTAATTTCTTTAATCATTTTGGCAAAACTTTTAACTTTTGCATTTGTTTGTTTGAGATTGGTGATCAGCCAGCGTTACCTTTCGCATTCGATGTAAGACCTCCTCGCTGCTATTTCTATTAATTTCCGACCTTATCCCCTTATGGACAAATGCTTACTTTCAGTGTCGATCGGCTATTGAAATTTTAAATTAAAACGCGCCATGTATATTCTTTCGTTCTATGAAGATTTATGTAAAGTTTTACTATTTAATTAATTTTATAAATATATCTCAAAATGTTAAGTACTGTGCTTTGTAATATGCTTTCTAAAGAACTTTTTAACAAACAAAATCAAGATAGCTTTCGTACAACACACATGAAGGGCACATTTTTAAGTGCGATCCTAAAGCTATAAATACGCATCACCTATAATCGTCGTCTGTCTGTTTTTTCATCTCTACACATATAGGCAAGAAAAAACTATATTTTAGGTTCGATTTCTAATGGTTTTAATGCGATTTCTAACATAACGGTATATACGGAATAGTTTAAAAGTTCAAATATATAATTGCTGTAAACGTTGGTCGCGTCTTATAACATTTTATGAAAATTGGATGCATAGTTCAATTAAAGAGACAGTAAAAAGTGTTCCGTTACTTTACTGGCAAAAAGAGAAAATAGTTTCCAGTGGATTTATGATGTTACAACATTTGAAACATAATGAAATTGATATGCATTTATAAAGTGCTAAACTATGCATTCTGAAGAATATGCACTGCAAAGAATATTTTACTTATTTACAGGGCCACACATAAGTATTCCGTTACATAATGGTATATGGCAATCATTTATTTTTTCGGCTTAATTATCATATTAAATTATTTCGCATATAATGAAACTGATGTATGTTGTTGATATTTACTACAAGTTACCTCCTGTGTAACAAAAAATGCATAGTATTAACAGAAATGCACGAAAATTTTCCTATATCATACTATATCCGAGGTACTGCATATAAGCAAAGATTGCTAAAAGTTCATTTTTAGTTTTGATATGAATTTTTAAGATTATTATTATTAATATTATTATTTATTGTACAATACGTCGTGTGTAGAATTGGCTGTAGATCACACACAGGATTATAATAAAAAAATCGAAAGGTCCACTAAATATTCATGAATATAGTTTAAAGATGGATTTTAAAAAAATTATGCAGTATTAGGCGAAGTTATATTTAATATACTAAGATATGTTTGTAGAATATAGATAAAATCATATAGAAAGCCGCACAAAAGATTAGATTCATGGTCGTCTATGAAGTGCGATAATCTCTTAGATAATATGATTTCAGTAGTTTTAAGTCTGCTTTAATTTTAATTAAATTTTAGTTATATAAAGGCGTGTATTTAAAGATAGTTGGTAAAACACAGGTATGTACACAGTTTTCAAGTAATGTTTCCGTGAATTAGCATAGATTGATTTAAGTGAAATTTTAGCCTACTACACGTTTTGAATACAATTTAACATAGTTGAAAAATGTTTATGAATTCACTTTATCTGTCCATCTGTCTGTTTGTTAGTTTGTCTTTCCGAACTGTAACTTGAGTTAATATAGTTGGATTCATTTGTAATTGATATATATTATTGAGATTTACTATTATATGTTCGGTATTATTATAAAGTATGTAACGTTGATAGTTTATTTATAGAGACACTCAAAAGCAGTCCGTTACATCATGGTCTATGGGAAGCTGTCCTATTTATATAAATATTTAGCAATTATAGCCGCCATCTGGTCCGTAAGTATATCCGCATAATAGTGCCGAAACTACTGTGTTGAATGGTGTGAAATTTTATACATAATGCATAATTTTTGCAGAATTTTGTCAAGTTATTTGAAAATTTTATGAAAATCGAAGCAAAACTTAAAATTTTATGAGTAAAAGTTTTCTTCATTCCATAAAATACTATCATGCATACTTAATTCGATGATATCCGATGATAGGTAATGACTCTTGATAGATAGGGTAATTACGTTTATTTAAAATGGAATTCTATTTTTTCCGTACTACTGAATATGTTTATGTAATCGTAATAAATTTTATATTTATGCATTATTTCATAAGAGAGGAATAAATATTGCACCTAGATTTCAATATTTATATGTAAAATTTCGTTCTCGCGCGAAAGTACCACATTTGTCACATTTGACGAACAATTTCGGAGTTGTTTCTTTGAAAATTGCTTTCAAATAAACATCATAAAACCCGAATTCCAACCAGAATTCCATTAATATGGCGTCTAGAGAATTTAACAAGAATTAAATAAAAAAAAAAGCTTTATAGCAATTTTTTTAATGTGTTATTTTCAAAAAGTATTCTCTAAATATAGTTTCATTTTTCTTTTCTTTAGTTATTTGTATGTCGAAGAATATATCGAGAATTAATTTATAATAAATTTCATTTATTTTGAGTTTTATGTATAACGAAGAATGATAAATTAAATAAGAACCTGTTTTTTTTTTATTTTTACATATTTTTCTCATTTTGGGTTCTTTTCTTTTTACTTATTAATCAGTAAGATATGGTAAATAATGTATTTCTATACTATCTATTAATTTGTAAAAGTAAAATATAATTAATATGTAAATCGGATCGATAGATCAATTACAGGGACAATCAAAAGGATTCCGTTACATTACGGTCAATCCGGAAAAAGTTTCAAATGCATTTTAATCGTTTGAAAATTAAAACATATAATTATTGCGTAATTTTGTCGTTTCATTTCAAATGTTATGAAAATCGGATGCATTGATCAATTACAGGGACAATCAAAAGTATTCCATTACATTACGGTCAATGGGAAAAAAGTTTCAAATGCATTTTAATGATGTTACACTCATTCGAACATAATAGAATTGGCATGAATCTATGAAATATATACTAAAATATGCATTCTGTACAATCTGTGATGCAAAGAATTTTTATTATTAAATTACAAGGCCACACAAAAGTATTCCACTACATTATACTATACGGGGAAACACTGTTTGGGGCGTGTTTTAAATATATTCAACTATTTCACATTTTATGAATAAAATGTACGTTCCTGAGGTGTAATAAAAATTACTTCCTGCATATTTACAGAAACACAAAGATTTCGACTACTATACTGTATACGAAGTACGTTCTACGATATCAGCAAGATCTGAATATTTTTTTAACTTCGTTATCGTACGAACGCACCTCATTTGCTACGTTCACGTACAATTTCCAACTTGTGTATTATAAGTAGTTGCACACTTAGTAGAGGGAAGTTACTTTTTTCCACGACTGCACACATTACAAATGTGAATATAAAATATCTTGACTAATTTTTCCTTTTTGTGATATACCATAAAGCGAAATATTTTACAGTAAATGAGAAGCTAAAATAAATCTTATTTATTGATAATGCTTTTTGACAAGGAATATTTCTTATAACATATTCTTTTGGCACTGACACTTTGATTAAGCATAATTATATATTTTTTCATATAAAATTTATATTTAAATTTCATTATATATTTTGAAAATACACTTTCACTTTAGTTAAATTAAAGTAAGAAGCTTGAAAATCATTGGTGATAATTATTTTTAAAAATGCATACTAATAGATAAAACAAAATCACAAGTATTAATTATTAAAATTTTCGAATTGCATTAATTTACACGTATAATTTAAACAAAAGTTATTTTTTTCCAAAAAAGCATTAATATGTTCTTAATGCTATAAGTACTAGTATGAAAAATATAAAATTGAGAATTCGAATAAAAGATGACGTAATAAATATAAATCTATCAAAAAACTTGTTGTTTAGCAGTTCATATTTCTTCAAATATTAGTCTCATAATTCATAATTTATGCTATAAAACATTTAAAATTACATACTCAACGTATTTAAATTTGGATTTTTGGTATTAAAAATCACATAAAATATTAATACGCTAGAGCTGTAATTTCAATAGATATGAATAAAAACATGAAAATGTAATTTAACATTAAAAGCACTTAAATTTGGCATGATTATAATTCAAAAACGTATCATACAAATCATTTGAAATTTGGCTTCTAGTCATAGTTTGAAATGAAGATTTAAAATACATTGTTAGAATTCGATATTGGAATTTAATAAACAAAGTTTTATTTAGTCTTCATCTGTAGATACGCCCTAACTGAATTTTATATACATCACTAAAAAATAGACATTGTTTCCAATCATTTGTCATCAGTAGCTTTATTGTATTAGTGCTAATTCGGAGTGTTTACTTTTTTTCACGATTATACGTATTTCTAAAGATTCATTATCGAAACTAATTTCAAATTTTTTCCAGAACATTCCGTTCGCAGAAAAAATAATGAAAGAATTTTGTTATTTTTTAATAACAATATCTTTTCATTATTTCATTAGTCCTTGTGAAACATTGATGCAATGAAAAAAAAATAGAAATGGCATTCTTCTAAATTAAAGTTTTAAATTTGTTGTCGGATTGTTATGTTTTATACTCTAGATCTGAATACAAAAGTTCAACACCTTTATAAAAATACATTTTACTCTTCCTAATTTGTTTGGAAAGGTTTCGATATTATATTTTTGTTTGTATGTGTGTTTTTTCATTTGTATTTCCATAAGCGAATTCGTTGTGAAAATTACAAAATTCCATTCAATTTGCTTATGTTTTACACAGAGAGATCAAGATAATAATTAGAACAGAATAAGCATTCAATTAAATATTTTTTTAATTATTGCAGATTATTTACATTTCGTTTTTTTTCTTTTAGTTCTTTAACAAAGGCTCGTGTAATTATACTTTTTAATATCAAAATGCATTTTTGCTTTTAAAGGTGGTTAATATAATATTAATCCTTTTGATTTGACATTGCTTTGAGGCCATTATCAGTTTTGGCTTTCGCCTCGAATGATCCATTACACACAGTAAAAAAAACCAATCCAGAACAATTTTATTTCGCATATCCATTATATATTTATTTCACTACAAAGAGACAACTTACCACCGATGTCTTATCCGGATTCGAACCAGGACCTCTCGGAGTGGCAGTAGCTGCCACTACTGATCACGCCAGTAGGACAACTATCTTAATCCTTTATTAAATTAAACTATTCCATTTGTTTTAAAAGCATACAAATAAATGTAATTCTAGTATTTTTTTCAAATGCTATTTATACTATTGCCCAATGTTGATCTATTACAATAATTTTTCGCCATTTATTGAGAAATGTATTATTTATAATTAAAATTAGGAAATTAGACGATAATTAGTATACATATCTAAATAAATTTTATTTATTCATCTTTAAAACATCGATTAAATAAAGATGAAATAAAATTTTTTGAGGTCGCTAAAGGTTGAATGATGAATGATTTCCTAATTTTGAAAACTAAATTAAATTATTATGATTAAAAATAAACTTAAAGGGTCCTGTGTATTTTTAACGGTGTTAATTTACAAAATCTATTGTAAATTTACCGAATAACTTTTCCTTTATTTAACAGAATCGTGGTTTTGTTTCATTTCTGCTATTTTACATGACTTAAGGTAATGGATTATCCGCAGGTTCTCTGTAATCTATATATTATGCTAACGCATGTGGCGCAAAAATCACGATTATTTTATTAATTGTTTAATGGCAGCGTCCAAATGAAACGCATCTTTTGGGTTACTTTGCAAAAGTCCTTGGTCAGATTTAGGCTGTGGTAAATACGATTTATTTATGTTTTGTTCCTTCGCAGCAATTAAGGAGCTTTTGAGTTTCAAATTAAAGTTATGTACTATAAATGAAGTGAGTGAAAGGATTATACTATTATATATTAAATAATTAATGAAATACGAAAAAATGCCACGGGTCAGGATAGCATAAAAATACCGAGTTCTTGATTTATTAGCACAGATGTCATATATGCATAACATTGGCACGTTATTTTTATGACGCTGATTTGGCAAAGAATTCTTTTTTCAAATACTAGTTACAGACATATTTTTAAACTAATTTCTAATGTTTTAAAAAGGAAATAATAATAAATATAAAAAGTTTAGTTAATAATTATAGAATAAAACAATTTATATCATTTTAAAATAGAAAATAAAAGTAAACAAACAGTTTATTAATAAATAAATAAAAATTGCAGGGTTACTATGTGGGACACATATAATTGCCATTTTGTTGCAATGTCGCCAATGTGGACCGTATATGATATCTGAGACTAAATTATGAATAAAAGCAATCATAATATGATTTTATGCTTAGTATACATTCAAGGGAGACCAAACTGGTTGCCAAGAGCGGGTAGTTTCACAGAAAAGTTTTAACCAGTGTATGTTGGGAATATAAATTAGATGAATGTTTACCAATTATTAATAGCGTAAAGTGAATGATTAGAATATCTTGAGGGAAAAAAAATCTCAGTGTAAATTTTATAGATGAGGCGATTGAATCCGTAGTAGATAAAGTCCATTTTAAATAACGACAAATAAGAAAAATCCTGCGTTAAGCATAGATTATGAAACACTTTCATTTACTTCGTTGTTTAGGAAAATAAGGTATAATCAATAATAAGGTAAGGTAAAGTCCATAGTCAAATATGTAATTCAGTACTTCTGATTAGCCCTGTATTTGATCTGTCGGTTGATATACTACATATTGGGGAAATTTAGTTTAGCAAGAAAACGCCTAACTGTCAGAAATTTCTCTTTCAGAAATTTACACTAACAGATGAAAATATACTTGAATATTTTTGTTAAGCCCTGTAGTTTACCTAGTACCTTTATTACATGCGAGTATTTTGCTAAACTTTAGAATAAACAAAAACTCTCTTAAAACTACCTAAATCACATTTCCAGAAATTATCATCCATAAGAGACCATGTAGCCAAATCTCGGCATGATTCTGTATACCATTTTATATATATTCTACATATATTTCGTAATAAACTGAAAGCAGTTCAACTTAAAAATCCGTAACTTATTTTAAAAGAACCTTTAATTAAATTACGCTCATATTCCGATACCTTTACGAGCTCTTTTGTGTAACCCTGTATATCAAGTATAACAGTTATTCACACTATATAATATGCCTGCATTTAGTGAAACTTAAAAGAACATTTAAAACGTAGAAATACATGCAACTGTATATAAATTACGTAAAAAGTGCGCAATAAAATACATAAAAACTTAAAAATACATTTACAGTACTTTTAAAGAGATCACAACGTTTTCAACCGCCGCTAACGCGGTGTTCGTCAGTGAGAGAAATTCTAAATAACAGTTATTGCTGCTTGGCGTTATCAGGCTCATCCGGAACAGTCCATTTAACACCGAGGGGGGAGGGGGGAGGAAACGGTGTAAAAGGGGAATAGAAAAACTGTTGAAAATATTTCAAAAAGCACAGGCTTAACTATTACGAATAAAATTTCTCCATATTGAGTGAATATCGTAGGAAAGTGCATCATTGCATACTATTTCTTTATTGGATATTATTTCGATGGATTCTTTAACGATTGATTCAAGGTGAGTAGTAGTATGAAAGATTATTTTCGAACTATTGAAATCTACTTCCATAGGCTCAGTTTGTGAAAATCTTGTAAGTGCGGTGTGGCGTCTACCCAATCTTAAATCTGCGTCATGTTCTTTCAATCTCTTTTGAAGTTTCCTTAATGTCATACATATGAACATATATTTCTTTTCATGGTCTCAGGATGAATTGCATTCTTTTCTTGATAAAATCAATAGCCTTGACAACAGAATAAAATTCACTCTAGAAATTGAATAGAATCGACGACTTTCCTTTTTAGATGTTTTACTAATCAGAAATATGAATAATCAGAGCCTGGATCGTAAAGTTTTTAGGAAAATTAACAGGTCTAATTCTACAATCCCATTTACTTGCAGTTCTCCAATTAATAACAAGCTAACATCTTTTAATTTTTACATAAAAAGGGCTTTTCAGGTTTGATCAATCCAATTTCTGAATGAAGAACTAGATTTAATTAGAAAAATAGCTGCCGAGAATTCCGTCCCCTCCGTTTATTTGAAAGAATCATAAGCAGTTTTAAAGTAGAATATCAAGATATGCAAGTTAAATATCCCATAAAAAATGTAAAATTCTGTAAATTTAATTATATTCCGAAGTTTTTTGAAGGCATAAGACATGTACTAGCTAAGTTTGATAATGTATTAATAGCCCTCCCTCCCTCTAAATTAAGAGTTGTGTTGAACATAAAGATTGACCATATTTAAGACATAAACAGACATATTCCCCTTTTACTCCGTTTCTTTACCCCCCTCAGTTTAAAATAAGCTATTCCTCATGAGCCTGAGAACGCCAAGCAGCAATAACTGCCATTTAAAGTTTTTCTCACTGCGAAGATCGCGTTAGCGACGTTACTGAAATGTAACAGAAAACTTTTAATTATCCCTATAAATAAACTATTCATGGTAGAAACTTTATTTTAATAGGTTTCTTGATAGAGTAAACTTCAAAAGCCTCTACAAATTTCATGGCAATTCGAGTATATTTACGAGAGTTAGAGCGTGGACAGATTGGTAGGCAAATCGAACGTATAAAATCTTTTCGACTTTGTTGGAAATTGTTAAAAATAAGATAGTCCTTTTAGAGTATGCATAAGATACGTTTTATCAGGAAAAAAATCTGTTTTCACAAACTTTTTCATGAAATGTCAGCTGTTTACAGACTTTGTTTACTGTCGGGATGGATAAAACAGATGTTATGCTCTTTCTATTTGGACATTCTTAGGTGCGTTCGTAATTATGTAAATAAGTAGCACTTATAGACTGTCATTCAGTCCGTCCGTCTGTCCGTCCGCATAAACTACCCAACCGAATCGTTTGAAATTAAAAATATATAATTATTACGGGGACAATCAAAAGTATTCCGTTTCATTATTGTCAACGGGTAAAAAGTTTCAAATGCATTTTAATCGTTTAAAATTTAAAATCTGTCATTATTACATAATTTTACATGTCATTTCAAATTTTAGGAAAATGGGATGTATAGATCTATTACAGAGACAATAAAAAGTATTCCTTTACATTACGGTGAACGAATGATATGAATCAATGAAGTCCATATTATAATATACATTTTTCACAAACTGTGGTGCAAAAAACATTTGTTATTAATTTGCAAGGCCACACAAAAGTATTCCGTTACATAATGGTATAGGGAACACATCGTTTGGGGCATGTTTTAAATGCATTAAAATATTTCACATTTTATGAATATGATATTGCTGAGGTGTAATAAGAGGTACAATTCCTGTATATTTACAGGAACACAAAAAGATTCCGACCACTACAGTGTATCCGAAGTTCTGTCTACTATAACAACAAGATCCGAATATTTTTTAAACTTCGTTATCGTACGAACGCACCTCATTTGTCACGCTTTACGTGCAATTTCCAACTTGTTGAAATGGAACATCGATTACCATGTTTGTTAGCCTACACTAGGTTAGCCTATACTTTGTTACACTAGGAACAATTATTGTTTTTGTCAAGATGCTGCATCAATTTCATTTAATTGATTAAGTAGTTGTGAAAAGAATATAATCAATTTAAAAGTTCAAAGAAACGCTATATTTTCTAAACAAACTTTGTAAATTAGTCACCGGATTATAATTTTAAATAAATAAATAAATAAATGTCCAACAAAGAAATTCATTTTATTCTTAGTAATTTTTCAATTGTTTCTTCTTAATTCTATTTCAGATTTTTTCTCATAATTTTCTTTTTTTAAGTGCATACGTTTTGAAAATAAAGTAAAAATAAATTTCGTTTATTTTGCACTTTTCAAAAAAGAAAGAGGCAAATGCACAATAATTAAAACAGAATTTGCTTTTGTTTAAGAGTTTTTTATTCAAATTATTTTTTTCCTTGCTTTGCTTTAATTCATTCAGAAGTGTATGTGTATTTTTGCGTTTTTTAAATTATTTAACTGTTTTTGATAGGAAAAGTGTAATTAATACACTTTAAATTTTTTTTCTAACAAAGTTTTTACTAAAATTTTTCATCGTAAAATTTAACATGCTTTAGAATTTAACCAACGATTAAAAAACGCTTTATTTTAATTAAATAAAAAAGAAGTTTATAGCATATTACAAGTTTAAATTCATTAAATTTTATTTCCTTAAATTTTCCTTTTTCATATTCAATCTATCAGTGAAAAAAAATTCCTTTTCAGGAAAATATTTTCAAAACATAAAATTTAGGTATAAACATTTTGTACATGATTTTTTACTTTCACATATCTTTACAAAAAGAAAGTCTTGCTTTAGAGAATTTAGAAAATGTCTGTAAGTGATAAAAATGTACCAGGAGATTTGTATAAAAAATTAATGTACAGAATTTTACAGATTTTTAGATTCAGTTAGATCTTGATATGGATACTGATGCTGATTTGTTTTTGTATATCGTCCAACAGCTAAAGTTAATAAGCTATTTTTTAACGATCTCTGATACAGTTCTATTATAAAAACTAAATGCACGAATTTTGATCAAACAACAGATTCAATTTGTCCTTGTTATAAATTGATGCTTATTATTTTTTATTGTAAATTGTCACACAGGTGGTGCTGCATTTTTCATGCTTATCGCAGTACCTCTATCTCAAGAATTAATGCACGGATTTTCATATAACTTTAAAATCAGCGAGACATAACATAAATTATTGCTGATTTGGTTTTCTTGACAATCCTTTTATTGGTTACGCTGCTATGCTGACATTTTGACGATTTTCAAAACAGCTTTGCCCAAGCACTATTGCATGGATTTTAATCAAACTTCAGATTCATGATATGCATTGATACTGTTTATCTTTTGGCGCAATTACCTTGACATGGGACACTGCTTTGGAGTATTTTGTATGATTTATATGATTTCAGTGATAGTCATATCTCAGGATCTAATGCACGGAATTTAATATCTTTAGAATTCTCATGACGGAAATAGATTGCCATTTCATTTTGGAACTGTGCTAACGAATTTTGAGTATTAACATGTATGAGGTAAAAGAAAATTTTGTGATTGGTACATCTAACTAGTTACATTTTACATTATAAAGAAATTGTTCCCAACTTTTCATCTAAGCTTGATTAATACAATCAGTTAACATCCAACTAACTAATTGTATAACATGTTGACCAATTTGTTTTTTAAATTTTTGTTATATCATTGTGTTTAGTAACGTAGTAAAAGAAACTTTATCACATAGAAACAAGTATTTTGCATGATGATTTCTAGTGGTTGTTATAGCTCTGTCAGAATTATTGCACTTATAAATATATTATGTGATAGTGTGATTCATGCTGAATACTAGACTCAAGTTAGACTGTTTTGTTTGTAAAACAACATTGTAAAAATTGCAGTAAAATAGGATGCAATAAAAGAAAATTATATCTAATTTTACTGGAATTTTTATCTCAAAATTTGATGGCAATATTGGTGCCAGCAGTTTTTACCCTAAACTTAACGTTTTTTTTTTTTTTTTTTTTTTTTTTTTTTTTTACAGTGAAGACGCCAATATACTCAACTTTTCTAAAAGTGCATAAAATAAAGAGAACAAAAATCAAATAGGAGAGAATATCTAGATGAGATTAATTCCGATACACTTCGAATATTTACAGTTCCGCACAAAACCTATTGTTTGCAAAATGTAACTTGTGTTTTACAAATTAGCCTCAGATATTTCGCCGAAAGTAGCAACTATTTGTATGTTTTTGAATCTATTGAAATCAGTCATTTTGTTACAATAACATATTTTTTTTACATTATAAACAGTAACAAAAAATAATAATAAGTCAATATTTTAAATCAAGGAAAATATTCACCGGCCTCTTCTCACTTACACTTCATTCATAAAATATTTTTTTATCTTTATAAATGACATAAACAAATATATTTTCGCGATTTATGTAAACATGCCCTAAAAACAGAATTTGTTTTGCAGACACTGGTTTTCTTTGCAAAAATATTTGATATGTATTTTTTATATTTTAACGGCTACTGTATACATATCATTTTAGCCCTTTCCGGTCTCGTGCACTATTAATAGTACATGTCTTCTCCTCGAGTATTAATTTGTCTTAACAATTATTTAGTTATTTTCTATATGTAGAAATAAAAGACGATGCCTTTATTTATTAGGATTTAATTATGTTTTGACACTTAGTAATAACAATGACGATAAAATTTTATTTAATTCTCTATGAATCTTTGGTGATTCGTTTATTTTATACATATATTTCACCCTATAAACATAAAATTTCGGTTACTTTTCTGAACCAATCATACGTAATTTATTATTGCCTTAGTACTAAAAGACTATACCTTTATTTATTAGGATTTAATTATATTTTGACACTTAGTACGATGACAATGGAGGTTAATTTAATTCTCTATGAATCTTTGGTAATTCGTTTATTTTATACATATTTTTCACCCTTTGAACTTAAAATTTCGGTAACTTTTTTAAACCAGTTATTTTTAATTTATTATTGCCTAAGTAGTAAAAAGTTATGCCTTTCTTTTTAAGATATCGTTTATGTTTTGACACTGAATAAAAACAATGACAATAAAAGTCAATTTAATTCTCTATGATCCTTTGGTCATTCGTTTACTTTATACATATATTTGACCCTTTAAATTTAAAATTTCGGTTACTTTTCAGAACCAATCATGTGCGATTTATTATTGCCTAAGTAGTAAAAGGTCACGTGTTTCTTTTTAAGACTACATTTATGTTTTGACATTTTGTTATAACGATGATAATAAAAGTTTATTTTATTCTCTTTGCACCGTTGGTGATTCGTTTATTTTATACATATACTTCACCCTTTAAACTTAAAATTTCGGTTACTTTTCAGAACCAATTATGTGTGATTTATTTTTTCCTTTGTAATAAAAGACTATGATTTTCTTATTAGGACTTTATTTATGTTTTGACATTTAGTAATAACAATGATAATAAAAACTTATTTAATTCTCTTTGTTTTGTTAGTGATTCGTTTATTCTCCACATGAATTTAAATCTCCACCCTTTAAGCTTAAAATTCCGGTTAGTTTCTAAACCACTCATGTGTGTTAAACGCCAAAGAAAACATTAGAAAGTTCTAATACCCTCACAAACCCCGTTGTATTATGTCACTTTACAAACGTCTTCCAAAACTATTGCTTTGATCATTATCATAACAGTATGAATTTAATATTCCACAAAATAAATAAATTCGTCAGATTTCAGACAATGAGATTATCTTTAAACTTCACTAAGTCTATTTGAATATCTACGATTAGCATTATTAAAGTGTAAGTAATTTTGTTCTCAAAATTAAAAAAAAAAATGTATCGGAACCGAAAGAGTTAAATGTTAACAGTCATTTGTAACACTAAATAAGTCATTTTGAATTTATTCAACAGTTCAAAAATATACTATCATTAAGTATACATACATTTAACAAGGATTATGAAACTCTTGCTCTCAGTTACGAATGCAAACGTTCAGCTGCGAGAGAAGTGCACATAGAAATGAAAAGCAAATAATTAAGGGGATACACTATCTTGAAATTGGTCAAAATTTCGGTTTTCTTTTTTATAGTATTAACTGAAAGCTTCTTTAATTGTAAATATTTTAACATCTAACTTTTACCTTTACGCCAATTATATCGTGAGACGATGAAAGATTTTTAATAGATTCAGTGCAATCGCTCATACAAATGGAAACATTACACTGATTTGGTGCCTGTTCATATTTTTATAACCTTTATGTTTGATAAATACTAAGCATTTTTTGCTAATTTAGACAGAGGTTTGATTTTTTTTATTTGTTCTCCTCTCCTTGGTATGTTTAATATTTTTGTGCATGGATTTAACATTCAAGTTTATAACTTTTTTTTAAAAATATTTAAATTCAGAGTTTGTTGAATTTTCTTCATTTTTTTATATACACAAGAGAAAAAATTCTATTTAAAGTTATATCCGATACATCTAAAATTCCATGCGCAGTTTTATTTAATATATTCTAATGAATGAGAAAAAAAATCGAAACAAAAATATTCATATTTGTAAAAAGAGTCGAGATTTAAAAAAAGGTATTTAAAAAAATTAAATTTTAGAAAAATAAGCTGTTTTATACGATTTTTTAAATTTAATTTTTAGTACTAAGTATTGTGCCACCATATATATTACAGTCTTATTCAAAATTGAAGAGATGATTTCAAAGGTATTCTATCCCCTTAAAAAATAATTTAATTGTACATTTATTTTTTTTTATTACGCTATGCAATACAACTATCAATGAAAATATCAGAAGAAATTCTCTTTCAATTAAGCACACTTATACAAACGGTTTCCAGATTATTATTTTTTATCCGAAATATGGGACCGAAAAAAAAATATTTTTAAAGGAAATTCATTTTATTTTTGCTAATTTTTCGGAATGTGTTCCTTAATTATAATTCCGTTTTTATCTTTTTAGTTTTATTTTTAGAAGCATATATATTTCCAGTATTAAGTAAAATAAATTTATTTGTTTTTGCATTTTGCTTCTAAAGAACGATAATAATTGGAACTAAATGTGTTTTCAGTATTTTGAGGGATTTTGTTTTCGGTATTTTTTTCCATTTTTGTTTTATTTGTTATAGTTCATTAAAGAAGAATTTAGAAGCTATTCATTTCAATATCAAATTTGCATTTTTGAGTAAAGAAATGTAATTAATACGTTTTTATTTATTTTTTCTTTTCTCAAAACATTTCCTTTTAAGTTTTAAAAATAAAATAGAAAATAAACTTTCTTTTTAGGAAGTTAGAAATGTGCTTTTATGATCTATATGTTTTTTGTTTAATTTAAATCCATGGTTAGGAAGTATATTTTTCATTTAATTACATAAAACATATAATTTTATTCGCAGAATATTTCATTAAATTGTATTTTTTAAAATCTTTATTAATACACAATGAAGGAATTACCAAATTAAAAAAAATCAAATAATTGAAATTTAAATATGACTTACGTGCATCTAATTCATAAATAATATGTATTTAATCAATACTTGCTGATAGTTAGATGGCCATTAATGGCACAAAGATCACAGATAATTTAAATTATACCGAAATTCGCTATGTGTATAGTATTTTTAAATACGATAATTGTGGAATATAAATCTAGTTTTAATATATAAGGCAGCGAGAATGTAAAGCTTAAAGAAATTCAAATACTTATAGATCTGAAAAAATATCCATATAATCGTTTTTTTTTTCATGATCTAATAACTTTGTTTTTTTTTCGCAAATGAAATGATTTCACTGATAATGTATAGTATTACATGAAACCACACAGATAAACTAGCGATAAGTCACAATAATAATAATAAAAATTGTACAAATAACCATAAAAAAATTCAAAAACGAACTAGACGCATTTCGAGCTGGAAATTTCAATAGTCTGTGACGTCTTGCAGATATGTATTTACATCCACTGATGGCTAGATGTTAAAATTTCCACCTTGAAATTTATCCTTTTGTTTCATTTCATTTATCTATCATTTTGAGTTCATTTGAGACTGCGTCCCCTTGCAGACAAGTATTTACTTCTACTGATAGCGAGATGTTAAAATTTCCAACTCGAAATGCCCTTTTGTTTTCATTTGTGATTGCACCTCCTCACGGACATGTATTTACATCCACTGATGACGGATTGTTAAAATTTCCAGATCGAAATCCATACTTTTGAGTTGATTTGTGACTGTGTTTGCATGTATACAAGTATTTACATCCACTGATAGCGAGATGTTTTTCCAACTCGAAATTGATCCTTTTGTTTTCATTTATGACACTATTCCCTTACGGACATTATTTACTTCCACTCATGGCGGGATGTTACAACCTCTAGCTCGAATGCATCCCTTTGAGTTCATTTGTAACTGTGTCATCTTGCAGTTATGTATTTACATCCACTGATGACTAGATGTTAAAATTTCCACCTCGAAATTTATCCTTTTGTTTTCATTTGTGCCTGTATCCCCTTACGGACATGTATTTAATTCCACTCATGGCGGGATGTTAAAACCTCTATCTCGAATGCATCCCTTTGAGTTCATTTGTGACTGTGTCCCTTTGCAAACAGGCATTTACTTCCACTGATGTCGGGATGTTAAAATTTCCAGATCAAAATCCATGCTTTTGAGTTCATTTGAAATTGTGTCCCTATGCTGACATGTATTTACTTCCACTCATGGAGATATGTTAAAACTTCCAGACAGAATGCATTCGTTTGAGATCATTATCGCAATCTCTCAATCTCAAACCTCTATCACAATTTGTTCGGGAAATAGAGTATTTATAGACAAATAGACAGACCAGACAGACGGACGGCAACATTTTTTTCTAAAAATATGTTTTTTGGAAAATCCAGTGTCTAAAACGTGTAAATCCGCCCATTTTTTTTTTTCGATTTTCAAAACGATTGCAAGATTTACCCTATACGTATGATGGGAAAGTAAAACGTTATCATTTTCATAAAGTACAATGATTATTACTAATATCATCACTGTAACTGATAAAGATCAATCCAAAGAACTGAATATCAATTATTTTCTCTGTATCAGATAGAAACATTAAGCAAAAAGTAGAATTTGTTCTTAATGAATACTTAAAAATAGTCGTTAAGGGCCACTGCAGTATTTACGCATCATGGATATACATAACATAAAATGTGAAAATAAAATATGTTTAAAATATGTTTAAAAGTACTATACAGAAAAGATGTTCCTTTAAGGAAAATTAAAATGTTTAACCTAAAAATAATAAAAGAAGAAAGTAAAAAAAATGCTTTAGAATGAAATCTACATTATCCTTGAGGCATTATCAAGACATATATGTCAAGACATATGCCAAGAATTGATACAGAATTATATAAATTTTAATACAGTAAAATCGCTTAAACGGACACTCCCGAAAAGCAGACACCTCTGTTTAACGAACATTTCTTCATTCCCCACTCCGAAAAATTGAATTTTTGTATATTTAACCTCTGAATAACTGTCATTCCGAATAGCGGACAATAATTTTCTGGCGGTAAAGAATAAACATTTTTTAACAAGAAATAAAAGAGGAAAAAAAATCAAAAATCCTCAAAATTTATCAGGGCAATGTGTCACAAATTTGTAATCACAAATAATTGTAGGAGGTGGGTTGGGGAAATATCCTTCTTCCCAAGTCCAGTGATGAAATAAGGGGAGTGATCAGAGAGGAAAAATTCCCTCTCCCTGGAGCATTGATATGTCCCTAGGATGATTTGAGAGTTTATGCTTTTAAGGTCAAAAAGTGCAATTATCCCCCTGGAACTTTATGATGCCCCACCCCATAGACACAGAAATCCCTCCCGGAAAAAAACATATCACGTTCCTCTTTGAGAGATTTGGGGTTTTCTGCTGATTAATGCCTAAATTAAAAATTTCCTGATCCACACAATTTTATTTTAGTTTTATTGCTTAAAAATAATTCTAATTTTTGATTAATTATATAATAAATGTTTTAGGACATATAAAAGTTAATTAATACAGTATTAAGTATTCCTTGAGATGTTTTGAATAGCAAAGGTTTTCCCAATAGCGGACAGTTTCTGCGTTTCTGAGGTATCTGTTATTTAGAGGTTATACAAGAAAATTCCTTTATTATTCAATAAAAAATAAATTTACCTCTTAAACTTCAAATTGTTTTCAAAGGATAATTTAAATATCTCAGATAATCAAAACCTCTTTTTTTATTCTCCGGACAATACGATATTTTAAAATCTAAAATGTGTACGTATGGCACACACCATAAAATATATTTCTTTAACTGAAAATATGATTTTTTTTTACATTTTTCCAATTTCTAAACCGATATACAGATTTTTTTAAATCACTAACATAGAGAAATTCGTGGATTAAACGGTAAATGACATAATAAACAATAAATGAAATCTCAATATGTTAACTGTATAATAAAGTCCATTTTGAAATGCATTTATTCATTTTTTTTTCACTAGTGTCACTGTAAATCTTCATCAATTAAGAGACGCATGCAGAAAAAAATGCTTCATTGCAGTTAATCTTTGAAAATATGCGCGCGAATTTCAGAAAAACTTTGAAATATTCTTTTATTGTAAAACTGGCAACCAAATCTGTTAGTATAAGTCATTAATCATGATAGAAACAGACTAACTATATTTAATCATCAAAAAGATTAATTTCAAAATCAATATATTGCAAATGCTTTTTCTGTAAATACAGCTGCTTATTGTAAAATTTTGATTAACTTCATAATATGGATTATGAATGCACATGTTGACTTGTCACATTCCTTTAAAAATTACATTACTCATTTAAATAATGTCGTCAGTTATTGAATTGCCTAATTGCTTTATGAAATATGCGCTAAGCAATTATCGGTTTCTTTACATATTTATTTACATTTACAAAGGGATGATCGATTTTGTTTCAATCTTTTAACTAGATTTTCCGGGTTTAATTTTAATCTATTGTCATATCTGAAAAGAGTTTAAACTGATATCGATTGTGTATTTTGAGAAATATTAAAAACTCAAAACTCAATTATTGACAAAATTAATAGAAGTAGAATTATTTATCCGATTTAGTTTAGAAAATACCATTTTGTATTTAATTTATTTTATAGAAGAAATGCAATCAATCATCGTGTCAGAAGAGAAGAGAATTTCCTTTTGAGGAGGGTTATAACAAACGGTTTGTGCCATAAACTTTGAAATTAAATATTTATATTTTACGAATGCTCCTTGTTCTTTTGTGCTCAATTTTTATTAAACATTTGAAATTCCAAAACTGCTATCCGACATCTGAATCTCGAACACGAGAATATTTATTTAAAAAAAAGCAATTTAATTTCGTAGAGAGGTCACTTATATTGAATCAACGTGGCTTACATAGTATAAAAGAAAAAAATGTGCTAAATAGCATCGTTGGTAGATCATACTCACATTTAAAAGAAATGGAATATATGCACTAAAAAGCATTAAAGTGCATTAAAAAACGCTTAAAGCTATAATAAACATAATATATTATGATATATATAACTGCTAAAACTACAATTATTTTGGATCTCGAATATTCTGAAAACATAATTAACATACTGAAAATTAATTTAAATAAAAAAATAACTTTTTTAAAAATAAAATAATTCAAATCACTACATTGTAGAAAAAGATTTTTTTTTAAACACAATAGTTCTTTTAAGTTTAAACTGTTTTGTGTGCGTTTTAAGTTTAAACGATTGAGTATTTTAAAAAATATTAAAAATTCAAAATTCAATTATTGACAAAATTAATAGACGTAGTATTATTTATCCGATTTAATTTAGGTGGAATTCGATTTTGTATTTATTTTAATTCATAGCAGAAGTGCTATCAATAATTGTTTTACAAAAGGAAAAAAATCCTTTGCATCATACCAGTACAATCATTTGGATGATTTATACCAAAATGTAAACAGAAATATTTCATATCAAGGACTAAAAGAAACTGAAGTTTGGTGAAAATCCGTGCATTAATTTTTTGAGATAGAGCTATTATGCAAATCATAAAAATGCATCACTGGAGAACCATTTCTTGAGGGATTTACACGAAAAAAAAAAAAAAAAAACACCCTACATCAATTCATGTCAAAAACTAACATAAATTGAAGTTTGATATATATCCGTGCATAAGTTCTTGTGATAGAGCTATTGCGAACACAGGAAAAAATGGAGCGCCACGCTAAGTCACACCAAAAACGAATATTCATCAATTTAGATCAGAGAATAGCTGAATAATATTTTTATTAATTTCGTATATTCGTTCTCGAGACTGAGCGCCCATAAAATTTGTGTCATATAAATAGAGACAGAGAGACAGAAAAACAGACAAACATAAAAGAACATGTTTTTTTTTTTTTTTTTTTTTTTGTATTTCTGACCCCTAAATCGTGTAAATCCGTTGGAAACCGGAATTCGAATTTTTTTTACGAATAAAATATTTTGTTCTCGTAAAAACAGAAGAAAGTAATAATTCTATTAATAACAATCATAGATTTTTATGTTCTTCATGAAATAGAATTATTATTTTTATATAAATAACTTAAAATAGTGACAACCTTTTTTTACTACTTCAATATCTCCTTAAAATATAACAAAAATCAAATATTTTGTGAATTAATATCCATTTATTTATTTAATAATTTTAGATCGTCAATTATTCTGAAAAGATGGAAATAGAGTTATATAAATAAATAAATTTATCAGAAAAGGTTTATTTTTTAACTGTCATTTTAGTAATTAAATAATAGAAAGTTACCGCACATTTTTATTTTTCAATAAAGGTAAAATTTCATTTTCTGTTTCATGGTTACAAAAAAATCAGAAATAAACTGTAATTATTTCCTCAGATTTCATTAAAAGAAAAAACAATCCTGATGCACTGCATTTCTTAAATAAAAAATAAAATATTTTCATTTACTGGTTTTAAAAAAGCCTTTTTTTCTCGTCGTTTTATGGTTCGTTACTATAATATCTCAAGCCATTAATTTAACAGAAAAAAATAAACCATTTCCAATATTAAGGAAAATGATTTTGTTTTAAAAAATCCTGTTCCTGATTTTTTTTTAATTTATAAAGAACTTTTTAAAATAATCTTCGTAATGAATAATTTAATAGGCTGTATAAAATTATAGCAAAACAAAACACCAATAAAAATTTATATTGCTGAGAGAGTTAGTTATAAAAATAAGAAAAAAAAATCAATAACAGTTTTATGTCTAGTAGCAATGGAAACCAAACAGTTTTTGGAATTAATAATTTTTATTAGTGAATTTATTAAGAACAATATTTGAATTTGAATTTGGAATTTCATTTTAAAACTGAAATTAGAAAGATCCAGCAAAGCTTATGCATCGTTCATTTTTTAAAAACAATAAGGTATATAAACTATTCTATTGTGTATTGACGTTTATTGTTATCTGAAAAATATGACACAGTGGAGAATGACTTGGAAATCATTTTAAACAATATTGTAAATTATCTTTTATTTATTTATTTTTATATTTCTTAGTTATTTGGAAATATATTCATTTTCAAACTTGAAAGAAGATTTTGTGTTTTATTCTGGAAAAATCCCCAAAATTAATTAAATACACTAAATAAAAATATCTGTAAATTCAGGAAAACATTGTATTTATAGATATTAGTAAAATAGACTGATTAATATTATTCATTATCGTTTATTATTATCTGAAAAAAAGGACAAGTCAAGAATAACTTGGGAATCATTTTAAACTACTATTATAAATCATCGCTTTAAATGTATATTCATATATTCCCTAATTATTAGAAAATGTATTAATCTTTGAAATTTAAAAGAAAATTTAGTATTTTCTTCTGGAAAAATCAACAAAAAAAAAAAAAAAAAATACAAAAATAGAAATATCTATGAATTCAGCAAAAATTGTGAGTATAAATTTTAGTCACACAATACTTCTGATGTAGAATATATCCTACGTTGCTGTAGAACATTTTTAAAGAATATTTAGAGTTTTTTTTTAATCCTTAGAGGGATAGACAAATACGAAAACTGTACTAATGTTTAATATTATCTAGAAAATATGACATAGTCGAGTATAACTTGGAACCATTTTTAACTACTATTACCGATCATCACATAAGTGTTCATTCTTATATTTTTTAGTTTTTTCAAAATAAATTCATATTTAAAAGTCGAAGGAAAATTTAGTAATTTTTTCTGGAAAAATGACCATAACATATTAAATACTATAAATAAATGTATTTATAAATTCAGCAAAAAATGTGAATATATATGTTAGTCACGCAGTACTTCTGATTTTGATTATCACTTCCATAGTAAGCTGTAGAAAAATTGGAAAGAATATTTACAGGTTTTATATTTCCTTGGGAAATAGACATTTCCGCATTCTGTACTATTGTTTAATACTATATGAAAAATATGACACATTCGGGATAATTTGGGAATCCCTTTAAATTACTATTATAGATCTTCACTTTAAATCTTCATTCTTATATTTCTGAGTTAATTAAAATGTACAATCACGCTTTATATTGAACGAAGATTTAGTAGTCTCTTCTAGAAAAAAAAAGCTACAAGGAATTAAATAAATAAATAAAATTAAGTATGATTTCAGAAAAAAATGAGAATATACGTATTTGTCAAACAAAACGTCTATTTACAATATATCTCTCATAGTAAGCTGAAGAAATGAATATATAGAGAGTGAAAGAATATTTAGAGGTTTTTTATTCCGTAGGGGAATAGAGAGATACGCATTGTGTATTGATGTTTAATATTATCCAAAGTATGTCACTTGGGAAATATTTTAAACTACTATTATAGAAAATCGATTTAAATATTCATTTTTATGTTTCATGATTGTTTAGAAATATATTCACCTTTGAAATTTCAAGGAATATTTAGCATTTTCTTCTAGAAAAATCATCACAATGAATAAAGTACAATTAATAAAAATATCTATAAATTCAGGAAAAATTGTGAATATACAGGGTGTCCCTAAACAAATGATATATACGCTAGGGGGTGATAGAACACATCAAGACGAGTGATAGTAAATAGGAAACCAAGGGTCCCAAACGTTTCCCAAAGGGGATAGCCGCCATTAACGTTTGGGGTCCAAAATTTCAAATACACCTAAAAAACGGAAAAAATGGTCTATTGATTTGCAGTTTTCACTAAAATTATTCTTTATGTTGGTATTTTCTTGAAAATAAATTATTAAGATAAGTTTCGAAAAATACCGATAGAGGGCGCTTTAGACTTTAAAGTAATAAAAAACTATTTTTTTTTTTTTTTTTTTATCTCATTAAATGGTTTCGTAAGCTTAGACTCAAATTTTGAGCTCAAAATCTGAATAGTTGGAAGCTGTTAAGTAGCACAAACTTAACTATGTTCAGAGGGTTTAAATTTCAAATGATTATAAAAAACGGAAAAATTGGTCGATTGATTTGCGGTTTTCACCAAAACTATTCTTTATGTCGGTATTTTATTGAAAATGAATTATAAAGATAAATTTCAAAAAATGCCTATAGAGGGTGCTTTAGATTTTGGATTAACGAAATAATCCAACCTAATACTATTTTTTGCCGTTATTTTTTGCATCTCATTAAATGGTTTCGCAGGCTTAGATTTAAACTTAAATTTTGAGCTCAAAATCTGAATAGTTGGGAGTGGTTAAGTAGCACAAACTGAACTGTCTTCAGATGGTTTAAATTTCAAACGAAACGGAAAACTATAAAAAAAAACGAAAAAAAATAGTCAAGTCGTTTGCGGTTTTTGCTAAAACTACTCTTTAAATCAGTGTTTTCTTGAAAATAAATTTTAAAGATAAATTTCAAAAAATGCCGATAGAGGGCGCCTTAGACATTAGCTAGATAGAGGGCGCCTTAGGCGTCTTAGAGGCACATAGAATAGGAGTAGCGTACAACTATTTTTAACCATTATTCTTTTAAATCTCATTAAATGCTTTCAAATGCTTGGATTTAAATTTTGATATCAAATTCTGAGTCGTTGCGAGTGTTTAAGTAGCGGAAAAATGAGCTGTGTTCGAGGGGGGGGGGGTTAAATTTCAACTCCTGAACACACTTCAGTTTGCGCTTCTTAACCACTCCCAACGATTCAGATTTTGAGTTCAAAATTTAAGTTTAAATCTGAGATTTCGAAAACATTTAATAAGTTTTGGAAAGCATTTAATTAGATACAAAAAATAACGGTTAAAATTTGTTATTGGTTACTCTGATGTTTAAGGCGCCTTCTAACGGAATTTTTTGAAATTTATTTTTATAATCCATTTTCAATAAAATACCGACATAAAGAATAGTTTTAGTGAAAAACGCAAATCAATCGACCAATTTTTCCGTTTTTTATAATCATTTGAAATTTAAACCCTCTGAACACAGTTAAGTTTGTGCTACTTAACCGCTTCCAACTATTCAGATTTTGAGCTCAAATTTTAAGTTTAAATCTAAGCTTACGAAACCATTTATTAAGATGCAAAAAATGACGGCAAAAAATAGTTTTTCATTACTTCAAAGTCTAAAGCGCCCTCTATCGGCATTTTTCGAAATTTATCTTTATAATTTATTTTCAAGAAAATACCAACATAAAGAATAATTTTAGTAAAAACCGCAAATCAATCGACCATTTTTTTCCGTTTTTTATGTGTATTTGAAATTTTGGACCCCAAACTTTCGTGGCGGCTATCTTCTTTAGAAAACGTTTTGGACCCTTGGTTTTCTATTTACTATTACTCGTATTGATGTGTTCTAACACCCCCTAGCGTATATACCATTTGTTTAGGGACACCCTGTATAAGTTAGTAACACAGTACTTCTGATTTATAATATCTCCTTCATTATAAACTGCAGAAAAATTTGTATGAATATTTATAACTTTTTTATTCCGTAGTAGAATAGACAGATTCGTATTGTTCATTGACGTTTATTATTATCTGAAAAATATAATGCAGCTGAGAATAACTTGGGAATAATTTTAAACTGTACTATAAATAATCACTCGAAATATTTATTCTTATATGTCTTAGTTGTTTGGAAATATATTCAACTTTTATAATTTAAAAGAAAATTTAGTGTTTTCTTCTGGGAAAATCAACAAAATGAATTAAATACAAAATTAAAAATATGTATAAATTCAGCAAAAATTTTGAGTATAGATGTTAGTCACACAGTACATCTGATGTAGAATATCGCCTACGTAGTAAGCTGCAGAAAAATTTTAAGGAATATTTAGAGGTTATTTTAAATTCCTAAGGAAATAGACGGTTGCGAATTGTGTACTAATGTTTAATATTATTTGAAAAATATGACACGGTAAATTATAACTTGGAACCATTTTTAACTACCATTATAGATCATCACTTAATTTTTCATTTATATATATTTTTTTATTATTTGGAAATAAATTATCTTTGAAGTTTGAAGGAAATTTCAATATTTATTTCTGGAAAAATGATCATAATCAAGTTAATACAATAAATAAAAATATTACTAAGCTAAACAAAAATTGTAAATATACATTTTAGTCACATAGTATGTCTTTATTTAGAATATAAACTACAAAATAAGCTGAAGAAAATTTTGAAAGATTATTTAGAGTTTTTTTTTCCATCGTGGAATACATAAATACGCATTTTGTAGTAATGTTTAATACTATCTGAAAAATATAACATATCGATAATATCTTGTAAATTATTTTAACTTATACTGTAGAAAATTGATTTAAATGTTTATTCTTATATTTCTTAATTATTTTGAAATGTATTCATGTTTGAAATTTGAAGGAAGATTTAGTATTTTATTCTGGAAAAATCAATAAAATGAATTGAATAGAATAAATTATATCTATAAATTCAACAAAGTTTGGGAATATATATCTTAGTCACACTGTACTTCTGATTTATAATATCTCCTACATAGTAAACTGTTGAAAATTTTGAATGAATATTTGGAGCTTTTTTATTTCGTAGTAGAATAGACAGTTTGATATTGCTCGTTAATTTTTATTATTATCTGAAAAATATGATACAGTCAAGAATACCTGGGAATCATTTTAAACTACTATTATGAATTAAATCGGTTAAAATGTTTACTCTTATATTTCTTAATTATTTGGAAATATATTCATCTTTGAAAATCGAAGGAAAATGTAGTATTTTCTTCTGGAAAAATCACTAACACGAAATAAATAAAACAAATAAAAATACATATTAATTCAGTAAAAATTGAGATTACAGATGTTAGTAACACAGTACATCTGATTTACAATATATACCACAGAGTAAGCTGTAGAAAAATTTGAAAGAATATTTAGAGGTTTTGATAATCCCTAGGTTGATAGACAAATATGCATTGTGTACTAATGTTTAATATTATCTGGAAAATATGTCACAGTCGAGTATATCTTGAAACTATTTTTAAATACTATTATAGATCATCACTTAAATGTTAATTCTTATATTGATTTATTACTTTGGAAACAAATTCATTGTTGAAATTTGAAAGAAAATTTAATAGTTATTTCTGAAAAACTGAACAAAATCAATTCAAAAATTGAGATTATAGATATTAGTAACACAGTACATCTGATTTACAATATCTCCTACAGAGTAATCTGTAGAAGGCTTTACAGGCTTTTTCAATACTTAGGGGGATAGACAAATACGCATTGTGTAGTACTGTTTAATATTATCTGGAATATATGCCACAATCGAATATTACTTGATACCATTTTTAAGTGCACTGAGAAAAAAAAATATACTGTCTTCACTTAGAATAAATAGTTTGTCACATTCTGAATACCTAAACTGGAACTATACATGCCCGAAATATACGAATAGGTTAAACAACTAAGCTGAATAAACGAAATAATCTAGCATTTCTAGTCTCTTGTTTTCTAGATGACGAAACGGTATTGAATCTTCTGAGTAACAAGAAATTATCGTTTGATTTCGCTAATGGTTTCATAAACTAGAATTATAATTATTAAATCACACCTCCCGTGTTCGTATCTGTTTGCAGAAATTTTTAAATAAATTTCACAATGAGAATACAGGAAAACGCTCTTTAAGTCTTGTAGGAGACTCTAGAACTCGCTTGCAAAGGGAGCTAGAATTTATAAGAATGACCTGGAGGCATATTTCAGATGTGTATATTGCTGGGACGATTACTTTTTCTAAACCAATAGGAGACCGTCATTATCACGGTCAAGTACACGCCCACACAGTTTGATTGACAGGAACTCGTGGACAATTGATCGTGTGTGTTTATTATTTATTTGTACTCGGATTGTTTGAATTTGTACTCGGTAATTAAAAATTAAAGGTACGAAAGAATTTTTTTTTTTCAAAATGACTGAATTTTATTTACTTCAATTAGAAATTATACTTCCTCTGATCCTGAAATAAATAAATAAATAAATAAATAAATAAATAAATATTAAAGTAAGAATTTTGCTTATACGGATATTTTCGCAGAATACTTTTTTTCCCATTTGTTTAATATATATATAAATCATTTTGGAACGATATTTAGAATATTAAAAGGGTTTGAAATATTTTTTTAAATGTCTTATTTATTAATAAAAGACAGCCTCCAATAATTAAAAAAAAAATCACCAACGGACTCTCGGCCCGCGATGGACTCGAACCCATATCCTCCGGTTTCAAGCTCGACGCTCTAACCATTCAGCCAGTCAGCTCACTTTCATCCGCAACAGATTATCGTTATAATTAGCACCGTCAATTGTCCACGAGTTCCTGTCAATCAAACTGTGTGGGCGTGTACTTGACCGTGATAATGACGCTCTCCTATTGGTTTAGAAACAGTAATCGTCCCAGCAATATACACATCTGAAATATGCGACCTGGAGCCATTTTTTTCTAAAGCCACAATTAAGATTCTAGATTCCAGAACTATATTTTTTCTCATTGTGCCCATCTTGACTACTACTAATAAGCACAAAACCGGAAGGATGTTTCGGTAGCTTCATCGCCCCGAACTCAAACCTTCCTGCTTTTCAGTGTCTTTAATTTGTAGGCTCCGCCCGACAATTAAACAACAAACTAATTATTTCATCAGAATGTGAAATATTCTCAATGGTCAGAAGTATTAAAAATACCTATATGTAACCGGTATCTATAAAAAGCTTGGGATTTTTATAGATAAACAAATTTGGCGCAATTGTTTATTAGTATATTCATTTGATAAAAATTTGTTGCATACTGTGTGCTTTATATTTATTTATTTTTTTATTTGTCTCATGCACATCAAGAAATGTCATGAATGTTTTAATTTTATTTTAAACGACATAAAATGTTAAAAGTGTTAAACATTATCTGTTTTTTCTTTTTT
The DNA here is from genome assembly GCA_964019185.1 of Maratus speculifer. Taxonomy (NCBI): domain Eukaryota; kingdom Metazoa; phylum Arthropoda; class Arachnida; order Araneae; family Salticidae; genus Maratus; species Maratus speculifer. The sequence continues at coordinate 142,577,511 of OZ025295.1, forward strand.
TTAATCTTTATCACTAGATTATATTTTGTCATTTTAAAATTTTCACCTCTTTTTTATTTTATTTTTAATTAATTAAAATATATTTTTATCTTTAATAACCAGACGTTTTTTAGTCAACAGTACGATAAAAACATTATGTATTTATTTAAAGGTTTTTTATGCAAAATGCAGTAATTATTACTTCATTGGGTGTCTTTTTAAATTATTAAAATTATTTTATCTTATAAACTTCATATTCCATGCATATGATTAACTATTTGCCGCAAATAATGATAAAAGTGTAGAATAAATATTGCAGAAAATTTTACGCCAGTTTCTTATTCACAATTTTAGAAATGCAATGAAGTAAATATGAATCCCTATTCATACTAGTAATAATTTTCTTTTTCTCTGATAAAACAAGCGTATCTAGAGTTACAACGACAATCCATTAAATCTTGCAAAAATATTTCTTGCGAAATCAATACAAAGTACGATAAAAACATTCTAAACTTATGCAATTTGTTTTTATGTTAAATGCAGAAATTATTACTTTATTAGATGCTTTTTAAATTATTCAATTTTTTTGTCTCATTAACTACAGATTCTATGCATATAATTAACTTTTTGCAATATATAATGATAAATACGTAGAATAAATAATGCAGAAAACATTACTCCACTTTTTTATTCACTATCTTAAAAATGCAATGAAGTATCTATGAATCCCCATTCATACTACAAATGATTTTCTTTTTCTCTGACAAAACAAGCGTATCTAGTGTTACAGCCATAATCCATTAGAACCTTGCAAAAACATTTCCTACGAAATCGATCATAACTTAATTATTAAAATTCTTCGGAAGTCATTTATGCATGGGATTCTTTTGATAGTACTTCAAAAAAGAATATCTTCAGAAAAATCAAAAGATCTTGATGGTCCTGCTAAGATAATTTGTAAATTGATAGCATAACAGCATTTTTTTCGCATTTTCTTTCCGGATAATTTAAGATTCCCGGATGCATTATTTTCGCTTTGTATCTGGCAGAAAACATGGAAGTGTTTTTCAGAATCATGTAAACCTTCATTATACTAATATGCAAAACTGATACGCCCTCTAGAATGACTCCGTTGTATTGCGAAAAACTATAAGATAATGAATATGTAGGTAGTGGTTCATGTTTTTATAATCATCATTAACTAATAATAGGCCATGTTGTTAATATTTTTTAGGATTTTTAAAAATAAAAATATGGACTTTTTTATTTTATTTTTTATATTTTAAAATAAATATCTGTTCATAAATGAAGAAAGCTGGTATATTATAATAAATTTGATTTAATAATGTTATGATATAATTTTACGTTCGTAATTAAATAAATACGCAGCACCTGTAGTTTTGTTCTAGCCCATCCACCTATCTATTTGTCCGCCTGTCCATCTATCTGCACAAAACAGCTCAAATCTACTCTATCGGGTGATTTGAAAAATTTCACAGATAAAACAAAAGGTGCATTCAATTCAGTTTTCCTTATAGTCAACGGGAGAAAATTGTATCAAGTGCATTTGAATGATGCTACATGAATCCGAATATAATAAAACTGATAAGCATTTATAAAGTGCACTAAAATTTAACTTCTATAGAATATGCGGTGCAAACAATGTGTTTCATTTTTTTGAAGATAACAGAGCCGAATCAAGTTATCCAAACTATGCAAATTAATTTACCTGATGAATTTCATATTCTATGCATGTGATTAAATATTTGTAATAAAAAATGATAGAAGCGTAGCATAAATAAAGCAGAAAATTTCACGCCACTCTTTTATTCACAATCTTAAAAATGCAATGAAGTATCTATGAATCCCCTTCATACTTGAAGTATTTTTCTTCTTCTCTGATAAAACAAACGTATTTAGTGTTACAGCCATAATCCATTAAAACTTGCAAAAACATTTCCTGCGAAATCGATCATAACTTAATTATTAAAACTCTTCGGAAGTAATTTATGCATGGGATTCTTTTGATAGTACTTCAAAGAAGAATATCTTGGAAAAATCAAAAGATGTTAATGATGCACTCATTTCCTGCTAAGATAACTTGTAAATTGATATCACAGCAGCATTTTTTTAAGCATTTTCTTTCCGGACAATTTAAGATTCCCGGGAGCATTATTTTCGCCTTGTATCTGGCAGAAAACATGGAAGTATTTTTAGGAATCACGTAAAACTTCATTTCATTAATATGCAAAACTGATACGCCCTCTAGTATGAATCAGTGGTATTGCTAAAAACTATAAGATAATGAATATGTAGGTAGTGGTCCATGTTTTTATAATCATCATTAAAATTTTAGAGGTCTGGTTGTTAATATTTTTTGGCGATTTATCAAAATAAAAATACAGAGTTATTAAAATTTTTAGAATATTTCAAAATAAAGATCTGTCAATTAATGCAAATTCAGGTGTATTATAATAAATTTATTTTACTAATCTTACGATATGATTTGACATTTTTATTTTACCTTTTTAGGTGCGTTCGTAATTATATAATTATGCAGCAACTATACTTGTCATGTGGCCCACCCGTCTGTCTGTCCGTTCATCCATCTGTTTCCATAAAACAGCAAAAATCTACCCAACCAGACAATATGAAATTTTAAGTATACAATTTTTGTAAAGTTTCTAAAGTCATTTCAAGTATATAAAATCGGATATACATTTCAAAAATACGTGCAATTTCCATATTCAGATATTTTTGTCTCATGCACGTTGAAATGGTTTTTCGAATGTTTTATTTTTATTTCACGCGACGTAAAATGTTTGAAATGTTAAAAATTATGTGTTCTTTTCCTTACCATTAGAATATATTTTATCATTTGCACCTTTTCTTTAATCTTATTTTTACTTAATTATATGATTTTTATATCTATAATAACTAGACCCTTTTATTAGTGAGGACCACGGTAAAACACCACGGACATTTATTTATACAATTGTTTTTTATTACTTTATTGGGTGCCTGTTAAAACTATTCGAATTATTTGACCTCATAAATATCATATTCTATGTGTATGATTAACTATTTCCAAGAAATAATAATTAAAGTTTAGAATAAATAATGCAGAAAATTTTACACCAATCTCTTTTTCACAATCTTAAAAATGCAATGAAGTATCTATGAATCCTCATTCAAACTAGAAATATATATATATATATTTTGATAAATTATGCGTATCTAGTGTTACAGCCAGAATCCATTAAACCTTGTAAAAACATTTCTTGCGAAATCGATCATAACTTAATTATTAAAATTCTTCGGAAGTCATTTATGCATGGGATTCTTTCGATAGTACTTCAAGAAGAACATCTTTGAAAAACCAAAGATCTTAACGATGCACGCGTTTCCTTCTAAGATAATTTGTAAATTGATACCATAGCAGCATTTTTTTCTGCATTTTTTCCCGGATATTTTAAGATTCCCGAGAGCATTATTTTCGCTTTGTATCTGGCAGAAAACATGGAAGTGTTTTTAGGAATCATGTAAACCTTCATTATACTAATATGCAAAACTGATACGCCCTCTAGAATTACTCCATTATATTGCGAAAAAATACAAGATAATCAATATGTAGGTAGTGGTTCTTGTTGTTATAATCGTCATTGAAAAATAATAGGACTAGTTTTTGATTTTTCTAAAGATCTGTGAAAATAAAAATATATACCTTTTTTAATTTTTTCAATATTTTAAAATAAATATTTCTTCATAAATGAAGATTACTGGTATATTGTAATACATTTGTTTAATAATTTTGCAATATCATTTTACTTTTTAGGTGCGTTTGTTATTAGAAAAATTCGTAGTAGCTGTAGTTGCTGTCTAGACCATCCGTCTGTCTGTCTGTTCGAACGTCCATCTGTCTGCATAAAACAGCACAAACCTACCATACCGAATGATTTGAAAATTTTAACATGTAACTGTTGTAAGGTTTCATGAGTGATTTCAAATTTTATGAAAATTGGATATATAGATTAGAGACAGGGGCATTCAATCCCGTTTTCATTATAGCCAACGAGAGAAAATTGTTTCAAGTGCATTTGAATGATGCTACACGAATTCGAATATAATAAAACTGATATACATTTATAAAGTGCACTAAGATTTAACTTCTGTAGAATATGCGGCGCAAAGAATGTGTATTATTCCTTTTCAGAGAACAGGGCCGAAACATGTTATTCAAATTATTGAAGTTAATTTATCTCATGAACTACCTATTCTATGCTTATGATTAACTATTTGCAATAAATATATTCGAATAAATAAAAGCATTAAAATCAGATAAAAGATTAGAATAAATAATGCAGAAAATTTTACGCCACTCTCTTATTTACAATCTTAAAAAAAGCAATGAAGTATCTATGAATCCTCATTCATACCAGATGTAAATTCGCTTTTCTCTGATAAAACAAGCGTATCTAGTGTTATAGTCATAATCCATTAAACCTTGAAAAAACACTTCTTGCGAAATCGATCATAATTTAATTATTAAAATTCTTCGGAAGTCATTTATGCATGAGATTCTTTTGATATTACTTCAAAAACAATATCTTGGAAAAATCAAAAGATCTTAATGATGCACTTATTTCCTGCTAGGATAATTTGTAAATTGATAGCATAGCAGCATTTTTTCTGCATTTTCTTTCCAGATAATTTAAGATTCCCGGGAGCATTATTTTCGCTTTGTATCTGGCAGAAAACATGGAAGTGTTTTTAGGAATCATGTAAACCTTCTTTATAGTGATATGCAAAACTGATACGCCCCCTGTATGACTCAGTTGTATTGTGAAAAACTATAAGATAATAAATATGTTCGTAGCGGTTCTTGGTGTTATAATTATCATTAAAAAATAAGAGGCCTAGTTGTTAATATTTTTCCAGTTTGGATATATGAAAATGAAAAAACGGATCTTTTAAAAAATTTCAAATATTTTAAAATAAAATACCTGTTATTAAAGAAAGAATGCAGGTGTATTATAATAAATTTAGTTTAATAATGTAATAATATCTTTTTACTTTTTTATTTTATTTATAGGTGTGGTCGTAATTATATAAATATGTAGCACTTATAGTTATCATCTGGTTCACCCGTTTGTCTATCTGTCCACATAAAAAAGTACAAAACTCTCCAACCAAATAATTTTTAATTTTAACTATATAATTCTTGTAAACTTTCTCGAGTCATTTAAAAATTTATGTAAATCAGATATGAAGGTCAAATACATGGACAATCAAAGGTATTCCTTTTCATAATAGCCAATAGAAGGAAATCATTTCAAGTGCATTTGAATAATGTTACACGGATTCAAAGATAATAAATTTTATATGAATTTATAAAATGCGGTAAAATGTAACTTCCGTAGAATATGCGGTGAAAAGGCAGTTTATTATTAATTTATAGATAACAGAGCAAAAACTAAAAAAAAACTTCAATGTGTTCTGCCACATCTAGAATTTGCTGTGAGAAGACCGCCATTCATTACTAATGTTGCTCCGAAATTTATTTTACATAACTTAGGCACGGGTTGCCTAAACGTAAAACCTACGAATACAGTACCAAAACTAATCACATCTTCAGTTCTATGTCACACACAGAACTTATTGTGAGAAGAGAGACATTCACCATTAATGTTGACAGATGTCCTGAAATCCATGTCTCCAAGAAATGTTTCGCGTAACTACAGTGTCGGATGCCAAAAATCCTTATTTTAATTTTCTTTTAATACCATGTAAATTGTTACTCTCCATCGACTGGAATTTAATCAAGAAAAACATATGAAAACTGAACCCATATTAAGAACTACTTCACTGCAGTATGACATACATAGCAAATGTTGCCCGAGAAGAATAACATCCATCCCTTTTGCTGCAAAATGTCCCAAAATGCATGGTTCCATGGTTATTTTTTATGATGCAAAAAATCTCTTAAATTTCGTTTAATACCATACAGAAAGCTTCTGAAGACCGAACCTATGTATAAGTGGAAAATTTTATAGTTCCATCCAAAGGCATGGCTTATATTTTTTAAGTCTACCATTCAAGACGAAAAAATATTGAAATGATAACTTTTGACGAAATTCTTTACATTTTTTCTACTGTATTTTATTAAGTAAATCATAAAAAACCTCTTTCTAACAGAATTCTGCTATTAAAATTAAAATTTAACTGTTCATCAGTATGTTACAAATTCTATCCAAACATACATCTTTCAAATTGAAATTTTGCTTCAGTCTCAAGCGGTTAAACTTTCTCAGGATTTAATGTGGAATAAGACTGTTGTGATTATTTAGTACAATAGAATGTATATTTTATTTTTGCAGAAAATAATGCAATAGAGAAATATTAATTTATGATAAAAAATATTTGGATTTTTAGCTAATTATAGATGTAAAACCACTGCATACATTATTAATTAAAAAAGTATTCCTGTCTTGAATGGAAATTCATAAATTCTTCATAATATCTTTAAATCTCTAAAACTGAGAATGAGGAGAAAATTTATTATATATTCTAAAATTATATTATTATTTTTTTGAAAATATTTAATACTATTCGTTAAATCTACAAAACGTAGACACGTACTTTGATTAGTTTCAACATATATTTCGAAAAATACAAATGTACTTTTTCCTTTTCAGAAATTAATGACGATAGAAAAATATTAAATTATGATGAAAAATGTTATTTGAATTTTTAGCTAGTTAGAGATGTAACTGCACTGCATACCGCATTAATAAAAAAAGTATTTCTGGCTTGAATGGAAATTTATAAATTCTTCATAATATTTTTAAATTTGTGAAATTGAGAATAAAGAAAATAGTATTTTTTTATTACAAAATTATATTATTAATTTTTGGAACTATTTAATACTATCCGTTAAATCTATAAAACATAGACATGTTCTTGGATCAATTTCAACGTATATTTCTTAAAATTAAGGCCTAGGTAAATTAACATAAATAATCTTATTGTATACGATGACAAATAATTGTTTTTGCATTTTGCTGATTGAAAAGAGTTTCCTCTTATGGAAAAAATTGTAATACGCATAATGTAAAAGCTTAATCATTTAAGTAGAACAATATTTAGAAAAAAATTATTCAAATTATTTTTTAAAAAAAGTTACAAAAGATATAAACGTTTACATAAAGTAAAATTTGGTATTGATTTTGTGTCTAGTTTAGTAAATCTGTTATTTTGTGAGAACAAAAAGAAGTATAATGTTAATCTTTAATGGATATTGCTAAGGTATTTTATCAATAAATTAGCTTTTTTATTTTTTATTTATATTTCTATATTCATTGTTTTCGGCCTTAGTTTTGGTAAACGATATCATAGATATGCAAATGTAAAGAAATTATTTGAGAGTCGAATTTAATAAAACACGCAAGTTACTTTTTTTATCCTCATATATAGTAAGTGGGGATATGAAATTATATTACATGAATAAGAAAATCAGGGGATGTTTTTAATTTTATTCAAATTTTTTAATTTGAATAAATGCTATGAAATTACGATGATGACGAAAATGACGATGATGCTATGAAATTATCAAGATAAAGTATAGTTCAGGAGTTTGATAGCATTCACTAATGACTGCGGGTATTTAAAATTTTTAAGTAGAATCGCGTGTAGAATTACTTTTTTCGGATGTTAAACACTTTAAGCATTCGAGATCTAATAATTTTTAATACTTCTATATCATTAGTTCAATATTATATCAAAATAGATTTCCATATTAAATTTCTGCTGGAGTCAATTAATCGAAGTAAGTATGAGTTAATGCCATGATCAGGTTTTTTTTTATTAAAATCAATATTTTTTCATTATTCAGTTGTACATCAGGTGTTTGCGAAAAGTCGGATAGGAAGGATGCTAAGTTCCCGTCGCTGCACGAGCCCGCGATGTAGAATTGAAGTCAATGAACATCTATAAGCAACAAGAAGAATCAGGACAATTACACTAACAAGGAAGGTCTCCATACTGGTCATACTCAGAAATTTTTGAAAAAAAAATTATAATTAAACTAGTTATGTATGTAATAAAATACGAGTCAAAATTAGCGTTGAAATTACTGTAGAAATTATGTAAAAAAAAAAAAAATAATAATAATAATTTCAAATATTTGGCATGAAAAGACGAAAACTCCAGCAGTACTTTTCTCGCCAGAAACAAACGATTTTAATGCAACTGAAAACTGTTAGATTTTTAGAATGCGTGTAAGTTTTATTTAATGAATTTAAATATAAACAATGAGACTTTGCTGGTATGATGTCTATTACAGGGAACTCTACCGTTGGAATATTTTAAAATTCATGGAGGATCTGCCTGCCATAACCAGAAGCATAAATATGAAATTTGATTCTTATTTATAGTACGCATGGTATAGTATGCAATTTTTGATTGTAGAATAATGAAAATGGCTCAAAATTCGCTTTTACAAATGTCTATTTCTGTCGAATTTTTACAAATTCAAGAAGGACCTACTTTCCACAAGCAAATATATATGGAAAATATTTGTTTCAAGTCTATGCATAAATTCTCAGAATTTCTAATCATACAATAATGAAAATGGTACAAAAATCTTTTTTACAGCACAACCTTTCTGGTTGATTATTTCAAAATTCAATGAGATTCAATTCATTTTTCTCGAAGGGAAAACACACACACACAAAAAAATCCTTCAAGTTTGTGCATAAAAACGTACACTTTTCAAAGTCAGGATAATGAAACTGGCAAAAGCATTGCAATTACAGTGGCCCTTTCGGTGAATGTTTTTTAATTCAGCGGACGACCTGATTTCTACTGCCAAAATTATATATATATATATATATATTAAAAAAAGGTTCAGTTCAATGCATGACGTCATACGGTTTACGACAGTACAATAGAAACACGCAGTTATATTTATAAACACGTTTTTGAGGATCTCGGAACCCTAAAACATATAAATCAGTCAAAATTGAAAATCGAATTTTTTTTTCTATTACAATACTTTTTTCTAGTTCAACATTTAGGCAACATAACTTTGAACTTCGGGTTGAACTGCAATTTGAAAAAATTAAACTGCAATTTGAATAAAATCAAATGAATCGAGAAAAAACACCGATATAACAGGCGATAATCATTAATTATAATAAAATACTTTGTATAAATCACCATTAAAGGTAAATAGCAAATCATGACGCGTTTCGAGCTACAACATTCACAGCACTATATCGTCATCAGCTGAACTAACACGCCATCATAAGGAGACAGTTTATCCCTAACTCTGTCTCGTTACGGACACGTTTTAGTTTAGGCGATGACGAGCTGTAATTGTTGTAGCTAGAAACACGTTCTGCTTTGCTTTTTTTGTTTGGTGGTGATTTATAGAAAATGTTTTAATGTAATCAAATAAATCGTGTTTTCAAAATTCGAGTGGAACAACAGATTGCACCATAAAATAGCGAATTGTACTTCATTGCTTTTTTATGTTGACTAATAGAATAAAATGATATTACATACATTTTTTTCTATTTTTTAAGCTTCCACCAATAAAATATAAAAATGGAGGCATTAAAAGATCACTCTTGTGTTTGTCTGTCATTGTCATTTTCCTCGCAAAATATTGAACGGAGTTCAAATTTAGGTAAGTTATAGATACCATTCTCAGACATATTTACAGATTATAAGACATTCACAAATATATTTAAGAAAAATGTACAGGGGCTTATTAAGTAAATTCAAAAAGAAATCTATTTTTTGTATGTCGTGTAAAAGTTTTTGTAAAGCCAAATTAAAAGATACATTTCCTTTAATCTTTAATTTTTATATTTTCAAAGATATCATCGATGATATAGTGTAAAAATATGTACACCCCCCTGTAAGGGAGATTGGCAGTTGAAAATATTTGTTAAGGCATTTAGAAGAACGAAATGATCATGTATCCAGGTTCAGATGTACGAAAAAACCCCACAATGATTGCTAAGTTATTTTTTATTCATACATATGATACTAGGGGGGGGGCACACATACAGTACTCGGAGAAAATCTCCGAACAGCGATTAGCAAGTTTACCAGACGAGAGCAGAGAGGCGAGTGTCCTCGTACATAGCAACAAATTGCCATTTTTGGCATGATAGAAAATCGCCAACATATACAAGTTCGCCCATGCACAATGGATAGTATATGCCAAATAACAGTTAAAATGCAGCCGGCAAGATAAGAATTCAATTTGGATTCCTAGCTAGGATGGGAAAGAAAAGGTTGCCAAACGATAGAATGTTACACGTGTTGTTTTGTCTAATAAAGAGGCACACCAAAGGGACATGAGATTTTTACTGCGCAGATGTTAAATTCTTTTTAGGTTTTTGTTGAGAAAGGAAAAAGAAGCGTAAGCATAAATTTTAACCGCGAAACAGAGATGATGTCCAAATAAGGTAATGCAGAATTGCTTCGATCGGAAATAGCAGACATCTGGAAATAGCTTTAAACGGTTGATTAATATGTGAGTGTATTTCTCACAAAGTTAAGCAGCTGCCGATTTTTCGGTTAGAGAAAAGCTAGCCGAGGGAAAAAAATGGAAAGTGAATGAAGGACATTTAAAACTGATTTTGAATTGAACAGAGACAGGGGGAAGGAATAATTTAATAAAATAACCAATATATAACGAAATAATCGTTATATATATCACCCGGTGCACCACAAAAAAAAACTTTTGCTGTCCAATGTGCATAGGCTAGCATAAAATATTATAACATAAAAACATACATAAATGCAAAAGTTTTTTTTTTTTTATCTATATATGTAGAAATTTAACGTCATGATAATGGAGACTTTTGTATTCAAAAACAGTCAGCAGTTCTAAAGTCTCTATATTTTTTATATTTGTATTTCATGGATCCAAGGTAGTACTGTATTTTATATGTATAAGTTGAGTCGACTCAGACAGTACAAAAATCTTACTGCAGCTTTGATTGTTATCATGACATAAATAAAATTTTGAAACATATACACAAAACATGAAACTAATACTAAATGAATATAAAATGGCAATACACAAAAATAACATAATAGCACTATATTTTTCAAAAAAATTAAAAAGAGTAATATGATGTATATTAAAAAATAAAAATGTTTTTGTAAAAAGTGTTTCATGCCGAAGCATAGGATGACAAAAAAAGAGGTGCTCCAAGCACGCCCATAAAAAATATGCGTCACCCTGAATCTTGTGTACAACACAAGTATTATGGCATCGGCTTAGGGCCTAGCCTTAGATGAGGAGGGAATTGTGATGCTCCCCCGAAGGCACTAGCGGTCTTCTGAAGGAGCCCACGTCGAATTACATGAAAAAAAATTTGAATTGATGTGAATTGGAATCACAATTCAAAAATTTGAATCGAAACTCCAATTCCAAAATTTTGTCTCTCAACACAATGAAGCTTGAACCCATAGGGCCTTAATTTTGAACGGGAACAAGACTTCAAAGGGAAGAATTCAAAAAGAAAAAAAAAAACAAAATGTATATCATATAATAACTAATATGGGCAGACAATCCTAGAGTGAAGAGAGACGAAAAATGTGTCACAATCGAGTGGGGTGATGAACAAGTCATATATAAAAACTGTGTTTAGTTTAATTACATGAATCTTTTTAAAGTACAGTACCTGTTTATCTAACTATAATATGTTTGACTTATAGTACTAGAAATGTTAAGTGGGAGGTTAGTTAGTGGAAAAATACTGATTTAATGAGTATTGTCAAAGAAATTTTAAGTGTACTGCAAAAAGAAAACAAAATAAAAGTAAATAAAATTTTAGTGAGTTTGAAGACATATCTAAGTGTTAAAGGATAACAATGATACCTAATATTGTTCCTAAGAGATCTTCAGAGCAACAATGATGGACCAGCCATGATATTGTTAAAGATCAGTCAAAAACAACATACACACAACCATGAGCTCTTTGGTTGGATATGTGGTATCATAATACATGAGATAAAAAATAATAAATAGTGTTTTTACATTAGCTTCTGTTTCTTAGATTGTATGTGTGAGGTTGATAAAACGTATTAAAGTTAGTGTTGTTTATATGACTTGATGCATCAAATAAATGTCCATACCGAGGAGGTGCTAATAAAAGTCTATCAATATGTACCCGAAATGCTGTGTTATCAGGAGCATACAACCTTTTAATTGAGAATGACACAGGAGAATGTTTACAAGTGACAATATATGGACCAGTATACTTTGTTTTAAACTTGTCATTTGATTTTAGATATACAATATCTTTTAAGAAAATGGATCTTAATTTAGCTTTCTGACCGTAATATTTATATCTTTTATCTTGAGCAGATTTAATGTTGTTATAGGCTTTGTGATATATCTTACTCAAATCATCAAGTAATTTGTGGACTTCAATATGTTTATCAAGAAAGGGTTGGTTGCACGACTGATCAAAAGTGTCAAAAATTAGAGAAAGTTCACGTCCAAAATGAAGAAAATTAGGAGAATACAGTGTAGTTGCATGTTTCGAACCATTATAAAGTGATTTGTGTATAAATACTGCATTTTCGAAAGAATGACCTTCTTGTAAAAGAATATTAACTGAATATTTGATTGACTTATTGATTCGCTCTGCAATCGCGTTTGATTGTGGTCTGGAGGCAGAACTGTGTAATACCTTAATGCCCATTGTATCATTAAAAATGTTATATACCTGAGAAGTGTACTGGGGTCCTAAGTCTGATAAGACAACCGAAGGTCTCCCAAAGGTGGTTATGTAAGAAAATAAGCATTTAACAACCTTACTCGCAGATATGTCATTAAGTGGAAAGAGTTCAATATGTCTTGAAAAATGATCAGTGATAGTTAAAACATATTTTCCATTAGCAAACGGTCCAAGGAGATCTGTACTGATAGTGTGACCAGGGTACCTGGGAGTGTATGTGGGCTGTAAGGGTGCAGGTGGAGTTTGGTGATGTTTAGTTTGAAGACATTTGATACAGGATGCAACAAAGTTTAAAGTGTCTACATACATACCCTTCCAAAAATATCTACCTGACAAGAATTCATAAGTTTTATTAAAGCCAAAGTGAGATAAATGTGAAATTGTTAAGACTTTGCTTTTAAGTGAATTTGGAACAATAATGTGATACGAAAAAGTGTTATTAAAAATATTTTCCTTCTTTAACATTAATACTTTCGAATCAGGATGAATGAAGTAGTTAGGAAATTTTTGAGAAGATCCTTTCTTTAAGATTTCTTTATAAACAACAGACAAAGTAGGGTCATTTTGTTGTTCAGTAGCAAATGTTTCATTCGAAATTTCTAATAAAGGGTCAGGATTTGTTTGTGTACCAGAAATAAGGCAGTTAACATGCATATTAGAATCAGTCGAGCTGGAGTGTGGAGTATCACATTCTACAATAGGTAAGGGTTGAGTGTCATGAATAAGTTCAGGGTTTGTAGCTAAAGTCTGTTGATTATTTTCAAAGTTACAGCGAGATAAATAGTCAGCGAGTACATTCTTTTTACCTGGAATATGTTGAAATTTGTATGTGTATTCTGAGAGATCCATGAGCCAGCGAGAGATAATATCAGCCGGATTTGTAGTTTTGTTGTACTTTTCTAATGGTTTACTATCTGAAAGTATTACAAATTCTCTGTTGTATAAATAATATTTGAAAGCAGTAACTGATTTATGAATCGCCATGAGTTCTAATTTAAGTGCAGGATATTTTTTTTCTGATGCTTTTAAAGATTTTGAAAAGTATGCAACAGGTAATAGTTGTTTATCATGTTCTTGTAGTAAGACGCCAGAAATGGCAATATTTGACGCATCAGTATTTAAATAGAACTTTTTGTTCCAGTCAGGTAATCTAACCATGGGTGGATTAAAGAATATCTTCTGTATGGTGTCCATAATTTTTTGATGTTTGCTTGTCCACTTAAATTTGGCTTTTGGAGTAGTTAAGTTTATGAGAGGTTGTACAAGTTCAGAAAAGGATGGAACCAGAGATTTGTAAAATGTAATGACGCCTATGAGTGCTTTTAATTGACGTTTAGTTGTAGGTGTTGGAAAAGATGTTATTTTTACAATGTTCGACTGAACAGGAGAAATAGTTTGATTTTCTATGTGAAATCCAAGATAATCTAAACTGGTTTTGTGAAAAGTGCATTTGTTAGGGGACAGCGTTAAATTATATTTTACTAGTATTGCAAGAATTTTATCCAACTTCTCACACATTTCTTGATATGAATTGGCACCAACAATAAGATCATCTTGGTAGGTATAGACACCTTCTAACTGTAATTCATCAAGTAAGGAGTCCATTAAAGCTTGATAAATAGAGGCGCTAGACTTTAATCCGAATACTAATCTCTTATACCGAAAAGAACCGAACATTGTAGTGAATGTGAGCTGATTTTGAAATTTTGCAGGCAAATCAATCTGATGATATGCCTGATGAAAGTCGAGAGAAGAGAAAAAACGATATTGTGAAAGATTTGAAATAATAGTTTGAATTTTTGGCAGTGGATAAGACGAACCTTGAATTATAGTATTAACCATTCTGAGATCTAATGCGAGTCTATATTTCTGTATACCTGTACCGTCTGGTTTCTTTTTAACAAGGAGCATGGGACAGGCCCATTCGGAACAATGACGCTCAATGATTTTGGCATCAAGTAACTGTTTGATTTGATTTAAAACATCCTTTTGCACCGCTTGGGGGAGAGGGAAAGGGAGAGTCTTTATGGGGTAATCATTAATGAATTTTAAATCAGGTACAATTTTATCAGTATGACCAAGTGTGTCTAATGATTTGGAAAAGGCAGGATAATAATTAAGTAGCAATTTAGTTAGGTTCCTTGCTTCATCAGATTTTAAGTGAGAAAGTTTAAAATCATTAGCCGATAACTCCTGCTTTCTTTTTTGTAAGATTTCATTAGACGCCTGAATATAATTTACAAAGTGCAGTTCTGAGTTATTTTGCTTGTCAGACATTTCAGAAGTATAGTCGCGAATTTCCTCAATCTCAGATAATTGACCTATTTTTGTGTGTTTAGGGAGATGAATGGTCTTTTCAGAAGTGTTTTTAAGTGTTATTGAGAAGAAATGATGTATTTGTGAAGTTTTCTTTCTTTTATTGGATAATTTGTTCATTTGAATAATGGCATCATTTCCTATTAATTCTTTTGTTTGTGCCAAATATTCAAATAGATAATTTCTGTCATTGTTAATGTTATTGGAGGTGTAAACAGAGCACCATATTTGTTGTTGAGGTTCTACTATAATTTTTCGAGTTAAGAACACCGCTTGATTCAATACAACATCACTCAAAGAATTGCATGATTTTGATTGTTTCTCTCCAGAAGATTCTTTACTGGTTTTTAAAGGAACAGAGAAATTATTGTTGACATGGAGACACTTGTTAAAAGTATCGATGACAACATTGTATCTAGTTATGAAATCAAAACCTAAAATGCCTTCAAAACTGGAAGACTCGGGTATGTCAACAATATAAAAGTGATGTGAAAACGCTTTTTGTTTTAGCTTAATGGATGTTCTGATGCAGGCGGAAAATGAAACATCAGAATTGACAGTTTTAATATTGACGTCAGTGGACAGTCTTTTATATTTTAAGACAGGTTTAAGTTGGTTGAATAATTTTTGTGAAAGTAAAGATATACTACTACCAGAATCAGCCAATAAAGTAATATCATGGTTTGCTATAGTGGCTTTAACAAGAGGGAGGGATGGTGACATAGTGTTTACACTACAAATTATCTGAACATTATCACTTTCTGTTTGTGTACTGATGTTATTTGCTATCTTAATGGAGTCAAAAGTTTGGGAAGCTACTGAATTAACTAGTCTCGAACTTGAAATTTTAGGTAATACAGGATCAAAAACAAAAGTTGCTGATGTAGAAGTATTAGATTGAGACACAACACCATCAGCATAAAAATTGTATCTCTGATTCAGTTTTCCTGGAATTGTGGAGTGGAATTCGTGTAATTATTTTTTCTTTGAGTGTTTGCTCTTTTCCATTTAAAACAAGAGAGAGCATCATGATTGTTTCGTCCACATAACTGACAAACAACTGGTTTTCTTTGTGAAAACTTGTGTGGGGAATAACGTCTAGTGTAGTTTCGATTTTTGTAATTTTTTTTGAAGCGTGAAACACCTGCGAAATGTTTTGGTCTAGTCTGGAGATTTTTTGCTCAGTTTCGGTTTTAGTATCAGGAGGGGCAAAAGATAGTGCATTTATTTTCTCAGAGATTTCTTTCAGTTGCGATTCGATGAGATTTTCTGGTCTGTGTACCGAAGGTAAGGAATGTAAGATTTTTTCATTCCTTAAAATTTCATGAAGGGTTTGTGCTCTTTCTACTGCTGTTTTATAATCATTAATGCCTTCTTCCTGTAATTTTATTCTAATATTTGAAGGAAGGGCTTCTAGAAATTTCATAAGTTTAATAGTGTTGCGTGCACTTTCGTCGTTGATATCTGCATAAACAGTCGCCGCAAGAACATTTAGTCTATGAGCTAAGTTTTTTATCGTCTCAGAAGGCATAAGTGCTAAACTGGACAATTCAACAGAAGCAACACATTTACTAGGGGGGGCGAAAAATGACGCAAATTCCTTTTCCAACAAATCAAGGTCTGTTATCTTTTGCAGGTCGGGATTTTGGGCTAGAAATTTTTGTGCAGGCCCAACTAACTTTCCCTTTAAGATTGCAATTGTTGTTTGTGGGTTGTATTTATTAATTTCTGCACAGACGCGAATTTGATCAAAGAAAAATTTAAGTAAATCTGGATCTCCATCAAATTGAATGATATTTATCGGAATTTGTTTTGCCGCCATGATTAGTTTTTTTTTTTTTTATTTGTTTACGCTCACAAGTTTTAGAGAAATTGTTACACAGACCGAACTTATACCCTAAAGCACATTGAAAACAAGAAAATTTCCTAGCAAGTAAAAATATGTAAACTAGCAAAATAAATAGATCTTAAAATATACCTCACTTTAAAGATATCTTATTTAAACCTTTTATAACAGTAAAGCAAAGAGAGCACATACAAAATTAACACATTTAGTAAATAAATTAAATAAAAGCAAAATAATTACACTTTGAAACATATATCTATATATTCCTTCACTTTAACAAAGTACTTACTTTAGGTAATAAAGCAAAGAAAACTCTATAGAAAACCGCAAAACTGTTAGCAAGCAAGAAAAAAAAATCCTTTAACTTCTTTACACTATGAAAAAAAATTCCTTTTTTTGTAACTTAAAACCTTCTGATTTATTTATAATTTTTTGATGAAAAAGGAATGTTCTTATTTTAACCTTGTAATTAAAGTTCAAAACTGGTTAAACACATTTAAGCATATTAGAGAATCTAAATACAAATTAAAAAAACAAACAAAAGGGGTGGGACGTAAAATATGAAACACTAGCACATAAATGTAATAACTGGTAAAAACTGCATAAAATGTCATAAAAATAATAACTAGAAATGACAACAGTTACCGTGCTTTCGCAATTTAAAAAAATTTTGCAAAAACACAATAACAGGATTAAAAATAGTGATATTGAATTAAATATGATTTAAAACACCAAACTGCAATATTGACTATGGTGTACTGACTGTGGAAGCAGAACATAAAATAAACAAAATACTTGGGGTAACTTACAGATTTAGTTTTAAAAATAAATAACTGATTACTAATTTAATAAGACAAGAACTTAGGGAACTGGGGCACGATCTGCTCCCACATTCAACGTATAGATTATTTCGAAATTGCTTTTGGTTGTTTTACACTTTTTTTTATCACTGAAGACTAGTAGTAAACTTATATTGTAACCAGGTAATTGGTTATTCACTTGTCTAAGATGGTGACACCTCATTTAGAGAATTTTTGTAATTCTCTTATTTATTTATTTATTACTTTGTGCACTGATAACTGATATCTACGATGAATTATTTCTGATGGATTTTCTCAGAATTGAAGACAATCACTATTTTTTTTGCACGATGAACGATTTTACGATGCATCACACCACATGTATACTGTTATTCACTAAATTTTCTATGAGATTATATGAACTTTCTGTAGATTACATTCACTGAAAACACACAAAACACTCTGGTATAGAAGCACACCACAAAACACCACTGGTATAGAAGCACACAATGCGCACATACAGCCCTCGATATCTGGCGGCGATGATCAAACACAAAACGGTGCTAGTGGAAGAAAAAAAGGGCGGGCGCCCCAGCGCTCAGGTGATACTTGGCCGCATATTTCTTTTGAAGATGGAATTATAAGGGGAGACGCTCCGCAGCCCTTTGGATAGAGATCACAGGGGAGAGAAAGGGGGTGTCCAGGAAAGGAATCTCAGGACGGGAACAGCACTTGTCGACGCCGATCGCAGATGAAGTGGGGGAAATCACTTCCACATCTGTTGACTTTTAGCAGGCAAGACTACTAGCAGTTGCGTTTTTTTCTTTTTTACCGGGGATGCAGAGAAGAGAGAAGAACCAAAATTATCACATTCGCCGTAAAGTCGGAGTTGATTGTACCCCCCTCCATATTTTTTTTTTTTTTTTTTATGTGGGGAAAAACGAAACTGTCAGGCACCAGAGGTTTTTGTAAGGGAGATTGGCAGTTGAAAATATTTGTTAAGGCATTTAGAAGAACGAAATGATCATGTATCCAGGTTCAGATGTACGAAAAAACCCCACAATGATTGCTAAGTTATTTTTTATTCATACATATGATACTAGGGGGGGCACACATACAGTACTCGGAGAAAATCTCCGAACAGCGATTAGCAAGTTTACCAGACGAGAGCAGAGAGGCGAGTGTCCTCGTACATAGCAACAAATTGCCACTTTTGGCATGATAGAAAATCGCCAACATATACAAGTTCGCCCATGCACAATGGATAGTATATGCCAAATAACAGTTAAAATGCAGCCGGCAAGATAAGAATTCAATTTGGATTCCTAGCTAGGATGGGAAAGAAAAGGTTGCCAAACGATAGAATGTTACACGTGTTGTTTTGTCTAATAAAGAGGCACACCAAAGGGACATGAGATTTTTACTGCGCAGATGTTAAATTCTTTTTAGGTTTTTGTTGAGAAAGGAAAAAGAAGCGTAAGCATAAATTTTAACCGCGAAACAGAGATGATGTCCAAATAAGGTAATGCAGAATTGCTTCGATCGGAAATAGCAGACATCTGGAAATAGCTTTAAACGGTTGATTAATATGTGAGTGTATTTCTCACAAAGTTAAGCAGCTGCCGATTTTTCGGTTAGAGAAAAGCTAGCCGAGGGAAAAAAATGGAAAGTGAATGAAGGACATTTAAAACTGATTTTGAATTGAACAGAGACAGGGGGAAGGAATAATTTAATAAAATAACCAATATATAACGAAATAATCGTTATACCCCCCCCCCCTATCTAATTCCTAAAATTATGAAAAAATAGAAGTTGTGGATATTAATTTAAATCTGCCAGCAAAAGTATAGCAATTACCTTAAATCCCATGTTTTTTGAGGAAAGCACATTTTTTCGTTAAATGCAAATTCGATTAGCGGGCATTCAGCAAAATTGTTGAAGATCGCTGGAAGTAAATATCGTAGTAAAAGTATAAAAACATTATTTCTAATCATTTTTGAGAAAAAAACATCTCTTATTAACGAAGCTGTTAATCTTTAATCTTTAAAGACATGAACAATTTAGACATTCATAATGTCAGTGGCGTCGTACTTTTTGCACCATCGACTTTTAAAGTCTATATAATAACTTTTAATTAATATCTAGAATTATTGATAATATATTATTGTTAAATTGTTGTTGTTAAAAATACTTTCTTAAGATGCTGGAAAAGAATTTAATATGAGTGAGAAAAGATCATAATAGTAAAAAGTCATGTATAAACGATGGTAATTTTTATTTTGTTCTCTTTATTAAATATATACATGCATATACATAAATAATTACACATTCGTAAGTTGAACTAAAAAGAAAAATGTTACGGAAAAAATAAATAAAATACATGTTTGTTAATAAGACATAACGTTACTATGTAAATTTTATTTTTCTAACTATGCTAACAGAGGACGCTTTGGATAATTTCTTTTTAAAATATTATATCATCTACGAAGATTTCATCATATACGATTATATTTTGCTCGTTATATTTTGCTTTAGATAAAATTTGATTCGTATCAGTGTTATCGCTCTTTTTAATATATAAAGGAACTTGTTAAAACAAATGTAACACATTTCAAAATTCTCAAAATAAAATTTCCAGTCTATTTTGTAATACAGAGACAAGATTGTTAAATATTTGCATTTTTTTAAGTCTTCTCTAAAAATGATACAAAAAAGAGAGAACAAAAGAAACTGTTAAGGATTCTAAAGAAATTCTTAATTTCATGTTTTTTGAATTTATTTATTCCCTCTACAGATCATTAGAATACATTAATTTGAAAAAGTACACTTTTGCTCAGAAATTTTTAAAGGAAAGCAATTTAAAAAATGCATTTAATTCCATTGTAATTTTTTGAAGTAAATAGA
The DNA here is from genome assembly GCA_964019185.1 of Maratus speculifer. Taxonomy (NCBI): domain Eukaryota; kingdom Metazoa; phylum Arthropoda; class Arachnida; order Araneae; family Salticidae; genus Maratus; species Maratus speculifer. The sequence goes on from OZ025295.1 coordinate 142,598,123, forward strand.
GTTTCTTTATTTGTGACGTCACAAAAGAAAATATCGAAGGAAATTAATGTTATTAAATTAATAAATATTTTTTTAAATCTATTTTTACGAAGTGCGATGCTGCTTATTGTGAAACTGGGTGTGTAATTTCATCAGAATGGCAAGTTTAAATTAGATTTTGAAACTAAGTTTCTGTAATCCTAAAGCAATTACACAAGAAAAATATATTTGAAAAATATGCAATAATTTTATAAAAGTAAACATATTATAAATCACAGTTTTTTATATTTAATACAAATGAAATGCGGTTATTATATAAGAAAATTATAATAAAAAATAAATAAGCGTTCTTAAGTTGTGAACTAAAAAGAAAAATATGTCGGAAAAAAATAAATATTATTCTTTGTCTCATTATAAATAAATTTGGAAAGAAAATCCTGTATCGAAGAGAAGAAAAATCGAATTGATTTTAACAGTATTTATATTATAAAGAACAAACTTCACAATATGTAATGCTGGCGGGGTTTTGATGGTAGCAAAAGCAGACAATTCAATTTAATTTTTATTAAGTTTTAGGGCAATTTTGTAAACTTTTGTACATTAAAGAATTGCAATTTTTACACAGTTGAATAAGGAAAAATGTATTTACAAATGCAATTTGTGTGGCGCAAGTGCTGGGATGGCGACGGGACAATGCTGGAAAACATGGAGTAATTGTTAATGCATCGTAACAGCCGCTGGGGAAGTCCGGGATTCTTCCGGTATTTTTGAGAACAATATATCTTCCATGGCGCCAGACATGCGCTTCCACGCATCACGGTTCGGATTCGTAATTTCGGACACCTACATTGCCAACAAACGTTAATATCGCTTTTTTGTTCTGTTTTCTTAGTATTTTGCTGTACTAAGGATAGTAAACATGTTTTCTCCTCTTATGAATGTACTGTATTTCTTGTATTCTGTAATATGAATACCACGTCAGGAAATCGTTTCCGACCGTGGATTGCTATCCAAATCTGAATTCTTGTGATGACCTTTTTCTTCCCCTGAAGTTTGTCACCATAATCTAAGGACATCCTGGATACATATATAAAAATGAAACTAAATTATGTAGTAATTAATTTGTAAGAAAAAATCCCCTTATATAAAAAATAAATAGAACGCTTGTTCAGTATCTAAAATATGTGTGTAGGGATGAGATGAGAATAAGATCACATAACTATACTATAAAAAAATCAGTAATCCTATAGATGTAAAGTTGTCGAAAACTGTATACATACTAACATGTTATCTTTACACTATACAAGAAAAGATTTAAATCTACAAAACTAATTTTTGTAAAACTATAGAAATCTGTAACGTTACAATCGAATGTACTAAAATTGTAACGGTAGGGAGGTTATGTTTATGAAATGAAAACATAATTCTAAGTATAAGATAAAAGCCACAGTTTATTTGAACATCTGGAACTTGGGGAAAGATGAGCGATAGTTCGATATTTCAATCACTAATCACAATACTAAGAGATTAAACTTCAAATTATACTCACGACCTCGGTTTAGAGCTCAGTTCGGGGCACTTCAAACCATCTTCTCCTTCAGTCTTCGGCTAAACGCTAGATTAAATTTTTATAAGACAGGCCGTGGCTGCAAACACTCTTTATTACTCAAAATACTCAACTTATTAAATCAATTTCTTACCCCCTGGCACTCTTCCTGGGTAACTCCGCTCACGATAAACTAATTCGGCTCACAATGCTGGATATCTCACTTTAGAACACAATCTATATCACTGGAGGCTATCAATCTAACTCGCTTTATAGCACAATCTAATTCTCCTGGCTGGCTTTCGCCGCCTCACCACACACTAGCCAGCTTTCGCCACCTCACCACCACTAGCTGGCTTTCACCACACCACACTGCTGGCCTTCGCCGCCTCACCACACCACACAGCACTCCAACTCATACCTTTTATACGTATACGTTGCAAACTGAAGATTGAGCTATAAGTTTGCATATTACTCCTAACCGCAACTAACTGTAGAACCGAGGGCGACACACACGCTCTGGAAAGTTAAAGTTGAATAAAGGATAGATGTCGCTTTCGCGCCACACATATTAAAACATTCACGTCACGATCTCACTAAAATGCTAGAGTGCCTTTATCACAAAGGACGCTCCCTTACAAAATTACAATTATCTTATTAAAATTTTACCTGTAACCTGGGCTAAGGTTACATAAACAATTTAACGAATCTCAGTTTCCTAAAAAGATTTTAGTAACTTTACATTATTTTTTGATTTTTAAAGTAAATCTGTATCTGTTACTTGAATTTTTTCTGTTTCCGTTACATAAAAATTTCTAGGAATCCCAGTGTCCTACAGTAAACTGAGTAACTTTACAGTTTTTTTTTTTTTTTTTACAGTGTAGGAGCTAATACTTAATGATTCCGGTTAGTTCATTATTTGAAAAATCATCTTTAAATAGTTATGTATGTATATTTTTTAAAGACAGAGAGAGAAAATATTAATTTAGGTAGGTTTCATAAGAAATATTGCATTTTACATTCTCTTCAATGTTGAATATGTGAAAAAGTTTTGCAGATGTCCGCAGATCATGACTTCTAAAACCCAAATCTTTCTACGTTCAAGAATTTTATCTATATATTATATCAAACAATCAAACTCTCTCTCTCTCTGTGTGTACATCATATATATATATATATTATAATAAGTTTTCACATTTCATTATTTTTTAATTCTTACAATATCTAACTTTTTCTGTCTTTTAATAATATCTTAACATATTTATTATACTTTAATTCCATATCTTTAATCTAGGGATACTTTATTTTCTTATTCTAAAAACTTTAACCTGTTAAAAGAAACGCTTTCCCTGAAGCCCCATTACTTTTTCATTCTTTCATTGTTTCTAATATATTTTATTTACCTTTTAAAAAATCATTTGATAATCTTAAGTCCCCCGAGAGCTGTAGCCTAGTTGCTTTATATAATAATATGATAGACCAAGAGAATTATTTTGAGTTTTTCCCTGTTTAAATTTCGTAATGTTCATTGTTCCGCTTTATAAAAAAGTTAATTGGCAATGCACAATGTTGCTATAAAATCCTGTTATTTGTGCACACTATGATATATAGCGCGATTAGTTTAACTTGTGATTCTACATTTTTCCGACTGTTAAACAGAAACCTGTTATCAGGTGGATTTAAAAGTTTTCAGTAGCTCAAGTTCTATTCTTGTAATTTCATCTTTCTTTTTTCTATGACGGCATTACGTTAATACGATGTTGAAGTATTCGTGGAATTGTTAAAGGTTATGTGAAGCACGAATTAATTTGTTTTAAAAGGATGTTGCCTACATTTGATTTGAGCAAGTAAACTTCAAAGGAATTAATTATTGCTCTACTACCGTGACACTATCTTCTGCTAACTCTATGATTGAGTACTCTTGGTAAATGGTGTATCAAGCATTAGCCATTGCATATTGTGCGGTAACAGAGCAGCATTTTACACACACACACACACATATATATATATATGTATGTAATGTCATATAAAATGCAGTGTGTACAGCTATGGTCGAAAAAGATGATTGTATTACAATGCTCAGCAAAAGTTTAGACACTGGTGATATTTAAATAGTAAATAAAATATACGAACTCTTGGGTTATACAAATGGCTATACATGTTTTAAAAATATATTTTAAACAATTTTAGGATGAACATAATAGTTTAGTATAATATATTATTTAATTTAGCTTTAAAAAGTGAAGTTCGCATATTGCAAAAGTTTAGACACTTTCTTGATATTTTGCAACTGTTTACAGAAAAACGTAAATTTCAAAATTAACGCTTCACATGCATGAAGCATCCAAGTGTTTCTCTCAATAGCACCGCTTTGTAAAAATGCTACGTGCTAGGGATATGCATTCAGATGAAGTAATTGAAATACGGGATGAAATCGAATGGGGAAACCATTTCAGAAATTTCAGCTAACTTGAACCGTCTATAAAAGTCTGTCTATAAAATGTTGTCTATAGATGACTCTTTCAAATCAAAACATAGAAATAAAAGGCCTCGTGTGACCAGAAAACAAGTTCGTAGAAGGATCCATATACTGGCATCTACGCAAACGATGATTGATAATTACATTAAAAATGAGTCAGGACTTTCTCAGTCAATGAAAAAAATTCGTAAACGAATTAAAAAGAGAAAAAGTAGCTTACATGAAAAAGATAAAACAACTATCTTTGAAATCTCAATTCACATTAATGAGAATACAGAGGGCTCGCAAACATGTAACATATGGATCCAAGTGGTGTATTGTAATATTCAGTGAGATAAATATAGCACAGATGGTTCAGATGGTTTCGCATGCTATTGGTTCGACTTGCGTAAAGAGCCTTGGACTTTCTTTAGTCATCAAGATGGAGGTGACTCTTTAAAGATTTAGGTTTCACTTTGCTTTAATGTTCAAGTATCTCTGGAATTTCTTGATTGTTGTCAAACGAGCGCAAGGCTAATACATATAATTTACAGCCATTTTGTGAACTTTTAGCTGGTCCAAAGTATGTAATTGAGCAAAAAATTACGTTTATTCATGGCACATACAAAACAAAACTTTACTTTAACTCTCAAAATATTACTGTTTTTCATTGGCCAGGATATATTCCTGATCTGAACCCAATCGAAAATATGTGTGGCACCATATATCGTAAAGTTTAGGCTAATTTTTGACAATTCTAGTCTGACTTTTTTGTTAATGAACTTCCAGCTGCCTATGAACGTGTTTGGTACAAAACAGACCCTTAAGTGATGCAGGAATTAGTTTCTTTCATGAAAAGTCATATTTTTTCGACTAATTGCACACAAAGTGGATTCATTTCCATTTTCCTTTATGGTTATTTTTCTGTGAATGTGCAGATTTTTTATACTTTTGCCATAGTGTTAAATTACTTTTTTTGTCATTATATATTATGTAACGTGTATAATTTAAAATGTATTGTTTGTGATTAAACGATAAGTCACAAGCAATATGTGACAATTGAGTTAAAACAACTCGTTACATATTTCTCAGTACAGATGTGTAAATGATCATTGTCTAAACTTTTCTTGAGCACTGTGTTAACTTTGTTATGGCTGCTTGAATCCAGTAATATGATAAGATAAGTAATAAAATATTTTCTATTGAGAAGAAATGATTATTTTTTGGGAAATTGACAATATGTATCGGCCAAAGCCTACGTTATTACAATTCCGATGAAATATTGAATATGTGATTATGATCGGTATCGGTATGACGGCTGCCTACATTTTAAAATATTATTACACGTAAAAATTTAAAGCGACAAAATTCACTTACAAAATCTAAATCAATCAAAAATCGAAGCACTTCATTGGCTGTTCATAAAAAGGTTTTTCCATCGACAAATTTCCAGGTATTTGATTGGCTATTAAGGGCAACTCGCTTCGATTTAGGTGTCAAAGACAGTATAAAATCGTTCATTCTGTGAGTGTTCATTTCGTGATGCCATTAAATAACATTGAGATGACTGGAATTTGAAGTGATTTTGGCTCTTCGTGTAATAGCACTTTTAAAATGTTACGAAGCGGTTTTTCCTTTATTTGACATCGTTCTATGATCTGTATCCCTATGTCATCTCACATGTGATGATATTTTTTTAAAACTATAATTTCTATTCTTCTGCACGAATCTTTTTTTCTTTTTAAATTTGTACACAAAATTCAACAACGGTAAATCTTGGTCAAGTTCTTCAAGGTACAAAAATTTATCAAAAGGATGGAAATCGGGGTGGGGGGTAATGAAAACAGAAAAAACTCACATTTTCTTAATTATAATGAATATCAGATCAACTTAAATTTATTATTACATCTAAAAAAGAGCCAAAAAATTATATGTAACATTTTTTGATATATTAAAGTAGACTCAGGTTTCCAGAAATATGGGTTTTCAAGAATAAAAGAGTGATAACTTCCTCAATTCTGTGGCTATCAAATCCAATTAACTGCATTATAAACTTTCTTAATATTGTCTGCAACTTTTATATTGCACATAGTTTGAACAGGAACAACTCTTTCATTAAAGAAAAAAAAAGTTGTCGTTGATAAAGAAAGAAATTCACAAATTTGTTAATTCACTAGGTATCAAATCCATTTAAATTTAAAATAAATCGTATTAATAATATCTACAACTTTTATATTGTATACTTTGCGAGGACAAAGTATTAAAATAAATAAATAAAATTTTAAAAGAAAGAACCTTGAAGAAGAAAAAAATATTCTTACAGAAACGCGTCAAAAGCGGCCTGATAAAATTATTGAGCTGGTTTTATCTCTAACCTTGATTTAGATTTAATTAGCGAAATTAGTACTTAACTTCGAAATCTACCTGTGCTCAGCTGGGAATAATTTTTTTTTTCATTTGTGACTTTTGTGAGGAAAAAAAGTTTTTATTTAGTTAGTGTTGTTTAAATAAGTTTCAAAAATTCAGAAAAAGACACCAAAAGATTATTAAATATAAAAATAATTGCAGCCTTAATGAAAAGAAACAAAATTACCTCACTAAGAATGTTAATAAAATACAAAAGTAATTGATATTAAGGAGATCAAAAATATCGTTAAACTTAATATCTGATAAATTCATTTGTGATAATTGTCTTATTGGACGCATATACTACTCTAATGTTTCTGTATTATATATATATAATCTGTATTTCGTCTAGCGAAGAAAAGGGGGAATGTTTGATTCATAAGGTAATAGTATTTATATCTATCTATATATTTTTTCTTGTTTTCGAAATGATAATAAAATAAATCTCTCTTCATAAATTTTCGAAAAATAGCACTATTTTCTCCGCCATCTTATTAACAGTCGACGTGATTTTTTTTTATCCCTGTGTCTCGCTGAAGTAGACATTTTATAGGATTCAAGAAGCTCTTAATGGCCTGTCCCAAGAGAAAAATAATCAGAACAAATATAGATGAATAAAAATAAATAAATCTTTCTCCTTCTCTTTCCATTTCTGAAAAAATTTTGACTTCGAATGTTTTATCCCCCAGACGAGCGTAAAGTGTGACAACTGGGAAAATAATAACCATGTAACTGGAAAAATAATACCTGATAAATTCATTTATGATAATTATCTTATTGGACGGATATATTGTACTATGGTTTCTGTTTGTAATTTATATATATGGAATCAATATTTATCCAAAGAAAAAAAATAGGGGGCATGTTTGCTTCATCAGGTAATAATATTTATATCAATCTATATACTTTTTCTTGTTTTCGAAATGATAATAAAATAAATCTCTCTTCATAAATTTTCGAAAAAATAGCATTATTTCTCTGCCGTCTTATTAACTGTCAACGTGATTTTTTTTAATCCCTGTGTCTCGCTGAAGTAAACATTTTATACGTTTTAAGGAGCTCTTAATGGCATATCCCAAGATAATAATAATCGAAACAAACATACATAAATAATAAAGAATACTGCCCAGTTAAACTGAAGGCATTGAGCTCACAGGCTACAAATACTAATTGCACATTAAAGCTTTATATTTTCAAGGGTTAATTCCGTTCGAAAAAAAAAATTAAGAAGGGGAAACAGCTCTCCCCTTTTCTCTTTTTTTATACTTAATCATTGAACCTCCTATACTATCAAAGACATGCTTTATCATATAAAAAATCTATATCCAAAATTCAGAGCAAATTAGATAATTCTTAATAAAAACCCATTTAGCATTTATATAATTTAAAAAGAGTTATGCCCCTCTTTTATACTTAACCATTAAACTTCCAAAACTATTCAGAGATTTGAACGAAACCTGAAAATTCTGCTTGAAAAACCCATTTATATAAATTAAGGGGGGGGGACATTAGAACCCCTGTTCCCCTTATTTATACTTATTCAATGAACACCTAATAACAGTCACGGAATCGCCTCATCAGAATGATCCTAATCTAAATTTTGAACGAAAATTAATTCTGCATGAAAATCCCATTTATATCAACTAACGGGGGGGGGGGCATTAGAGCCCCTGTTCCCCCTATTTATACTTATTCAATGAACACCTAATAACAGTCACGGAATCGCCTCATCAGAATGATCCTAATCTAAATTTTGAACGAAAACTTAATTCTGCATGAAAATCCCATTTATATCAACTAACGGGGGGGGGGATTAGAACCCCTGTTCCCCCTATTTATACTTATTCAATGAACACCTAATAACAGTCACGGAATCGCCTCATCAGAATGATCCTAATCTAAATTTTGAAAACTTAATTCTGCATGAAAATCCCATTTATATCAACTAACGGGGGGGGGGCATTAGAACCCCTGTTCCCCCTATTTATACTTAATCAATGAACACCTAATAACAGTCACGGAATCGCCTCATCAGAATGATCCTAATCTAAATTTTGAAAACTTAATTCTGCATGAAAATCCCATCTATATCAACTAACGGGGGGCATGAGCCCCCCGTTCCCCCTCTTATACATATCGAATGAACTCCAAAAACTAATCAGGGAAGCGCCTTGTCAGGATATACCTACATACAAAATTTCAAGTGGATCGGATATTTTTATCATGAGTTATCGCGTTACGTACATACATACAGAACGGACGGGCACATAAGCTCTCAGGCTATGATAGCCTGTGAGCTAAAAATGAATGAAATTTTCTCCTTCTCTTTCCATTTATGAAAAACTATTGACTTTGAATGCCCCCCCCCCCCCAGACGAACATAATGTGTGACAACTGGGAAAATAATAACCATGTAACTATTGTACAGGAATATAGTGCAGTTTTAAATGCCTCTCTATCCTCATAAGTGTACATCTGAAGTAAAACTTTTCATTCTTTGGGTTGAAGCCATTTGGGCTTTAGAGATATGGAAGCTATACAAGTTGTTTTGGTTTAATAGAGATTGGTGGAAATTTTATGCTTTTTCAGGTAGGCGAGGTTAAAAGCATTTAGATTGTGCACATTTACGTTTTGATTCTAAGTACTAAAAAAATTGTATCATAGATGGTTAATTTTTTTTTTTTTTGCGGTTTTTCTTTGGGGAACATAAGTTAGATCGTTCGTTTCATAATTAATATTCTATCGATAAGATATCGTAAGCATCAAAATAGAAAAATCCAAAATCCAAATTTATTTTATGTGTCCGTTTTTTTTTTTTTTTTTTTTTTTTTTTTTTTTTTTTTTCTAAGATAGATATAATATCTATTTACTTATAATAACAATATGCATAAAAATTGCACAAAAAAGCGAAAAAAGATTAAGATTTAACCCACTAAGTGATGCGTAAATAATAATTGAAATAATACAGTTTGAAATAATACATTAATCACCATAAAATAGAAAAAACAATGTAGGCGACGCGTTTCGACAGCATCTTTGACCATTTTCCCATACGAGACATATATCTGCTTCAGATGATGAGGAGCAGTGTTGTTTTAGCTCAAAAACGCGTCCTGCATTATTTTAAATTTTATATTATAGTGAATTTAATAACCTGAATTATTTCAATTATTATTTTTTATTAATTTATTCGGTGTTTTTTTAATGTGCAAATAGGTTTAAAAATTTAAAAAAGGCACAGAAAGAGATTCTTAAGTATGAAAGTAATTGCAGCCTGAAAAAAAAAAGAAACAAAATTACCACACTAAGAATGTTTAAAAAATTCATAAGTAATTGATATTAAGGAAACGATCCAATCAAAAAAACCGTTAAGCTTAATACTTAATAAATTCATTTATGATAATTATCTTATTGGGCGCATATACTGCACTAATTTTTGTGATTGTAAGTTATATATATAAATAATGAATATTTCATCCAATGAAAAAATAGGGGAAATGTTTGATTCATTAAGTAATAACATTTATATCCATTTATATATTTTGTCTTGTTTCCGAAATGATAATAAAGGAAATGATCATATCAAACATAACGTTAAACTTAATACTTGATAAATTGATTTATGATAATTATCTTATTGGACGCATATACTTCTCTAATGTTTCTGTTTTTAAGTTTTATATATATATAAACTGTATCTCGTCTGGAGAAAAAGAAAAAGGGGGAATGCTTGATTCATCAGGTAATAATATTTATATATATATATATATATTTTTTTTTTCGAAATGATAATAAAATAAATTTCTCTTTATAAATTTTCAAAAAATAGCATTATTTTCTCCGCCGTCTTATTAACTGCCGACGTGATTTTTTTTTTAATCCCTGTGTCGCACTGAAGTAAACATATTATAGGATTCAAGAAGCTCTTAATGCCATGTCCCAAGAGAAAAATAATCGAGACAAATATAGATGAATAAAAATAAATAAATCTTTCTCCTTCTCTTTCCATTTATGAAAAAATATGGACTTTGAATGTTTTATCCCCCCTACGAACATAATGTGTAACAACTGGGAAAATAATAACCATGTAACTATAGCACAGGAATGTAGTACAGCTTTAAATGCCTTTCCATCCTCATAAGTGTACATGTGAATTAGAACTTTTTTTTCGTTGAGTTGAAGTCATTTGGGCTTTAGGGATAGAGAAGCTATACAAGATGTTTTTGTTTATTGGAGATTGGTGGAAATTTTATGCTTTTGGGGGTAAGCGAGGTTAAAAGCATTTAGATTGTGCACATTTACGTTTTGATTCAAAGTACTAATAATATGTGTCATTCGTTGTTATTTTTTTTCTGTTTTACTTTGGAGAACATTAACTAGCTCGTTCGTTTCATTATTAATATTCTAGCTTTAAGAATTCTCAAGCATCGAAATAGAAAAATCCAAACATTTTTTATGTGTCAGATTTTTTTTCTCAGGTGGATATAACGTTTATTTACTTATAATAACAAAATTATAATGTGAAATAGATTTTTTTAAATGTAAGGATCGATAGGAATGCACCAGATGATGGCATGAATAAGGATAATAAATAAATGAAATTTAAAAAGGAGTGCAGTTGAAGAAGAATAAAAATACATTACATGATTGTGTTAAAACGCATTTTTACTAATACTCCTCAAAATCGGCCTAATAAAATTGTTAAACTGATTTCTCTCTTACCTCGATTTAGTTTTAATTGGTGAAATTAGTACTTAACTTCGAAATTTATCTTTTTTTTCATTTATCACTATTATGAGAAAAAAGAAAAAAGAATAACCTACTAAGTAAGGATTAAAATTTCAAATATCCAGAAAAGGCACATAAAGGTTAATAAATATAGACGAAGATGCGTTCTGAAGAAAAAGAAACAAAATTATCATACTAAGAATATTAATAAAATACATAAATATGTAATATTAATGAAATGATCGTATCAAAAATATCGCTAAACTTAATACCTGATAAATTCATTTATGATTATTATCTTATTGGACGAATATATTATACTATGGTTTCTGCTTGTAAGTTATATATATGGAATCAATATTTATCGAAAGAAAAAAATATAGGGGGCATGTTTGCTTCATAAGGTAATAATATTTATATCTATCTATATACTTTATCTTGTTTTCGAAATGATAATAAAATAAATCTCTCTTCATAAATTTTCGAAAAATAGCATTATTTCTCTGTCGTCTTATTGACTGTCAACGTGATTTTTTTTATCCCTGTGTCTCGCTGAAGTAAACATTTTATATGTTTCAAGGAGCTCTTAATGGCATATCCCAAGAGAATAATAATCGAAACAAAAATAGATAAATAAAAATGAAGGAAACTTTTTCCTTCTCTTTCCATTTATGAAAAACTATTGACTTTGAATGCTTTTCCCCCAGACGAACATAATGTGTGACAACTGGGAAAATAATAACCATGTAACTATAGTACATGAATGTAGTGCAGCTTTAAATGCCTTTCTATCCTCATAAGTGTACATTTGAAGTTGAACTTTTCTTTCGCTGCGTTGAAGCCATTTGGGCTTTAGGGATATAGAAGCTATACAAGATGTTTTGGTTTAATGGAGATTGGTGGAAATTTTATGCTTTTGGAGATAGGCGAGGTTAAAACCATTTAGATTGTGCGCATTTACGTTTTGATTCTAAGTACAAAAAATAATGTATCATCGATGGGTTTATTTTTCAGTTTCTCTAGGGAACAAAAGCTAGATCGTTCGTTTCATAATTAATATTCTAGCGAAAAGATATCGTAAGCATCAAAATAGAAAAATCAAAAATCCAAATTTATTTTATGTGTCTGTTTTTTTCTCACATAGGTATAATATCTATTTACTTATAATAAGAAAAATACACAGAGAAATATGCATAAAAATTGCATAGAAAATGAGAAAAAAGATGAAGTTTTAACCCAGTAATTGCTGCTCAAATAATATTTGAAATAATACAGTTTGAAATTATACATTAATCACCATAAAATAGAAAAAACAATGTAGGTGACGCGTTTCGACAACATCTTTGATCTTTTGCCCATACGAGACATGTATATGCTTCTGCTGATCAGGAGCAGTATTGTTTTAGCTCTAGTTATTTTCATTCGTTGTGTTATAGCCATTTGGGCTTTAGGGATATGGAAGTTATAGAGGATGTTTTGTTTTAATGGAGATTGGTGAAAATTTTATGCTTTTTTAAGGTAGGCGAGATTAAAGCATTTAGATTGTGCACACATACGTTTTGATTCTAAGTGCTGAAAATAATGTACCATAGGTGGCATTTTTTCAGTTTTTCTTTGGGGAACATTAGCTAGCTCATTCATTTCCTTATTAACATTCTAGGGTTAAGAATTCTCAAGCATCGAAATAGAAAAATCGAAAATTTAAACATTTTTCATGTGCCTGTATTTTTTTCTAAGGTAGATATAACGCCTATTTACTTACAATAACAAAATTATAATGAGAAATAATTTTCTTAAAAATGTATGGATTGAAAGGAGCAGATGACGGTATAAACAAGTATACTAATTAAATGAAATTTAAAAAGGAGTGCAGTTGAAGAAGAATAAAAATACATTAACATGATTTTGTTAAAACGCATTTTTACTAATACTCCTCAAAATCGGCCTAATAAAATTGTTAAACTGATTTATCTCTCACTTTTATTTAGTTTTAATTGATGAAATTAGTACTTAACTTAGAAATTTATCTCTTTTTTTTATTCATTGGTATTATGAGAAAAAAGAAAATAAAGTAACCTACTAACTAATGCTTAAACTTTCAAATACTCAGAAAAGGCACAGAAATATTATTAAATATGGATGTAATGCATTCTGAAGAAAAAGAAACAAAATTATCATACTAAGAATATTAATAAAATACATAAATATGTAACATTAATGAAATGATCCTATCAAAAATATCGCTAAACTTAATACCTGATAAATTTATTTATGATAATTATCTTATTGGACTTATATATTGAACTATGATTTTTGTTTGTAAGTTATATATATATATATAATCAATATTTATCCAAAGAAAAAGATTAGGGGGGATGTTTGCTTCATAAGGTAATAGTATTTATATCTATCTATATATTTTTCTTGTTTTCGAAATGATAATAAAATAAATCTATCTTCATAAGTTTCAGAAAAATAGCATTATTTTCCTGCCGTCTTATTAACTGTCAACGTGATTTTTTTTAATCCCTGTGTGTCGCTGAAATAAACATTTTCTATGTTTCAAGGAGCGCTTAATGGCATGTCCTAAGAGAATAATAATCAAAACTAATATAGATGAATAAAAATAAATAAATCTTTCTCCTTCTCGTTCCATTTATGAAAAAATATTGACTTTGAATGTTTTTTTCCCCCAGACGAACATAATGTGTGACAACTGGGAAAATAATAACCATGTAACTAAGGTACAGGAATGTTGTGCAGCTTTAAATGCCTTTCTATCCTCATAAGTGGACATATGAAGTAGAACATTTCATTCGTTGGGTTGAAGCCATTTGGGCTTTAGGGATATTGAAGCTATACAAGATGTTTTGGTTTAATAGTGACTGGTGGAAATTTTATGCTTTTTCAGGTAGGCGAGGATAAAAGCATTTAGAATGTGCATATTTACGTTTTGATTCTAAGTACTAAAAATAATATATCATTGGTTGTTATTTTATTTCAGATTTTCTTTGGTCAACATTAGCTAGATCGGTTTTATAATTAAATTTATAGTGATAATTTATCGTAAGCATCAAAATAGAAGAATCCAAGATCCAAATTTATTTTATGTTTCTGCTTTATTTCTCAGATAGATATAATGCATATATATTTATAATAACGATATTATAGAGAGAAATATGCATACAAAATTAGAAAAAAGATTAAGTTTTAACCTAAGTGGTGCTTAAATAATAATTGAAACTATACAGTTTGAAATAATACATTAATCACAATAAAATAATAAAAAAAACAATGCAGAACGCGTTTTGACAACATCTTTGACCTTTTACTCAAACGAAATATGTATCTGCTTCATCTGATGAGGAGCTGTATTGTTTTGCTCGAAACGCATCCTGCATTGTTTTCAATTTTATTTTACCATGAATTAACAAAGTATTTTCTTTCAATTTATATATAATATATTCATAGTATTTTATTATTTATAACCAATTTATTCTGTGTTTTTTCGATGCTCAAAAAAGTTTCAACATTTCAGAAAAGACACAGAAGAATTATTAAATATGAATGTAACTGTAATCTTAAGAAAAATAAACAAATTTACTATACTAAGAATGTTAATAAAATACATAAGTAAATGATATTAAGGAAATGATCCTATCAAAAATATCGTTAAACTTAATTCCTAAGAATTTTATTTGCGATAATTATCTTATACTGGACGCATATACTGCTCTAATGTTTCTGAGTGTAAGTTATTTATAAATAATCAATATATAATCCTTAGAAAAATAAGGGGAATGTTTGCTCCATCAGGTAATAGTATTTATATCTATCTATATATTTTTTCTTGTTTTCAAAATGATAATAAAACAAATCTCTCTTCATAAATTTCAGAAAAATAGCATTATTTCTCTGCCGTCTTATTAACTGTCGACGTGATTTTTTTTAATCCCTGTGTCTCGCTGAAGTAAACATTTTATATGTTTCTAGAAGTTCTTAATGAAATGCCCCAAGAGAAAAATAATCGAAACAAATATAGATGAATAAAAATAAATAAATCTTTCTCCTTCTCTTTTCATTTATGAAAAATACTGACTTTGAATGTTTTTTCCCCCCAGACGAACATAATGTGTGACAACTGGGAAAATAATAACCATATAACTAAGGTACAGGAATGTAGTGCAGCTTTAAATGCCTTTCTATCCTCATAAGTGTACATGTGAAGTAGAACTTTTCATTAGTTGAGTTGAAGCCTTTTGGGCTTTAGGGATAGGGAAGCTATACAAGATGTTTTGGTTTAATAGTGATTGGTAGAAATTTTATGCTTTTTCAGGTAAGCGAGGTTAAAAGCATTTAGATTGTGCACATTTACGTTTTGATTCTAAGTACTAAAAATAATATATCATTGGTTGCTATATTTTTTTTTTCAATTTTTCTTTGGGGAACATTAGCAAGAACGTTCGCTTCGTAACTAATACTCAAGCGATAAGAAATCGTAAGCATCAATATAGAAGAATCCAAAGTCAAATCTTATTTTTTATGCTTGTTTTTTTTCAGATAGATATAACACCTATTTACTTATATTAAGAAAATTATCGTAGAAAATAGATTAAGAAAAAAGTATTTAATGACAGAAATGCGGTTTATAAAACATGTCCATATAAAATATGTCCATATATAATATGGACATATAAAATTTAAACTAAGCTGTGACAAAAATATACAGACAATGAAGCGAATTGGCTTTATTATCACTGTATCAAAGGCATTCGCATTTTCTGTGTTCTGTACATGTGACGTAATAACTTCTAAATATAAAATCACTGCCCTTTCTTCAATTGTCTAAAAGTTGGAAAATACCTCGCAACTTTCAAATCTCTGCTGCTGATAGAGTTAACATTTTTGGGGTTAAAAGTTCAAAATGTTAATACTTATGATAATACTAAACACATGAAGCGTTGCAGATCAAGAATTTCTAAAATTTTATCTAAATGTGACAATGTGATTACAAAACAATGTTCATGCAGATCAAGAATTTCTAAAATTTTATCTAAATGTGACAATGTGATTACAAAACAACGTTCATGCTGATAACATCTATACGGAGGATAAACAGATTTTGCGGAAATTTTCAACAAAAAAAAATCAGTTTTTGAAATTAAAAGGACTTTAGCATTTCCTTTTGTGAGATCTACTGTTAAGCGTCACGTTCAGGCAAGCAAAATTCATAATTACCACATAAAATGCCAGACACCTTTGCCGAAAGTGCATCGGAGAAAAGCGCATATTCTTTGAAGTAAAAAAATACATGCCTTTCGTGGATGAATTTCCTTTTTGTCAGTGATGAAATTAAATTCAGTATGAACGTACCTGATGGTTGAACATAGTATTGGAATGATATCCAACGAGAATCTGGAAAGATTTTTAGTCAACAACAAAGAGAGGTTTCTCTCATAGTGTGGTGGCGCTTTTTATTTTAATAAAACAACAGATTTTACTATTTGCAATGATCAACAGGGCTCTTCGGATTACCAAAATGTGTTTAAAAGTAATCTAGCTAACATCTTAAAAAGAGAAATTAGAAATCCCAACAGGACAATGCGTCGGTTCACATCTGCAACTCAAGAACAGATTTAGTTATTAAGAAGATTTATAATAAGATTAAGTGATTTATAATAAGATTAAGTGATTAGATTAAGAAGATTTATAATAAGTTTCAGTGAATTTCATATACCTTAATAATTAAAGAAGTTACGAATTTTTTTCTACTTGAAAGCCAATTTTTTTTTCCGTTCCGTGATAACAATTTTAGTTTATTAGTAATCTATGATACATAATTTTTTGGCGCTTTTCTAAAAAGTAATAATAAATTTAAACGGATTTGATATGTGTTATAATTAGGAAATTATGAAAAAAATTCCTTTGTTTTGTTTTCACAAATTCCCTTCTCATTTCCACCCCCTTGATCCGATTTTATCCATTAAGGAGCTTGACCAAAATTTTCTGTGTCAAATTAGAAGAGATCTGTGCAATATTATGGCAGTTATTGCTTCCACAAAAAATTATATATGAACTGGGAGTAGTTTTGGTGTCTAGGATAGGGTCGGCATAGATCTGCAAACATTTCGTGAAATTTCGTGAAATGATCGCAAACATTTCGTGAACATTGGAGAGAATGTAATAATAGTAATTCTTACGAAATTGACCTAATGAGCACCTTTTATAGGATACTGAATAACGTTATTCTACTCTTCAGCATACAAATAATTAATTTCTGTAAATTTAATTAATTTTTTCTTAAAAAAGCATAACTGAGAGTTATCTTTTTTGTGCTAATAATGTTTTCGCATCATAATCCTTATCTTATTTAATCATAGATTTCTGCAATTAACTAACATTAAGCAACATTAATTAAGCAACGATTTCTATTTGGATGGAGTGATTAATGCATCTCAAAAGTATATGAACAGATAATTTTTTAATTCAATTAAAGGCGAATTTTTAGTAGGCAAAAATTTAATCAGTATTCGGAATCATAATATAAATTTATTACTACAAAGAAAGAAGCACAATATAGGTATTATAGAATTTTTGTATCATTATAAAATTTAAACTAAGCTGTGTCAAAAATATACAGACAATGAAGCGAATTGGCTTTATTATCACCGTATCAAAGGCATTCGCATTTTCTGTGTTCTGTACATGTGACGTAATAACTTCTAAATTTAAATCACTGCCCGTTCTTCAATTGTCTAAAAGTTGGAAAATACCTCGCAACTTTCAAATCTCTGCTGCTGATATGGTTAACATTTTTGGGGTTAAAAGTTCAAAATGTTAATACTTATGATAATACTAAACGCATGAAGCGTTGCAGATCAAGAATTTCTAAAATTTTATCTAAATGTGACAATGTGATTACAAAACAATGTTCATGCAGATCAAGAATTTCTAAAATTTTATCTAAATGTGACAATGTGATTACAAAACAACGTTCATGCTGATCAAGAAAAACATCTATACGGAGGATAAACAGATTTTGCGGAAAATTTCAACAACAAAAATCAGTTTTTGAAATTAAAAGGACTTTAGCATTTCCTTTTGTGAGATCTACTGTTAAGCGTCACGTGCATGCAAGCAAAATTCATAATTACCACATAAAATGCCAGACACCTTTGCCGAAAGTGCATCGGAGAAAAGCGCATATTCTTTGAAGTAAAAAAATACATGCCTTTCGTGGATGAATTTCCTTTTTGTCAGTGATGAAATTAAATTCAGTATGAATGTACCTTATAGTTGAACATAGTATTGGAATGATATCCAACGAGAATCTGGCAAGATCTTTAGTCAACAAGAAAGAGAGGTTTCTCTCATGGTGTTTGTATCGCTTTTTATTTTATAAAACAACAGATATTGCTATTTGTAATGATCATCAGGGCTCTTCGGATTACCAAAATGTGTTTAAAAGTAATCTAGCTCCATTTGGAAACATCTTAAAAAGAGAAATTAGAAATCCCAACAGGACAATGCGTCGGTTCACATCTGCAACTCAAGAACAGATTTAGTTTACCCAGAATTCTGTGAATATTATAGACTGCACTGTCATTATACTATATTTGGTATTTGTATGAGGATCGTAAATCTTTCGAATCCTGCCAACGGATTCAATTGCTATGTTGAAGTCACAATATATGCAATTAATGATGAGACAGCTGTAATATATTTATTGAAATATTTCCGAATAGAAATATTTGATTTATTTAATGTTGTAGAGTAAATTAGCTGAAAATGCCATAGTTTTTAATTTAATTGTATTAAAAATTGCTTGCTGATTCCATATGCTATTCATTAATTTCTTGTTCAAATTTGCAATTGATTTCTTGTTAAAATGTATGATTTAAAATCATATTTCAATTTGCAGATATTATAGAAAAGATCGAAAAATTTGTTTTTGTAAACACTTGTATGTCGGCATCTTACCCTAAGGTATGATTAATATAGCCAACGGGAAGATCCTGGTCCCCCTACTGACGCAACGAAGCGGTATTCAGCAGTCATTTATGCTTTGCATAAGGGGCAAGTACTATTACTCTCTAAAAATATCATATTTAAACTAATACTTATGCAGGCAAATATCGAGATTTTGCACATTTACCAGAAGTTTTAAAATGTAATAATGATAATAATAATGCACCAATAGTAATTCTGAAAAAGAATGCAAACGGAAATTAAAATATAAGTAGGGAAACCTCTTGCTTACAAGCGAGGGGCACTGCAATTCTCTAGAGAGTCTCCGCATATAAAAACTACGTAATACAGCATGTCGTATAACACGGCATATGGTTGAAAGTTACCCTACAATGAAATTATCTCACTAAAAGAAAGACTTATTCAAAACTCATAAAATTTACAGTTGTGCATTTCCACTATGTAAATATTTCAAGAGCTGCGAATGGATTTTGAAATATTGTTTTGTAGCAATTTGAAAACATATTTATTCCAATAATGATTCGATCACTGTAATTCATATATGTGTTGTTCGAGGTAAATTTTGCACTAATGAATGCGCGTTTCTCAAGTATAAAATAAAGAGATATTAACTTAGTCCCTTTCTTCATGTTTTTCTGCTTTAGCTAATCTTGTAGTGATAGCCTCACTGCTCGACAATAAATGATTTTTTGGAATACTAGGTAAAAATAGTTCAATTTATGTTTCGAAAACCAAACTGTCCAAGAACTGGTTCGACTAATATCCTATTGTACTTCAAAATAAGACACTAGAATAATTTGTTTAAATAAATATATATAGAAAAAAGAAATGGAGTAATTTAAACATTATATTATAATTGGATTTTTAAGATAATATTGAGAGGAACTCACCTTCTTGTTTTTCTGCCACAGGATCTATAAAAGACGAAAATATTGAATGTTACTTAATTATCAGATTTTGTATAAAACTGACATATCAGAAACGTAAAAATGTAAACAGGAAAAATTGCTTATAAAGTCAATGCATTTTTAACGTACGAGAAATAAAATAATAATAATAATATCTGAAACTCAGTTTTCCTCCCGTCAAGTTATAACTAGCAGTACCTAGCACTTGGTGACCCTTGATGTAGAAGCATGTAACTAATTGGCTAACAATTTAATTTACAGAAGTTGGCGCATCTTCGTAAGCCAAAGTACGATGTACAAGTGAACTTTAAACCGGTATAATTATTTAGAATTGCATGTATTTTTAACGTACAGGAAAAAAAAATATAATCTGAAACTCAGTTTTTCTCCCGTCAAGTTATAACTAGTAGTACCTAACATGGTACACTGGTGACCCTTGATGTAGAAGATGTAACTATTGGCTATTAATTTAATTTACAGAAATCTGTGCGTCTTCGTAAGTCAAAGTACGATTTAATGTGATGACGAAAGTGTGATATTGTAAATTGTAAATCTTACAGTGCAAGGTATCTGTGCTTATCGGGGATAAGGTATTATAATCATCAATTAAAATATTCTCAAAATGCAACTGGAACCAATTAATAAATGCAAAATATGCGTTAAGTATAATTTTAACTAGTTTACCAATTAACTTTTAGCAATGAAATTATGACCGAAATTAGTATATTTTAGGGGACAAAGGACTTTCTAGCTATTTTGTTTATTTATTTAGAAAATGTATTTTAAATACTATTTAAATACTATTCAAACGTACACAATATGAATTATTGTATATGTTTATTAAACAAGAAATTTGAAAACAATAATAGGGGAAGAAAACTAGGGAATCTGCCTGAATATTTTACGTATAATGAAGAACTTTTCAAAATGCTATATGCGTATTCCATTTTACTTAAAAAATACAATATATATTTTTTATGCCAATTTCGTTTAGACATATAAATTAAAAAGTGCAGTGAATTATATACATTTAAATACAAAGAAAAAAAGGAATATTTTAGAAATTTTAAAAACGTTTTGCATCTTATTTCTGAATTTAAATAACTTTAACATTTTCAATTAAATCTGTATTTTAAAAAAATGCATAGAATGTAGCAATGTATAAATTTGAGTAGGTAAACTAAACTAGCATAAAATTGTTTTAGATTTTAGTTTAAATAGAATGCGTATGAGACAGTTTGAATAACATCTTCATAACGCTTAAAGCATTCAGGAAAATTCTTTACATTCCTCCAAGATTTCTTTCCCTTTTGTGATAAATATATGCCATACTTTACGTATTGTGCCGTTGAAGAATATTTAAAGTAAAATTTAAGAAATATAAAAATAAGTTCGAAGTTCCTTCATTTCCTCAAATACTTGAATTACTTACACATAGCTAATTAAGTGTAATACCAAGAAAGTGAAAAATGATCAGAAAGGGAATCAATCGCGGATCCTTGTAATACTTCTTCGATACTCTACAATTTGAACACCAAGAAGAATATCAAGACAGGCAATGCCAGGTTGAGAATCGTAGTCATAACTCAAATGACTATGATACTCATTGGAGGCAATGGAGAGTTTTTCCAAGTTTTAGGTATTCCTCGTCTTAGGCATTTTTCGATCTGTTGGTATGATTTTTATTAAGCAGTGCAATAATTCATGTAATTATTACTTAATATGTAGGATGCCTACAATGAAAATAATAATAATAAATCTAATTGAATTAGATCAGGAGGTAGCCGCACAGACAATCTACTCACCGAATTTATGACTGAAATTTCAGAATTAGTTAAAAGTCGATTCGTTAAAACTCGAAAGCAATCGGCCTGCGAAGTCATAGGTCATAGGTTGGTGGAAAACCTGATTTTAGCGGTCGACTCGTTGATTTATAATTGTGTTTTCCTGGACCCAAGGGTATGAAAAAATGGCAAACTAGGAGCAGAAAAATGCATTCGTAAACCCACGAGTCAACCGCTAAATCGAGTTTTCAGGTCTTTTCCACCAACTTTGACAATCAGACTGCATTTCAATACCCGAATCGAGTTTAACTAAATCTAGAATTTCAACCGTCAACTCATTCGTGATACATTCACAACAGAACATGATACATTCTGTTATCTTAGTTGATAGTTAAATCATAGGATTAAATTGTAAAAAGCATTGTGTGTGTGTGTGTGTGTATATTTTATGTCGGCCGATTATCTACGCTAGGGATATAGGCCCAGGGGGAGGGATGCCCTTCGTGGGGGTCTTTCTAAGGGAACCTAACCCGTATTTACGCAAGGTTCGAAGAAAACCACGAAAACTCCGAACGGTTAGGCCGACGGCCGCGATTGGGTTCGAACCCAGCACCTGCCGTCTACCAGTTGAGAGGTCAGACCCTCTCGGCCACTGGTGGGGCCTGTAAAAGGCAGTAAAATAACGTTTGGCAGGAATCGGGCAACAGCAAGAAAAGAATTTCTAAAGGGCCCTAAAATTATTTTCCAAAATAATAAGGATGGAATTTTTGATGGATGAGATATATGTCTAAGATGACATGTATTGTAAGGTCATGACAGTAGTAACTGCGTTATATCTGCATAGACAAGAGAAAGGATGAACGCTGGTTCCAGTGCTTTATTTGAGAGTCATGAATTGATGATAACTGTTCTGTTAGCAAAAATTTGATTTGGAAAGTCAGGGCTATAGATAACTCTCTCACTCTAATTTTTGCTGTTGAATTGCAAATTAAAACCAGTTTTGACTAAATTAAAGATCAATGCGATGTTCAAGTTGATGCGTAGAAATATTTTTTTCGTTAGAACTACGAATATTCTTACCTTAGAATTTCACCGCTTGATGCATAAACAATGCAAAGTTTTCAGAATATGTTTAATGCCACCAACGGACCGAAGAGGAACACTTAAAGGGGTCCGAGATACAAAAATTTTCGAGATACAAATTAAAAGCATTTTTGCATTATTTTTTATGCCTTAAATGACGTTTAAATAGTGTCTTAATTGGAAAAGAAAATATTGATTTCCCTCTACAATACGATTACTTTAACATTTTATCAGGATATTCTGAAGAGATTTGCTGTGGTACGAAGAAATTATGTTGTAAATCAGAAGAACACTTCGTGGTTTATGCTGTATGGTGCCGTCCATATTGAACTCCTGAAATCTTTAATTTTTTAAATAAATATTATGATGATCCTACCATTTCCCTGGATTATTTAAAGCATACAGGAAGCAACATGGATTGGTTTTCATATTCACGTGATTTGACTCCCTGTGACTTTCAACTATGTGTTCTGGATTGCGATATCTGGAAGAGGGTTGATCCACCAAAAGCTGTGACCTATTTCCAGACTGCTGTATGGCACAGCATTACAGCTATATTGTTAATAATGGTCATTTGTGTTTTGAAACTATGCGATGCTGTTGCTGAAAATGTTGGATGCATTGAAAATATCGGGGTTTTTTTTCCAGGCATTTTCGCAACATATTTGCGCAGATTTTTTAAATTGTACTATTCTCAGCACCATCTGTTAGTAATCTTATTAACTAAATTAAAATACTGAATGAATCATTGAAAATTTACAAATTTCCATGTAGAATGTAACGAATGATGTATTTTTTTTCGCTTTTCGTTTTAGTTTATTTCGCTTTTTAAACTGTCCGAACCTTTTGTTAAAAACTAAAAATATCCATTCTTATGTTCACAAATATATAACTTTCGAACTGCAGCTATTCAGATTATCTGTTATCTGGATTGTAAACAAACTATGCGAAAGTCGCATTTAAAAAATTACTATCTGAAATCATGAATCCGTTGTTAAATATAAAATTTCCTTGAAATTCCCATTTCTATCAAATTCTGCATCTGGATAATCATAATACGTGATTTCTCTAATTTCAGATGTACTGTTTTTCTTTACGTTATATAATAAAAAATACGAAGAAAAATTCAATTGTTTTTCAGAAATTGTGGTTTAAATTTTAAGCGAATATGAATTAGTATTAAATATTATTAACAGATTTATTAATAAGTAAGAAACAAAAAATATTACAAAATTGTTGCTGTTTTTGTTCTTATGATTTCATCTTTTATTCATCAAATGTTGTAAAAAAATCAAATGAATGTCAATGTCAATATAATTAACTTTGTTAAACACGCTTGACACTTATAAAGGTTACCAGTATATTTTTATACACAGCATATGTTTTTGCCTTTTTTTACTTGTTTGGAGTAAAACTAATTGTAATTTCAATATGCTTTATGTTAACATTTATTTTCAAGGCACAAAATTTCAAATCTAAACGCAGACATCTAATTGAAAATATTAGTTGCCACGAATAATTGAAATGATTTATTTATCATTTGTTGGCACATTTTAGACTTTTTATTACAATTCAACTAAAATAAATATTGAATTTGAATAAAATATTAAAATATTATAACTGTTGACAAAATTTATCCAGACATTCTCTATGTTTTAATGAAGAAAAATAAAAAAAACCTAATCATCTCAATGTTCACCAACATGGAAACATATCACCAAAGTATATTTTAATAAATAAATATACATACAGCCATGTTTTGCATGGAAAAACAAAGAAATGTATCTCTGAAATTAAACTATTATTCCATTCTAAAATTTTAGAACATTTTCGTTCGTGTATATTTAGTGATACATTCTGTTATCTTAGTTGAAAGTTGAATCATAGGATTAAATTGTAAAATAATGTTTGGCAGGAATCGGGCAAGAGAAGGAGAAGAATTTCTAAAGGGCCTTAAAATTATTTTCCAAAATAATAAGGATGGAATTTTTAGCACGAAGATCGCAAACATTCAATTGTCATGTATGTTCAAAAATGCTTTTACGCAACTCAGTGGGGGGCAATGCTCTTTTCTGTTGAAAAGGTTGAAAATTAGGCATATTATTTTTTGTCACGAATAAATAAAAACGGTGCTTTGAAATAGCCTACTTGCTTTCGGTACCTTATAGCTATCAATCTTAAAATTACAGTCGCTAACCAAATATTTCGCACCTTGTTTTATTTTAAGCGAAAGTTATTTAAAGAAATGATTGAAGTTTGTGTGTGTTTACGTTATACATTTCTTAAAAAATACTATATATTTTTATTTTTAAGTTTAAACTATTATTTATTCATTTAAATTTAAAATCAGCATTTATCAATGCTTTCGTTAATGGCTTTTACTGCATGTACGTTTACATATTATATTTCTTAAAATATTACATATTTTGAAATTACGAGGGACAGTCCAAAAATAAGTTTCCCCTGGCGACTGCGGACAGGGGTGTGTATGAAAGACTGAAAATATAACGAAACCAGAAAGATAGTACATAACTTTACTTTTCTACATAAGTGTCAAGTGAGTTGGGTCATTTTCCACATCACTTTATAAGCTTAAAAAAAACCTCCTGGAAAAAATCAGGGCTTTGTGTACGAAAAAAACATTGCATCGTTTGTGTGATTTCGGCATTGCTTCCAAAGCTGTAGTTAAGCATTACTTTGGTCTATAGTGGCTGTGCACTCCCATCCAGGTTTCGATCGATCCAACAATTGTTGATGCTTCTCTGTGGAAGTTTAATGGTCAGATATGATGTCGAAACAAAAGGTGCAGAGATAGTACCACCAATCCAGTGAGAAGCATCATCAAGTGTTGGACAGACTGAGACCTGGACGGGCGTGCTCGGCTACTACTGACGAAAGCAAAGCTAGATTACAGTTTTGAAATCAATGTCAAAATTACACAAGCGTTTCAACGCTTCTTTCGTATGCAAAGCCCTGATTTTTTTCCGGGAAGTCTTTTTGAAGCTTATAATGGTGTATGGCAAATGTCTCAACTCACTTGGCACATATGTAGAAAAGTAAAGTTGTGTCTTATCTTTAATGTTTCTTATATGTATACTACGTATCGATGATATGATTAACGTTGTTTAGTTTTGTCTTAAATAGTTACAAGAGATACGATTTGTATCATTTAGTTGAAAAACATTTTTATTGAACTTATATAGCCAGGTGGTTAGGAGATTGAATTTACAATTACTTAGGAGAGGCAAGAAATTATTTCAATCCCCTATATTTAGCTTTAGAACCAATATGTTATGTTTTGTCCCTCGTACTAGATCATGTTCCCAGAATTACTTAGGGGAAAACTAGAAACCCCTTGAACTTACTTCTGAAAGAAATATGCTATGTTTTCCCCCTTGTACGAAGTGACTACAAAGTGATGATGGAAACGACTATGATACTTCTAACATCTTGGTATAAAGTTAGTTATTTGGAGCAGAAGCTGCTCTTCTGAAATTTGTCTCTTAACATGAGGCATATAAAAACAATAAAGCATCACATTTTTAACTTTTGCCTGTAACTTGCCATTAAACTCATTAAACTTGGTCAATGTATATAAGATTCTGTTTAAAATGGGAACTTCTAAAAAATATGTGGTACTAATTTAACAGACCTAGAACATTAGTCAAGCATTTTATTCCTCATAAATTCTGACGTCAAAGTAAACTCGCCATCTATCAAAGGTATATCATTCTTCTTTTAATTTAAATGTTTTTTTCCCTCCGTCGGAGTTAATGGGCATAAACCTAAAATTATTACACCTCTATTTCCCTCGATCCATACCTGGTCCTATATAAACAAGGAAAGGAACGAGAAACCTTTAAGAAATTCTCAAACTAGGATATTATAATGCATTAATTTAGATTCAAGCATCTACAGAGCTTTAAATTTGCTTAGCATAGAACGCAATAGTACAGAGTATAACTAATAACAAATTACTTTTCAATCCTGAGATTTTACAAGAAAACGAAGAACGAACTAACAAAACAATCCTTTATTTTATAGCATACATGATTTCAAAAGAATTCTGATGGCGGTATAAATTCTTCAAAACATTAATGTTGTTTAACTCAAGAGCAATTTTTCTAAAACCGAGAAACCAATATCAAGGGAAAAATAAAGGGAACATAACCAGTAGTTGCTATAATAAATAAATAGTTGAGTGGCATGCTATAAATTTAAAGATACGGTAAACCTAAGAAAAATAAGCTATTAAATCAAGAAAAAAGACTGTGTGAGAGGAAGTTCTGATGTATTGAGCACATAAAGAAAGAAAAAAGTGATCCAAACTTTTCTGTAAATGACAAGATTGAGGTACTAGAGATTATTACTTAGATTAGGTGTGCGAATTAATTGAGTTGAATGGAATAATTTTGTAAGATGAGGAAGTAATTAAATAAAGTCCAATGAAATTTATTCCTCCATGCAGAAGTGTATGTAATAATTATAGTAACAAAAGTCTTTATTCTAAAATTTTACGAAAGAAGTATATATATTTGATGTTTTAATTTTATTTCAAGAAATTGAGAAAATTCAGAATTTACAAAAGCATTGTATGTTTTTTCTCGTTTTAAAATTTTAAAATCAAGCATTTACATTCTTATAACTCCATATTAAATTTACGTTTTAAAGAATATGTATATGACATTTTAATGACAAAATTATGAAATAATGATATATATCACATACTTCTAAGTATCAAGTTGAATTTCTATCCTGAGATTTAGCAAGAAAACTAAGAAGGAACTAACAAAAAAATCCTTTATTTTATAGCATACATGATTTCAAAAGAATTCTGATGGCGGTATAAATTCTTCAAAACATTAATGTTGTTTAACTCAAGAGCAATTTTTCTAAACCCGAGAAAAAGATTTTTATTGCTTCAACCAGTATCAAGGGGAAAATAAAGGGAAAATAACCAGTAGTTGCTATAATAAATAAATAGGTGAGTGGCATGCTATAAATTGAAAGATACGGTAGACCTAAGAAAAATAAGCTATTAAATCAAGAAGAAAGACTGTGTGAGCGGAAATTCTGATGTACTGAGAACATAAAAAAAGGAAAAAGTGATCCAAACTTTTCTGTAAATGACAAGATTGAGTTACTATAGATCATTACTTAGATTAGGTGTACGAATTAATTGAGTTGAGTGGAATAATTTCGTAAGATGAGGAAATAATTAAATAAAGTCCAATCAAGTTTATTCCTCCATGTAGAAGTGGATGAAGTAATAATTATAACGACAAAAGTCTTTATTCTAAAATTTTACTAAAGAAGTATTTACATTTAATGTATGAATTATTATTTCAAGAAATTGATAAAATTCAGAATTTACAAAAGCATTGCAAGTTTTTCTGTCTCATTTTGAAATATTAAAATCACACATTTATTTTCTTAAAGCTCCTTATTAAATACATAATTTAAAGAATGTTTGTATGTAAATTTAAAGGCAAACTTGTGTAAGATCGAATGAATAACGTTGCATCTAAACCAAGTTTTCTCCCACTGGATCCCGATTCGATTTTTAAGTGGACCAACTACACATTTGTCATTAATCCACCATTTAATTTAAAAAAAATAATGTGATGTTTACAGACTTAAAATATATGTAATAAATGCAAATTCCAAAAATTAAAAAATAGTTTTCTTTTATTCAATTTTCAAAAATTTCCCCTTTAAAATTTCTACTGTGTAAAGTATTTCAAAAATACATATAAAAATAGTGTTTTCCACAATACTCTTTGTATGTAAATTCTATATATCATATAAAGGGCAGCACAAAAGTATTTGCCTAACATTCTCCTTATTAGAGGATATTGTTGAAGAGGAATTTTCAACTGAAATATGTGTATCTCATAAATGAATAAAATTTATAAATGCATGTTGTTAATATATACGAATCGATGTTTCATATACAGGGCTGTTAAAAATTTCGGATCATTTTCCGAATGTAGATGGGAACAGCTGAAATTCGGCTTTTAAATGCTTAATATAATTTCACATGGTGATATGAGACATAATATATTAAATTTTTAAACGGTGCTGTTTTTTACATTATTTTGGATATTGTTGTATAGTGTTTCATAATCTGTGCTTGATGCACGACGATGATGTTTAAAGATATTTTTAAAAACATTTTTTCATTGTTCCTTTTTTTTTTCTTTTCAAATACTAAAAATTGTTCCGAGTTTAACGCACACATGCCATACAGTGCTGCAGGTAGTGGGAATCTGTGTAGGATATCCGTACAGAGCATTTCCTAAGAATAATTTCACTAAATTTCTTAAATTCTTTTTGGATTTTCCCTACCTCTCGACTAATATATCTACGAATAAGCTTAATACCAGAGTTTCCTTCGGTTTATAAAAGAATTAGTGAGCTCTTGGAGGTAAAAAGTAGAATTAACATATTTTACAGAGCATGCAGCAGCAGTGTAGGAGATTCTTATTGATTAATATTGGACTCTTAATTGTGTGGTTGTTATCATTATTTCGAGAGAGAAATTTCGACAATTTCTTAAATTGCTATCAGCATCCCCATCCCGTTGGATATTAGATTTAAGGAAAGAATGAAATCGGATTATCGTTCTCATTTAGGTTTGTTTACGAAAAAATGCTCATTCTGATGATGGAAAGTGAAACTGTCTCATTCTGTAAATCGTGCATTGCATGCCTATTACTATATCCGACCTCAGATGGCGGTGATCAGTGTCGGATTTTCCTAAAACATACTGCGCCCCGTAGCGGTGAAAAGTGGAACTAAAGTATTTTGTAACACGTGTGTGGTTAGAAATGTTAGTTTATAGTTAGTGTTAATTTTAGAATTTGGCTACAGGTAGGTAACAGTTAGATTACATTTGGGTTATAGTTATGTTGCAATTATATTACGGTTAGTCTTACATTATATTTAAATTCCGGTTACGTTATAGTTAGGTTATGATTAAGTTGCAGTTAAGTTAAAGTAAATTGCAGTTAATTTACGGTCAGAAAACGGATAAGTTATTATAAAAAGATGGTTAGGTTACATTTATGATACATTTAAGTTACTGTTAGATTCAGGTTAAGTTGCAGTTAGGTTACACATAGGTTGCGGTTACAGTATAATTAGGTTACGGTTAATATTTTATCCACAGGTTGAGTATTACACATGTTTATATTAAAATATACTTAATTTTGTACTATGGCTCTGAAACTACTTTACTGCATATTAGCCTTTTACCTAATCATTGATTATCGATTTTAATCTCAGTATAGTCGGATCTAGAGTGATGTAACTTGTTTGATAATCAAAATATTTCACTTAGGATTTCGACGTCAAAAAAAATAAATAACTATGTGTCTGAACAATGATATTTACGGATAAAAATCAACATGTTAACACGAAAATCGCGTTATTGTTGAACACGTATTTCCTCCTCCATTTCCCAATGAAGTCAATTTGAATATTTGTTACTCTACGTTTAGTTGCTTATTTTTTTAAATCGATGTTTCTCACAGTCAGTGGCCACGTATTTCGAGTTAGAGATAAAATCACAAATTTCAGGTTCGGTTAATATCATTACGGACCCGGGCAACACCCCCCCCGGGGGGTCACCTAGTTAATCAATATTTATTTATTACCTTTGTCATTAATTAACTTTATACGAAATTCTAACCGCTCAGCAATAAATCTTATTAGAAAATGCATCATAAAGTTTATATTGAGAACTTTTAAAAACATAGTGTGTCATCGAAATCCCTTCTACTTTTGAACTAGTACATTCTTCATATATAAAGCTATATCATCTATTTTATTTGTTATGGAACGTAGTTAAATTAAAAATACATTTTTCTGTTATTCTACTCTGTGGAACTTTAAAATATGAAGTGGTATGTATAAGGAATTTTCGTATCGAATGACATCTGTATACAATGTCGACAATCTTTAAAATGTTTTAATGACGTATTCTAACATTTTATTATGCTTAAAATATTTTTAAAAAGTTTTATATATAAAAATCACTGACCAAGAAAGTTGCATGAGGATAAACTTTAGCAATATTAACTAAATTTATTTTTTGCATATAAGGATCTATTTATTAATTCAATTTTTGGATTGGCCATGTTTTAGTATATAACTGACAGTTCCGGGACACATTTCAAAATAATTTTTATTTACTGAGTTAAAATTTTGAAATTTTCTGTGTTGATTAATCGTATTATTTGAAAACAAAATAAATTGATAAAACTTCTTAAAATTATTTTTATAAAAATTAAAAAAATATGAATAAAATGATATAATTTAAAAATTTTATAACTCGAGATATAGAATTTTAACTTCTTACCATTGAAATGAACAATAATATGTACATTTTAATTTTAATTCAGAATTTTTAAAAATATTAATTTTAATAAAAATTAAAAATATTTAAAGTAAAAATTTAAGAAAAAATTAAGTTACTTTAAAAAAAAACATGTTTGCAAAATTAAATATTTTATTTACTTTTTTTAATTTGCTGAATTTGACTTCGTGTAATACAATTGAAAAAGACATGTTCAAAGGTTGTACCCTTTACCTTTAAGGAATCTTGACTTATAACAATTTAAATATGATAAATGGGGAGAAAACTCATGAAGAAAAACACATTTTTAATGAAATCGTTTTCATGACATCTATTGCTTTAAAGGTTGATTTTGAAATTTTTAAACCGAAACGAAAAAAATATTTCCTGTTCCTGTTAAGATAGAATCTTTATTTAAAGGTGATTTTAGCGGGAAAAAAACACAAAAATGTAATGCAATGCCTGAATAGTTAAAAATTGAAAGATTTCTGTGTTCTGAACTCAATTTATATTTTTTTGACGGGACCTCCGTGGCCGACTGGTTAAGACACGCCGTTAATCACTTGCAAGCGTAGGAGGTTGTGGGTTTGAATTTCGCTGGCTCCATTGCACACGCTCTTTGTGTAGAGCTTCGTGTTGTAGTGCTTCTTTGCGCTATGACGTCCCTATACATTGACGATGATTTATAAGCAGGCTTTCATGTTGAGCCCACAAGCAACATGTATGTATTCAATAAATGTATACAAATTTCGTTACCAAATTGGAAAATATAATTCTAAAATTAATAGATCAACTTACCTGGAAAATAAGGAACTTTGACTTCTTTTTCATATTCTGTACCATTTAGTACTACGGTACATCCGAAGAATCTTAAGCCTTCTGATTCCAATTCTTCCTCTGGGATATCACTGGATAACTCCACTTCATAGGCTCCGTCATCTAGATCGTATTCCAGTTCTACTTCATCGATAGGCGTATGCTCAATTTCTCCAGGCTCAATTTGGAAAAGTGAAATTTCTGGTAGGGGGTAGACGCCCTCGACTTCACATGTGACACGAACAGTTCCATCGGATATTGTATAATTGAGATTTACAGATGATGGGTGTGCTGAAAATAGAATAATATAAGAAAATTACTTGACAATGCAATACATTGTCAAAAATACATTACGTCTATATGTTTTGCGTCATTACTTCTATAAGTAATGATGCAAAACTCGAAAGATTTTTTTATTTGGGCTAAAATTAAGTATAACGATAAATCATTTAAAAATTCAATTAGAGTATAACGAAAAAAAAAAAACGTAGTTTATTTAACTGGCCGCCCTTGGCGACCAATTTCGTCTACATTAATTGCATACTAAGCATTAAATAATATTGTTTTTAATCATAATTTTTTAATTGCTAATTTTTTTCCAAATTAGAAGATTCTGCTAAAGAATTAGGCGCAGATGTCATATACAGATGCGACATTGGTACAGATGCCACATTGGCATAATTGCAACAAAACGGCAAAAACATGCCTTACATGGTAACCCAGCAATTGTTATTTATACTTTAATAAACTGATTTTTTTTACTTTTGTTTTCTTTTTTTAAATGATATAAATTATTTAGTTCTATAATTTTTAATTAAACATTTTTATTTATTATTTTTCATTTTTAAAATAATAGAAAAGTGTTAAAAGTTATATTTGTAACTTTTATTGAAAACCAAGTTTTTTCCAAATAGGCATAAAAAAATCGCACCAATGTGGTGCGTATGTAACATCTGTGCCGATAAATCAAGCACTCAGTATTTTTATGCTAACATTGCACATCACCAAACATTGTACCCGCGGCATTTTTTTTTCATTAATTTCATTTGAAAAATGTTTAATAATATAATCTTTTCACTCATTTCTTTTACAATAACATAACTTTAATTTGAAATTTAAACGTTTGAAATTCATGATTTTTATTTATTTTAAGCCAATAGAATAAAAAAACAAAAACAAAAATAACAATATTTTAAAATTCTATAAATGCAGTGAAAGAACAAAACGTAAATAAATCCAATTTACCCCGGCTTAGATGCTTTTGGCCGTTGCTATCAAACAATAAACAAAAAATCCCCGATTTTTGTGCCGCGCATACGTTGGCGTAATATACATATATATACAGGGTGATTCAGCTCGTTGGTGACAAACTTTAAGGATCGATAGAGCACACCTAGACGAACATTTTTGAATAGGGAATGTAATGTCCCTGACGCGATGGTAAGGCGCTAGGCGCTTTCGAAAATTTGGGTGCCGAAATTCGAAACGTCATAAAAACTAGGGAAATGGTTAGATTTTCTTGCTTGTTGCGTCGAAATGATTCTGTTTGTTTAGACTTTCTTCAGTACCAATTTGATAAGCGTATCTCTTAAAACATGGATAGGGGGCGCTGCAGACTTTGGAGAGCTAGACAACAACTTTAAGCCCGTTATTTTGATAATTTAACACATGCTCGCCAAAGTTTATACTCTAACTTAAAGTTTGAACCCAAAAGTAGAGCCCTGCAAAAAGCGTAAGAGCCGGAATAAAATGTCAAAGTACAGGGTGGTCGAAACTCGAAGGCTCCTAAGAGATAAACAAACAGATTTCTTGACTTATGGCATGCATTTTCATGATTCTGTTTGCTGGGGCTCTCTGAAACTCAGTTGAACGGTACAAAAAGAAACATCGATAGGGGGCGCTTTGGGCAAAAAACATAATTCGTTGACATTTCGGACGCTAACTGGAAACGGGGCGCTACGATCAGTTAGAAACAAAACAAGAGAGTCATTTACTTATCATAAGAAGCTATTAAAACTGCAGTTTTTTTTTTTTTTTTAACAAACATAGCTGGTTTCAATCATGCACAATGCGCGCAATAAAATTTACATAAGGTGCTTTTTGCTGATTTATGCAAAAGATATCGTACCATATCGATATGCAAAAGATACGTAATGCGTAGACGACAACGCGAGATGACGTAGTTGTATGCGCAGACACGTCTTTTGAACGTGCGGTACCTACTTAAGCTTCGGGTTACTTGTCTGCAGATCGGTAGTAGGATGGAACGGTACACAAACTCTGAATTGGCTGACATGCATTTGGCGTAGGGCGCTGCTGGTTGTAATGGACGAGCCGCTCAGCGGTTGTACGCCGAGCGTTACCCCAACAGGCAAATCCCCTGCCATGCCTTCTTCGCTCGAGTACACCAGAGGTTGTCCACAACGGGATCTTTCGACGGAGGCAGGCCTGAACGGGAGCGATCAGTGAGCACCCCCGACAACGAAGAGGCTGTGCTTAACCTGGTTGAGGACAACCCAGGTCTTAGCACGAGAGATATCGCCAGACATGTTGGCATTTCGCAAGCAACTGCGTGGCGCATCTTACGTTCCCGGAATCTGCACCCCTACCACATCCAGCGGGTGCAGTTGCTCAGAGAGCAGGATTTTGGCCCTCGAGTGGAATTCTCAAGATGGTACTTGGCGATGAGATCCAGGGATCCCCGTTTTGTAAACAGCATTTTGTTTACGGACGAGTCCACCTTCAGCCGGTAGGGAATGTGGAACGCCCACAACAGTCATGTGTGGTGTGATGAAAATCCACATGAAACCAGAAGCCGAGCAGCCCAGGAGCGTTTCTCAGTAAATGTGTGGGCCGGCATTCTGGGGGATTGCCTCATTGGCCCTTATTTGTTACCTGAACGGCTGACAGGTGGAAATTACCTGATTTTCCTGGATCAAGTGCTGCCGCAGCTTCTGGAGGAGGCGCACGTACCCGAAGGTTCGCGTCGCCAGATGTGGTTCCAGCACGATGGAGCTCCGGCCCATTACACGAACGACGTGCGTCTCCATCTAAACGCAAGGTATGGCCAGTGGTGGATCGGGCGTGGGGGTCCAGTTCACTGGCCTGCCCGATCACCAGACCTCACCTGCTTGGATTTCCTCCTTTGGGGTTACCTGAAGGCCGAGGTATACCATACACCTGTCAGCAGTGCTGAAGAACTTGTGGCGCGCATTGTGGCAGCTGCAGGGCAGATCAGAGATACTCCTGGCATTGTTGGAAACACACACTCCTCAATGCGACGGAGGTGCGAAGCCTGCATCATGGCCCAAGGTCGAAATTTCGAGCATCTTCTGTAGTGTTATTTTTTGTAAATAAATTTCCAGTATCATTGATGTTTTTGGTCTAAATTTATTCAGAAGTGTTGAGCAGAGGTAGAAAATGTGTTTTCATTATTACTAACTGATCGTAGCGCCCCGTTTCCAGTTAGCGTCCGAAATGTCAACGAATTATGTTTTTTGCCCAAAGCGCCCCCTATCGATGTTTCTTTTTGTACCGTTCAACTGAGTTTCAGAGAGCCCCAGCAAACAGAATCATGAAAATGCATGCCATAAGTCAAGAAATCTGTTTGTTTATCTCTTAGGAGCCTTCGAGTTTCGACCACCCTGTACTTTGACATTTTATTCCGGCTCTTACGCTTTTTGCAGGGCTCTACTTTTGGGTTCAAACTTTAAGTTAGAGTATAAACTTTGGCGAGCATGTGTTAAATTATCAAAAAAACGGGCTTAAAGTTGTTGTCTAGCTCTCCAAAGTCTGCAGCGCCCCCTATCCATGTTTTAAGAGATACACTTATCAAATTGGTACTGAAGAAAGTCTAAACAAACAGAATCATTTCGACGCAACAAGCAAGAAAATCTAACCATTTCCCTAGTTTTTATGACGTTTCGAATTTCGGCACCCAAATTTTCGAAAGCGCCTAGCGCCTTACCATCGCGTCAGGGACCCTACATTCCCTATTCAAAAATGTTCGTCTAGGTGTGCTCTATCGATCCTTAAAGTTTGTCACCGACGAGCTGAATCACCCTGTATATATATATATATATATATAGATTTTTTGAAACTTCTTCTTTGAAACCTTCAGTTCTACATTTTCTGCATCTCATACAAATATTTAACAGCCAATTAAAAGAATTAGTTCTTCATGCTTTAATCTATATTTTTTTAACACCCAGTATACTAAATGCTAATGGAAAATTTCTCTTACAGAGATTACAATAGTTGGTTACTAGAAACCAACCCAGTATTTTTCAGCGCATGTATCATACAGCTAAGATTTTGCAACACTGTTATTTTATTAAAAATTTAAATATGCATACATAATATTTTCCAAATAAATAGTACTAATCTAACTATTCTAGTATGTATAATATTTTTAATCAACTCATCGTGAATTTATTCTATATATTATCCTTCATTTTATTATCTTATTTTAGTGTATGCTAAAAAGTTTAAGAAGACTGTATTCATACGTTATTAAAAATATTATTTTACCAGTATTTTTAACTATTAAAATTGTTTAAATATTTAGTAAATATGTGTTTTTACACAAGAAGGGGAAAATATTCATCACTAAAAAAATAAAATAAAATAAAATAAAAATAACTAAAGAAATATATCGGTCACGAATGCGAAACTAGTAACGTGAAAACGGACTCACAGTTATTTTTATGTTAACTTTAAGTAAGTCCGAATTATTCCATTTAAATGTACTAGATTTTAAATAAATAAGCTACTTTAACACACGGATGAGTTCAATAGAAATTTCTAATAATTTTATTATAATTATATATCCACAACAAAAAATATGATAAAAAGAAAAAAAAACACTTTGATCAATCTTTTAGATTTTTTTCTGTGTTTATTCTACGAAGTTACAATTTATAAAAGAAAGCAAATATTTAAAAAAATCTATTAAAATTCTAATTTTAAAGTCACCATGTAAAAGACACGTTCGGGAGACAGCTTCTTTAGCATGTTAAAATGAAGTATGTCATATCCAAACATTGCAGCGTGCTTAAAGGCGATAGATAAGTTTTAAATAAAATTTCACTGAAAGGTACGTGCTTTTGCATAAAATGCCTTTGACTCTACTTTCAAAATTTACTGTTATAGGAATATCAATAAAGATGAATAATGATATAAATTTTAAAGGAAATTTATATTAAATTTGTATATCCAAATAATTAATTTCATCTGTATATTGAATATAAATATAAATAATGATTTTTCTTTATTCAGAATTAGAAAAAAATCATAAATAATAAGCAATATATCAAACCCTGCTTCTGTTTACGCCGTCACGATAATATTCATATGTTCTGTTGTGTAACACTAATTTCTAAAAGAATTAATATCGATTACTCTATATGCAGGGTGAATGTAAATTTTTGAGCAAAATTTTAAGGGGTGAAAGTACACATCAAGAAAAACAATATTAAATATGAGACTAAGGATTGCAAGCGTTTTTTGAAGCAGTACCTTTAAAATTTAGGGTTCAAAATTTCAAATGATTTTAAAACAAAACGGAGAAATTGATCGATTCATTTGCGGTTTTTGCTAAAACTATTCTTTATGTCTGTGTTTTTCAAAAATAAATTTTAAAGATAAAATTAAAAAAATTTTGTTTATTCTACGAAGCTACAATTTATAAAAGAAAACAAATATTTAAAAAAATCTATTAAAATTCTAATTTTAAAGTCACCATGTAAAAGACACGTTCGGGAGACAGCTTCTTTAGCATGTTAAAATGAAGTATGTCATATCCAAACATTGCAGCGGGATCAATCGCAAGTGCTTAAGACTTTTTTAAAGAAGAACTGTTTTTTAACATTATTTTTTGTATCTCATTAAATGCTTTCAAAAACGTAGATTCAAACTTAAGTTTTGAGCTTTGTCTGAATCAATGGGAGTGGTTAAGTAGCGAAAACTGAACTGTGTTCACGAGTTAAAATTTCAAACATCCCTCCCCCCCTCTGAACACAGTTGAGTTTGAGTTACTTAATCACTTTCAACGATTCACATTTTTGAGCTCAAAATGTAAGTTTAAGTCTAAGCTTTTGAAATCATTTAATGATACACATAAAATAGCGGTAAAAAATAGTTGTTCATGACTCCAAAGTCTGAATCGCTTTCTATCGGCATTTTTTTTTTACTTTATCTTTGAAAATTATTTTCAAGAAAATACTGAAACAAAGTATAGTTTTATCGAAAGCCGCAAACGAATCAACCAATTTTTCCGTTCTTTATAATCGTTTTAAATTTTGGATTTTAAACTTTAATGGCGCTTAAATTTAGCGGGAGAGGTTTGATATTTTTAGTTTCCTATGCAATATTGTTTGTCTTGATGTGTACTATCAGCTCTTAAAACTTTGCCCAAGAGTTTAAATTTACCCTGCATACATATATATATATATATATATGGTATGGCATGCTTAGTTTTTTGCGCATCATGATCAGATGATTATATTCAGATTTTTAAAAGTTGAAAAAATAGCGAAAACGCCTAAATGATTTTGGGAAAATTTTCTTCTTGAAAGAGTTAGAATTGTGATTAAACAAACTGAATTGCTGTATTTAATTGTAAATGTATCATCCTTTATTTGGCTTAATCTGTTAATTTCACGTTTTTATTTTCTAAGTGAATACAGGCTTGAAAAATGGGGGAAAAACATTTTCAAAACTCAATGTTCTATCACAGTTCATTTACGTACATTTTTAAATAATTCGGAGAATATTATTTCATACTGAGTAACAATATTACAATCTTTCAGGTCTTTGATAAAAATTTTACTTAATATGGAAGTTTATCATCTAAATATTCGTTATTACTTTTTTAAAAAAAAATAGACTTCAAATATTTAAATTAAATTATTCAAATAAAGCTAAAAATACATATGCCTGTTTATTATTTCTGATAGTAGATTTTTTCCGAGTTATTTAACACTTCATTTCTATATTGTCATAAAATTTGAGAGCATCTATCTCAAGAAAAAATTAATTAAAATTACAAAAAAAAAAAAAAAAAAATTCTTCCAGAAACTAATTTTGACTTTAAAATTCTAAAAGCTTATAAACATTTTCGGATTCGTGGGAATCCTGGAATTTTCATCAAATTCCAGATACATTTAGTCCCTGATATAAATTAACGCAGTTGGGATTTTGGTGTAAATCATCCCTCAGGTGGTTCTGCTATGCTGCAATTCTCACGATTTCCGAAGTAGTTGTATCCCAAGAACATAATCAAATTTCTTATACAATTAGCCCCTGATAAAAATTGGTATTGATTAATTTTTGTTGTACATCGTTCAATGAGTGGCTCTTTTACGCAAAACATTTTATGATTTGCTCAAAAGCTAATGCATGGATTTTCATCCAACACTGGATTGAGTTAGAAGTTGTCATAAATTGTTGCTGATTAGATATTGGTATAAAACACCTTACTGGAGACCCTGCTATGCTGATTTGTTTGGAGTATGAACATGTACGAGAAAAAAATTTTGGATTTCCATTTCCGACTATTTTATTGAAATGTTTAATTGAAATTTCTATGCTAAAATAGTAACGTTTTCTGGAGACTAACGCACACATATGTAAAATGCAGTAAACCATACAATAAGTTATGACTAATGCTTGATATACCATTTACCAAGAGCAATTAATCGTAATATTATAAGTCATGTGGCACACGGTTGTAAGGCAAAAAATGAGTTCGTTGGAATATTTCCCACTCAAATCAAGCATAGGTGACGTCGTTTTTAAAACAAATTTATTTGTTTCACATCATAGTAAACAATTCCACTAATAATTTAATTTAAACATTGCATCATTTTAAGATGCCATAATAAAACAGAGAAATGAAATTACACCAATAGAACTTCACATATTAAAAACTTTAAGTTCTTAAGATGACAGGGTTCTGTTTAAAAATTTAAAAAAAAGTAGAATTTTGCTTCTCAAATCAAAGTAGTAGCGTTATTTATCAAAATGCGCACTAATACAGGGTATTACAGCAACGTTTATCGTTTCCAATTACCTTTTAAGAAAACAGTATTTAACCAATACGGAATTTAGGCAAGTGAGGAGAGAAAATATTTCTCCAAGTCGATCGAATGAGTATATAAAGCAATCAATCTCTAGCATCGCTCGCAGGTAACTGTGGTAATCGAATGATTTTATAAAAAGCAAATAAAAAAATATTAGATCGAATG
This sequence comes from Maratus speculifer, assembly GCA_964019185.1. NCBI lineage: Eukaryota > Metazoa > Arthropoda > Arachnida > Araneae > Salticidae > Maratus > Maratus speculifer. The sequence goes on from OZ025295.1 coordinate 142,638,425, forward strand.
AAGGAATAAAATAAAATAATTGGGTTTCAAAAAAAATGTTGCTCTTATTTATTTTTTTTTTTTTTTTTAAGAATAAGAAAATAAAAAAAAAATAGATTAAAGATATAGAAATAAAATATAATAAATATGTTAAGACATTATTAAAAGACAGGCAAAATTTAAATATTATGAGAAATAATTAATGGCGAAGTTTCTTTTTCATTACATACGTGTACTTATATTATCGATTTTTTTTAATTCTGACAAATTTACTATTGGAGGTTTTAAGAATGCTGTATGATAATCATTCGTATAATAGGAAAAAAATTGTACTATGTTGCTATTCTATCTGCCAACATTGAAAAATTGTAAACTTACGAACATTCCCAAAGGTAATGAATGAAACAAAAGCATATGATATATCTGGAAATAGAATAGTTTATATAGCAGATACAGGAATTTTTTGTAGGTTTAAAAGGACAAGAAATCGATATCAAAAAGTGAATTTGTTTTTTCAATGCGTTTCAGGATGGAATATCCCATGTGTAAGGAGATCAATAGAACTTTTATTGTAGGACATGAGATCTTATGTTTCCTGTCAAAAATTTGACACCAGATATTTTCTAGAAAAAAAAAATCTATATCTTGTGTTAGAATATTTGAAAATAAAATAGTTTGTAATTTTTCGATTAGAATATTAAATACGTGAAAAGTTTTAAATCATGCTAATCTACAAAGGACACCACTTAACGTAAATAATGTGACGTAGAAACTCTCGCCCGACTCTTCTATTTAAAAAGTGAAAAAAATAAAATTAAACATTCAAACACTGAGATTGTGGCTTAAGTTTAAAGTTTTTTTTCCTGTAACTTTATCTACAATACATTTCATATTATATTCTTGCGGAATGTTACTTTTTTTCTAAATGTATACGATTTTGTTGCCATGAAGATCAGCAGTTTCTGTACTAGTAATACTTTACAACTGCAATCACAACCTCATATTACATTTATATATTTTTTAGATGAACACAAAAAAAAACCATCATGAAAAGCATCCTATAGAATTCTTAGATTCCTTGATTAATTGTATTAGTAATTTTTAATTAAAAAGTTATTTAAAAAAACCGGTGGCAAGTGATTAAAAATATTGTGAAGGGCGCTTGTCCTGAAACGATTAATTACAAAATGATTAAAATCTAGCTGGTTATTTCACTTTTTTTCGTAATTAAAAGCAATTATATGCTATTTAACAGACAGTTATTATTTAAAATCCAATAAAACTTTAAAATGTATACATGTAATATACTTATAACTCAGAAATTTACCTTTAGAAATAATTTAGTAATCTTATTATCTGGTGAGTTTTACAGCAGCTTTTCTTTATTTCACTTCCTTAATTTAGCTTAGACTCCAAAAAGCATTTTTAATCTTGGGAAATAACATAAATCAATAGATTTTCGCGATTTGAAGAGCCATTTACAAAAACAAAGTTTCTTTATTTTTTCGTCTTTACATTTTTAAAAATCCCAAAAATCCCGTTAACGACCATTTATAAACATTTTCATTAGTTGAAGCCTTGAAACTTCTGGTTTAATTTTGTTTATCCGGTTTTTTTTAACCTTTTTTTTATTTATTTATATTATTATTTTTTGTTTTTTACTATACTTTTGATTTTTCTTTCATTTATTTTTAGTTTGTTTATTTTACTCTTTGTTTTTAACTTTTTTTATTCATGAATTTTTTAAAGTTTAGCTTTATACCAGGATTATTTAAAAATCCTTTTTTTAAATATTTCTGCTGCAAGTTGCTTTATGTTTGCATGCTTTGCAATATTTACTGATCTTGTGCTTACTAGTTTTGTTCGTTATTTCGACCCAAAAGAATAATTTTAAGTTTCGGCATTTGATGGTGTTTGTTATCAAAGTTCATATTTTTGATAAATTTACGAGATTTTTAAAAAAAGTAAAAAGTTTCTTGATAGTCCAAAGAAGCGTGAAGAGTGGAAATTGGTGAAGAAATAATAACAGCTTTAGAAAAGTCAAAATATTGAATGAGATGCAATGGAAGGTTGGTTACACGCAGCGATTTTTACATACATATGCGTTTATTTGCGGATGCCATTTCCTATATAAAATCGGTTTCCTAACATATTACCTAACTCGAAACAAATTTTGAACGATAAATTTTGTATCACTGCGTACAGGATAACTCAAAATGAAACTAACAATTACAAACGACTATATTTAATCAAGATGAATTATCAATAGAAACTACACAGAATTTAAAAGAAAGTTCAAAATTTTGTTTACAAACTCCATAAATATTCTATGTGGTTCCTCTTGCTCACATGGACGACATCAAAATATCATTTTTGTTCAAACACCCTATACCATATACCAGGCATGTCAAACTCGTCTACCACCGTGGGCCAGATTTAGCATTGTACACAAAGCCGCGGGCCACATTATCGAAAATAAAGAAGCAGATTAATTTCATGACTAACGCACAAAATGATAACTTTATATTAAAAATACAGCATTCTTTTAAAAAACAAACAAGCAAACAAAAATACATATAAAAGTTTTAAAACATTTATTGGGAAAATAACAGGCACCAGAAAATGTTTAAAAATATTTATTAAATAAAATAAAACCCGTAGCAATAGTATTTTACGAGGTGTACTGACAAATGTTATGAAAATTACATTAAAATAAAAACACAAACATGGAAACACATTGAATATTTTAAAATTTATATAACATTCAAAACTATATAAAAATGTATTATTAACTTTGTAATACTGATATATGCATTTTCTTTTATGTTGTAATTGTTACCATCTATATAACCAATCATTGATAGAACACAATTATTTACAATATATTATTATGAAATAAAAAAAGTTTCACAATTGATTGAAATATATTAGCAATAGTAATTCATGCGGAATAGGAATAATTTCCTAATTCTCCTCACTTATTTTTAAGTACATATCATGTGTGCGAAAAAAGAACTGCCTACAGAGTAAAATTTCTTGCATCTATATTTTCAAGAATCATAAAGTTAAAGGGTAAAATTAACGCCTGCCAGTGGCCATGGTGCCACTAAAAGATAAAAAGTTTCTTTAAAAAAGTATTTGTCAATGGCTACTGGTGGCTACTGTCAAATAATGAAAATTGTTTAATGAAAATTTTCAGTTTAAGCAACACATATTGAAATTATAGATTTCATGCGATAATTGAAATTTCTGGTTATATTATGAATATTTATAGAAGTGCCCCTCCATATTTTTAAATTGATTTAACTATTCTGGACATCCTTTATTCTAACTTTAACGGTTTGAGATCTGTGCAATTGCATCCAATCGTTATTTTTAAAAGCAGATGGATTACTTTTACTATGTTTTACGAACACACTTTTTCAACAAAGTTTCAGCTTAAAATTTATTTATTTTTCCAAATCATTTCTAGATATTTGTGGGTTTTTCGAAATATTGTGAATAATTTCTTAGCAAACTTCACCGAAGTTTCTACATATCAAACACATTTTTTCAGTTTTTGTTTGAGTATAAAAAATATTTCAAATTGACTTTTACGAATCTTTGATGTTATAACTTCATCGCCAAGAAAGATAAAAATCACAGAGGAATAATTTACAAAGATATGTTTACTAACATTTAAGAATGAAATTAATTAATGAGCTTATTTCCAAAATGCTCGCTTTCGACGATGCATGCAAACGAATAATGTAAACAGGGTACCAATTTTTTGTTATTATTGTTATTACTATTATTATTATTATGTTACAAGACGATAAATGGTGTCATTTTCCCTTTTAAAGATATTTATTTCTTTTGATCTTTTAGAAACTTTTAATTAAAAATTAGAGTCGCATTTAAATTGATTTTCGATACATTTTTAATACCGAAAAAATAGTATGCTTTGTTTTGTGATGTCATAGTGAAACAAAGAGGGAAGTAAAATAACGTATTCCTTTCACTATAAAACCTTAAGAAACTATTAGAAAAAAAATATATAAAACTTTTATAATTTTTTTTTAATTTTCAGATTACGATATGCTTTTCTTAACTTTCTTATTGATAACTTTTACTTACTCTATCGTCTGGAAACAAAATTTTAAAATGAATTAGATTTGATCATATTCAAAACAGTATGTTTGCATCTTTTATGCCACAGTGGGTGTTGAATCGGTGTTGCTTGCATAGGCCAAACTGTTTAAAATTTTCACCCAAAATAACATACATTAATTTAAAAATTTAAACTTGTCTTTATTTCTAGCGGATCATTAAATTTAATGTATGTTAATATCTGACATTAAACGTAATGAAGATTGATATTCTGAAATGGTAGACATTTTGACTAAAATCATTCTCCAGTTTTGCAACATTGCAATATTTGCAATGCAAAGTGTAATTTCTGCCATCAACTAAGAACGGAATGAAACATACAAAAATGTCAGACTTGGCGGGCCACAGAGAAGTTCCGCGGCCGCGTGTTTGACATGCCTGCCATATACCTGTGTTGTAGCATTTGGAGGTGCTTGACTACGATATTGGCGAAATCGTCTCTACCCTGAGATGATAGAAATGACAATTGTGAAATTCTAACACACAGAATGCTCCAAAATGACAAGAATACATGCAGATGGTATCTAATGTCCGAATGTTGAAAAGGGATATTTAGATGTTGTCATGTGATACAAGGAGAGTCCTTAGAACATTTATAAAGTGTCTAAAGAAAATTTCTTTTTACATTTTGCGTAATTCTTATCGATTAAACAGTTATAGCCATTTGTAGTCGCTATATTAATTTTGAATTACTCTATGTTATATTTCTGTAGATGAAGTAACGATAAATAATCTCAGGTATAAATTATTTATTTATAAACAAGTGTCATGCGATTATATTATTTTCAATAGTGCATTGTTTCACACGGGATAAAATTGTCAAAATATTTTTAGAATAAATTTATTAAAGAATCATAGGCAAAATTTATTTAAAAGTTGTTTTTCTTAATTTTTTTCGATTATTTTATTAATTTACCGACTTTAAAGCAACATTTCTTTTATTGACAATTTGTATCTTTCATCGAAATAAAAACTCTTTATTTAAATATTTTTTTAATTCGTTTTTAATCTACTAATTTTTTACCTATTATCTTATTTTTATAAGTTTAATTTAAAATACATGCATTTCGCAGAGATATACATCTTTTAAAACCACACTGTTGGTTCATTACGCTTCTAATGTTTATAAATTATATGTAACAATCACTTGAAATCATCGTATTTAATATTTGGTATAAGTGGTAAAAATAAATTTGTAAGAGGCAAATATGCTTTTATTTATTAACAATTATAATGTATTTCGTTTCATTCGACTGCAATGTTCTGTAGAAGATAAAATGATAAAATTATTTTCACAAAAATTTTAATTTAAAACAATAGTAAAAAGCTAGTAAAAAACTAAAATCGTTAGATTTTTACTTGTTTTAATAGTTTTACTAGTAAACTTTTTACCAGTTTTTCGATTGGAAAATTTTGTAAAAGTATTTATATTATTTATCTTTGTGAAAATGTTGTGTAACTAAAATGTGAATAAATAAAGATATGTTTGACGTTTTTAAATTTCTTTTTATCATTCATACAAATATTAAATATTTTGATGTTCTAGGGTTCAGATAGTAAACTATAACTCACAACGCTCACCGAGAAAATATATAAATCGGCAGAGAACATTAATTTTCGTATAGCCGTACCAGAAAGTACGAAGACACAGCCGAAACATGACAGTGATTATACACGTTAAATAGCTCATGATTTTTTTCAAAGTTTAAGAATACCGATTTAAACGACACATGATGGCTTCAAAATGAAGCTGAAATGTAAGTTCTGCAATGAAAAAATCTGTTAATAAATAAATAGTTTTATTAGTTGACGAATATAAATCATGAGGCAGTCTTCGATTGATACAGCTGATGTGCGAGACCTTCCAAAATTATAAAGAAAATACTGGGTGTTAAAGCATTTTTGTATTACAGTCTAAAAAATGAACGATATTTGTTAATGCTGGGAACACTAGGACACATAATTGAAAGGTATGTACCAATAAAAGCAGAAAAGGAAATTTCATTGGATAGAGTTACGTCCATGTACAAAAAAAACTACATGGAATTCGAAAACATAGCGATCATTAAATCTTTAATTATTGTATTATTAACTTTAAATTAACGTTAAAAACGCTAGGATATGCAAATTCATGCCAGAATAATTTCGATATCATTTAGCGTACCTTAATAAGTACAAAGAATAACGGAATCTAGCTCAATTTTATATGGGAGAAGTGGATTCAAAGGTGACAATCATTAACCAATACAACAGCAAGAAAACACGGTTAACCAGCCAATAGAATAATATAAGTACATTCTGGCGTTTTAACATTATTTTTAAATTTATATTTTTCTGTCGCAAGAAGGATTTTAAAATTTAGTTAACTATAATTATTTTTAAACTTCTAGTGACGAAATAGCCCGCTATGATGTCCAATTCCATGATACCATTAATTAATCTATACCAGATCTTCCAATATCATTTCTCTCTGGAATGTAGATTTCATTTTAATTTTCTCTATGAAATGAGTAAATCATAAAATGCAATACATGATAAAATAATTTTAACATTGTGAATCCGTAGTGGCTTTCTACAATAGTTTTTCGTTCAGTAATAGACCTCGTAGATGATTAATTACGAGTAACTGCCTATGGTCTGGTCACCTCCCCCACCTATACCCGGTGCATAAAGCAGCTGAGTAGGGTAATAACATGTTTAATAGGCAGGATAGCAATGACTACAGATGAGGTGAGAAGGTTTATGTAAAAATACACTGAATACTTTCATAAATGAGCTCACCCAAAAAGAAAAGAACAAATTCGTGTTAGGAAGGTTAGTACAGCATAATGAAATAAAATATAAACAAGTCGAAAATTGAACATCAAGCGTAGCAAATGAAGTGCGTTCGTACCTTAACGAAGTTTTAAAAATATTCAGACTTCGGTTGTAATATTTACAGCATGCCAGATGCAGTATAGTAGCCGAAACGTTTATATATGTATATACTGTCTGTTTTCTATTACACAGGAAGTAAGTTGTAATAAACTTCAGCAAAGTATATCGATTTCGTAAAATGTAAAATAGTTTATTATAATTAAACTGCGCCACAAACAGCTTTTCCAACTTTACCATGTATGAAATAATTTTATGTGGTTCTGTAAATGAATAACATGTCTTCGGATAACAGGTCTTCAGAATAGTCTTCGGACAACAGGTTGTATAGAAAATATATAGTAGTACATATTTCATTATTGTATATGAATTTTGTTATGTTCAAAAGAGTGTAACATGAATAAAGTGCACATGAAACTATTTTTTGACACATTGGCCATCATATAGCGGAACACTTTAGATTATCGCTATAATTAAACTATTCATCCGATTTCCATAAAATTTGAAATGACTCAACAAAATTATTCAAAAATTAAACATTTTAAACTTTAAACGATTTGTTTGGATAGTTTTTGCTCTGTTATATGCGGACGGACAGACGGATTAAACAATGACTATAGGTGCTACATATTTACATAAATAGGAATGCACTTTAAAAAAAGGATAGTAAAATTTTCTTTTTGTATGTTTCAGAATTTTTTTCAATTTGACTTCAATGTTTTTTTTTAATTTATATACATTAAGCAAACTTTTAAATAAATAAGTAGAAATTGATTTATTATTTATCGCATAAAAAGTATAGTACACTGACTTATTTCCCTCTACAGAACCATGACACTTTTGATTCACAATATCATAAAACTTCAAAAGATTTATGATGCAAATTGTGTTGCTATAAGATGTTTTTCCTAAAAAAATTTGATAATTTTCTTATTCGATCAGTTTTAAAGCAATGCTTCTTTAGAACACCCCAGAGCACATTTCCGAAAAATCAAAATTCTTTTTTTTTTTTTTTTTTTTTACTTTATTTTATTGAAAATGCTTTTTTAAATTGACTATTTTATTGTTGCTTCACTTGGTTATACAAGTGTCTCATGCGATGAAAAATTTTATATATACTCCCTGGACCTATATTTCTTTCTTTAAAAGAAATTATTGGGGGCTTTGCTTCAAGACATATAGTTTGTTTCGAAAAGTGGTTTCCCGTTTTAAAATCGATAAAAATTTTATGACCTACGCATCTGCTAAACTGTTTTGTTTAAAAACTTTGACGTCCAGAGTAAACTGATGTGAAGTGTCTTTCAAAGGCTGTTTGTTGTCCAAGTTATTATTTTAAGAGCAAAAAAAAAAGGAAAGTGCACTGTGGAAAAATGCAGATAGCTTTCGGAAAAAGGATAAAGGGAATACATAGTATTGTGCGTAAAAATTGTAGCGATTGCCGGTTATAAATATCATTGTATGTGAACATTTTTTATGTGTGTTCTAAAAAATATTCATATTGTAACGTTCTAATATGTTCCTTCTAGGTAACTGAATCTAATTTATAAATCTTATAGAGGACATCTTAATATAATTATAATCTTAATTATAAATCTTATAATAGAGGAGATACAAAGAATCGTGCATAAATATTGTTGAGGTCGCAGGATATAAGTATCATTCTATGTGTCTAATTATATATGTTCTAAACAGTATTTTTATTGTAGCGTTAAAATTTGTTTCCTATAGGCACCGGATCTTAAATTATAAATCCATCCGATTCTTATAATTTAAAGTGTATTTAATGCATATCATATTTTTAGCTCTAATTCATTTTTTATATAGATTATATATGATAATAGATTATTTTTAGTGTGTAAAATGAAAAATACAAAGAAAACTGGGGAAATTGTGCTCATCCAAAACGAAAAGAACAAATTCGTGTTAAGAAAGTTAGTATAAAATAACAAATCAATATAAAAAAAGGATGCTTTTTTCATATTTTAAGAATTTTTCAAATTTGATTTTAATGTATTTTAAGCAAATTTTCATAAGCGGTAACTAATTTAATATTTCTCGTATATAACTTATATTACAGAGATATAATCCCCTTTATTGAATAACGCATTTTTTGGTTCAGAATACCATAAAACTTCAAAAGATTTATGATGTAAGTTGTGTTGCTATAAAATGTCTTTTCTAAAACAATTCGGTAATCTTCTTATTTGACCAGTTTTAAAGCAATGCTTCTTTAGAACACCCAAGAGCACCTTTCTGAAAAATCAAAATTCCTTCTTTTACTTTATTTTATGGAAAATGATTTTTTTAAATCAACTATTTTATTATTACTTCACTTGGTTATACAAGTGTCTCATGCGAAGAAAAATTTTATAATTACTCCCTGGACCTATATTTCTTTCTTAAAAATAAATTGTTGGGGGCTTTGCTTCAAGACATATAGTGTGTTTCGAAAAGTGGTTTCCCGTTTTAAAATCGATAAAAATTTTATGACCCACGCATCTGCTAAACTGTTTTGTTTAAAAACTTTGACGTCCGGAGTAAACTGAAGTGAAGTGTCTTTCAAAGACTCTTTGTTGTCCGAGTTATTTTAAGAGGACAAAAAGTGGAAGTACATTGTGGAAAAATGCAGATAGCTTTCGGAAAAAGGATAAAGGAGATACATAGTATTGTGCATAAATATTGTTGAGATTACAGGTTATAAATATTATTATATGTGTCCACTTTTATGTGTTCTACAAAATATTCCTTTGTAGCGTTCAAATATGTTCCTTCTAGGTACCTGAAATTAAATTATAAATCTCTCAATAGAGGAGATACAAAGATAGTGCGTAAATATTTTTGAGATAGAAGAATATAAGTATCATACTATGTGTCGAATTTTTAGATGTTCTAAAAGGAATTCTCATTGTAGCGTTAAAATATGTTCATTCTAGCTACCTGATCTTAAATTATAAATCCATCCAATTTTTATAATTTAAAATGTATTGAATACATATTTTATTTTATCCCTAATTCATTTTTTATAAAGATTACGGATGTTAATAGATTATATTTAGAGTGTAAAATAAAAAATACAAAAAAAAAAAAAAAAAAAAAAACTCGGGAAATTGCGCTTATTTAAAAAGAAAAGAGCAAATTCGTTTTAAGAAAGCTAGTATAAAATTGCAAATCAATCTAGAAATATAATTAATGTTATTTTTTTCTGCATTATATATATATATATATATATATATATATATATATATACACTATATTGCCATTGATTATGGAACACTTGCGATTTTAGACATTTTACTAAATATCTAGAAAAATACATGAGGAATCATCTCGAAACTCTTAGTGTATAAATATAACAGTATAAGTCACACATCTCCGTGAAGATTTTTTCCCGAAACTCCAAAGGGGACCGTCAACAAATGAAAAAAGAATGAATATCTTTTGAATAACCCTGTCAAAACTAATGTAGCAAAAGCGCTCAAACTCTAGATTGTGATTGAATGCCTTATTGTAATAAGCCTTGTTCATTTTTATGGAAATAGCATGCATACTCGCAGAGTAATTAAGGTTTTTATAAAAATGATCCCAAATTTTTCCAAGTTTTTTCCTTATAATTTTCAGAGTTCTTAATATAAAATATTATTTTTTTCAGAAAATACGACAAACAACATTGCACACAGTACCCTGTAATCAGAATTAAAAAATAATGAAAATTGTATAAAAAATGAGTAGGTTTACTAAATAATTTTTTACTGCGCATGCGTCAACGATATCAAAATTCCATTTGCATATTATGTTAGCTAAATGTATAGAGCAACTTTTGTGAAAGTCACAAAATCATAACTTGAAAATTCTGACAATAATCGTCAATTGAATAAGTCGAAAATCCGTTATTCTCAAAATGAAGCAAAAAAAGAGAGGTTGTATCCATATATTCATCGATTAGTGTCAATATAGAATATACAATATGGAATGTACTACTGCATTTGGATAAAATCCCTCATTTTTTTGCTTCATTTTGGAAACAACGGATTTTGTCCCTTTTCTATAGACGATTACTTTCAGAATTTTCAAGCTATGATTTTGAGACTTTTACAAAAGTTGCTCTGTACATTTAGCTAACATAATATGCAAATGAAGTTTTGATATCTTTGACGCATGCGCAGTAAAAAATTATATAGTAAACCTACTCATTTTTCATACAATTTTTATTATTTTATAATTCTGATTACAGGGTACTATGTGCAATGTTGTTTGTCATATTTTCTGAAAAAAATATTATTTTATATTAAGAACTCTGAAAATTATAATGAAAAAACTTGGAAAAATTTGGGACCATTTTTATAAAAACCTTAATTACTATGCGAGTGTGCATGCTATTTGCATAAAAATGAACACAGTGTATTACAATAAGGCATTCAATCATAATCTAGAGTTTGAGCGCTTTTGCTACATTAGTTTTGACAGGGTTATTCAAAAGATATTCATTCTTTTTTAATTTGTTGACGGTCCCCTATGGCGTTTCGGTAAAAAATCTTCACGGAGATGTATGACGTATACTATTATATTTATACACTAAGAGTTTCAAGATGATTCCTCATGTATTTTTCTAGATATTTAGTAAATTGTCTAAAATCGCAAGTGTCCCATAATCAATGGCAATATAGTGTACAGGGTGATTCATAAAAGATGGGCAGAACTTTAAGGGGTTATAGTACACTTAAAGACAAATAATATTAAATAGGAGACTAAGGGTCCCAGACGTATTCCCAAGGAGATAGGGGGCATTAAAGTTTAGGGTCCGAAATTTCAAATGATTATAAAAAATGGAAAATTGGTCGATTCGTTTGCGGTTTTTGCAAAAAATTTTCTTTATGCCAGTATTTTCTTGAAATAAAATTTTAAAGTTCAATTTCAAAAAATGCCGATAGGGGGCGCTTTAGACTTTGGAGTAACAAACAACTATTTTTTAACGTTATTTTTTGTATTTCTTTAAATGATTTCGAAAGCTTAGACTTAAACTTAAATTTTGATCTAAAAATCTGAGTCCTAACGAGTAGTTAAGTAGCGTAAACTGAAATTTGAAATTTGAAACCCTTCTCCCCCCAGAACAAAAATCAGTTATTCCCGATCTTCGTGTCGTAGATTAGGCTCTAACTACTGCCGCGTTTTGCTAAAATTATTCTTTATGTCAGTATTTCTTGAAAATAAATTTTAAAGAAAAGTTTCAAAAAATTCCGATAGAGGGCGCTTTAGACTTTGGAGTAACGAACAACTATTTTATACCGTTATTTTTTGTGTCTCATTAAATGCTTTCTAAAGCTTAGACTTAAACTTAAATTTTCAGCTCAAAATCTGAATCGCTGAGCGTGGTTCAGTAGCGAGGGGAGGGGGTTCAAATTTCAACTTCTGAACATAGTTCAGTTTGCACTACTTAACCATGCCCAACGATTCTGTGCTGTGATACGAGGCAAAAATACAACTTTCGTCAAGGACTGCATAGTCGGAATTCACTCATAAAGGCACTGGCACAGTTGGAAACGTCGCTCATGCAAACGTTAAAGCTCCATTCCTGACGCTAGTCACCGGGTGAAGAAGGAGACAGAAAGTATGCAAATGTCAAATGGGGAAGAAGAAGAACACGTATGCAAAATTTCGACACGATTCAGGCATAAAAACCACTGAACGGTGAGTCAAGTGTAAGTCGCTGTAGTAATGAATCGGAAGATGGTGCCCTTCACGAATAAGGAAAAGGCTGAGATGCATTTAATTTACGGAGCGGCAGATGGAAATGGTGCAGAGGCACAACGAATGTACGGAGAGCGATTTCCCAACAGACGGTTGCCTAACCGCAAAATTTTCGAGCGCTTGCACAGACAGTTGTGTGAGACGGGATCATTTCTCGCTTCCCGGTCGAATGCAGGTCGTGCAAAAAAGGACGAATCAGTAGTTGTTGCAGAAGCCATTCTGGATGTAGTAGCGGCGCAGCCAAGTACAAGTACACGAACAGTGGCTAGGCAGGTGGATACCTCACAGTCCATGACTTGGAGGGTACTGAAGGATGAACATTTGCTCCCGTTTCATGTGCAACGAGTCCAGAAACTGTCTCCAGGGGATTATCCAAATCGTATTGATTTCGCCCGCTGGTTTCTGCAGCAAAAGCTAAATCCATATTTTGGACGAACTGTGCTTTTCACCGATGAATGTACCTTCACACGTGAAGGTACATTTAACACACACAATGCACATGTATGGGCGGATGTCAATCCACATGCTACGTATCCACATGCTCATCAGAGACGCTTTTCCATCAATGTTTGGGCAGGAATCCTCGGAGACCACCTAATCGGACCGTACCTTCTTCCTGAACGCCTCAACGGTAAAACATACCTCACATTTCTGCAACATGTGCTGCCAGACCTGTTAAACGTTGTTCCTCCACGCATCCGGCGGGTCATGTGGTTCCAGCACGATGGAGCGCCAGCCCATTACGTACGAGACGTCCGCAACTATCTGGACATCACATTTCCGAACAGATGGATTGGTCGAGGTGGTCCTGTTGCTTGGCCTGCTCGCTCGCCAGATCTTTCACCCCTCGATTTCTTTTTTTGGGGACAATTGAAGGCTCTTATGTATGAGACACCCAGTGAATCCCCCGAGGAACTGGTCGCCAGACTTTCCGCCGCTGTAGGGGAAGTGCTCGAAAAGCCTGATGTTTTCGCGAATGTTCGCCGTTCCATTCTTCGCCGTTGTTCTGCGTGCATAACCTCTGGTGGTCACAATTTTAAACATTTATTGTAATTACATGTTAATAAATATGCTTTGGTAACATAATCCTATTTTGTGTCTTTTTACCTCGTATCACAGCACACAATGTGTGGACATGGTAAACTGAACTGTGCTCAGGAGTAGAAATTTCAAACACCTCTCCCCAGAAACTTAACCACGTCTAACGATTCAGATTTTGGGCTGAAAATTTAAGTCTAAGCTTTAGAAAGCATTTAATGAGACACAAAAAATAACGGTATAAAATAGTTGTTCGTTACTCCAAAGTCTAAAGCGCCCTCTATCGGAATTTTTTGAAAATTTTCTTTAAAATTTATTTTCAAGAAAATACTGACATAAAGAATAATTTTAGCAAAACGCGGCAGTAGTTAGAGCCTAATCTACGACACAAAGATCGGGAATAACTGATTTTTGTTCTGGGGGGAGAAGGGTTTCAAATTTCAAATTTCAGTTTACGCTACTTAACTACTCGTTAGGACTCAGATTTTTAGATCAAAATTTAAGTTTAAGTCTAAGCTTTCGAAATCATTTAAAGAAATACAAAAAATAACGTTAAAAAATAGTTGTTTGTTACTCCAAAGTCTAAAGCGCCCCCTATCGGCATTTTTTGAAATTGAACTTTAAAATTTTATTTCAAGAAAATACTGGCATAAAGAAATTTTTTTGCAAAAACCGCAAACGAATCGACCAATTTTTCCATTTTTTATAATCATTTGAAATTTCGGACCCTAAACTTTAATGCCCCCTATCTCCTTGGGAATACGTCTGGGACCCTTAGTCTCCTATTTAATATTATTTGTCTTTAAGTGTACTATAACCCCTTAAAGTTCTGCCCACCTTTTATGAATCACCCTGTATATATATATATATTATGTATTTTACAAATTTGTTTTTAATGTTTTTTAAGCAAACTCTCTAATACATAAGTGGTAACTAGTTTATTATTTGTCGCATTTAAATTATATTACAGAGACATATTTCTCTCTGTTCAATGACGTAACGTTTGGTTCACAATATCACAAAACTTCAAAAGATTTATGATGTAAATTGTTTCACCATAAAATGGCTTTTCTAAAATAATTCGATAATCTTCTTATTCGATTAGTTTTAAAGCTATACTTCTTTAGAACACCCAGGAGTACCTTTCAGGCAAATAAAAATTCCTTTTTTTTACTTTATTTAATTGGAAATGCTTTTTTTAAATAAACTATTTTAGTATTCTATACTTACAAGGAACATCTCCATACTGGGCATACCCAGAATTTTATGAAAACAATACTAATTAAAGTATTTATGTATGTAATAAAGGATCAGTCAAAATTAGCGGCGGAATCACATTAGATATTGTGTAAAAAAATAAAGTATTTTCGAATATTTGGCGTGAAAAGACTAAAGATCACTCGATTTGGCGAGCAGCCCTTTTCCTCGCCAAAAGCAAACTATTATAATGAAACTCAAAACTGTTAGATATTTAGTTTGCATGTAATGGTATAATGAATTTAAAAAGAAACAATGAGAGACTTTAATATATTATATTCATCTATATACATATTGTATTACACACACACACACATATATATATATTACTCGTTGAAGGAGTTATTTAATTAATCGCTGGAGAAAAAAGTCATAGCTAAAATAAATCATGTTGAGAAAAATTATCTTCATACATTCAAAAAAAATTCATATTTTCCACAGCAACAAAATCTAATCGACAATTCTCAATTAGACTTTGAGCTTGACACAAATTTAATTAAATTTAAATTATGAATTTCGTTTTAAATCTCAAATTTTAATGATTAAATTTGAATATAAATACATATAAATTTCGATATAACAAAATTATACTTAAAACAAACTAAAACTTACAAAATTAAAGTTTTTTAAATTAAACTTATCAAAACAAGTTCAACATTAAACTTTTTTTTCTTGAAGTGTATTTGACATAAAGTATTTTTTTTTTTTTTGAATTACAATCCATTGCCAACCGGCGATAAATCGCCAAATAGCGAAATTTGCATTATTTTTTTACGGTTACGGAATGGAGGTTCCGCCGAAATTTTTTTATAAACGTATATATCCACACGAGAAAAACATTCTGTATTTATTTCAGATTTTTCGGGGTATGCCAGTATGGAGACCTTCCTTGTTAGTTATACAAGTGTCTCGTGTGGTGAAAATTTTTAAATTTACTTCCTGGACCTATATTTCTTTCTTAAAAACAAATTGTTGCGAGGTTTGCTTCAAGACATATAGTGTGTTTCAAAAAGTGGTTTATCATTTTAGAATCGATAAAAATTTTATGACCCACGCATCTGCTAAACTGTTGTGTTTAAAAACTTTGACTTCCGGAGTAAACTGAAGTGAAGTGTCTTTCAATGACTGTTTGTTGTCCGAGTTATTTTAAGTGAGAAAAAGGGAAAATGCATTGTGGAAAAATGCACATGGCTTCTGGAAAGTGGATGCAAGATATTATGCGTGAAAATTGTTGAGATTGCAGGATATATATATATAATTCTATGTGTCTATTTTTTATATGTTCTAAAAATATTCCTTTTGTAGCATTAAAATATGTTCCTACTCGGTACCAGAATTTAATTTATAAATCTTCCAATAAAGGAGATCCAAAGTATTGCGCGTAAATATTGTTGAGATTGCAGAATATAAGTATCATACTATGTGTCCAAGTTTTTTGTAAGTTCTAAAATTATTCTTCTTGTAACTTTAAAATATGTTCCTTGTAGGAAACTTATCTTAAATTATAAATCTCCGATTATTATAATTTAAAATGAATCTAATACATACCATATTTTTAGCTTTCATTTATCAATTATATAGATTATACATGATATTATATTATTTTTAGAGTGTAAAAACAAAAATTCAAAGAAAATGGACACTGGGAGAAGAACACTTAATCCGATTTTTGTAAATCGGATTTTGTATTATGGGATACAAAGAAAATGGACTGGGAAATTGAGATCACCTCTCAAAAAAGAACAAATTCGTAGTATGAATGATAGTATAATATTACAAAATAAAATAAAATAAAATTAAGAACAATAAAAATTTTCTTTTGCATATTTTAAATAATTTTCAAATTTGAGTGTATTTTTTTATTTATATACATTAAGAAAACGTTCTAATAAATAAGCAGAAACAATTTATTATTTATCGTATAAAATAATCATACATAGGCATATTTCCTTTGACTGAAAGATGCAGCGTTTGGTTCACAATACCATAAAACTTTAAAAGATTTATGATGTAAATGTTATTGCTATAAAATGTCTTTCCTAAAATAATTCGATAATCTTATTCGATCAGTTTTAAAGCAATGCTTCTTTAGAACACCCAAGAGCACCTTTCTGAAAAATCAAAATTCCTTCTTTTAGTTTATTTTATTGAAAATGCTTTTTTTAAAATCAACTATTTTATTATTGCTTTGCTTGGTTATGCAAGTGTCTTATGCGATGAAAAATTTTATATTTACTCCCTGGACCTATATTTCTTTCTTAAAAACAAATTGTTGGGAGCTTTGCTTCAAGACCTATAGTGTATTTCGAAAAGTGGTTTCCTGTTTTGGAATCGATAAAATTTTTATGACCCACGCATCTGCTAAACTGTTTTGTTTAAAAACTTTGACGTCCGGAGTAAACTGAAATGAAGTGTCTCTCAAAATCTGTTTGTTGTCCGAGTTATTTTACGAGGAAAAAGGCAAAGTGCATTGCGGAAAAATGCAGATTGCTTTCGGAAAGAGGATGAAGGAGCTACAAAGTATTGTGCGTAAATATTGTTGAGATTGCAGGGTATACGTATAATTTTATGTCTATATTTTATATATTCTAAAATATATTCTTAATTGTAACGTTAAAATATGTTGTTCCTAGGTAAATGAACTTAAATTATAATTCTTTAAAATTTAAAACGTATTTAATATGCATCATATTTTGAGCTCGAAATAATCTTTTATATGCAATATACGTGATAATGTAGATTATTTTTAGAGTGTAGAGTTAAAAATACAATAATTATACTATAGTGAATTATATCTTAAAAAACTGTTTGTTGTCCAAGTTATTTTAAGAGGGAAGAAAGAGAAAATACGTTGTGAAAAAATGCATATAGCTTTTCAAAAAAGGATAAAGAAGATAGAAAGTGTTGTGCGTAAATATTTTGAGATCGCAGGATTTAAGTATCATTCTATGAATCCAATTTTTATATGTTCTAAAATATTTTCTAATTGTATTCGTTAAAATATGCTTCTTCTTCGTACCCAATCTTAAATTATAAATCTATCCGATTCTTAGATTTGAAAATGTATTTAATACATATTATATTTTCAGCTATAATTTATTTTTTGAATAGATTACATATGATAATAGATTATTTTTAGAAAACAAAAAATACAAAGAAAACTTGGGAAAATGAGATCATCCAAAAAGAAAAGTACAAGTTCGTGTTAAGAAGGTTAGTATAAAATTACAAATCAACATAGAAAAAAAAAATAAGGATTTTTTTTTCTTTTTGCATATTTTAAGAATTTTTCAAATTTGATTTTAATGTTTTTAAGCAAACTTTCTAATACAAAAGTGGTAACTAATTTATTATTTTTCGTACATATAATATTGACATATATTTTCATTTCAAACTTCTTTATCGCAATAACTGGTAAGTTACCATACTTTTATTGCATAATTTAAAAAAGACACATGTCACATTAATTAAGGTATTCTTTTAAACTACACAAAATAGCTGAAATTTGTTTTGAATCTTCAAAATGTTGAAACCAAAAAATAAGATAATTTTCAGAAACTTCGACAAGATAATACATTGTATTTATGAAATGATATGTAAGATTGGTTAAACTCTGCATTTAATAAAATAAAAATTTAATTTAAATCTCATTTTAATTTTTATCATTTTTTTACAGTTAACAATTATATTTTATCTTGATCATTTATGCTTAAAAATATGAAAAAAAATAGTAATTGCCAAGTTGTTCCCCGAAAATAAAATGTGTGCAATTGGACAATGAAAATATTTTTGCTTTATAATGTATGCTGAAAAAAATATATAAAACGTAGTAATTCATAATAATTCTCATAGTAGTTCTCAAGTAATTAAATCGTAATAAAATGTTTGCAATACGAATTTGTATTGAAAATGGAACATTTAATTATAAATTTTGTGCAGCTGTAATTTTAACACTTTTTAGGCGCATGCGTAATTTTGTTACACATATAGTCTTTGTTCAGTACGTCCGTCTGCATGCAATAGAGCAAAAACTATCTAACCAAATCGTTTGAAATGTAAAATTTACAACAGTTGCTTAATTTTGTCGAGTCATCTCAAATTTTACGAAAATCGGATGTATAGATTAATTACAGGGAAATCAAAAGTGTTCCGTTACATTACGATCAATGGAAAAAATAATTGCAAGTGCATTTTAATGATGTTACACTCTTTCAATTAAAATGAAATTTATATGCATTTATGAAATATACTAAAATATAAATTCTGTACAATATCAGGTGGAAAGAATATTTGTTATTATTTTACAGGGCACACAGAAAAGTATTCCATTACATAATGGTATGGGGAAAAAACATTGTTTTGGGCGCGTTTTAATTATATTAAAATATTTCACATTTTATTAAATATATATACGCTGCTGAGATTTACTAGAATTTACTTCCTGTATAATAAAAATCAGATGTTATTTACAGGGACACACAAAAGATTTCGGCTATACTGCCGAACTCGACTCATTTGCTACCCTTGACGTGCACTTTCCGACTTCTTTAATAAATAAATTCCGGATGGATATTAAAAGACGTTTCCCTATTGAAATTGAACGTAATTTCTTTTAACATTTTGAAGAAGAAAGGATAACGAAGAAAGTTAACATAAAACATCATGCATCCGAAATACAAACTTCGATACTTAAAAATCTTTTATTATTAATAATATTTTATGGGGATTTTTCAGATTTTGATAGTGTAAAAGTTGTAAATATGGGCAGCCGCTTTTGCTTTTGCAAAAGATGATCCGTCTTTTTCTGTTACATTCTCAGTGTTCCCACATTTCGCAAATAACACATTTATCACATTCTTCTTCGCAAGTGTCTTCAGAGAACTTTCCATCTCAAACGACGTAAATGGCATCGTTCGATCATTGGCTCATCGGTATACTGTCTACTAAGAATCGTCACAGTAGGCTAATGAGTTCAATAATGAATCGTATCGCTTCATGAGTCTATCATTTTTTTCTGTCTGGCCGGTCTTTTATCCCAGAAAATCTTAAGGACGTCTTCGTAAAATCACTTTTCTCAAGCGACGAGGTCAACTGACTCTTATATGGTAATCCAGTGATGTGGCATGATCTTGCTATTTTGCGTCACGAGGTGTGGATCTCTTAAAGTGAATAATGTTGGAACTTTATTCGAAATGAAAACTTTATTCGAATAACTTATGTAATTTAGGATAAAAGGTGGTATAATTATGGAGGTCAATAGTTACACCAATATATGGTGTCGATATTTTCACCAACCCCAATTAAAAAGATTGCCACTTTTATATATAAACTAAAGGCGTATGTGACTAAACACGTTAATTTAAAAAAATCTTTTGATCTCCACTTTTCGGATATCACTGTGAAATTATTTTAAACTAACCCTAAGAACATGAAATTAAACGATTTTAAATATGTTTAAAAAAAATCCAAAACTAATAACAGTTTGTGCAATAACTCATACTCCGTCCACAGTACTTGAAATAATGGTTCCAATTGCTCTCTGCTATCTCATATAACTAAATACCACCATCTACAGTCCTCTTCGTCATGTTTTAGCACCTCCTATAGCTTTCAGGGAGGGGTACGCATTTTTGCACTTTTTTCTCTAATATAAATGCCCTCAATCACTGATGAGATCAAACATGTCTTTACCTGTTAAGCTTTTTAACCTAATTACTGTCTCTTAAAATTTAAATGATAGTAAGAATAAACAAAATCACCTGCTATTAGTGATATATATACTACCTTCTTCACACGATCTTGAAATCCAAATAGAACATCCTTACATCTTTTTTGGTCACTATTTTGTTTGTTGTTAATTTTCGGTTTTGTTTTCCTCCCCCTTCTTCCTCTCTCTTTTCGTTTCCCTTATTTATTTATTTTCCCTTAACAACAATACAGTGTATTTCCTTCAATCTTTAAAAGCCGTTTTTAAAAAAACTAAAACAAGAAAAATTATATTCGTCCTTGGTGCTGCCATTTAGAAATTCGATTTTTTAAAAATATTCTGCCATTTAGAAATTCGATTTTTTAAAAATATTTGTTAGTACTCAATGCGTTTTTAAAACATTTCTGAATACCTATTCTCTTGAAACTGAAATATTTATAGCCTACCTGAAGAACAAAATTGTTTTAAAATGTAATATTTTTTTAAAAAGAAAAGAGTATAAAACTTTGCTATTTTACATCGGAAAAACTATTGAGTACTAATGTTATCTATGGGCATTTCTCTTCGAATATCTGCAACATATAATATTCAAATGGTGTTCTCCTTCGAAATAGAGCGGGAACACTGCCAAAGATGGTGCTTGATAAATGGAAGGCATTATTGAAATGAATGCTTCACGACTCAAAACATAGAATTCTAAATCAAAATAAAAAGAATAGTAGATGAAATAGTATTAGATGTTGAGGTACGGCATAGCTTTCAAATGGATGATATTAAAAAAGCTGAAATTTACGCCGTTTCATGCGAATGTAAAAAGCATTCGTTTTTAAAATTTATCGATATGTCTGTAAAAGTTGAACATTTATAATGGATATAAGAAAGCTTTGTTTTGCATTATACATGATAGATTTTAGTTGAAGAAAAGATTACAGTGTTATTTATCATTTTACGTATTAAGCTGCTGGTCACAGTACTACTTACATGTTCACAGCTTTCTGTGTGTTAAGGAACAAACAATAAAATTAAAGACAACCCTTAAAGTTTCATGTTAATCAAAAAAAAACTTAGCAAAGCTACACGGTTCATAAATAGCTACAAATATACGTGGTTTAAAAGCGGCGAAATAGGTCGAAAATGGTTCTATGCAGGGTAGTAAGTGGTCAGGGAAAATCTCATTCAAAAAAAGACAAAATTACCAGAATTTTCTTGTAAAAATATCTGTAGTAACATAAAAGTATTTAAAAAAGGAGAATTTTCCTTTAACAAAATACTGCTATGTAACACTTTTTGACTGTGTTATTAACTGGCCACTCGCCGGCCTGCTACGTTATGATATACAGTGGTTGGACAAAAATATGGAAACACCTTAAAAAAAACACGTTTCCTTGCCTAATATGGTGTAGGGTACCCGTTGTTATTCAAAAAAACTTGCAGTCTTCTCGGAATGGATAAATACAGTTTCTGTATGTTCGCCAAGGGAATTTTGTACCATTCTTCTTGCAAAACGGTGGCAAGTTCAGATAACGATGTTGGCGGTGGATAGCGAGAACGCACTTTCCGCTCTAATGTAGACCACAAAGGTTCGATAATATTCAGGTCTGGTGACTGTGGTGGCCAGGAGAGATGAGACAATTCATCCTCGTGCTCAGAAAACCAGTCCTGGACAATGTAAGCTGTGTGAACAGGGGCGTTGTCCTCTTGGAAGATACCATCACCACTGGGGAACAAAGTTTGTACCATTGGATGGATTTGATCGGCCAAAATGTTCACATAAGTGTGAGCAGTAATACGCCCTGGCAGAGTTATCATGGGGCCAGAAGAGAACCACGATATGACTGCTCAAACCATCACCGAACCCCCGTCATGTTTCACTCTTGGCAACAAGCAGTCGGTATTATAGGCTTGAGATGGCGTTCTCCAGACGTAAACTCGGCCAGAAGTGAGAAACAATGTGAAAGAAGACTCATTAGACCATATTATTCTCTGCCACTGCTCTATAGTTTAGGCTTTATGACTTAAACACCACTATTTTCTGTTACGGGCATTAGCATCACTGATGAATGACTTTTCAATTGCAGCACGGCTAGCAATTCCCTGTTTTTGAAGCTCTTTTCTAATTGTTTTGGTACTAACAGGGTTTTTGCAATACGACATTCATTTCCGCAGTAACTTTTGCAGCTGTGGTCTTCTTATTTTTCGCGATAATCCTCCTTAATGATCCTCTGTCACGATCACTCAGCACAAACTTTCGTCCGCGCTGTGATTTAACGGATGATGTTTTTTCCGCATTTCAAATATGCGGAATAAATCTTCGACACAGGACCTCTTGAAACACAAAAAACCTCGGCTACCTTGCTTATGGAAGCACCCACCATACGCGCGCCAACAATTTGGCCACGTTCGAAGTCTGTTAACTCTGACATAATGCAATGACAACTTCACATAACAGTACTCCAACAACGACTGAACGGTGCAGCGATTTTACAAAGTTGTGTAAGTGGCGTCAGTAGTCGAAGACGCCAGCGCCATCTACATAGTTCATTAAAATCAATCTTTCTTTTCAAGCATGCATTTCGAAAGGTGTTTCCATATTTTTGTCCAACCCCTGTAAATAGGAATACTTATATAAGAAAAATTATATCCAGTACCATCTGTAAAGACAAAGAAAGCTCTGTTATCTGCTTATTAGATAACAGAGTGCGTATGCCTTAGGATACACTGTTAAAAATTTGCAGCATTCTGCCCAGTTATTTGACTGTTATTTATAAAAAAACGGTTACATGACAATAATTTAACTGTATCCTGACCATAATATGGGCAATAACATGGTAAGAAAGGTTAAATCAATTTGTTTAGTTTTGTAAATGTTTTCAATAAAAACTGTCAAATGACTGAACAAAATGCTGTAAATTTTTAACAGTGTATAGTGCAAACCTGATTTATAAATTCTCACTCGCATTTTTTTTCCATGATTTAAAATGAGTGTAAAGAATTAATTTTTTATAATTAAAAGTTTTACTATGTGAAGAGTAATATTAATATAAGCAATGGAGATATGAAGTAAGAACCATAATTTTGGAGATGTTTTTATGCAAAAATAGCCCGGTAGGGAAAGTAATATTTTCTCATCCTAACTATATTTCATATTACAAGTTTTGATGCTCAATAAATTTACGTAAAATGAAATATTCTAGTCTGACTACAGCTTTTATTTTCGATTTTTCACTACTTTATATTAATTGGCAGGATAATATATACTTTTAATTTTCATCGTTTTAAATTTCAACTAATTAAAGCAGAGCAAAATTTTTATGCAATATAACACTCATAGGGCAGATGCTTAAGGAGCTTGGTTTAAGGAACAATATTTTCTTAGAACAATCTAATTTTAAATTCCATTATCCATGTTATAATTATAAAAGAAATATTCAAAATCTTTTATATGAAGAACATATTTGTTAAAATATTCTCTTTAATTATTCAGGCTCGCAGCATTTTGTAATTAAAAATATATTTATTATAATATAACAAGGCAGGATATTTTATTAATATTGTTTCATTAATCTATAAAAAAAAAATTGTTGTATTTGGTTTATTAAAAGTAATTTTTTAACAGGATTTTTCTTGAAATAAGAAAGCTCATATGTCAGCAAAGCTTTTAAATCATGATTTTTTTAATCGTCAGTATAGTTTGCATTAAAATGAAATGTTTTAACCATTTTTTTATAAATAACTATCTAAAAAAAATTTAGATGCGGTATACATGCTGTTGTTATTTAAATATTTTCATTTTATTTACGAACACGCTGATTAACAATGGTTTGATACTTTTTATTGCAAACATGCATTAAATTTTTCTTCAAATGAAAACAAAAAACATATTTAAGGAATGGAAAAATTTCCAATAACATAAAATATGCGTTTTCTAATTTCGTATGAACAGAAATATTTTTTTGACGAATTAATTTGAAATTTTACGTAATGAAAGGATATATTTGTCACCAGGACTGTCACCAGGTATTTTTAACTTTTACTTTTGAAATCAGTTTAGAATTTTCTGAAATTTAGAAAAAATCGAATTTAGAACATCTTTAGAATGCTTTTGGTCCATTTTTATCATTTTAAATTTTGATTTTGTTAGGAGATGTTTTTAGATTTTAAAGTTAAGAAATTGAATTTTTATCATTTAAAAACTTTATTGAGTAAAAATGTGTTCATGTTTATTAACAAAATTTAAAGTATTTAGAAGAAAAATCTTAAAAAACATCATAATTTAAAACACAGAGGCAGCAAAATAATTATGCTGCAACTTTATTAGATTACGTTATATTGCTTCAGGATTTCTTTTACGAGAAATCGAAATTTATTTTGAATTTAAACCTATGTGTCTATGTATTTTCCAGCAAGCCCCGCGACTTTGCTTCGCTAATAGTTTAAATATGCCAAATGATAAAAGTATGTCTAATTTTTATTAAACAAAATATATAAACTTTTACGACTGATTCTAAAATTACTTATTGAGCAACACTTTCTATAAACTTCGTCACTACACTGCATTAGGCAGAAATGAAAAAGAAATTAATAAGACCTAAATTTGATTTTAAATAAATGATAATTTAGAAAGTATTTCTATGTTTTTTTTACTGATTTCATACCCTCATTTTAGTATTCATTTGAAGATTTAAAATTGTTAGTAACCATCTTATTAAAACGCATTTACATCTTAAAAATAATCATTATCTTCAATTCCAAGCTTCTTGTCTCATATCTCTCTGGTGTTAGTGTCAAACAGATGCTGGCATCACTAATTTATAAAGTTTTATTTTGAATTGATTTTGTATTTTTTGTAATATTCCGTAGAAAACATAATTTAGAATGTTTTTTAATGTTTTCTTAGAATTTTATTATTCTTGCCAACACCAAGTGGTAGTAGGACCGGCATACCATATAGTCTGTGTAAGATAAGAGACTATTACTATTGATTCTCAATCATTATTTTTGAAATAATTTTAATATTTCCTGAGACTGTTTTCAAATTGTAACTTAGAAATTTTTTAAACACATTTCATTGGTTCCCTTCTCTTTATGTTTTTTAAATTTCGAATTCATTTTCGACTGTTCTTAGACAGCATTCTTATACGAAATTTTATGCATAACTATCTCGCCATGTTTTAACTGTTTAACAGCTATGCATCGCCATCGCGCTTCCAGGTTTCAAGTCCAAACAAGCTAAGCGACGTTATCGCCTACCAGATTTCAAGTCCAAACAAGCTAAGCGGCGCTATCGTGCTGTCATTTTAATACGAGTCTATATCTCTGCGCGTGAGCAAATATTTTGCTGCTCTTGCTTTTTTATAACATAACTGTGTCTTTAAAGCATAAATAGCGTTTTTAATTGGTTATTATTCCAAAAATATGGAGCAGCATAGCTGTCAAACGGCTAAGTTTCTGGCCTCTTCTGTATCACTGAAATTGCAATTTAGAACCTTTTTTGCTCGTGCATTCATCTAATTGTAATGTCCCCGACATAAAATGTAGTATATTATAGGCTATACAATTAGAAATTTGCTATTATTTTTCAAAACGGTTTGGTATTTAATAAGATTGTATAAATATCAGAATTTAGAACGTTTTCAGAATGCTTTTCGCTCACTTCAACCAGTTGAACTTGGAATTTTCTTTCCATGATTCTTAGAGAGCATTTGCAACTCCATATTTCAAAGTGTTAAACCCGTAACTATCGCATAAAATGTAGTTTAGAACTTTTTTCTCCTGCAACTCCTAGGTAGTATTGACAACAACAGGGAGTGTAGGCTATGTCGGAGCAAAGACAGTCACCAGGTATTTTCAACTTTTATTTTTGAAATCAGTTTGGAATTTTCTGAGATTTAGAAGAAATCGAATTTAGAGCATCTTTAGAATGCTTTTGGTCAATTTTTATCATTTTAAATTTTGATTTTGTTATTAGATGTTTTTAGAGAACATTTATATCTCACAAATAACTAATATACTTAATTTAAAGTGATATTTCCTGCAGTATCGCGAAAATGTCGATTTAGAAGGTATTTGCTCCGGCAACTCTTAGGTTGTAAAGACACAAGAAATACAGACATGAAATAAAACCTATATTAGAGCAACAGCTTTCACCATCAATTTCCAATCATTGCTTTTGAAATCGGATTTATAGAGTTGCTTCGAAGATTGTATAGAAATTGACATATAGTACAATTTTAGTATTGTTTTTATGCGTTTTCACCTCTTGAAAATTTCTAGTTTCTTAAGAAATGTTCTTAGAGATCATTTATATTCAGTAAGTAATTGCCATACAAAATTTCATGTTTCAAAGTTTTCCACTAACACAAAAAAGCATCTTTAGTACGTTTCTTTCTTCTACAACCCGTTTGGGGTAGTGGCTTGGACATAATGTATATCCTTTGTTGCAACAGGGACTAACCATAAAATTTTGATACCATAACTTTTGAAATCAGTTCAATAGTTCCAGAGATTACTTTGAACAAAGAACAAACTTTACTCCTTTATATTATTTGGTAAGGATGTATGCTTTATACAATTTGGAATGATCGTGACCACTTTAATTAGTAAAAGCATGTTTCATCGAAGGATATGCCAAGATGCATGTTCGGGCATTCAAATTAAAAACTCGTAGAATAGTTGACAGAAATTAGTTTTCGGTTAATCAAAACACAAAATTAATCTCCTTGAAAAGTGTTAATTATTATTTAGATATGTTTTAGAATTTCCTCCTGTTTTAAAATAAAATATTTGATTTCCTTCTAAAACTTAAAATTGCAAATTACACTGTTAAAAAAAGAAAAAAATGCAAAGTTACTAAGATTTTTCTACTAGACTAGTATTTCAAGAACTTTTCATCTAACGGCAACAGAAAAAACTCTCTTAACCTTCCTCTGTTACATGACATTTTTTTCTGTTAGCATTATATGAAAAGTTCTTGGAATAGAAGTTTACTAATATAAGTAAGTAATACTAATATTACTAAGTAAGTAATACTAATAATACTAATATCTTAGTAATACTAATATTACTAAGTTATATATATATATATATATATATATATATATATATATATATATATATATATATATATATATATATATTTTTTTTTTTTTTGCAGTGAAAGTTTTTACGTTATGAATAATGATACGAAAATGTCTAAAAACAGGTCATAACTACTATCCCAAAAATTTCAAGAAAATATTCTTAGCATAAAAATTTCTTACTGAAAAAAAAATTGTAAAGTTATTAAAATGTTTTCTAAAAAACTGTGATAGTTACCATAACATACCGTTTTGGAAATCCCTTTTTTCTAGAAAAAAACTTAGTAACTCTATATTTTTCTAAAGTGTACAAGCCTACAGGGTGGTCATAAAAAAACTTTGCCGATATATGGAGCTCTAGCGACCAGTCCGCTCAACCGATCGAGGTGAAATTTCAGATATAGCTATTCAGAGGTATGAGCTCGAGATTCTGTGAACGGCAACAAAATGCCGCTCACGATTACGGTTATATTTACAGAAATTCGAAAATTTCCAATGGCAACACCTATTTTTTTCATCGCAAAAGTATCAGCGTATGCGAAAACCCTAAAGAGCGTTAGAACCGTACAGTAAGAAACGGACATGCTATGCACGCACAGAAAACTGTTCTGCCAATATCCCTTCCCCCCCCCATAAATAAAAATTAATTGCGGCGCAAGGAGGAAATTTGCATATGACTCAGAGTCACTATACTAATCTCTAATTACAATACTGATCAGGGAAAATAAAACTTTTATTTTGATTACGCATTTTACATATGGGTGCCATCACAGGCAATTACACATTGCATGGTGACGACTTTGGACAACACAGCCGAACGTTACATCGCATGAGGGATGTTTGCAATCTCAAGTTTGATAGAATCTTTCAAATCTGGCAAAGTTTGCGGATTGCACATGTACACTCTAGATTTTAGTTTCCTGCAGAAACTGAAATCCATAGGAGTGAGGTCGGAGGATCGAGGAAGCCATTGACGTTACCAGTTAAGATGAAATGTGCCTTGTCCGTTCATAATATGCGAAGAGGCCGATCGCTATATAGCGTATCATATTGGATAATAAAATCATTTACAAAGTCTTTATGTTGTTGATGGTCTCTCACTTCCAACATCTGGGCGTGTTGGTATAGGTAAGGAAACATGCGGATTACAGAGCGCAGTAACTTTAAGACGATCGATTCCGGCATATCAAATACACGAGATTCACCTTTTGGAGTTTGCATGCGTCCTCTAGTCAATATGTGATGCACTCCCATAACAGTATCCTCAGGAACAGTTGGTCGTCCGGATCGCGGACTATCACAGGTGCAGCCAATTTCTTTGAATTTCATTACTATATCACGGAGAACTTGTGAAATGCATAAGCCACGTATTTGGCGATGGTTTTGACGGTAAACGCGCCAGATTATCGAAGCATTCATCTAGTTTTGATAATAGTTTTACCATTTCACCACGAAAGAAGTCATTTTGTTGGCATCTGGAAAACTCCAACTGAAGAATTAACATTCCCACTCCACTTTTTATCCGTTTTCTAGGCTGAATATCTCCAAACGACGTTTTGAGATTGGTATTTTGTCTCTGTCACATTCAAATTTTCTTCGTGAGCTTTGGTCGTGTTTTTTTTTTTTTCGGGGGGGGGGGGCGTTCGTAGAGCTGATTTTGTGCGAGCATAATGCGTCCGTTTATTGCAATAACCATACCGCTCCAACGCTCTTTAGGGTTTTCGCATGTGCTGAACATTTTGCAATGGGAAAAAATGGGTGTTGCCATCGGAAAATTTCGAGTTTCTATAACTATAACCGTAACCGTCAGGGCCATTTTGTTGTCGTTCACATCGAGCTCATACCTCTGAATAGCTATATCCGAAATTTCACCTCGATCGGTTGAGCGGACTGGCCGCTACAGCTCCATATACCGGCAAAGTTTTTTTTTTATGACCAACCTATATATTATTTTGTAAAAAAATTACTTGTTTAATGTTTTCAAGTATTTATAAATGTGTAACAACTTTTATTAAAAACTTCTGTCTTTTGATTTTAAGTATCTTTCTTATAAACTATTCTGATAAATTTAAACTATACATGATTAATTTTAAAGGCAAAATAATCAAGTAGCTAATTATTTTTCAACTTCCAAGTTCATTTTAGAATTTGAAAAGAATGTTTCATTATACTTTGTATGAAGCAAATATTTGTTCAATTTTCCGCTTTAATCTTTCATGTTTTCAATATAGGATACTAAAAATTTTGTTGTGCAACTTAATGAAGTACAACCGCTTTGTTATTTTTATTTGAATCATCATTTCAAAGAATATTCTGTTTGCTTAATCAAACAAAATTTTGTTCAAGGTTTCCCTTAAGTTAATGAAATTTTTAAACACTGAAGTGATTGAATAATCATTCTACAGCTGCTTTTATAAACAAAAATTCTTTCCAGAATCATCAGTAATGGATGAAATGCTTTGCATTTTTGGAAACTAGTCTTTTAAACATTTCTTAATTTTAAATGTAGAGGACTGAAATTCTCCAAGATTAGTTTAGTATTGTACATTTTATTTACCAATAGCTTTATTTGCGAGAAACTTCATCTCTTTTATGACAGGGTGTTTTTATAAGTCGTATTCAGAAAAAAAAAACACACATAAATTTTATATATTTTAATAAACCAAGCTTTTTTTTTTGTTTTTGGTAATCAGCCCAGAGGTTTCTACTGAGCAGATTTTTATAATTATTTTTTTTAATAAAAGCTGGGTCGATCCATGGTGTGATGAATTTCGTTCCCACGCTTCCAAAATTACCCCCCACGACGGGAATCCCGGAGAATTCTCAGAAGGAGGAATACATCTTTCTCCACTCTCAAAGTAGACATAAGAAAGTCAGCCGATTTCAATAAAGCACTTAAGTGAACTCTTCGATTAATGCACAAGGTCGTTCCGCTGATTTTAGACCCCACGGAAGTTGAGCCTTTGAAGTGTTGAGAGAGACCGCATGGCGATGATTTCCACAAGTTGTGACGGTATATTCATGCTGGGTGTCATTTGTCACGTTATATGCAGACATACTCATTAATTTAGGTTAAAACAACACAGTTTATTAAAATGATAAGGGCTAAAGGAAAGTGGAGCCAGTCTATAATTTCACTCACTGAGAACACTATGAAAAGCTAAATCATACTCACAGGCTTCGGTCTAGCTCAGCCGGGGCACCGTCTAACACTTGACACTATTTCCTGGCTGATCTACTAAACAAATCTTAATTTCACAGCCCGTGGCTGTGGATATTTCTTTATTTCTCAAATAATCAAAACTAAAGTTTCTTACCAAGGCCAAATCTTTAATCCACTATCTGAACTCCTTTCCGCTATCCTGGAGGCCGTAGCTATTTTCTAATCGTCAGCACCTTACTAATCAATCATCAGCTTCGTTGTCTAATGGCGGAATACACACAGAGGCTGCTGGCTACTGCCAGAGACACACAGACGCTGGCTGCTGGCTAGGGCCAGAAACACACAGACGCTGGCTGCTGGCTACTGCCAGAAACACACAGACACTGGCTGCTGGCCAAGGCCAGAAACACACACACCACAAACTCACACTCAAGCTTTTATACGCGACAAACTGAGATACTTCTCATTAACATAATACTAATAACCGCGAGCTAACTGCGGAATTCGAAAGAGCACACACACTCTAGAAAGTTAAAGTAAAAGAGAGGACAGATGTCACTTTTACGCCTACAAAATGTTAAATTATTGACGTCACGATCTCAGAAACACTAGAGTGCCTTTATGACTAAAGGTCACTCCCTCACAACCCCCCCTCGAACTCCGCAGAGAAAAAGGGCTGGGCTAAATGCATGCCCAGAACTTTTTCTTGTTATAAATTTAGAGCCGTAATAAAACACAGTGATGGGTGAAATTTAACGCCGAAACCTAACTTTTAAAATATTAACTTTAACCCATCACAACCAAAAAAACTCAGTTTGCCTCAAATAATCACATATCCAATCCAACCATTCTTCTATCTTACAAATAGCCTCCGTAAAACTTCCAAAAACTCGTAAAACTTTCAAAACTAATTACTTCTCTCAAAACAACCCACTCCACTGGGAGTGCTAAAATTTCTCAAAACACTAACCTTCCGAAATTTTCCTCAATATTGCAATGCAACTATAACTTTACCCAAAAATTTCTCCACAACTTTTAATAAACTAGAATTCGCACCAAGTCCAAAAAACCCAATGCGCAAAAACTTTCCTCATCCAAATTCCGACTTCATCTAAAATTACATTTACTTCATACTAAACTAACTCTGCTACTACGTAACACCTACATCCCCATTAGCCAATGAACTAACTCCCAAACTTCTTCAGACTTAACTCCACTTGAACAATAATTGGGGCACATACGTACAGCGGCATATCGCTGTGCTTATGCAACAATCAAAAAATATCAAAAATTTACAAAATGACGTCATCAATCTCTTCATCTGTATTAACTAAAAGAAAAATAGCAGAATCAATACATAACAAAAGGTATACTTCCCTGCAAGAAAATCACATTAACATTCAATTTTAATACAATACAATTTCAAATTCAAATGCAGCTTAAAACTTCGCAACTTGCGGAAACCATTTCCAACTAAAGTACAAAACGCAACTCATAAAACACGAACGATAAGAAGAAAGTTAATTCATTAAATGTTAGTATAAGAGATAGAAACGCGTGTCAAGGACTTCTTGACAGCAAAACACGTGCGCGTCTGAACCGCGGCGCGTGTACAAAATAACCCAAACTACTATCTGTACTTTCTGAAAATTTAAACATACATTAACATACATTTTATAACACATGAACAATATAACAATACAGTAACATTTTTAACAAATAACATAACAATTTAACAATAGATCCAGAATTTTTAAAAAGCAGTTAAGACCAAAATTTTCAACATACATAAAACTAACAATTTTGCAAACAAATTTTGAACACAATTAAGCACTAAACGTGAGTCCGTCAAAAAAATTCCAAAAATGGCCAAAAGTACAAAACAGTCTCTCTGCTTTCTATTCCTTCACATTGCTACCACATATATGCACTCTAATAGAAATTTAATAAAGAACATTATCACCCAATCATAGAGATGATTCACTGCTAGCAGGCTTCATACTGCAAGATGGCTTTCTCCTCCTGTCCCAAAAGGCTTGTACGAAGGATCTCTCGTCATCAGAACTGTACGGTGACGCCACAGTTGACTGTCGTGCCTGGAGCCTGGTTCTGAATGGATGCCGTGGAATACTCGTAGGTTCCACTCGACGACTCTGCTCTGGCCGGTTCGCTGGGTTCACTCCATGGCGAGGTTCACACTGTTGTTGCCGGTAATCTGAGAGTTGTCTCCTCTTTCTAGACGCACCCGAAGTTACCGAAGATCCAAGGCCACGTTTCTTTCCGGACCTATGTAGTTTCTTGTTAGGCAAAGATTCGGCATTTAAAGTTCGCTTAACAGTTTTACGAGTGTCCAAACGAAATCTTTTCTGGGGATTAATCACTGAAGATGGTGAACTATTAGTTAATTTATGCTTGTGAGGTTGTTGTCTAATAGATGGAGGAACTGGACAATTTATAATTTTTTGTCTTTTATGACACACAGAGTCCGATGTATTTGACACAGTTCTCTTATTTTTATTATACTTTGCTCTCGGATTGCTAGGCTTTCGGCTTTCAATAACAGTTTTTGGAGCTGTTTGACCAAATTTTCTTCTTGAATATTGATGAAAAGAAGTAGACGAAGAAGTGCTGGACTCGGGACACTCATTGGATCGGGAATTTCGCGAAACACCACTCGACATATGAGAACCTTCACTACCATTTTCTCTAAACTTATACACTCTAACCTGATCCAGATTAACAGTCATTCTTTCACCATTGACATCAACAACCAAATTATTATTTCGAACTTCCAAAACCTCGAACGGACCTACAAACTTCGGACCAAACTTAGCTACTCTCTTTTGACGACTTGAACTTAACCAATGCTTTTCTACTAACACAAAATCTCCAACTTTCACTTCTAACTCCCTTCTACGCATATTATAATACTGAGCTTGCTTTTCTTGCGCTTTTCCCATTTGAACCTGAGCTTCCTTAACCAACCTCTCAATATCCTGACACATGTACTGACTTTCTGCATCTGACACCATAACTAACCTTTGGAATGGAGTAATAACTTTTCTACCCAAAAACAATTCAGCTGGCGTTTTCCCCGTTGACTCGTGAACTGCTGTACGAAGTGCGTACGCAAAATGCTGAAGAAACTGGTCCCAATTTGCATGATGAGAACCAACATATGAAGAAATCATTTGAATTAATGTACGATTTACACGTTCAGCCATATTAGACTGAGTAAGTTCCCTACCGTCCTCAGTCCGCAACTTTTCACACAAAGACTTAAAAATATTGAATATAAAATCATAACGAAATGGTTTACTAGCAACTAGTGCGTCAAAACCAATATAAATTTCATTAGTTAAACTCGGTTTATCAGAAAAAACCTCTCCAAATTCATTTAAAAACTTATTAAATTCCTCCTTCTCGATTTCACTTAACCCCGACTCCTCCAAACTAACTGACACTAAAACAGGCTCTTTCTTACTCACATTCTCATCATTGTTCACTATTAACGACTTTTTAAAGAAATCCAAACTAATTCCTCTATCCTTCATATAATCCACACCAACTATACAATGCACTGTTAATCCATCCAACACACAAAACTCCCAACATGTCTTAACCGAACGAATTTCAACTTCCAATTCTACTGAACCTTTATTATCGCAAGCTACTCCCTGTGCTGACTGAACCACCAGACTTGACCTTTTCAACTTCTTATACGAAAAATATTTCCGATAACAATCAAAAGAAATGAACGACTTATCTGCCCCTGTATCGAAGACACTTTTAACGACAATACCATCTAACACAATTAACACTTCAGGTAACTCAACCGGATTAATAGTAATTTTATTCAAACTTAAAGACGACTTTTCCAACCTCTGAACACATCTCTTTTGCATTAATCTACCTTCAAAATTCTCATCCGAAGTTAATCTCCTTACTTGCGAAGAAACATTCCTGTCCCCGTACTCCCCCACTACGATCATAACCACTATTCTGTCTATTTCCATGCATATTTCTCTCACTACTTCTAAAATTATTAGCACCACCACCATTCCTATTACCATTACTCGTATTCGACATATTACGACCAAATCCATCACTTCTATTACGCACATTATTATCCGGAAATCGCTGCCCCCCTCTCACAAAATTACGTTCCCCCTCATTTCTCAAATTACCATCCGTGACAGGTCTCTGCCGAGGGTTACGCAAATCCCGTTGATCCGAGCTATGCCGAGACTCATACTTCGATAATATCTGGTGCATTTCTGCAAAATTCTTCGGTGCTCTAACTTCAATAAAGTCCTGTATATTTGGATTAAAAAGAGGAAAAACAATGTCCAACAATTCCTCAAATGTAATATCTAAATCTAATTTATTTTTTAGTTCCAGCTTACGAAGATAAAATTTTGACGCCGACTCATAAATATTCTGCTTATTACAATAGAACTCTTTTCTCAAAATACTTTTATCTTTAACGGGAGGAAATGCCTTCTTTAACTCAATTACAGTTTGTTCAAATCTTTTCGCTTCATCAGTAATTAAAAACTTTCCTATATTTTCTAACCACAAAAGTGCTTCGCCCTTTAACGAGCATTTAAGCACTACGTACCTGTTTTTCTCAGGTATATTATTGAACAAAATATAATCATCTAATTTCACTAAAAATTCACTAATATCACCCTCACCGGTGAAATACACTCGTGGCACAATCTCAAACTGTCCGACATTTCGTTGGGCGCCATTTGTGACGGTATATTCATGCTGGGTGTCATTTGTCACGTTATATGCAGACATACTCATTAATTTAGGTTAAAACAACACAGTTTATTAAAATGATAAGGGCTAAAGGAAAGTGGAGCCAGTCTATAATTTCACTCACTGAGAACACTATGAAAAGCTAAATCATACTCACAGGCTTCGGTCTAGCTCAGCCGGGGCACCGTCTAACACTTGACACTATTTCCTGGCTGATCTACTAAACAAATCTTAATTTCACAGCCCGTGGCTGTGGATATTTCTTTATTTCTCAAATAATCAAAACTAAAGTTTCTTACCAAGGCCAAATCTTTAATCCACTATCTGAACTCCTTTCCGCTATCCTGGAGGCCGTAGCTATTTTCTAATCGTCAGCACCTTACTAATCAATCATCAGCTTCGTTGTCTAATGGCGGAATACACACAGAGGCTGCTGGCTACTGCCAGAGACACACAGACGCTGGCTGCTGGCTAGGGCCAGAAACACACAGACGCTGGCTGCTGGCTACTGCCAGAAACACACAGACACTGGCTGCTGGCCAAGGCCAGAAACACACACACCACAAACTCACACTCAAGCTTTTATACGCGACAAACTGAGATACTTCTCATTAACATAATACTAATAACCGCGAGCTAACTGCGGAATTCGAAAGAGCACACACACTCTAGAAAGTTAAAGTAAAAGAGAGGACAGATGTCACTTTTACGCCTACAAAATGTTAAATTATTGACGTCACGATCTCAGAAACACTAGAGTGCCTTTATGACTAAAGGTCACTCCCTCACAAAGTAAGAGAAAGATATTTCTCCAAGGCGACCGCTGTGCAAGAATGAGGAGGCGGGTCATCCCAAGGAATGATGGATGAGGGAAAACGGGATAAATAGAGCGAGGGGATGCTCTAAGGGACTTCTTCTGCTGTTCAGATGCGGAGCGTTAGAGACGGGGGAGTTGGCCTTCGTACTCAGAGAGAGTAGTGACCAGAGGTTTACTCTTGGAGGAGAATGAATAGGCAGGTTGATGCCTATGGTAAAGACCTTGTGGAGAACAACTCCGGATAAACTGTTATTATATTAACGAGTGGCGGTAAAGCCATTTCAATTCAGTACGAACAATCTTTTCTATCTGTTGTGGAGAACCCATCTTTTATTTTGTTATAAGTGGTATGGATTTCCTTGTAATGAACTAAATAAATTCTAGTGAAATCTGATCCAGCCTCTTGCCGCTATTTTTTCGACCCGCTACCACACAAGACGACTGGAGGTATTATAACTGGTGGCAGCTTAGCGGATTCTTACACCAGAAAAGAAAAGTTGTTTGGATATTTTAGTCTGCCCCAGTGTGTGATAATAGCGCCCGCCCAGAGAGACGACGCTAATAGAAGAGCATAAAGCCTGACCGTGCCTCAGCAACAAGAGAAAGATATAGGAGTGCCTCAGCCGTGCTGCAGCAAATTGAGAAGGAGCCCCAGAGTCCTTCAGCTATACCCAAGGAGCGCCAAGCTTCAAGTGCCTCGAAATCAAGGACCAGTGACCGCTGACAAGTGGAGCCCGAGAAAAGAAACCCTCCGAGCCAGACCCAGGAGCAACCGGGACCGACCTCTTCAGAAAGACGTGCCAAGCAGAAAAAGGTAGGCTCATTTTTCTTTGAGTGGCCTCAGATTGAAAATTTAGTGTATTTATAGTAAAATATAGTCATGATTCTAAACTTAAACTTAAGTTAAAAAAAAAAATATTTCAGTGAATTTCGATTTAGGTCAAATTAATTAAAGTTAATCATAAAATAATTTAATAAATAAGTAATATCTAGCTGTAAAAAAATTCTCGAGTTAGAATTATTTTGTTTTTCTCTAAAAATATTTGATAAGCCAGTGGGTGAAAAAAAAAGGCCCTTGAAAAAAAAAAAAAAAAAAAAAAAAAAAAAAAAAAAAAAAAAGGCTTTTATAAAATTTAATAACTTAGTTACTAAATTTAAAATTTTATTAACGGTTAGTGCTGTAACATATTTCTGTTGACTATTGTATGTTAGGACAGGTTTTGGTAAAAATATTTTGTATTTAAATTAGTAAATGTTTCTGTTAATAATCTGTGTGAGTGCCCAATCCAAAAAATCCAAGTTGTTTTTCTGTGACATTTCAGAAAGTTAGTTGTTATTTGTGTTTTTGTGTGCATAGGGATCTTTAAGTTTAGGAAAAATTTATTTTATTGAGACTAAATTACAGAATTGAAGAAATGGTCTGAATTAGAAATCCTTATATATCTATTGAATTGTGTTTAGAAATTTTTATTTTCTTATACATGCATAAAATTTGGATTGTGAAATTGTTAACGATTTAGTTAAATGCATTTGATTTTTTGGGTTCTTGTTAGCTGATTTAAACTTAACGGAATCATGGCGAAAATTACGTCACTCAAATATTGTAGGAAGGCAGACTTACAAAATTTGGCAGAAGTCCTAGGGGTGGAAATCGAACCGGATGATAATATGGCAGCTATTATTAGGAAAATTGAATCCTCGAGCGATTATGATCAAACTTTTGCTTTAGCTCAAGCTGAATATATAGTTAGGGATCGCGAAGAGGAAAAACAAAGGTTAGAACAAGAAAAACAATGGGAAAGGGAAGAGAAAGAAAGGGAAAGACAAGATAAAGAGAAGGAAAGGGAATTTACATTGGAACAGCTGAGATCTCAAACCTCAGAGAGACGTAATTCTACTGCGAGTAGTAATGCTGAACGTCAACCTAAGCTTGCACTTAAGACTGTAATGCACCGCTTTGACCCCGATAAATCCGACATAACTCTTTTCTTAAACTTATTCGAACGACAAGCTAATATAGTAGGTATCGAAACTGAAGACTACGTAACTCATTTACTCTCTTTATTACCCATAGACATAGCGGAATTGATCTTGCGCGAACCGGCAGATCAAATTGAAAATTTCGCACACGTGAAATCATTATTACTGGCCAGGTATAGGCTGAGTCCTGAAGCTTATAGGGTAAAATTAAATAGGCATGCTAAAAATCCTGGAAGCCCATGGAAAGATTTAATCTTTGAACTTGACAGTTTTCTCGAAGGATGGTTACACGGTTTAGGAATTTCAGATTTTTCGGCTCTGAAAAAGTTATTGATAACGGTCCAAATCAAACGTCGTGCCCCCACGGAACTAAGAGAGCACTTCATAGACTCTTGGGCTAATTATACGGATCCCCTAACTCTAGCAACAAAATTAGATGAATACGAAGCTGTTAAGGTATCACAAAAAAAATCGTGGAACACCGGTAACGCAATATACAGGAGAGGCGATAAACCAAAAATTGATGACAAATCGCGAGAAAAGAAAAACGAAACTGAAACCAATTGGAGGAGCAGAAATGATAACACAGAACGGCAACGGGTTTTCGAACAACCTAGTGGAAGGAAGTGCTTTTTGTGTTCTAGTTTTTCCCATGTGAAGGCCGATTGTCCAGAGAATGAAAAAAATAAAAAACCTGTAACAAATGTTCGACATATTAGCGACGGAACTAAATTCGAAAAAGGTTTCCAACCTTATTTGGGTCGCGCAAAAATTAATGGAGAGGAAATAGTTACACTCCGAGATACTGGGACCTGCCAAGATGTCATCCCAGGACGATTAATTAAACCTGATCAACTAGACGGGAATTACGTTTGGGTTACGCAACCTTTGATGAATGATGTACGTCGTTTACCTACGGCGATAATAGATTTAGAAATTGAGGGGGCAGGTTCGATCCGAACTAAAGCTATAGTAGCAGAAAAGGAAATTGACATGGATTACTATATTTTGGGAAATGATACTCAGAAATTAATTGAGGAAGGAAAAAAAATAATCCCGCAGTTTTAAATGCCGTTCTTACCCGCAATCAGACTAAATCAATTCTGAAAGAGAAAAAATCGGGGTCTCTGGAAGGGGGAGAAAGGAAAGGCATTGTATCAAACAACCCCAAAGTTCCTATTGAAGATGCTACTATTGTATTGTACGAAAGCTCTTCCGAAAAAGGGGAGGATACATCTCAAACGGAAGAAGATCTATTGATTGTTCCAGAACTGGAACCAGACACATGTTCAATTTTAGGGGAAGTCAAAAAAGGCGGATTTCGTGAAAGCTCAACAAGATGAGGTAGAATTAAATGAAGTACGCGAGAAAGCGGAAAAAAAAGAAATCGCATAACGAAATTCATAACTCTATTATTGTGCGAAAGTCAACTGACTATAGAGGAAAAATAAGGAACCAATTGATTATACCCTGGAAATTTAGACAAGGAATTTTAACGGCTTGTCATGAAGGGATTTCTTCTCACAGGGGAGTGGGAAAAGCTTTATGTGTATACTCGCGATGGGCGGAAGCGATTGCAATTCCTAACATGCTTTCGGAGACGGTGGTGGAAGCGCTAATTACCGTATTCAGTCGAATAGGATATGCAACTGAAATACAAACTGATTTAGGACGCAGTTTTATCTCCAGTCTAACGACTACGTTTTTAGATAAATTCGGGGTAAGACTAAGACATTCTAGTGTGTGTAGGCCTAGCTCAAATATGGTAGAAAGATTTCACCGGTCCGTTAAAAAATTATTAAAGTCTTTGTGCTTAGAAAATGGAGAGGATTGGGAGTCAAATTTGCCTCACGCCCTATTTGCACTTAGGACGGTGGTCCATGAATCTACCGGGTTCAGTCCGGCAGAACTTGTTTTCGTCCGAAATCTCAGAACGCCTGAAACATGTTGTTCGAGCAGTGGACGGGGGAAGGTCCCGAACACGAATTAGTTACGGAGCATGTATTCAATCTGGTAAATAGATTAAAAAGATGCCGGGAACTTGCCGTCGAAAACATGACGAACAGCCGGGAGAAAAGGAAATTCTATCACGATAAAAAGGCAACTGAAAGAAGTTTCGAGCCGGGCGATGAAGTTTTAGTACTAGCCACGAACAAACCAAATAAGAGGTCTATTAAATGGATCGGGCCGGGAAAAATCGACGCGAAAGTTTCAGATACAAATTATTTAGTGAGTGTCCCAGGGCGATGCGAGAAATCACAAATCTACCCCGTTAATTTGTTGAAACCATACGTAAGACGCGTAGTAAAAGTAAATATTTTGCCTAGCAAAGTTTTCGACTCTGAAGAATCCCCAGATCTTGAAATAGATTTTCCATCCGTCGATTCAAACAGTTACAATTTCGAGAAAATAGTGGAAGACGGGAATTTAAAGGACCGATGTAACCTAAGCCAATTAATAGGGGCTTCGTATAGATTCTCTAAATTCATGTCCAAATTATTACACGGACTAGAAGAATATTGTCTTCCTTATCTGGACGATACAGCAGTATTTTCCAACACTTGGGAGAAACATCTCATACATTTAAGGACAGTCTTAATTAGGATTAAGGAGGCTAGATTGAAAATTAAAATTG
Source organism: Maratus speculifer (assembly GCA_964019185.1). Classification (NCBI taxonomy): domain Eukaryota; kingdom Metazoa; phylum Arthropoda; class Arachnida; order Araneae; family Salticidae; genus Maratus; species Maratus speculifer. The sequence continues at coordinate 142,679,612 of OZ025295.1, forward strand.
CAAAATGTAAATTCGCACAAAGGACAGTAAAATATCTCGGACATATTGTCGGGGAGGGGCAACGAAAACCTTCAGATGTCAAAATCAGGACTATCGTAGATCTGCCAACACCGAGAAACAAAACTGAAATAAGGAGATTCTTGGGAATGAAAGGTTATTATGCCCGGTACATAAAAAATTATGCCGACATCGTTGAACCTCTTACGAGTGCTTTAAAAGGAAAAAACAAAAGGGAAAAAATAGTTTGGAACAGCGAAATGGGGGAAGCGTTCGAGAAATTAAAAAAGAAATTAACTGAAGATCCCGTACTATACGCCCCCAATTATGAATCCGAATTTATAATACAAACGGGTGCTTCAGAAAAGGCTATGGGTATAATACTGGCCCAGAGACAAGGCTCTGAAGAGCATCCGATACTTTTTCTAAGTAGGAAATTCACAGACGTAGAAAAGAATTTTAGCGCTTCAGAACGCGAATGCGCCGCTATAATTTTTGCAATAAAGAAGCTAAGACATTATATTGACTGTCAGAAGTTTTCTATACGAACCGACCATAATCCTTTAATATTCTTAAAGAATAACGCAGGCAATAACCCTCGCCTTTTACGTTGGGCACTCACCCTGCAACCCTATCATTACGCTATAAAACATCGTCCAGGAAAGGACATACCCCATGTGGATTATTTAAGTAGGATAGAGTAAAATCTATCAGAAAATCCAATTGTATATATGTTTTGATGCTAATTATCTGTATTTTGTAATTTATAATTGTGTACTTTATTGTGTAGATAAATTAAACGGATACCGAAGGGAAAGATCCTGTTAAATGAAAAAAAAAAAAAAAAAAAAAAAAACTAAAGGGATTTTAAAGATTTAAAAATATATCGGGGCCACCCAAGTTTAATGAGCTAACCTTTCCCTTACAGATATTGTGTCTTGCAGCCCAATATCAGACTGGCGGAAGGGGTGTTGTGATGAATTTCGTTCCCACGCTTCCAAAATTACCCCCCACGACCGGAATCCCGGAGAATTCTCAGAAGGAAAAATACATCTTTCTCCACTCTCAAAGTAGACATAAGAAAGTCAGCCGATTTCAATAAAGCACTTAAGTGAACTCTTCGATTAATGCACAAGGTCGTTCCGCTGATTTTAGACCCCACGGAAGTTGAGCCTTTGAAGTGTTGAGAGAGACCGCATGGCGATGATTTCCACAAGTAAGAGAAAGATATTTCTCCAAGGCGACCGCTGTGCAAGAATGGGGAGGCGGGTCATCCCAAGGAATGATGGATGAGGGAAAACGGGATAAATAGAGCGAGGGTATGCTCTAAGGGACTTCTTCTGCTGTTCAGATGCGGAGCTTTAGAGACGGGGGAGTCGGCCTTCGTACTCAGAGAGAGTAGTGTCCAGAGGTTTACTCTTGGAGGAGAATGAATAGGCAGGTTAATGCCTATGGTAAAGACCTTGTGGAGAACAACTCCGGATAAACTGTTATTATATTAACGAGTGGCGGTAAAGCCATTTCAATTCAGTACGAACAATCTTTTCTATCTGTTGTGGAGAACCCATCTTTTATTTTGTTATAAGTGGTATGGATTTCCTTGTAATGAACTAAATACATTCTAGTGAAATCTGATCCAGCCTCTTGCCGCTATTTTTTCGACCCGCTACCACACAAGACGACTGGAGGTATTATAATGGTAACTTACGTTACATTTAGAACTATTTTCAGCAATTTTAGTAATATAACATACACAAAAAATAATAAAAATGTAAATTTGACATAGTTTGCTAACTTACCTTTTTCAAAACCCAATTTAGATGAAAATTACCTAATTTGAATGTTATTTCTTAAATTCTGGTAGTATTTACTAATGTAACTGCCATTACTGAAAAAAGAATGTAAGTCATCATTTCTATATTATAACTGCCAAACGTATCTGTGCGTAACGCATACGTCATTTTGTGAATGGCAGTACTTTCAGATGCAATTCGGTTTTGTAATTTTCGGTATAGGAAATTTTATACTCCTAACCATCCCACACTTTCAGTTTTTGCACCGTTGTATAGAGAAAAATATCTACTTTTAAATGCAATTTGTTTAAAAGCTGCATCTGAATTTATTCTTGACATATTAATTTTTTTACAGTTTTTAGTAGGACTTTTGTAATTGTGGCAACAGAAGTACGCCATTTTCTCTTAAAATTGATAAAGATTAAAATGTGCGTATGTAAATTTTGAGATGATGAAAATTATAACGGGTTTACACTTCACGTGAAATTATAAGATCGTGTCGATTTTAAACATTTATATATTTTTTTCATACGCATTTATACCAAACAAGTGATAACTTCATCTTAATACTGATCTTATATTTCATTTTATGATATTTTTATGCGATTAAAGTTTAATTTTTATAATTTGGATAACTGAGTTTTATAAAAATAGAATTTTTTTTCTTAACTTTAGCTTTAAATAATATTAGTTTGAGAGTTAAACTGACCATTGTAAGATGCATTTTTTACTGTAGCTAATTTTGTAGGTTTATTATAAATCAATGAAACAGTTCCTTCTTAAACATTTACTTTCCTTGAAATTCAACGGGTATCACCTTGTAAAGTGTAATTTTCATTATCATTTTTTAGGTAATTTCCATCCAAACTGATCCTTAGAAAGGTTTCATTGACAAATCATTGTTATTGTTAATTTTGAATATTTTTTTTGTGTTATATTACTAAAATCACTGCAGTAAATTGTTCTAAATGTAACAAAAGTTTTTTTTTTCTTTTTTTTTTACCATGAAATGACCCAACTATTTGTTTGTTGATGTGCCCTATTATAGCTATTTTCGTAATTTATTTCCATTTTTTGTATTTATTTTTAATTTTGAAAGCTTATGATATTTCTTCTAAAAAGTGGCAGTTATGTTAGGCTTTTTCTCTCTCTCTAATAATAATAATAAATATATTTAACTTTAACAATTTTCACAAAATCAGAAGCGTGATTTCCTCTGTAAATGTATCACCGCATTTAAAAGGAAAATAAAACATTTAACCATAATAAAGTGATTTCATATAATTATGCACTAATTGCGGAAGAACACAGATTATTTACTTTGAAATAATATTAAGAAAAAAATAAAATAACATAAAATAATCTATGATAAAAAGTAATTTATAAAGCGGAAGTATTTCCAATGAGAAAAATAACGTCATTCAGAGACCAGATAAATTTGGTTCTTGAATATACTATTAGTTGTTATAACTGTATCAGTGATGACATCATATTCATTGACGTTTATTACTGCATCTAAATATACTGAACGTTTGCTATTCATTTTAAGATTTATAGTATACATAAAAGAAATTATTTCTGTAAATCGCAATATTTACATTTAATTGCAATCTATATATTTAAAATGCAAGGCTGTTTTTCTTAGTCATCTAACCTATTTATAGTTATATAGTTATATATTTTTATACTTATATATTAAAAAAACGAAAGTACATTATTTTTTAATGTGCACGCACTTGCTGTTTTTTTTTTAACAATTCCTTTCAGACTTTAATTTTAAGTCCCTTATAAAATTTCTTCACAGAAGTGGCAATAGAGTTAGTTGCATTGTTAAAGAGAGAAAGGAAACAATAGGAATTGCCATGTCATTACGGATCCTGCTTTTATATTACAATAGACATTTTCCCTGTGACACAATGTTAGATAAAATGGCGATATTTACTGCCTTGAAATTAAAAGAAAAATAAGGTTGATTAAAAATTATTTAAAAAAAAAACTTTTGAACAGAAAATGACATCATTATATAAAATAACGCAAATTCAATTATAAAGTTTTTACATTTCAATATTTTTTTTTTTTTGCGGCCACTGAGATGAAGACATTAATATCTAATGTGTTCAGCGGGGGTGGGGGGAGGGATAATACCATAATAAAAATAAAATAAGAATTTCCTTTGATGAAACTAAATATTTTACTGCAAATTTCTGGATTTTGTCGGTAAACAGTTTAAAACTCCATTGCGATTTTGCGCGACGCTCGCACTTAAAACGTCGGACAATTCCAACAGAATGCTGGCTCCATAATTTACTTACACACACCCATATACTTAACAAATTAAAACACATCTATAAGCACCAATTTTAAGTTTGAATTCTTACAACAGAGCCCGGGCATGCAACAGCTTCTGTTGCTCCTCCTCAATGCTACTTTTGTCACTTATTCATAAGCCCCTTGTCGCGTAGGAGATCTTTTCTCCGATGGAATGATTCCTATTTTGTTATATGATTCCTGTTAATGCCTATTTTCCTTACCTGACATCTGTTGCGTTAAGTTTATTTGCATCTGGCAGGTGCGGCCCTGATACGAAATTTTATATTTATTTCGCGATTCTATCGGTTTCAGCTTTGCCTGAATTCTATTTTTTAAAAAATTTACAAAAGTGACAGGGAAGGACATTATGCTCTACATACTTGGTTTACTTGTTTTAGGGGTCTCTCTTATAGAAACAAAGTCAGTCAATCTGTTTTTAAGCATTTTTTTCGTCGATTTTAACTGATTTCAACGCTTAATAAAGCTAAAACGGGATAAAAATACGTTTCAAGAAGAAATATTAATCCATTTTTTAAAAATTTGGTTATAAATTTATCTTTATTATTAATTATCTTTAAAATTATTTTATTATTTATTATTTTTAAAAGTCTATGCAAACACGAAAATTTTAAAAAACTGAAGTAGTTCCATTAGGGAACATAAGAGAAAGAAGTTTGGACAGTTAAAATTTGCTTCAATTAGTCAGAATTTTTTTCAAGGTTCCGTAGAGACACTGTAAGAAATGTATTATTCTACAAATATAAAGCTAAGAAAATTTGTATGCTTTACAAACTTTTATCTATGCACTTTAAAAATAAAAGATGGAAATCTGCAAAACCAGTTTTTTTAAGCTACTGGAATCTGTAGATTTACAAAAGAATCTACTAAACTTACAGTAATCTTACTAAAATTATATCTGTAATTCGGGTTACAGCTACATAAAAAATTTTAGGAATACCAGTTTCCTGAAAAAATTTTAGTAACCTTACAGATTTTTTTTCTTTTACATTATAATAGTGTGTCTGTTGCACGAATTTTCATTGCTACCGTTACATTAAGAAAAAAATTGTAAACCCATTTTTTAAAGAAACTGGTAACTTTCAAGTTTTTTTTGGTGTCTAACAAGAAAACTAGTTACAAACCTAGTATCTGTTACTCTACTAATACCTGTTATAAACTGATTATGCACCTTTATGAGGGTGCCAGCAGCGAATAGGGATTTTTAGATTTTTTTTACAGTGTGCAACAAGAAAATTTTTTATTGAACCACCATCTGTTATTGTTCTTACACCTGCTAAAAATTATTATTCACTATTATGAGTGTGTCTACAGCGACTTGTAAAGGAATTTATGCTATATCTATTTATTCTACCATTTTCAAACCTATGAGATATAGAAAGGGAAAAATCTATGTATAAACTTGTTCAATGTATTGCAAATGTAATGTTTCATGTCTTTGGTATGAAACGATACTTTACAAGAAAACATATTTTATAAAAGCCTTGTAACATAATATCTAATCATTCGCTTAAATATGCAATTAATCACATCCTGAAATGTGTGACTATAGGGAGGATAAACAGTTATTATTAAAAACATTGCATTTCAATACCACAATGCATATTTCAATAAAATAATCAAGTATAATTTGCGTAATATGTTCCTATTCTGTTTAAATGTAATTTATTACCAAACGGAATGCATATTAACCCCTTATTCCATATCCGAAAAACTAGAACTATACAACAACATCAGTGGTTTAATAATGAGCAAAAAACTCCATAGAATACTCCAAAATACTAGAATGTATCAAGAATATAGAAAAAAAAGAAATTTATTTTTCATTCATTTTTCATTATCAAATTATTAATTAAGTCCAACCAATCGCTATGAGTATTCTGATCGCGAATAATAATTATCATAATCTGTACATAACATTTTTACAAAATGCTCTCATCTTACAAATAAAACTCTCAAGAAATTATTTGTCATTTTCTCACAAATAAAGAACCTGATCATAAAATAAACCTCAGCGAAAATTTTCAGGATTCTGCAAAGTAATCAAAATTCATAAAAGTCTGCCCTACTTCAAGAACAACTTTCACTTTCTTAAAATACTAGGGGTATTAAAATGAAAAGTTGAAACAACTAAACCAGTTGATATTTGAATGTGTTGGTTTAAAATAATGTAATGAAATATCGAAGGACGCGATTGAAAAGTCTGGTGGGAAAGTGTGCATGGAGTAGATAAGCAGGCAATTGTGTGTTCCGTCCAATTAGCATGGAAGTGCATGCGTGGATATCACGGCTTTCCCATTTCAAAATTCGACGATTGAGGAGCAGCAAGGTGTCTGATTAATGTCTGGTGCAGCGTGAATTTTGATAACACCTCGCTGCCCCTCATTTGTCGAATTTTCAGATGTGAAAATCGTGATGAAAATCTGCTTCATTCCTCTTTCATGTGCAGGGATCCGCGCATGGACAATATAATTGCATCCCATGAAATCTTATTACGTTATCCCAAAGTGGAATGCGCAAATTTCAAACGCGTCACTTATTGCAAATGATGTTTCAAACGTTTTCATTTGAAACACTCTTACTAATTTAAAAAAAATTAAAAAATTTTAATTATTTAATTTAAAGAGTTATATAAGTTGCAAGATAATGTTCTTTTCATACTAATTATTTTTATATATAAAGTGCTAAACCATTATAATCTGCATTAATAATTATCATTACTCATTTCTATTTCTAAAAAAATGTATATTACTTTCTAACAAAGCATATTGTTTATTGCATATTTATTACTATATAAAAGGTTTTTTTAAAAACATATCTTTCTCGATTTTAATTAAATTTCTTGATAAATATTCTTATAGATATAAAATAAATCAGAATATTTTTATTATCAAAGTAATGTAGTAACAAATTATTTTTCAATTAGTAAGTTTCAGAATTTGAAAAGAATGTTTTATTATATTTTACATGAATCAAATATTTGTTCAGTTTCTGGCTCTAATCTTTCATGCTTTCAAAACACAATGCTAAAATTTTGTTATGAAACTTGGCGAGGCAGAATTGCTTTCTTATTTTTGATTAAATCATTTTTTGAAAGATTATGTTTACTTAATCAAACAAAACTCTGTTCAAGGTTTCGCAAGAAATTAGGAATTTTTTAACCCTATATCTACTGAAGGATATATGAGGAGGAGATTTATATGTACCACTTATTTGGAACTTTCGTCCCATAGGGAATATTATTAATATTCTAATAATATTTTTGATAAAACATCCTTCTTAGTCCACTTTTTCAAGATACATGGTTGTTGTAATTCTAGGTTCGTTATTTCAGCAACGAAATACTATGTTTGAAACAATCAATGTGATTTATTGCCGACTTTTGAACAGAGTTTCATGCTTGTATTTTTATTGCAGCAAACATTGTAAAAGACGTAACATAAGTGATACGTTTTTTTAATGAGTTTAATATGATTTTTGAATATGGTTTGAATAACTATTTTTAAGTAAACAGTGTATTCATTTGATTGCACTTTTGAATTACTTGGAGATAATTCAACGCTAGTACGCTCGGTGAGTATAAGTGTTGACAGTGTTTTAGGTGAGAGAGAAAAACGCCCTGCTTACTTTTCGGCTGTATATTTATCTACCGTTTTTATCTGTATTTATAATGTAATTATTAAATTATAGTGCTGTAATCTTTCAATTAGTATCTCGTTTCTGTTTCATTATTATTTTATATAGAAAATCAAAAAAGTAGTAGCACTGGCTTTTTTTTCTAGGCTAGAAATTACATAAGTAAATTCATATATTACAAATATGGAGAAGCGTCATAACAGCAAGAGGATAAGAATAATCTCATTAAAACACTTAGCTTACACTTAGCTTTCTTTTTAGGTCGCAGGTTATCAAAGCCTGAGAGCTAATGTAGCCATGGATTATACATGTATGCATGCATATATGTTTCGGATAACTCTTAATAGGAATTAGCAGATTTGCTCCATTTTTTTCTAGGTTCATTATGATAAGACGTTTCCCTTATTATTATTGGGGGTTCATTGATGAAATATATAAGAGAGAAAGAGGGCAAGTCCCCTCTATTATTTTGATGAACGGGTTTTTCATGTTGACTTATTCCATTTGTTTTAAATTTTATATAACTGTGTATTCTGTAGAGAAGCTTCTCTGATTAGATTTGGATTTTTATAGAATAAGTGTAACTCGGAGAAAAGCGGGCAACTCCATCATAATTTTTATAAATTGTTTTTTCATGCTGAATTATTTGATTTCTTAAATTTAGTATACCGGTTTATTATAGTAAGGAATCTCCTTGATTAGATTTGGAGGTCTATTGGTAATATATAAAATAGGAAAAGGGGGGGGGACAAGTGCCCCTTAATTTAGATAAATGAATTTTGATTCAGAATCATCCAATTTGCTTTATTTGTTTACTACACTGTAAAAAAAAATCTGTGAAGGTACTAAACCTTTTCTGGGAAACTAGGATTCCAAGAACTTTTCATGCAACGATAACAGGAAAAATTCATATAATCGATTCTGAAACTTGAATTTTTGCTGTTACCGTTACAGGAAAAGTTCTTGGAATCCCAGTTTCCTAGAAAAGGTTTAGTATCTTCGCAGATTTTTTTTACAGTGTAGGTTCCTTTGGGAAAGGACCTTTCCAGATTATATTTGAAGGTTCATCGGTTAAGTATAAAGGGAGAAATGGGAAAGCTAATACTCTTCTAAGTTTTGTAAAAGGAGTTTTCATGCAGAATTTTCAGATTTGCTTCAATTTGTTACACAGGTTCAATCCGATAAGGCGCGTCCCTGAAGTAATTTGGGACTAATCTCTCCTTAATTTATATTTTGAGGGATACTATTCTTTGAAATTGATGTATAATGTACGTTAAGTGTAAATATCCTGTGAGTTCAATGCCACCAGTTTAACTGAGCGGTTTTTTTATTTAATTATTCCTTTGAGTTAATAATCCTTATGAGTAAAGCGATTGAATAAGCAACTCACACAGCATTTTATAAATAAATATTCTTACCAAAATCCCCAATAATGGATGTATTTATGTGAGATACATAAGAAATTTTTTTAAATAATCACTTTAAATGTTTTTAATTTTAGATTTCATATTTATTTTATAATTTTATTATAATTTTATTTTACATATGGTATTACATGTTATTTTATATGTTTCTTTAATTTTATATACGTGGTATAGACGTTATTGTAAGGTGAATGCTAGGTAAGTTTTTTGTTGACACGCTGATTACGAATGGTTTCGTCTTTTTTATTTTAGCAAGCATTATATTTGTCTTCAAATTAAAAAAAAATGTTAAAGGAGTCGAGAAGTTCAAAATATCATTAATGTTATATTTTCTGATTTTGTATCAATGTAAATATTCCTCAAAGCTCTCCAGAAAATATCCAATAAATATTAGTCATAAAAAAGCTTATATTTTTTGTTTTATATACATTCAAAATGGTTTTATATATATTCAAAGTTTTGAATACAGGCCAATACAATCGTATGTAAGTTTGTGGCACTGTATATCTTTTGATTTTTATTAAATAGCTTGAAAACTATTCTAATAAATATAAATTATATATGATTAATTTGAGATCAATGTTATTTCCTAATATGTTACTTTTCATTTTGTAAGTTCACTTTAGAATTATAAAAAGGGTGCTTCATTATATTTTGAATGAAACTAATATTTAATTTTTCAGTCTTAATCTTTCATGGTTTTAGTATACAGCACTAAAATTTTGTTATGTAAATTATTGAGGCAGAATCATTTTCATATTTCTGTTTAAATGATCATTTCAAAGAATATTCTGTTACATAATCAAACAAAATTTTGCTCAAGGTTTCCCTTGAGTTAATGAAATTTCTAAATACTAAAGCGGTTGAAGAATGAATCTACAGCTCCTTTTATAAATAAAAGCTATTTCCAAAATCATCAATAATGAATGCATGTAAAAGATATGCTTTAAAATATTTTGAAAATAACCATTAAAAAGATTTTTTTAATCCACATGGATGCTTTAATTCTACTTGTGTAAAGACGATATTATTAGTTTAATGCTAGATATTTTATTTATCCAACATGTTGATTAACAATGTTTTCATCTTATTTATATCTTATTCATATGTATTGAATGTTAAATTCTACACTTTGTTTTAAATATCAATATTTATCTCAAAGACAATGGTAATGTATAAACTTAAATAAAGAGCTTTACCATTTTTCGAAGACAATCTAAATTATTGTTTATATTTAGTATAGATGGAATTTTTGAAGTTTTCTAAATTTTCTTTATGACTGTGTATTTTACTTAACAAGATAATGAATAATAAAGTTTTTGTCCCTAGCACGCAATAAAAGTTGTAAACAGCTAAAAGGACAGAAAATATGTAAAAGGAAGAGAGTAATTTCTCGGTATACACAAATACTGCGTTTTATGATTTCGTATTGTTAAGGACAATATAATCTTTAAATATGTTGCATTACAATCAAAGATAAACAAGATGTGTTAAACGTGGCTTTGAAAAAAAAAAGTTTATTTAAATATAGATATATATATATATTAGTGTTCTTTGTTAAAATTAACTAATTTAATCCTTAATTTAAGCCTTTCCAACAAATTTGAAAAGTGCTTATACATTTGGTTTGTCTGTCCGTCTTTTCACTATCTAACTCCCGTAAATATACTAGTATTTTCTTGCAATTGATAAAACAAATTTAGGGTCACAAGAAGCATGTTTGTTGTTGCATATGAAATATATACGATTAATGGTTCATTTATTGAGACAATAGGATTCGATTACACTGTGGTATATGGGATTTGGAGAGTATTTTAGTGGCATTACGCTGTTCGCGCAATGTATTAAAACTGATATAAATAAAGGATTTTCATTAGGATCACGTTAAAATCGAACATTCATAGCAGTTTTATTAATTTATGGAGGCATATAAAGTAAATCGGTTACAGCACTTGCTGGTAAGTACGTTTGAAAATTTAGTATGTTCTTTTAAATTTAACTCTAGTTTTATTTCTCTCTATATATAATTTTTTATGCATAAATTCTATACCTCGTATACAGGGCTGCACAAAAGTATTCCCATGCCATTCTCCTTGAAATTGCTGAAAAAGAAATTTTCAGCTGAAATCTATGTATCTCTTAAATGAACTACATTTTGGAATACATATTGTTAATAGATACAAACCTTTATATCATATACAGGGGTGCTAAAAAATCGGATAATTTTCCGATTGCAGATGGGAACAGCTGAAATTCGGTTTTGAAATGCGTTATTACGTTTGCATATCATAAAATGAGACATAATATTTTAATTTTTTAAATGCTGCAGTTTTGTTACATTATTCTGAATGCGTTCGAAAGTTCTTCATAGTCTATGCTTGGCACATGATTTTTGATTTTTAATTTAATCAAATTAAACTATCAGGCTAAGTTAAAACTTGCCAAACAATATACAAAGTACATTTAAAAGGCAAATAAATCCGCTCATTTACAACAGACGGCGACATTTTCAAAATCTATAAAGCTAGATATATTATACATATAAAATCCCTCCGTGTATAACGATACCGGGGTCAACCCATCCACAAGAAAAAACACTTATTGTGACCAATGACAAATTCCATTGTGAAAAGTTACCTCCGATTTTAAAGGCTATCAATTTTTTGTCCAATGCAAACGTTCCAGAGTCGTAATGGAGCGCTCTCATTTGTCAGATTTACAGTTTGAGCTGTAAATGACGTCACTACATTTTACTGTGCTTTGAAATCTTTTCCCTATTTCAAACACAATATTCACACTGTTAAAAATTTGACTCATTTGCTGCAGCATCACTCCACCGATATAGAAAATATATAGAAAATTAGTTTAGATTTTTAGATTTTAGACTTTTATAGAAAATGATTTTTTTGCTGTGTTATGGAGCATTCCCATTGGTCATAAAAGAGATATTCTTTAAAAGCTATGAAGTGACGCTGAAGTAAATGGGTCAATTTTTTAGCAGCACACTGTTAAAAATTTGACCCTTTTGCTGCATCATCACTCCCCAGATTTTATAGAATACACTGTAAGTAACACACACAAAGTAACCATTTTCTATAAAAGCGTTAGAGTGATGCTGCAGCAAATGTTAAAAATTTGACCCATTTGCTGCAGCATCACTCCACTGCTTTTATATAAAGCGGTTACTTTACTGTGATATGGAGCATTCTCATTGGTCATAAAAGAGACATTTTATAAAAGCTGTGGAGTGACGCTGAAGTAAATGGGTCAATTTTTTAGCAGTACACTGTTAAAAATTTGACCTTTTTGCTGCATCACCACTCTCCAGCTTTTATAGATTACACTATAAGTAACACACACAAAGTAACCGTTTTCTATAAAAGCGTTGGAGTGATGCTGCAGCAAATGTTGAAAATTTGATCCATTTCCTGCAGCATCACTCCACTGCTTTTATATAAAACGGTTACTTTGCTGTGATATGGAGCATTCTCATTTGTCATAAAAAAGATATTCTATAAAAACTGTGGAGTGACGCTGCAACAAATGGGACAAATTTTTAACAGTGTAACACGGTAAAGTAATCATTGCTGCATCATCACTCCCCAGCTTTTTTAGAATACACTGTAAGTAACACACACAAAGTAACCATTTTCTATAAAAGCGTTAGAGTGATGCTGCAGCAACTGTTAAAAATTTGACCCATTTGCTGCAGCATCACTTTACTGATTTTATAAAAAGCGGTTACTTTACTGTGATATGGAGCATTCTCATTGGTCATAAAAGAGATATTCTATAAAAGCTGTGGAGTAACGCTGCAACAAATGGGTCAAATTTTTAACAGTGTAATACGGTAAAGTAATCATTTTCTATAAAAGCTGTGTAATGACGATGCAGCAAAAAAGTCAAATTTTTAACAGTGTTTAATTAAAACTTTTTACTTAAGAAAAGCGAAGGTGCGTTTTAAATACAATATTGTTAGAATTTTTATATTCGTGTTGCTTTATTTATTTATTTTTATTTTTATTTATTTATTTTTTTCTTACAGCCGTGAATAACTTCATTGTCACATAACGAATCACGATTGTTTACTCTTTATTGTTGACATTTGTTTTCGATCTTATAAAGTATTTTTATTTAAGTATTAGCTAATGGTATAAAATAGTTAATTCACAAATGTTTTAAAATAGCATTCTTAGAGCATGTTTTGCATTATTAATGCATGTTAATTTGCATGTTTTTTGTGAAATAATTACTGTAATTTTGTGAGTGAAATTCATTAGCTGCATATTCTATGCCATTATTTTACCCATTCAATTAATAATTTTGCTACCCTCTTATATTCGTCTGGAAATGGCCAAAATGGGAAAATTTTTTATACATTTTGGATATTTTTAGTATTTTCTCTCAGTATTTTAAAATATTTTTTGGCTGTAGTTTCACAATGTATTCTTTTATAATTGATATTTTACCTTACTTTATTCTTTTAAAATTTATGCATTTACCATTTGTTCATTACAATCCCTCCCCATGCACCAGATAATTTTGTTATAATTTTAAATGCAGATTTCTGTTGAATTTTTTTTTTTTTTTTTAGATTTTTCCCTCATGTTCAATCTTTGTATTTTTCAAAATTGTTTAAGCCTAAAGTGGCCTTGATTGACCAAAGTTGTTGTAATGTTTTATCATCCTTTTAAAAATAGAAACACGTCATTTTGACGGGCTATCTTCTAGTTTTCTATTATGATAAAAGATTTACCATTGATTTTGATTGTCTCATTTTACATGAGATCAAGTGATTATGGTTTATCGGTTTTCATTTGTTTTTTATTCATTTATGAATTTTTCTGACGAAAATTTTGATATTACTAGCCGAACTTGGTGACCTGTTTGATGTTTCTTGAATGTATACTAAGCTTTAAATTATATTGCTTTTATTCATAATTTATTTTAATTGCTCAATTGTTAGCCATATTAGAAGATTTTCTTAGAGAAATGGACCCATATGTCATATACGCCCACACTGGCGCGATTGCAACAAAATGGCAATTATATGTGCCCCAATGGCAACCCGGCTATTGTTATTTATTTATTAATAAATTGTTTGTTTGCTTTTATTTTCTTTTTTTTTTAATGATATATAAATTTTTTTATTCTATAATTATTAACTGAAATTTTTTTAATTTATTATTATTTCCTAAAATAATTGAAATTAGTTTAAAAAATGTATGTAACTGGAAAATTGGCGTTAGAAAAATAACGCGCCAAAAGGGTGATTATGTGACATCTGTGTTGATAAATCAAGATCAGTATTTTTATGCTAGCCTGTGCAGATAATAAATCGCCCTTTTACTTACCCATCATACGTAGTATTGGGTAAGTCTTGCAATCGTTTTGAAAATCGAAAATTTTTTTGACGGATTTACACGTTTTAGATAGTGGAGATTCCGAAAAACATATTTTTTGAAAAAAAAATTTGCCGTCCGTCCGTCTGTCTGTCTGTCTGTCTGTCTGTCTGTCTGTAAACGCTCTATCTCCCGAACAAATTGAGATAGAGACTTGAAATTTTGTATGTAGTTAGTATGTAAGAATGGGACGAAGCCTATTTCATATCAGCAACCTCGATTATCCGGAATTATTTTTTTCGGACTCTCGAAAAATTCGTTCTGATGAAAGGTATATAAAAATTTTCGAATTTTTTTATTCTAAGGAATGGACGTAAAAAGCAATAAAATAACACACATTTTGCATAAAGAAGGAAGTCGATCGAATTAATAGTTGCCGAGATATGTGTAATCCTGTTTTCCACATTCTTCGATTTTTCATGACCCTGTATTTCATTCAAATTTCAATTCAGAGGTATATTTTAATTGGAAATGAGACGCTTAATCCGACACATTTAGTTGTTACTTAATATAATTATTATTTTTGAAATTATAAGGATGTTTCTTTTACGCAGTTCGGTACTAGTAGTTTAGCGTTCTATATAATTTATCAAAATTGGTAATCAGCAGTTCTTTAATAGAGCATTACTATGTATATTAACAATATTTAAAATTTGTTTATGAATTGCAATGCATTGTATAAATAGTTTTCACATGTTTTATTTTCATATACATATCCATGATGGGTAAGTATTATGGTGGCCTCCAACGATTAGTTTCGTATTTCATTAATTATTTAAAATATAATAATATAATTCTTTCACTCATTTTCATCTGTAATGCATAACTTTAATTTGAAACTGAAAAGTTTTAAATTCACGACAATTATTTATTTTCAAATGCATTTCATTTGGACGTTATCTTTAAATAATAAACAAATAATTGTGATTTTTGTGTCACATGCAATAGCTTAATATGAATATAGATTATAGATTTTTAGAATGTCGTGGCCTGAACTATGAAACATGTTGGTATGAATACAAGTGTTTATATGCCTTTTTTCATAAGTTTTTGCCATTATTAAAATAGCTTTATAATTTTAAATGATTGTCACATATCGTTATAATATTATAAACGTGAAAGTGTCTCCGAAAGTTTGAATGAAATCGATTTCAGCATGGATGCATTTATGTCTTTGTATCTTTGCAGATAGATAGGTTATAGCCCAGAAAAGAATATACGCTATATTCTTTTATTATTTTATTCGAATATCTTTATTAAGAATTTAAAATTTCATTACTTTTAATACATTATTAGAATCAATTGATAATTTTTCTCTAAATTTAACCATTTTTTTCGTTGCCAAAAAGTAAAAACACGGAATAATAATTTTTCTCCATTAATTTATTTTCAATTGAAATAATTTTACGAGATAAAAGAAAATGAATTTTAGAAATATGATTGCGAATTCATAGGGGCTATATAACTGTAACGTTATCAATTTTGGGGCAATTCCGGAACATCCCTCCCCCCCGCCGCCGTCATAATTATATTGTTATCGATGCCTAAATTTCTTTTCATTTTTGCAATTTTTTTTTCTTTTGTTCACACTTATGTACTTATATACAGATTCTGAGGAAAAGCAAAGAACCTCAGCTTTGCTTTTTCTAGCGCATTAAGTGTTGCACCGATGAAAAATCCCGACAGTAAATTTCAAATGTCTGTTAACTACCTTTTAATGCATTATTTTGTATTTCTAATCGTTGGTTTTCTATCCTTATAGATAACAGGAATATTCATTTATATTATCATGTTTAAATCATTTAGCATTAGAATCTACAGATTCAAATCCATTATATTTCAATTCTTGCACCATATTTCAACAACGTGTCCTAATTTTCATTTTCTTCATTTAATTATTTCTTTTTCTGAAGGAAAAAAGTGGATGATATTACATTTGATCTTTGATCTAAAATTTGCTAACTGTTTTTATTCGTTTAACTACTTTAATTATAAGCCAAAATATGTAAATTCTGTTAGAGATTCACTGTAAATTTACATTTAATATTCTGAAAATACAATTACAGTTTATTATAAGTTACAGTTATTGAAAGTCAAAATAAGTAAATTCTTTTAATGGTTCATTATAAGTTTACATTTAATACTTTGAAAATGTAATTAGTTTCCAAGCAGTTCATTTTCTCGAGAATGAAAATGCAGATATTTTTTTTAAAAAAATTAAAAATCATTTGGTAATTAAACATAACGTAAAATTTGAAAATAAGATATCTATTTATAAGTTATTAATAAGGCATTCTCAGGTCTTCAAATTTTACAGCATTTCCAAAAACTTATGTATAAAATTAAATTTCGTATTAAATTTTGGTTATTTAGAAAACAAATATGCAGTTAAACGAACTTAAAATCTTTCTACACGCTGGAATCTTCATCTTAAATTACTCTACATTTTAAATTAGAGCATGATAGTTTAACATTATTTTCTAAGATATGATATCTAGAGTCAAAATATTTTTGGTGCTAAAAGATCAACGTGAGTGATATTGTATTACCTTAATATAAATCTCTACTTTTTAAATCTACACCAAAATTAAAACTGTAATTCTTCTTTTGATAGATTTTATTTTATTCTGAAATATTTTCATTCTTTTACAGGCTTAATATTAATTTAAATTTGAATTCATAGGAATACAAATATAGTTTTAATTTATATTAGTTAATATAACACTCCTAATACTTGAATCTGAAAAAAAAATCGGACGCCATTTAAAATTTATTAAAAGAAGCCTTTGCTATGTAAAATATGTAAGATAGAATTATATATAAATTAAAATGATTTTCAATTCACACATAATCCTAATGTAACCCTAAGCTTACTAATTTGTTAAATTCATGAAATTCAATATTAATTTTTTTGTACAAATTCAATTTTATTGTTCAAAAAAGTATTTTTAAGTGATTGTAGTGTTGTAATATTCAAATTTTTGTATTAGTTAAATAAAATTTCGCCTTAAAAATTTTAAGATATTATCAATACACATTTACATAGGTTTCATGATAATTACTACAAACTGATAAATAATTCAGCACGAAAAATTTCCTTCTAGTTGTAAAATTTATTTTGTTATCCTGTGCGCAAGTTGTTATACCAATTTTCTGCTCGGCAAACAGCTGACAGTTTGGAGCCCCCTATAAATGCTAATTCAGTATCATGTAATTTTTTAACACATGAAATGAAAGAACATGCTTATGTCATACATCCCAATGAAATCTGTGTTTTTTAATGTTGACCATGGTAATTAAGAATGATTCGTTAAAAACACATCAACTTGTTCACTAGTACAAAAACATCTGTAATATAAACTTTTACGGTTAAAAATAAAATTAAGATTTAAAATCTACGTTTCGAGCCGCAACTGCAGTCGCCCTCAGGATAAAATACGACTGTAAAATTAAAGCTCAGAAAGCTCTTCCCGCGCGAGAGACAATTTTTCTAGTTTTGACCAATGATATGAGTTCGAAATGAATAAACGTGCAATTGAAGTCAACGAGTGTCACCATCTACACAGTAGGGAAATAATCACACCCAAACACAATTCTTTAGGAAAAATATTTTTGGTTTAATTTTAAATTGAACTACTGTAAACTGATATAGGCTTAAGTATGGTATTATAAATATGGCAACACTCATTACCTTCAATCTAAATTTTATTAGTTTCGAACTCATATCATTGGTCATGTATCGCAAATTGTCTCCAACTCGGGAAACATTCATCTTCTAGCTTTTAATCATTTCACCATCATATTTCATCTTGAGGAAGACTGCAGATGCAACTCGAAACGTAGATTTTAAATATTATTTTATTTTTAACTATATAAGTTTATATTAAAGATTATGTGTATGAATGAGCAAGTTTATGTGATTTTAACGAATGCCTTCTTAATTATTATATCTAATGATGCTATTGTCCAATATGTTTTAATGTTAAAAATGTTTTTCTTTTCATTTTTTTTCTAATTTTAAAAGTTTTGATATCTGTTAATAAACTAAAAACCTACATTAAAATTTAAAATTTCAATGCTGTTTATGACAGAAGTATGCTATTATATTAACTTAAAATCTTCGCTCTCTGGAATGTGCATCCTAAATTACCCAAGATTTTAAATTAGTGCGTAATAGTTTGATATTATTTTCTAACATTCAATTTACAGAATTTATTTATTAGGGGGAACTCGGGCACACTGATACAGTTTTTTTCTAAGATTTTTTTTTTTGTGTGTGTGTGAAGAAAGTAGAAAATTCAAGTTCTTTTCCATGAGGTGACAGCAAAACTTATGTAGTATATTATAAAAATGTACAATCATTGTTTATATAGTATTTTTGTATGTAATTTTGAAAAATCAAAAAAGTCATTTGTATCAATGTGCCCCATCCCCGGGGCAGATTGTTACGTTTGAGAAAAAAACACGACAAAATAATACCAAGGCATATTTTTCATAGAAAATGAGTTAGAAAACCATTTTATATTTATTTATAGAAATTAAAATCACCCACAATTTATTTTTAAGCAATATTAAAGCAGTTAAAATTAAATATATTTTGACCTGATGTTCTGGTTTTTACTTGTCTGATTGTTGGCTGTGGTAACTTTGTCATATCTAGCACTTCAACACCAGCATTATCTTCTTTCTTAGGAAAAATAAAAAAATTACCAGGTTTTCTGTTTATAAATAGGCTTATAAACAGAAAATAAAGGATAATTATATTAAAAATTCTGTTTATAATATAATTATCTTTTTCTGTTCTGCAGTTTGCTTCTCTTACTTAACATTTCTTATGTCGAAAATACTTTTTTTTTTTGGAGTATCGATATAAATTTGAGATTTGCCATGGTGCCGTCCTTTTCTTTTATTAGTTCTACTAGTACTAGCTTTTGGGTAAGTTCGTACTTTTTTGTTTGCATAAATACTATAAAATGTTCTAATATAAAAAAAAATTAGAGCTATTTCACTTCAATAGAAATTAATATTAGAAATTTTTTGTGAAAAATGGTTGGATTAAGGAGTGTATGGTAAAAAATAATAATAAAAAGTAATGAAAAAATGAACTAAAAAAGGATTTAGGTTGTATCAATGTGCCCCGACATAGAGTGTATCAATGTGTCCCATACAGCCATTTTGAATAAAATGAGTCTCAAATCCAACTATCTATAATTTACCTAACAATAAAGAATGAGAATCTGATAAAGAGTAGTTTTACTTGCCAGGGAGAGTATTATTTTCGGTTGAAAATGCTGGAACAGTTGTATAATACTTTTGCAATTGTATAGCTCAAACTTGCTTTTGAGCTACAAAAACAGTAAATCACCCGTCCAATTTCATCAAACTGCTGAATCATGCCAAGACGTTCTATATGTAGTTGTGTACACTAGTATCACCGTTCGGAGCTGTTTTGAAACTACCGGTAATGATCCTGTGAGCTGTAGAGGGGGTGTATCAATGTGCCCCAGTTCCCCCTACCTATGATAGAAAAGTAGCATGCAACATTGTATTATTTAAATTTATGCCTGTCAAACCGTAGCAAACTCATGTTAAAACCCACACTGTACAATGTACATCTGTTGAGTATTCATATGTATGAATGTGCCTCATGATAGCTACAGACAACCTAAATATTTTTCTAGTTTTTTAGGTGCGTTCGTAATAATGTAAATAAGTAGTACCTAAAGTGGTCGTTCAATCCTTCCGTCGGCATATAGCAACGCAAAACTACCCAAACGATTCGATTGAAATTTAAAATATATGAGTCATTTCAAATTTTATGAAAAACGGATGTGTAGATCAATGACATGGACAATCAAATGTATTCCGTTGCATTACGATCAATGGGGAAAAAGTTTCAAATGCATTTTAATCATTTGAAATTTAAAATACATAATTATTACATAATTTTGTCAAGTTATTTCAAATTTTATCAAAATCTAATTCATAGTTCAATTACAGGAACAATGAAAAGCATTCCGTTACATTACGGGGAATGGGGAAAATGTTTCAAATGCATTTTTAAAGTGTTACACTTATTCGAACATAATAAAATTGATATGCATCTATAAAGTACTTATTATAATGTACATTTTGCATAATCTGTGGTGCAAAGAACATTTGTTATTGATTTACAAGGCCACACAAAATTATTTCATTACATAATGGTGTAAGGAGAACATTGTTTGATGCGCATTTTAATTGCAATTACCTACTTACAATTTTATGAGAATGATAATGAGAGTGATATTTTTAAAAATTCGTTACCGTACTACGCACCTTATTTGCTACGCTTCACGTGCAATTTACAACTTGTTTTATTACCTTTTCTTATTATTATTATTTTCTATACACTACTTAATCTTACCATTTCCAGCCAAAAATTTCTAATATTAGTTTTTATTGAAGCGATTAGTTTTTTATAGCTTTTATATAATAGAATTTTATAGTATTTTTGCAAACAGAATAAGTACAAAATTACCTAACAGCTAGTGGTACACTGTAAAAAAAATTCAAGAGGTTACTAAAAATTTTTTAGTAAATTTGTATTCCACAGAATTTTTTAGTAACCATTACAAACTTTTTTTTGCAAGTGAAACAAGCATTTCTTTTGTAAACTGAACAAAAGAATTTTTTGTATAACTAACTTAAAAATTTTTAGTATGAACCATCAAGCAAAATTTTGTAATAGCTCCAAAATGATTTTTAATACCTTTTACGTGCGCCCGAAGGGCAGGAGCTTCCTTCGAGCTGAATCCACGCTTCTAAAATGACAGATTTTCGGCAAAACCGCAATAGATGGCAGCACCAAACATTGCTACCTGCTCTGACAGGATTTTCATCATCATTTTATTAACGAGTACTGACACTACATACATTCGGGGCGTATTTGGCTGTCTCCAACATAGAACCTGGGACCTCTCAGCCTGGAGTCCGTTACTATAACCACTATGCCATCAAGGCCACACCGAGTGCGTTTTAGTAATAGCTATTAAAAATATAAAACTATGAACTCTATTCATTGCTAACTTTTTTCTAGTAATTCTTACAGATTTTCTAGTAACCGACTAAGATTACTAAAAATTTTTTAGTAATTGCAAGGATCACTAAAGTTTTTTTAGTAGATCGACCCTTTTTTTTACAGTGTAGTAGAACAAAAGAGAAGGACGGCAGCCTGGCAAATCTCGAATATTTATCGATTCTCCAGAGAAAAAAGTATTTTCGAATGAGAAATGCTAAATAAAAGAAGCAAGCTGCAGCACAGCAAAGGGTAATTATATTATAAACAGAATTTGAATATAATTATCATTTATTTTCTGTTTATAAACCGATTTATAAACAGAAAACCTGGTAATTTTTTCATGTTTCCTAAGAATGAAGATAATGCAGGGGTTGAAATGCCAGATATGATAGTTGTCACTGCTAACAATCAGAGAAGGAACAGTGAGAACATCTAGTCATTATACATTTAATTGATTTAATATTGATTACAAATAAATTATGGGCAATTTGAATTTTTATAAATATATAAAAATAGTTTGCTAACTCATTTTCTATAGAAAATATGCATTGGTGTTATTTTGTCTCAATTTTTTCCAAACGTATCAAAGTGTCCCATGAGGTGTATCAATCCACCCGTGAATGGTGCATATTTGATAAGAATTACTTTTTTCGATTTTTTAAAAGTTGCATGCAAAAATACTATATAAAACAACGATTTTACATTTTAATAGCACTACACAAGTTTTACTGACACCACATGGAAAAATAACTTGCAATTTCTATTTTCTGGACACCGAAAAATTTCTTAGAAAAAAACCGTATCAATGTGCCGTATTCCCCTTTCTTAGTTTTATGCTTTATTTACTTCTGATCACACATGCAATGTGCTATTTATAATTTTTTAGTAGTTTTTAAATATACACTCAAGATTTAAATAAAGAATTCGGACGTCATGCTGGGATGCGCATTCCTATTATAGCAAAGATTTAAAAATATTCAAATTTTGGTGCAATTGTAGACAGTACTTCGGATGCAGTGTAGTAGCAAAATTTTTTTGCATGTCGTTGTAAATATCATCTATTCTTTTTTATACAGGAAGTAACACGTAGTAAACTTCAGCAACGTATAAATAACGTTTCATAAAATGTGAAATCGCTTGATATTATTAAACTGTGATCAAAATAATGTCCCCCTGAACCAGTATGTAATGGAATACTTTTGTGTGGTCCTTTAAATTAATAACAAATATTCTTTGCACCAGAAATTGTGTATTTTAGTACATACTTAGTACATCTTCGAAAATGTGTAACAGCATTAAAATGCAATTGAAACTTTTTTTCCCATTAACCATAATGTAACCGAATACTTTTGATTGTCTCTGTAATCGACCTCTACATTTAATTTTCACAAAATTAGAAATGACAAATTTATGCAACAAATATATATCTTAAATTTAAAAAGATTCAATTGGGTAGTTTTTGTTCTGTTTTATGCGGCCAGACTGACAGATCGGCTCAAAGACGATTGTAGGCACAAACGCACCTAAAAATTTAATCTCATAACTGTGTTTATCAAATCTATTCTATTACGGTTTTCTGTAAAATTTTAACAAGGAAAAAAAAAGACTTTGTTTGTACTTAATTTTTGTATTTAATTTCTCTTGTCACCGACTGTAGATTCTATAATCTCTTAATTAATGTGATTGCTAGATTAATAATAAATATCTTCTTCTAACTGAGAGATACTGAATTCACTGACCTCGGACTTAATTATCTAAATCAATCATAAAAGCCATTTTGTCATGCATTAATAACTAATAAATCCAACATTTCAGAAAATAACAACAAAAATAGTAAGATATAAAAATATCATGTGACTGTAGTTGCGCAATCTCTCAGATTGACATAATATAGTTGCGGGATAGAATACGACGTTGAAATAGTGACAAATTCAGTTTCAAACATGCATTTTTACTATCCGTTGATAGATTCGTCGATAAAATGCCCCCCTCCCGGAATTCTATAATGTCTCCCCCGGAGGCATATTTCAGATGTGTATATTGCTGGGACGATTACTGTTTCTAAACCAATAGGAGACCGTCATTATCACGGTCAAGTACACGCCCACACAGTTTGATTGACAGGAACTCGTGGACAATTGATCGTGTGTGTTTATTATTTATTTGTACTCGGATTGTTTAAATTTGTACTCGGTAATTAAAAATTAAAGGTACGAAAGAATTTTTTTTTATTTTTCAAAATGACTGAATTTTATTTACTTCAATTAGAAATTATACTTCCTCTGATCCTGAAATAAATAAATAAATAAATAAATAAAAATTAAAGTAAAAATTTTGCTTATACGGATATTTTCGCAGAATACTTTTTTCCCATTTGTTTAATATATATATAAATCATTTTGGAACGATATTTAGAATATTAAAAGGGTTTGAAATATTTTTTTAAATGTCTTATTTATTAATAAAAGACAGCCTCCAATAATTAAAAAAAAAATCACCAACGGACTCTCGGCCCGCGATGGACTCGAACCCATATCCTCCGGTTTCAAGCTCGACGCTCTAACCATTCAGCCAGTCAGCTCACTTTCATCCGCAACATATTATCGTTATAATTAGCACCGTCAATTGTCCACGAGTTCCTGTCAATCAAACTGTGTGGGCGTGTACTTGACCGTGATAATGACAGTCTCCTATTGGTTTAGAAACAGTAATCGTCCCTGCAATATACACATCTGAAATATGCCCCCCGGAGCCACGGAAGTCCCTCTCGGAGAAAAGTGTCTGAATTCAACACTGGAAGACTATTTCCGAATATTTCGCTTGCATTTCAAAAATTTTTTGAAATTTTCAGCTTTTTTTCCCCCATTTGATAGTTGAGATCCATCTCTACGTAGCTCTTATTTTTTAACTTTAGTCGTAAATATTGTTTATAATCTTGCAGATATTTTTTTTCATTTAACTTTCGCTTTCAAAACCGGTTGAAAAATGAAAGTGTCATTCTAAAACATATCTACAACCAAAATCAAAAAAGTAAAAAAGAAGCGATGCAGAGATAAACGTCCACTGTCTAATTGAAAATATATACATACATAATTGTCGAAATGCAAACGATATATTAGGTAACAGTCTCCCCATATAATTAGCATTCACTCGCGAGTGTCTTCGTTTGTATGAACAGGAGGGTTAACATACAAATATCCGAACGTATGTCAAACACCTCTGACCAAAAATGAGTTAAACGTTTATCAGTTTACATTTAAACTGATAATACATTTAAATGGGTAAAAATACTATTACAGTTTAAAGAAAGTTCGATTTCTTGAAAATTTCTTGAAAAATATTCAGTAATTAAAAGTCAAGAAAAAAAATAATTTGTTATTAAACACAAAGCACAGAAATATGTAAAATATTTTTTAATTCCACACAGTCTTAACTCAAGCCGCCTACTTCGTAAACTAAAATTTTGTATTTATTTTTGGAAATTCAATGTGATTCGTTACAGAAATATGCAACTACACTTACTTAAAATCTTTGTGCACTGGAATCCCTAACTTAAATTACTCCGTTTTCAAAATTAGTGCATAATATTTCAACATTATTTTCTAATTTGTGTTTTGCAGAGTTTAATTATTCCTGGTACTAAAGGAGCGGCGTAGACGACATTCTATTTCATTCGTAGAACTTCGTTCATTTGAAAACTACTCTAAAACGAAATAACCAAGTTTCATATTTTAATAGCATTTAAGTTAGTCCTTAATGTGTAAATTCATTCTTTGCTTACTTTTAATAACTTTTAAATACAGGAAAATAATTTAATTAATAATGTTTGATTTCTAAAAATTGAAAATTAAAAAATATTTGAAAAATATTTTAGTAAGAAATTTTGTTTGCTATTGAATCCCTTTTTAAAAACATGCAGTTATTTTTACAAAGAGAATTACAGAACAAGTTTTTTTAAGCAGCACGTTTTGGATCATAGTCTTGTCGGAAGAGCTTGTTTCCGGATTATAGAGTGTCAATGTATTTTTTGTATTCCCCTTTAGAGTTCCAAACCTCTTTTCTTTTATTTACCCCTTTCTTAATCTTTCTTAATTTTTGAAAATTTAATGTCATTCGTTACAGAAATATGCAACTGCACTTATTTAAAATCTTTGGGCACTGGAATCCCTAACTTAAATTACTCCGCTTTTTAAATTAAATCGTAATATTTCAACATTATTTTCTAATTTGTGTTTTCCAGAGTTTAATTACTCCTGCTGCTAAAGGAGCGGAGTAGATGACATTCTATTTCATTCGTAGAACTTCGCTCATATATTTTTTGTATTCCCCTTTAGAGCTCCAAACCTTTTTTCTTTCATTTACCCCTTTCTTAATCTTTCTTAATTTTTACTATTAATTTTTGAAAATTTTATGTCATTCGTTACAGAAATATGCAACTACACTTATCCCTAACTTAAATTACTCCGCTTTCTAGATTACTCTCTTAAAAATTCAGCCACAAAATAGCTCAAGTTGAGCTAAAATTCACTCATCTCAATGTTGAAAGGCAGCTTCTCAAAAAAGAGTTGAAATAACTCGAGTTTTAATAAATTTAAATGAAGTTGAGCTTTTTAAATAACCAATTTAGATCAATAAGATTTAGTCGTTTGAAAAACAACTCTTTTATGATAGAAAAAATTACAGCTGTTTCATGAGAAGCCAAATCAGCTCTTTCGTTTTAAGAGTGTAGTGCATAATATTTCAGCATTATTTTCTAATTTGTTTTTTCCAGAGTTTAATTATTCCTGGCATTAAAGGAGCGGCGTAGATGACATTCTATTTCATTCATAGAACTTTGCTCATTTGAAAACTACTCCAAAATGAACTAACCAAGTTTCTTATTTTAATAGCATTTACGTTAGTTCAAAATGTGTAAATTCATTCTTTTCTTATTTTTAATAAGTTTTAAATACAGGAAAATATTTCAATTAATAATGTTTGCTTTCTTTAATCTGCTGGTTATTCATTATCCGAATTTCCCTTCATAATATTAAGTCTACGGGTGTTTGATGCATTTTTATATTCAAAATATATCATCAGGAAATTGATATTTTAAACTCCTTTTTCCAGTGTTCTCTTCTTAAAGGATTTCCTTTTTTTTCAGCTCTCAAAAGCTTATTTAATTTAATATTTTCTGATTTAAAAACTGACAGAGTAGAAGCAAAATTTTCGCACTTCACATATAATTAAGCGTAGTTTTTAGAGATATTTGAAAACTAAGAAAAAATAGACATGATTATAGAAGAGCACACCGAAGAAAGAAGTTAAAAATATTAATTTCCTGAGGAGATATTTTAAATATACGAACGTATCAAACGCCCGCAGACTTGGCATTTTGAAAGGGAATTCGAAAAATGTGTGACCGGTAGCCTTAAGATTAAAAATTTAAAAATATATATACGTCATTCGTTAAAAAATGTTTGATATGCATATTTAAAATCATTTAGTCATTTTAACCCATTAGATTACCCACGAGGGACGTTAATAAACTCGACGTAGCTGCAGTCGTTTGGTAGCTTTACAACCCTGCGTGGTCCCTTCTTGCTTTTCGGTGTCTTTAATAAATTTTCCTTAAATTTGATCCGGTTTCAGTTTTTATTTTAAATTGACCCAGTTGTAGTTTTTATTTTAAATTGATCCGGTTCCATTTTTTTTTTCCAACTTGGCTTCCGCTAAAAACTCTGCTATTATGGCCGTTTGTCGAGATCTTTAAACCTGGCTTCATTTAGAGAATCGCAATAGAAGAATAACTAAAGATTCAATGTTGCAAACGGCATGATGTGTATGTGTTATTTATGGCGGCCGATTATCTGCACGTGGAATATAGGCTCTAGAAAGAGTTCCCTCCGTGGGGTGGAGTCTTTCTAATGAAACCTAAACCGTATTTACGCAAGGGTTACCCAAGGTTCCAAGAAAACCACGGAAAACTCAGAAAAATATGGCCGACATTCACGATTGGACTCGAACCCAGTGCCTCCTGCCTATCAGCTTCGAAATCAGAACCTCTCAGCTACTGGTAGGGTAGTTGTAAAGGAGAAAAAATAAAATGTGAACACGAAGAGCTCTATTCTCGACCGAAAATAACAACAAATGGTTAGTAAAGTTAAAAAAGAGCTATACAGAATAGCAATATCTGATATTATTTACGCTTCATATTTCCTTGAAATTGTATTGTATGGTCATTCATAATTTTCTAGTATACATAGCTATACGACACTCTACGTTGTATAGTTTTTTTCAGTCTTATTATGGATATAACTGTATTATTAGGAAAGAATTATTTTAATAATAATATAATTTATAATTCCTATATTTGTTGTACGGAATCCTCTGAGCTCGATTAAAACTCGCAATTGACCATTTATTTACAAACTTTTGCCTTACTGCTTCATTTTTCAAAAAAAATTAAGATTTAACACATTGAATAATTGAAATTCTTTCCGAAATTTTTTTTCACTTATTCAACAACAAAAAAAATTATTAGAATTAAATTTATTTTGGTATTTTAATCCAAAAAATGTAACTTCCAAATGAAAAAGATTTTTATAAGTTGAATACATCATTGATACACACTTTGAACTTCTACAATGAATAAATAAATTAATAAACTATTTTCTGATAACATTTACAGATTAAAATAAATATATTTAAAAAATGACTTAAGTATTTCAAGAGAAATCTTGAGTTGTTTGAAATAAGACATTTGATCTTCTGGTTAAATACAAATTTTTCAGAAAATTCTGTCATATTTATACTTATAAAAAAGACACCGCACGTCCAATTTAATCTGAAGTTTAGACAAATATTTAATTATTTGAATTGCTGAAATAGTTCTTTAAATTTTATCATGTAATATAGATCTAAAGATCTCATTAATTTTTTTTTTCAGAATAATTCAAATAGAAAATGTTTCGTCAAAGGTGTGGGAAATATTTCGCACTTGAATTAAAATTAATTTGAAGTAATTATTTGCTGTGTGCATAAACAGACAAGTGAAAGAGATATAAGAGGAAACTAAAGTACATTTAAGTTTAAAATTCTTTTTTTTAATCTTAAAAGTATAAAATAATTTTTTGCGAGATTTAAATTTAATTATTTTATATTAAACTGTGCAATCTAAAAGGACTTTAAGATAGAATACTTCACGTTTTTATAATGTATTCGCTACCAATAAATATTGAATAAAATATTTTTTCGACTTTTTTTTTCTTTAAAATTTTAATATTCTTTATTTACTGGAGTAAGTTACATTAGTTTTACTTATGAAGAAGAATCAAATCAATACTGCATATATGGCTATTTATCATTGTTGTAAATAACTTAAATTGCAATGCAATTTGATATATTTTTTATTCTGAAATAACTAGGACTTCCCTCAGAGGGATTAGTCTGAGCGATATTTATGAGAATGCACATTTAATAACTTACGATAAGTAAAGAAAATGAGATGTTACCTTTAATTGGTCATTCATAGTGATAAAATATGATGAAAATAAGCATATTGAATCATAGAATTACAAAATCCTATCTATAAAGTTGCATATACTATTTTTATAAAAGGGAAAGCAAACCATGCATGAATCTAAAATTGGAAATATGCAAAATCTTAAAAGTAATACAGAAAATAAAACACCAAATTTTCTTATATTGGAAATATAACTCTTTGAAATGATGTCATGAGCATAAACAGAATCTCCACACCGGTTTGAGAAACTATAAATAACATAGATTATTATATTTGAAGAGAATGGAATGTATTTTATATGGTGTGAGATCCGTCCGAATAGTTTATAATGTTGAATATCTGTTTTCCACGGATGCAATGAGGTTGTCGATAAGAGTTAAGGAATCTTTTTTTTAAGAATTTGTCCTAAACGAGCATTTACATCTTATAAGTTACTGTGATGCTAAAATTATAGTTTCTAACCTCAACAGTATCCCAGAAATTGCAATATTCTCAATAAATTCGGTTTAAAACTTTTTCTAGAAAAAAAAATGTTTAATTTGTGAAATTAAATTGTCGAATGTTTTAGAAATCGTTCATAACGAGAATATTATATCTTAAAAATTGCCATAAAAAAGATTTTAAATTTTTATTCATACACTGTAAAAAGTGTCAGATGTTTCTGAATATATAAAAATGTACTGTAATCAGAAACGAAAATATACAGTAACTTCTTCTAACTCACCTAAGGTTTCGAAAACTGTTCCTTTACCTTTAAAAATCCCAGAAAACTATTTCTTTTCGAAATTTAAAGGATAATTTTTAAAAATTAATTATTATTAGCTGCCCGTCCTTTTCGGAAACGTTTCTAAGTAGTTTTACAGTACAATAATCACTTTTCTCAAATCAAAATATCACTTTTTCGGATGCTACCAATTCATACGAAAATATTTTAATATTCAGAGAACAAGTTTAATAGACAAACATATAATATTAACAGTATTAACATTAATATGAAAATTAACAATTTTTGCTACAATTGCATGCACAAAATCAGTTATGCAGCTGAAAATGTTTACTTGAGAATTGGCAGCATCCGAGAAAGTGATATTTCGATTTGAGAAAAGGGATTATTGTACTGTAAAAGCTACTTAGAAACGTTTCCGAAAAAGGCGGGCAGCTAATAAAAATTAATTTTTATAAATTCTTCTTTAAATTTCGAAAAGAAATAGTTTTCTGGGATTTTTAAAGGTAAAGGAACGGTTTTCGAAACCTTAAGTGAGTTAGAAGAGGTTACTGCATATTTTCGTTTTTGATTACAGTACATTTTTATGTATTCAGAAACATCTGACATTTTTTACAGTGTATCAACATCAAATAATTCTCCATTTTAGAACTTTTTTTGCTCGTGCATTGATGGTGATTATTGCTCCTACGCAAAATATAGTATATTTTGAAGCAAAGATGGTTACCAACATTTTTTGCCCAAATTATTTTTTAAATCGGCTAGGTGCTCCCAATGATAACGAAAAACACACAAACGTTATTGCTTTATAGCATAGAAATACAGAATCAAAAACTATTTATCTCCTATTATATACACATAAATTATCTAATTAGTACTAGTAGATGCATTTTTAAATATACATAGATCAATATAATGCTTCATTTTTCTTTTCTTAGTATTTCTTAGTATTCATTTTTCATTTATTTGTATAATTCAGTAAAAAACTCACTTTCTTAAGCCCGAATTACGTCAAACTTTTTATAAAAGCGCCAAAGTCCGTATAACAGCGAACTATTGTGAAGAGTATTAAATACAAGGTAGTAGGACACTTATCCAAGCGCAGGTAATAAATTGCCAAATATTGTTCTTTTCGTCCTCTCTCGAAATGCATTTTTTCCGTACATTTAAAAAAGACGATTTTGAGTCATCTTATTTAAAATTCAAATAAATAAATCAGAGGAAGCAATAATAGCATAAGTCAAAACATTTTATTTCAGCATCAAGGAATTGTATCGTAGTTACACATGTGGAAAAAAGCTGCTTTTGGCCAAAAAACGTAGTCTTCACTAAATTTGAATCCGATTAAAAAAGTACCGTGATTAATTAAAATGTTATAGGTAGAGCTGCCAAGTCTCCGGCATTTTGGATACCGGTATTTTAATACAGAAAATGTTTTATTAAATTGGAACATTCTGCGGATTTTAAAAAATAACTTTTCCTAAAAGAAAATTCTGCTGTGCAATAAGCGCGGACTTGGCATCTCTGTATAGGAATATTTCGTAATCTACTTTTTAACCTTAAAAAAAGCAAAGACCATTTTTCGGGTAGAAAAGATATTGCTAATTGTTCCATTTCGTACACAAGGTACCGATTTTAATATTGATACATCTATGGTGATAAATTTCCAATAATTTTTCAAATCCCATTTATTTCATTAAAAATATAAATCTTTAATTCATTTAGGTTAAAGTAAATGGTTTTTAGCTAATTTCAAAATACTTTTGAAATATCACTTTTCATTGGCCATTTTTTTAAAGCATTTAGAAAATGGTTGTTGTTTTCAGTCAAATATAGACTTTGGTCTGTCCGCATTTTATTTTATTATTATTATTATTTATAAATGGTGGAGAAATATTAATACTTAATCCATAACGTATATAATATATGACCCTGTTATTACATCATAAAAATTATGTTTTTACTGATTTTTATTAACTCAAAAGGAAAAGTTTTGTGCTTTGAGCAATAGATGTCCGCATTTTAATTAATTTATTTATTTTAACAAAATTCTTTGCATTTAGAAGAATTTTTATTTGAATAGGAAATCTAAATGTCGCTGTTAATAAAGAAGAAAGTTACAAAAAAAAGTTACAAAACCAGTAGATGCATACTATCAAATATGGAAATACGACGAATCCAAAAATGACGTCGTATAAAATATCATCTTTTAAAGCAAAAAAAAAAAAAAAAAAAAAAAAAAACCCGAGGTCTGATTATCGAGCCTACTGATTACAAAATGTGCATTACATTAAAAAAAAAAATAATAAAATAAAATAAAATAAAATAAAAAATACTGCAAATATAGATTTTTTTCTTTTGTGCAGTTTTGGCTTCGAAAGGTGCGCTATGTTGCAAAAAGATATAAGCGGCTATGAAAACACACTTGGTAAACGTTCATGCTCAGTTTTACAAATAAATATGGCACATATATGCCCTATACACACCGAGGTACCTAATTGGTGCCAAAATGGCGTCCAGTTGTCTAACATGGTTATCATAATGTTATAATAAACTGTTTGTTCTAAAAATATTATCATTTATTAATTGTTATTTCTTTTTTTTTAATAACAGAAAATGTTTCGTTTATTCCTTTTTTTTTTGAAATAAATAAATAACGTGTTATTATAACATGCTTATATGTATCTGGTAATCAAAACGATGTTTTCGCCTAGTTGGCTTAAAAAATCTCGCCAAACCCGATGCTTATATTTGTAGTATATTATCTCAAGTATTTTCTTTATGTATACTATAATTGTTTTTACATACCACCTGCTTCTTCTTGCATATAAAAATAGTTAAATGGCTCCTTTATGCAGCATAAATTGTATAAATCTTTAAAAAATAACCCACGTTGCCCGTTTTTGGATTGAATTAAAAAGGGGAATAGAAAATGTTTCGTTTACTCCTTTTTTTTCATTTTGAAATAAATAAATAACGCGTTATTATAGCATGCTATATGTACCTGGTAATCAAAACGATGTTTTCGCCTAATTGGCATAAAAAATCACGCCATACCCGGTGCTTATATCTCTAGTATATTATTTCAAGTATTTTATTTATGTATACTATAATTGTTTTTACATACCACTTACTTCTTCTTGTATATAAAAATAGGTAAGTGGCTCCTTTATGCAGTATAAATTGTATAAATCTTTAAAATATACCCCCCGTTGCCCCTTTTTGGATCGAATTAAAGATAAATTATGTCTAATTCCAGTATTGCTCCCAGGTATGCATGCATATTCCAAATTTCAAAGTTGTATGCTAACAGGAAATGGATGAAAAATGGGAAAAGATGTCACATATGCATCAGGGTACATAATTGGCGTCAAAAGTGCATTATTTTACCTTAGATGGTAACCCGGCTTTATTTATTTATTATTTGTTTATTTACTCATAAAATGTTTATTTACTTTCATTTCCTTTTTCTACTTATATAAAATATTTGTTTTTATAGTTATTAATTATTATTAGGCTAATGACAGACGACCGATTTTTTCGACGCTTTGGCTTTCGAACGAAAAATAAACATCTGCGCTGCCTCATTCACACGGACGTGACCTTTCCGTCAAAATAAGCAGACGATATTGTCTCTAGGCATAATAGAAATCTTTTGATTCGATGTATATTAGATGGATATTTTGAAGGAAATAAAATATTCTGTAATTTTTATGAATTATTCAAGAAAATTGAAAAAATATATATACACAGACGGTACTGGATGCATCCTGTGAGAAGTGATAGATTATTTACCGGATCCAAAATTAAATTACAGGAAATACTCTTTAATACATCTGATGTTAAATGAAAAATACAGATGACTGCGAATATTATTAAATGATTATAATTGTTGTTCAACTTTCATTTAGATAATATTTCTTATTATTATTAAATAAATTTTAAAAAAAAACTAAATTGATTTAAAAAATGTTGCTACAGTACATGGTAGCAAAACAAGCATCTTAGTTCTATAAATGAAATGTAGGACCGAAAAATTTTCAAAGTGTGAAATTTTCGTTACATTAATCAAGAAACATATGCTATCGTCTTATGAGCAAAAGGTAGATTCTTTTTCTCCTTTTAGGGCTGTACATCCATATAAAAGTTAGTCACTTTTTTTTTGGTAATTTTGGATCCTCTCCCCTCTTACGATATTATATACTATCATTCCCCGAACACCCTCTCCCTCAGTAATGGTATCTTCAATAATGTGTAAAAATTTCTTTGATTTTTTGGATTGTTTTTCTTTGGTTTGGAATGATGGTTGCATTTATTTTTCGCATAATTTACTGATTTAGATGTAGAGAAAGCTATAAAATTTCACTTTATATATGAAATAACTGCATATCAAACAACACTTAAAAGAAATAGTTAATATTTAAAAGTGTTTTAAAATAGCTTTAAAGCTTTTTGTTACATACCTTCAACAGTAATAGTAGTGTCTTTTTATAATTGTTCTCGGACAAGGTGAGGCCGGCAGAACTTCGAAAGGCGGACATAACAAAACAGACGGAGAAGTTTTTCTTTAACTTTTAAACACAAGTATCGTTTAAAACATAACATCGTGTACAGTTTGTTGAACAGCGAATCAATATATACATACACATATGACAGCATAATAGTAATGCTAAACGTTGGGGTATTCCATATTTTGCAATTATATAAATTTATAATCATTTAATTATTTTAATAACATTGCATTTGCATAAAAATAGACAACAGTTTAATAAAAGATAAAATACTATTTTGATGTGAAGACCAAGTTACAAATAAAAAAAGAATTCTTTTTTCTTATTGGGTCAAAAATGATAACGATATCAAAAGACAAACCAAAACCTGTTAGCCCTGTTTCTGTTGTTCTGTTCTGTTAGCACTGCTTCTGTGCTAGAGCGCATTTTAATCTAGCGAAAAAGTTTCACATTTTTTATTATTTTTCATTTTTAAAATACATTTAAAATTTAATAAATATAATTGTTATTAATGTAGTGTAAAGTTCATCAAGGCTGATAAACATACAATATTAAAAACTAAAAAGAAATTTCTTCCCATAGTATTTACGAAAACTAGTTGGATGTGCCAATCCCAAAACTTTCTTCTATCTCGTACATGCATTTTAATATTAAAAAAAAAAGTTACTCATTTTAATGCTTTAATAATTTTAATTCAACACCCTACCAACTTTGATTTTCATCTTAAATTTCTGCTTCAATCAATTAATCGGAGTAAAAACGAATTTCCGTCTCTGCACGAGTCGATGGACAATAGAATGATAGGCAGATTTTTTTTCAAATTCAGGGAGGACCTACTTGCCTTACCAAAAAATAATCATATACAAAATGTTTAGTTCAGTTCTAGAACTAACTTCATACACAATATTGAAAATGGCATAAAATTCGGTATTGCAGCGCCCCCTTCCTGCGGATATTTTTCAAATTCAGGGAGGACCAACTAGCCATAGTCATACACATACACAAAAAATTTGGGTCAATTCGATGCATAACTCCATATACTTTTGGTCGGTACAATATTGAAAATGTCACAAACATCGCAATTGCAGCGCCCCCTTCCGGTGGAATATTTCAAAACTGAAGGAGGACCTGCTTGCCACAGCCAAAAACACTCACAAAAAATTTGGTTCAATTCTATACATAACTTCATACACTTTTTGATGGTAGAATGGTGACATACAGACAGACACACGGACAGACAGACATTTTGTAAAAACAGGTTTTTTGAAATCTCTGACCCCTAAAACGTGTAAATCCGTCGAAAACCGGAAGTCGAAAAAAATTTCGATTACAATACTTTCTTCTATTGAAGATAGAAGAAAGTAGAAAGAAAAACGTTCAAAAATTATATATTGACAATTTTGAAAAGTGAAATATTTCCAAATTTGTCGCCATACGTAAATAGCCTTTTAACATTTTACTAGATTATATTAACTTAGTTGCCACTCAAAATTTAGCAAAAAAAAAAAAAAAAAAACTATGATAATAATCTATATATATATTTATTACGCTATCGTATGAGACACAAAAATCGTGATTATTCGTTAATTGCTTAATGGCAACGTCCAAATTAAACCCATCTTATTGGTTACTGTGCAAAAGTCCTTTGTTAAGACTTAGGCTGTGGTAAATTAGATTTGTATATGTTTTGTTCCTTCGCTGCAATTATGAAGCTTCAAAATATCATTATTTTTATTTTTTCTGTTCTTTTTCACTTAAAAAAATAAATAAAAGTCATGAATTTTAAAGTTTTCAGTTTCAAATTAAAGTTATATATTGTAAATGAAATGAGTGGAATTATTATATTATTATATTATATAATATAATATACGATATATTATTATATAATATAATACAATATATAAATAATTAATGAAATACGAAAAAATGCCACGGGTACAATATTTGTCGATTTATTATCTGCGCCAGG
The DNA here is from genome assembly GCA_964019185.1 of Maratus speculifer. NCBI lineage: Eukaryota > Metazoa > Arthropoda > Arachnida > Araneae > Salticidae > Maratus > Maratus speculifer. Next base: position 142,715,960 of record OZ025295.1, read on the forward strand.
CTAGCATAAAAATACTGAGCTCTTGATTTATCAGCACAGATGTCATATATGCAGCACATTGCGCGTTATTTTTCTGACGCCAATTTGACGAAAATTTCGTTTTCAAATACCAGCTACATACATATTTTTAACTAATTTCTATTATTTTAAAAAGGAAATAATAATAAATAAAGTTTAGATAATAATAATAGAATAAAACAATTTGTATCATTAAAAAAAAAGAAAATAAAAGTAAACAAGCAGTTTATTAATAAATAAATAACAATAGCCGGGTTACCGTCTGAGGCGCATATAATTGCTACTTTGTTGCAGTCGCGCCTGTGCATATGATATCTGTATCTATTTCTCAGGGCGAAATCTTCTAATTTGGCAAAAAATTGAGCAATTTAAAATAAATTATGTATAAAAGCAATATGATTTAATGCTTAATATACATTTATGGGAGACCAAACTGGTCGCCAAGAGCAGCTACTAAAAAAAGAAAGAAGGGGAAAAAAGAAAAGGAAAAATCTATTTTTACCAAACTTAAATGTATTTGCTTCAAAAATATAAATGAAGCTTCTTAAAACTGGTACTTTCACAAAATTGTGTTCCATGAAAACATACTAATCATAAATTATTCTAATGTTGTTAGATTTAAAAATTTGTAATTTAAAAAGCAAACAAATTCCTCAGAAAGAAAAAAAAATAGAAGAAGAATTTAAAGAAGTTATTATTGAAAAAATGCTTGTTTCGAATTAATATAAATAGGTTTCATATCGTTACAAAGTGTTACTTTTTACAAACATAAAATAAATCCCCCCAAAATATAATAAATTTCACAAAAATACTTTTTGTTTTTCTCAAAATGCTTCCCTTCCCCCCAAAACCTGCATCGATTCTTGACTACGCTATCACAACAAAAGCTCGTGAATCTCGGAAAGAAAATAAAAAAATCACCGTTAAAAACAACTCTCGTCTGAACAAGATCTAATAAACAGAAGCCACCAGACACAAGCAGCTGGCCAACGGCTTGGGGGAAACGCGTGGCTTCGACGTGAGTCTTTGCGTATGTTTGAACGCAATAGTACCGCGTCGTCCGTCTGACAAGAAGAAGAGATAGTAATGCTCTCAATAGCGGGCGTCGTTTTGTCTGTTTTTGGAAATCGTCCGTGTGACATTACCCTTAATATTTTATTTACTGTAAGTTCTTTTTGAAAATAGAAAATAATTTAAAAATGAGTATGTAAGCGTTATTTGAAAACGGAGTTTTTGCCAAATGGGCTTTGAAGAAAATTGCGCCAAATGTGATGCGCGTGTGGTATCCGTGCCGAAAAATTAGTGACCACAATTGACTTCCACACACAAGCAAAATATAAGTTAAAAGAAAACATGCAATGAAAATAAATATAAAGGGAAAATGATGTCATAAAAGAAACTTTTTATTTAAAAACGTAATTGTTTCTAATTTTCACACGCGAAATATATCAAATATTTTTTAGCGATCAAAAAATGCTACTAAGAGATTATCACAAAATCTCAAAATCAAAGTTTTTATGAAATTTTTTTAATATAAAAAAATAACAGTTTTATTTTCCTGCATGATAAAATTTTAAAATGTTTTATCGCATTCAATATTTATGAGTGCGTAAATGATTATTATTTACTCCATGTACTGATTCAATTATCTACAATAATATTCAGCCGGTGAAAATCACGCGCACCAAATTTCTGTGACGTATGCAAATAAATTGTGCTTTTTTATCAGTTTTTTTAATATAACTTTTAAACTATTTGGAATTAATTTTTAAAAGTAGGTGCATTCACCAGATTACCTTCATAGGTACCTTCTGGTACAAATAGATTCAAAATCCGACAAGTACTTTTTGAGATTTGCTTGACGAAAATTTTTTTTTTTTTTACTTTTAATATCGTTGCGTACTCTGAGTATAACACTTCTCTACGCTCAGACAATTATATTTTATTTCTTTTTTTTTTTTTTAATCTATTCAAAAGTTTAAAAAACCGTTTTTTTTTTACAATTTTACTCCCAATTGACTGATTTTTTTTTTTTTTAATTCTATATTATTAAATAATCCAAACACTTTTTGAAAGTTTGTTTTTACAAAATCAACATAAAATATTCCCAAAAAGCAGTTTAATTCTAGTATATTTGACTTAAAATGTAACTATTGGAATAGAATATATTTCAACATTGGTGACATTCACAAATGATGTAAAATGCTATTTTCGGTTAAAAATGTCTTAACAAAATAAATATAAAATAGAAAAAAAAATGATTTAAGTATTTCAAAAGAAATCTTAATTTGATTGAAATAAGACTTTCGGGTTAAATGAAGATTTTATACAAAATACTGTCATATTTCTACATATAAAAAAGACATCGCACGTCCAATTTAACCTTAAGTTTAGCAAATATTTGATTGTTTAAACTGCATAAACAGTTCATTAAACTTCTTCATATAATATGGATCTAAAGATCTCATTAAAAATCTATCAGAATAATTCAAATAAAAAAAGTTTTATCAAAGATGTGAGAAATATTTCGCACTTGAATTAAAATTAATCTGAAGCAATTATTTGTTTTGTGCATAAACAGACTAGTGAAAGAGATATAAAAAAGAAATCTCAAGAGTATAAATTAATCTCTCTTTGAGATTTAAATTTAATTAATTTTCATAGAAACTGCGCAAACTAAAAGAATTTTTAGATGCGAATACTTCATGTTTTTATATTGAGTTCGTGGCCAATAAATATTGCACAAAATATTTTTTTAGACTTTGTTTCTTAACCTTCTTTATTCACTGAGGTAAGTTACATTAGTTTTATTTATGAATAGGAATGAAACCAATACTGTATATATCGCTATTAATCATTATTGTAAATGACTTAAATTGTAAAGGAAAATTTTTTGGTATATTCTTTTCTCTAAAATGATTATATTTTATTTGTTACATTTTTAAAAAATCTGTTCAAACGCTAAAAAAGCCTTATTTTTTAAAAAAAAAGTATAAAATATGTATGACGCAATGAAATTTTCGCTTTGCTTTTAATACAAAATGTATAATATGAACTTTAAAAAAATCAGTTTTGTTTAAAAGGCGATTAAAATAATTAAATATAGATGTTAATAGTTAATTTTATTTCGCCTTTGAAGTAAAACTAAACATTTTAACGTTCATATTATATATTTTGCCTTATTTGTTTTCCTCCTTGCCTTTTTTTTTGCCTCCTTTCTTTATACGTCAATAATGAACACCCACAACTAATCATGGGGATGCCTTTTTCATATGATCTTATACCTAAAATTTTAATAAAATCTAATACTTTTGCATGAAAAATTCACTTAACTATATTGAGGCGTGGGGGGAGTGCGGGTTAGCTTTTTGTTTCTCTCCCCTTATTCTTATCCATTGAACTCCTGAAACTAATCAACGAAGTTCGTTATCAGGATAAATCTATGTCCAAAATTTAAAACAAATTGGATATTTCTATCAGGAGATATAGCATTACGTACATACGACCGTATATACGTACATACATACGTAGATGATTACATACACACATACAGGAACTGCGATCACATTAGCTCTCAGGCTTTAATGGTCTGCGAGCTGAAATCGTGCCAAACTGCATCGGCCTAAGATAAATTATATCAAAACTAGAAAGTTGGCGCCGTGGCGGTCTTTAGATTCAATAAGATCACGCCAAATTGAATTGCCTAGGACAATCTACATTGGCCTAGGATAAACTAGTTCAAACGAATGAACAGCCGGCTAAACTAGTTTATCTTAATGACCATTGGGCCAAACTAGTTTCGCGTAGGAAAATCTAGTTTATCCGATGGGCGTTCGGATAGACTAGTTTATCCTGGGAAAAAATAGTTTATCCGATGGGCGTTCGGATAGACTAGTTTATCCTGGGAAAAAATAGTTTATCCGATGGGCGTTCGGATAGACTAGCTTGTCTTAGGAAAAACTCATTTATCTGATAGGCGTTAGGATAAATTAGCGTTAGGACCGTGTAAAAACTGAATATGTAGGATGTTTAGAAATTAAAAAAATTGCAATAGTAAAAATTGCAAAATCGAAATTGCATTTCAAATTTCAAACTGTTGCCATTCGCAGAATGACGTATGCGTTACGCACATATATGTTTGGCCTTTATAATATAGCTATAAATACACCACACGTCCAATTTCATCTGAAGTTTAGACAAATATTTGACTGTTTGAATTGCTGCAAAAATTCTTTAAACTTCATCATATTATGTGAATCTAAGGATGTCATTTAAAATTTTCAGAATAATTCAAATAAAATGTTTTGTCATTGGTTTGAGATATACTTTGCACTTGAATTAAAAATAATTTATTTTGTGAATAAATAGACTACTGGAAGAGATAAAAGAATAAATCGAAGTAGGTTTGAGCAGTCACTTAAGATTCGTTTTTTTTAGGTGTTGAAAACTTTAAAAATATAAAATAATCTCTTTTTGAGATTTAAATTGAATTAATTTTTATTGGAATTGTACAATCTAAAAGGATTTATAAATAGGAATACTTCATGTTTTTATGTTTTCTTTGCCAATAAAAAAAATATACATAAAATACTCTTTCGATTGTTTTTAAGATTCTAACCTTCTTTATTTACTGAAGTAACTTACTTTCGTTTTACTTATGAATAGAAATTGAATCAAAACTGTATATATGGCTATTAATCATTGTTGTAAATGACTTAAGTTGTAATAAGAAACTTCATTGGTATGTGTTTTTTTTATTCAATTGAATGATTATATTTTCTTTGTTTCATTTTTAAAAAATCCATTTAAAAGTTTAAAAATGCCTTGTTTTATTATTATTATTATTATTATTATTATTATCATTATTATTTTACCCCAACTAGCATTTTTTTAAAATTATATATCATTGAATAATCCGAGCATTTTTTAAAGCTTATTTCATCAATAACTAAAAATATTTCAAAAAAAAAAAAAAAAAAAAAAAAAAAAAAAAAAAACAGCTTAATTCTCATGTTTTTGACATAAAACATAACTTTTGGAATATCAGAACTTTAACATTAAACAAATGAAATAATATACCAATTTCTGGTGAAATTTGCAAAACAAAATTCTTATAAAATTGTAAAAAATATATTTAAGTATTTGAAAAAAAATCTTAATTTGATTCAAACGAGACCTTTGATTTTCGGCTTAAATATAAATTGCATGGAATTTTTTGTCATTTATATATATATAAATACACTACCTGTTAAAGTTAATCTGAAGTTTAGACAAATATTTGATTGTTTGAATTGCTGCAACAGTTCTTTAAACTTAATCATATAATATGAATCTAAAGATATCATTTAAAAATTTTCAGAATTGTTCAGATAAAATGTTTTGTCTGTGATGTGAAATACACTTATATAATTTGCTCTTGAATTAAAAATAATCCCAAACAATTGTTTACTTTGTGAATAAATAGACTAGTGAAAGAGATAAAAGAATAAATTGGAGTAGCTTTGAGCAGTCACTTAAAATTCTTTCTTTTCTTTTCTTTTCTTTTCTTTTCTTTTCTTTTCTTTTCTTTTCTTTTCTTTTCTGTATGTATGTGTTGAAAACCTCAAAAATATAAATTAATCTTTCTTTGAGGTTTAAATTTATTTAATTCTCCTTGAAATTATGTAATTAAAAAGAAATAGATACAAATACATTGTGTTTCTGTGTTGAATTCTTTGCCAATAAAGATTGTATAAAATATTTTTTTAATTTTTATTCTTTATGATTTTAACCATATTTATTTACGGAAATAAATTACTTGAGTTTTAGTTATGATTAGGAATCAAATTATTGCTGTATGAATAGCTATTAATCATTGTTGTAAATAACTGAAATTGTAATGGAAAACTACTTTGATATTTTTTTTCTCTGGAATAATTATATTTTATATCTTACATTAAAAAAATCTATTTAATATATATAACAAAAAAAAAGTTTGTTTCGATTCAACATAGAATATTTCCAAGAAAGAGCTTAGTTCTAGCATATTCGATTTAAAATGTAATTTTTGGAATAAAATGTACTTTAACATGTCACAAATGATGTAAAATTTCGTTTTCTGATCAATTTTACAGAACAAAATACATATAAATCGGAAAAAGAAATGATTTAATTATTTCAAAAGAAATCTAAATTTGATTCAAACGAGATCTTTGATCTTCGGGTTAAATACAAATTTTATGGAAAATTTTATTATTTATATACACATAAATACACCACACTTCCAATTTGATCTGAAGTTTAGATAAATATTGTTTGAATTGCTGCAACAGTTTTTTGAACTTGATCATATTATTAGAATTCAAAGATGTCATTTAAATATTTTTCAGAATAATTCAAATAAAAGGTTTTGTCAGTGGTGTGAGATATATAATTTGCGCTGGAATTAACCCGAGAGTAGTCGCGCCTTTTTCCACAACGTTATTAGTCGCGCTCGGTCTTTTCGCCGCTGGCCCCTCGCATACCAAATATGTAAAATAAGAAATATTTTTCACCTAATATATGAAGATAGCATTTCAATGAATATATAAATTTGCGGTTTTCTAAAATCATCCATTTTATTCATGAGATATGGAGTAATTCGAAAAATTAAAATTGAACTGACATTAGTGATTGTTACGTAGACTTTTTCGCCAATTTCAACTTTGTTTTTAAAAATGTACCTGAAAGAAAAACAGAGGTGTCCTGTTACTTCACTAAGGTGTTCGAAAAACCTTCAAAGTCAGCTACATGGTAGATCTCCGTTGTATTTGTAATCTGATACAAGTTAGGAGAAGATAAGTTATACGCGCGGCGAAAAGACCGACACGCGACTACTGACGGGTTAAAAATACTCTCAAGCAATTATTTACTTTGTGAATAAATAGACTAATGAAAGAGATAAAAGAATAAATTGAAGTATGTTTGAGCAGTCACTTATTTTTATTTTTTATTTATTTTATTTTATTTATTTTTTTTTTGGGGGGGGGGGGTATACAAACCTTTAAAAGTATAAAAAAAGAACTCTTTGAGATTTAAATTGAATTAATATTTATTGAAATTTTGCATTCTAAAAGGATTTATAGATAGGAATACTTCATGTTTTTATATTGATTTCGTTGCCAATGAATATTGTATAAAATATTTTTTCGATTTTTTTTTAAGATTCTAAGCTTCTTTTTTTACTAAAGTAAGTTACTTTAGTTTTTCTCATGAATAGGAATTGAATAAACTGTATATATGGCTATTAATCATTGTTGTAAATGGCTTAAATTATAATAAGAAACTTCATTGGTATGTTTTTCACTTGAATGATTATATCTTATTTGTTATATTTAAAAAAAAAATCCATTCAAATGCAAAAAATGCTTTGTTTTTTTATCATTTACCCCAATTCGCTAATTCTTTTTTTTTAATTTTATATCATTGAATAATCCAAACATTTTTTTAAATTTTATTTCATTAATTCCAAAAAAAAAAAGTTTAATTCGTGTGTCTTTGACTTAAAATATAACTTCTGGAATATCAGAAATTTAACTTTAACCCTCTGACCACCGAGCAAAAGAGCAAAATATTAATGTTTTTTTCGCTGCAATTTATTTTAAATTGTAATAAAAGAGGTATTTTCTACCATGGTATATATATATATTTTTTTTTTTTTTTTTGTTGCGTATATACTTATAAGCCTGAAAGTATCAATCATAAATTAATTTCTTAAAACTGACTTATATTTGTTGAATTACATTACTCTAAATAAACCTTCAACTGCAGTGAAACCTACAACGTAGTGAACGGTTATATCAAGTCGCGGCAGTGGGAAGTTTAAACATATTAAGTAATACACCGATTTTTGATGAAATTTACGAAACAAAATTCTTATAAAATAGGAAAAAATATATTTAAGTATTTGAAAAGAAATCTTAATTTGATTCAAACGAGACTTTTGATTTTCGGCTTAAATATAAATTGCATGGAATTTTTTTGTCATTTATATCTATATAAATACACTACCCGCTTAATTTAATATGAAGTTTAGACAAATATTTGATTGTTTGAATTGCTGCAACAGTTCTTTAAACTTAATCATTTAATATGAATCTAAAGATATCATTTAAAATTTTTCAGAATAATTCAAATGAAAGGTTTTGCCATATTATATAAGTATATTTGATGTGAAATATACTTATATAATTTGCACTTGAATTAAAAATAATCTCAAGCAATTATTTATTTTGTAAATAAATAGACTAGTAAAAGAGATAAAATAATAAATTAAAATTTTTTAAGAAATCACTTAAGAACTTTTTTTAATGTGTTGAAAACTTCAAAAGTATAAATTTCAGATTTAATTCTAATAAGATTTATCTCTTTCAGATTTAAATTTAATAAATTTCATGGAAACTGTTCAATCAAAAAGGATTTTTAGGTACGAATACTTTACATTTTTTGTGTTGAATTCGTTGCCAATAAATGTTGTATAAAATATTTTTTAGATTTTTTTTAAATTTTTTTTTTTACTGAAATAAATTAATTTAGTTTTACTTATGAATAGAAATCAAACGAATGTTGTATATATGACTATTAATCGTTGTTGTAAATAACTTAAATTATAAGCGAAAACTTCTTTGATAAGTTTTTTCTCAGGAATAATTATATTTTATTTGTTACATTAACAAAAAATCTATTTAATATTCAAAAAAAGAAAAAAAAGTTTACTTTAATTCAGCATAGAATCTCTTTAAGAAACCGTTTAATTTTAGTGTATTCGATTTAAAAGTAATTTTTGGAATAGAATGTATTTCAATATGTCAAAAATAATGTAAAATGCCGTTTTCTGATAAATTTTGCTTAAGAAAATACATATATATCGGAAAAAAGAAATGATTTAATTATTTCAAAAAAAAATTAATTTGATTCAAATGAGAGGTTTGATCTTCGGGTTCAATACAAATTGTATAGAAAACTGTATCATTTATAAATATATATATATATATATATATACACCACACTTCCAATTTAATCCGAAGTTTCGACAAATATTGTTTGAATTGCTACAACAGTTCTTTAAAATTGATCATATTACACGAATTATATGATGGCATTTAAAATTTTTCAGAATAATTCAAATAAGAGGTTTTGTCAGTGGTGTGAGATATCCTTTGCCCTTGAATTAAAAATAATCTCAATCAATTATTTACTTTTTGAATAAATAGATTAGTGAAAGACATAAAAGAATACATTGAAGTTCTTTGAGCAGTCACTTTTTTTTTTGAAAAATAAAGCTTCAAAAGTATAAATTATTCTCTTTTTAAGATTTAATTTTAAGTAATTATCTTTCATTAAAGCTATTCGATATAAAAAGATTTTTATATAATATTTTACAAATGTTAATCCTGTTTTTTTTTATTGTAACTGCTAGTACATGGTTTAAATATATTTTTATCTTTTTTCTTATTTTTACAAGGAAAGTGTATAGGATTCCTGAAAATATTTGCATTCCGGTTTTCGTTGGGTTTACACATTTTACTGTTTCGAGATTCCAAAAATAATATATCATAAATTAAAGTATCTTTAAGTAATCACTTGATACTACAAAAACATAAAGCAATCTCTATTTAAGATTTTACTTTAAGCGATTATTTTTCATTGAAGTTATTCGATATAAAAATGTTCTTAGATACGATTTGACAAATGTAATTTGTGTTTTTAAACTAAAATGTTGGTAATTCGTAGACATATATTATTACTTTCTCCTGCTTTTACAAGAAAATAGTATAAGATTCGTGAAAATATTCGAATCCGTTTTTCGACGGATTTACATGTTTTAGGAGTCAGAGATTAATAAAAACCATGTTTTTAATAAATGTCTGACTTTGAGTATGTGTCTCTGTCTGTCTGTATGTGACATGCGTGAAAATTTTTGAATTCTGGTTTTTGCCGGATTTACACATTTTAGGAGATTTCAGAAATTCAAAAAAAAAAAAAAAAAAAAAAAAAACCTCATATTTTTTTTAAATGTCTGTCTATGAGTTAGTCTGTGACTCTGTCTGTCTATGGGACAAATTTTGTGGGTGCTCATGCACGGAATGTAATAAAAAATTCCTATTATCATGTATTCATATCATCAGGGGTAGTCCCTGACATAAAATGATACTGATTAATTTTTGCTGAAAATTGTTCAATAAGTGTCGTTGCTACGCTGTATTTTTTATGATTTATGTAAAAGCAGGATTTCAAGAACAAATGCATTAATTTTTATCAAACTGCAGAATTAATTAGTCTTTGGCATGAATTGATGATGTTTATATTTTGGTCTAAATAGCTCAACATGTGCAGCTGCTATACTGCATTTTTCACGATTTCTACAATAGCTGAATCTCTAGAATTAATGGACGGGTTTTCATCAAACTTCAAATGCAGTTAGTCCTTGATCTGGACTGATTCTGTTTAACTTTCAATGTCAATCTCCCAACAGATGGCACTGCTATGCTGAATTATTTTGACTTAAAAAAAGCTGATTTTTTAAAAATATTTCTAACAAAATTAAAAAATAATTTTAAAAAGTGTTATTTTGAACTGTAATTCTGCAACTGCAATTTCCACAAAAGCTCTCTCTTTAGAACTAATGAACGAATTTTCACCAATCTTCATATTCAGGTATACCTTGATAAATATTATTGCTGATTATATTTTGGTGTAAATCACCCGACAGGTGGCACTTCTATGTACTTATTTTTTATCACATATAGCAAAAGTTTAGTTACTTCAGTAAAATGTTCGTTTATTATTTTATAAATAAAAGCTGTAAGTCACAGTTTGCATAGTTTCAATTACTAAATGCAATTGTTATTGTGATTAAAAATAAAAGTTTGTAATTAGGATGACCACGTAAATCACAGAATAAAGATAAAGCATCTTTCAATGTAATTAAGAGATTTATTCATAAAAAAGATATCATCATTTTTAAAATAATTTCCATGATAAAACTAACATTTTTATTCATTTTGCTTTTAAAATCTTATTTTAATGTATCGTTTGCATTCAATTAAATACTATGCTTTGTCTCAAGTTATGAAAGTTACATAAGGATTATTTTTAATTTTAGCTAAATGCATTGATTATCAAATAATTTGCAAAATAACTACACAATTTTATTTTAAAAAATAAATATTCAATTAACATTAATGCCTGAACAAATATTTAATGTTTAAAAAGAAATGTCTGCATTTATTTGACCATTTTATAAGAAAATTCAAATCATCGTACAATGTTGTGTATACAGGAATGGAATTCTTTTTGAAGAAAAAACTAATAAAAGTGTTCTGCACTTTGTTTTGCAGTGTAAAATGCTTAGCTGATAAGCTTAATGGAAATAAAAAATAAAATAATTGTTCATACACACACACACACACAAAAAAAAAAAAAAAAAAAAAAAAATGGCGACGACTGTTTGAAAAATTATATATTCAATCACTAAAATTTTAAAGACTTATAAATAAATTCTATATTTAAATTAATAATAATAATAATAAACATCATTTTTATGATGATTATAAAGAGGCACATATTACGTACGCCCGGCATTAAACATTAATATTCCTCGACCAATGATAAAAATGCAGTAGTTTATTGATAGTAGTTTATACTACTACTTTAATAAGATAAATCGGTTTGACTAGTATGTATAGCTGCTATTAGATACCACTACAATTTTTCAATAAAAGGTATCTCTGTAGGTTTCAAAAAGAAAAAACAAAATCCGCAAAGTAAAATATAATTTAATTTAATTCAGTCAGTGATTCATTTAGTGTATACAGTATAAGTAGAGGTAATATCAATGCTTCTGTAGAGTAACGTATTTTCCATGTCTCCAATTGTAAAAGAAAAACCTCTTTTGTAAAACATAGTTTGGCTATAGATAGGAAAATATAAATTGAGCTTTTTATTTGCAATTTGTGAAAGAAGTTTAAAACAAACCAATTATTTTTGTATTATTGTTTAAGAGTTATTGAGAGGTGAATAAGTAATAGGAATCTTGTGGTGCGAGAAAACTTTGTTTAAAACGAAGACAAAATCATAGGGTATTTTTTAAATCATATTCTTCTTTTGTGTTTTTCATACTTACCCATCATGCGCAGTAAAGTGTATGTCTTGTAATCATGTAAAAAAAAAAAAAAATAATAAAAAAATAAAATAAATAAATAATAATAAAAAAAAAATGCCGGATTTATATATTTTAGATACTGCAGATTCCGAAAAATAATCAAGTTCTACTTAATTAAATGAAAAAAAAAAACACAGTTTGCTTATAAACCTCTTCAAAAATTACGCAAATTACATGTTTTTTCTTTTAAGAATGAATTTGAAAATACTTCAGAGCATTGAAAAAAAAAATTATGCCGTTTTACTTAATTCTGCCAAAATCTCGTATAATCTCTAAAAATCTTTTATATAAAAATAAAATTAAAAAATTCTTTATAGCAGTTAAGTAAAATCGTTAAACTGGTTTTATCTTTATTATTAATTGAGTTTTTTTTCTTTTAATTAGTATTTAACAATTTAATTTTGAAATCTACCTGCACCTATAGGGTCAAGCTGGCTGTGATTTTTCTTTCTTTTCTTTTACTTTTCTTTTTTTTCTTTTGTCTTAATACTACAATTTTTTTTCTAAAGCGTTTAGCACTATCAAAACTGGCTTATGACTAAATGTAAAAATATATGTATTCTTTATTTTCATTAGATATTTTTACGCTTAACTTTTTAAAATTAAAACTTACTCTATAAATAAAAAAAAATGTAAAATTTAAATAAATATCATAACTAGAAAAAAAAAAGAAGTGTAACTAATATATTTATTTATTGTACTTGAAAATGTAAGCGGAATATTATTCAAATATTCTCGAAACTCGATTAGACTATTCCCATGCCGAAACTATTTTGCAAAATAATTTAAAATCTCATTTAACTTTGACAAATCCTTTCAATGTATTCACTATTTCTTTAATTTGCTTTACAATGAAGATGTTCAAAATGAAATGACGAAGAAGTATTTAAAATGAATGTTTTTCGAAGGGAATATATTCAATTTTATTTAAAGCTTAGGCAAATATTTACAAACCGAAATTAGCATTCGCTAAGGCTGCGAGTTTAATAACTTAAATTTATTTCAAAATTAGTTATTGAAATCTTCCATAAAACAACAAATTAGGGAAATTTAACCATTCTTATGCTGTAAAGTATTTCTCGAAATATTTTGTTGAAACGAAATGTAATTAAGTATTTTATTGAATCGATTTTTAAAGTTGAAGCATAAATTTTTATAATAGTATGTTTTAAAGATTTCAGAATATGGTTAATATACTTAATATTATTTCAAATATGCAATCAATTTATATAACATTTTGATACATATTTACATTCATATAAATGTACTTTTTTAATAGCTTTCAATTTTATTGTTAGTATGTAAATGTCTATTGCAAAATACATGAATAAAATATGTCACTTATAAGTAGGAAAAAAATGCATTCTGTTTTATAATATTATAAACTTTACAGGCTTCATGTTGACATTTTTTACCTATAATACAAACACTGTGTAAATAAATAAATAAATATATAAATTTGCGTAGAAATGTTTTAAAAACGTTACAACAAAATATAGATTTATTTTTATTTCAAATAATTAAATATAACTTCAAATAATTTATTTCAAATAATTTAAAATATTTCGAATAATTTATGTCAAATAATTTAATACAGCAATAGTCTTGCATATATGTAATTCTCGTATTTTATCTACTATAATAGCCTACCACACATTAGTGATAAGTATGTCGAAGGAAAACAATGCTTGTTCTAGCTTGAGGCATAAAAAATGTTTTATTAAAGTTAAATAATTATTATTGGTGTGCTTTAGTAAATAGTTCTTAAATTATAAAACTTGATCATCTTGGTTACTCTTTTTATTATAGCATAAATAAAAGGAATGTTGTCAAGTTAAACTGATGGCATTAAGCTTACTATAATTGTATATTAGAGCCAATTTTTTGATGGAGTATTGCTCATTGAAAAACAAACTAAAAGAAATATTAACACCCCCATTGTCCTTCTTTATACGTAATAAATGAATTTCCAAAAAAAGCAGATTTATGCCTAATCATAATGAACCTCTATCCAAAATGGAAGGAAATGCGATAATTCTGCATAAAACCACATTATTTAATTTAAGAAGTATTATTAAAAGCCCCCCCCCCCCTCATTTGTACTTAATCATAAAACCCCCAAATTTATGCAGAGATTCGTTTTATCAGAAGAACCCTCATCCAAAATTTAAACTAATTGGAAAATCCTGTATAAAAATCCCTTTATTTAAGTATGAGGGTAATTGCCCGTTCCCCCCTTTATACTTAACAGCATGAAAAATACATTTATCTAAATTAAGGGGAGGATTAGTCTCCCGTACCCCCTCCTTATTCTTACCCAATGAGCTCACAAAACTAATCAGGGAAACGCCTTACGTGTAAAAGCGTAAATAAAAAATTTGAAGTAAATCGAATATTTTTATCCTGAGCTATCGCGTTATATGCATATATACAGAACAGACGGACACATAAGCTCGCAGGATTTTATAGCATGTAATTTAATAAATAAAATAAACTGTTTTAATGTTCAGATTCACCAAAAGGTACCTGTGTAGATACCTGGTTTGAATGGTACCTGTACGGATAACGAATCTCCAAATTTGCTATTAGTTCATTCCACTTAAGGTACACAAAAAGGAACATTTTCAACATTAGCTGCTTTTGGCGCCCAGTTTGATTGCCCTTAAATGGATGCTGAACAGTATTTCATGTTATGCTCCATCTTTCGCCATATCAGAAGATTTCTAGTCAAGAACTATGACAGCATTGCGCTGAGGACAAACCACAGACATTGTTCCCATCACATCTTTTTGCATTTTATTAAAAATACAATACTTTTACTCATAACATTTAAAAATACAAAACTTTCATTTAAAACTGAAACATTACCGTGACATTTAATTTAAATTAAAATGTAAAAAAATAAACATGTTTTAATTTACCACTCGGAAAAAAAAGGAATTATCTCGTAGTTGGTTATGACAATCATGTGATTTGGAATATTATAATATAGATGAAATGATGGCGATATAAAAAAAAAGTTGGTGACTTATCGCCTTATTACTTAGGCTTTTATTATATAGATGAGAGAAACAATGAATTTTAAATTAAGAAAGTTAAAAAAAAAACCGAATCAATGCAAAATTGTTATTTTTTCATTTGAAATATAATAAAACAATTTGTGTCAAAAAATGTTGCATTTTGCAAGTGTGTTACATACTAATTTAGCGGCTGCTTGTTGAATTATTATATAATAAAAAATATGTAAAATATTTTTTCATGTATCTTGAATTCTAAATAAATGTACTCTTACACGAAAATTGTTAGTATTAGTACTGAGCATATTTAATTGTTAGTGGTTTTTAATATAGAAAATAAAATTTAGTATAAATCAACGCAAAAATTCTGAACTCAATCATCGGAAAACAAATGAATGGTATCTCCTAGAAATTTATTTATATTTGTCATTTGGACAATGAGAAAGATTAATAAAATGTATGATCATCTGACCTCAAACTTTCTTATCGTTTATTTCGCTTATACTCAGAATATGAATAACATTTTCGAGTTGAGAGGGGTATTATATTTCCTTAATGAGTTTAATACCCGGTGAGGGTATATTTTTAGTACTAATTAACCCTTTCGGGTCTGGTGCACTATTAATAGTACATGTCTTTAATGGAGTATTATTTTGTTCTAATAAATACTTTTGCTACCATTTACATGTAACAATGTTAGTATATGTCTATGCATTTACTAAATGACTTCATTTATGTTTTAGCATTTAGTAATAACAAAAATAATAATTATTTCTTTATTTCTCTATTTGCCGTTTACGACTCTTTTATTTTAAACATATATTTCACTCTTTAAATTTAAATAAAAGTTACTTTCCGGAAAGAATTGTTTGTAATAAAGCACAAACAGTATTAGAAAGTTGTAATGTAAGTTAAATTTTATTTTAATGCAATATTTTTTAAACATCTGCAAAAAATTCTTCCTTAGCCTATTGTCATATGAATATTAGTTCAATAGTACGCAAAACAACAACATACGTTATGTTTCAGCCAATGAAGTATTTGTTAAACACTAATTAATCGATATGGATAGCTAGTGTTAAAGTTATTAACGTAAAAGTAATTTTTTCTAAAAACTAAAAAAAAAAAAAAAAAAAAATCGGACCCGAAAGGGTTAAATATCAAGAAGTAGCACCTTTAAATTAGTTAGGGGATCTTAAAACGCTATCGCTAAAATAACGGCATTTTCATATTAAATAAACAAAGCAATTCCAGACAATAAAAATCACATTTTTGTGTACATCTATTTTCAGTTGTCGTATGTCAAACTTTGTAGATATCGAATTTACTCGAAATTATAACACACTTTTTATCTCCAAAATCGATCTGATTTAAATGTGTGCACTTAAAAACGGAATGTGATGTCATTTCGCAATATTTTAAAACTAAATGTTCGCGAAGTATGAATATAATGGAAAATTTATTTAAACCTGACTGTCTACTTTTCTTTTTATTATAAATATTTTTGTGAAATTTCGAAACTTTATCAATATTAAATTTTCAAAAATCCTTGTTAATATGGAAATGATTATTGCATATATTTTTGGTCATGATTATATTAAATTTTCCAAGATTAATACATTTTTTTTATTTTTTCAGACTTTTTTTATTTTCTTTTTTTAATAGGATTCGTAAAGGTCTTAACTACTAGTTGATTTAAGTAATAATTTCTAAACAAACAACTGATTAACAACTGAATGCGCTGAAAAAAACTACTCGAACACATTTCTATGAAATCGTGGAAGCCGAAAGAAATTTTTTATAATAATTTCTTTAAAATACATTATAGTTGCTGACGTTTCTATATATAAAGAGACCTGTTTGGAATAGTTCTTTGGATGTTTCCGTTTATCGTTAGATTATATTCCTGTAGATTAGAAATAAAAGCAAGAAAGAAAAATAAGCGTCAAGCATAGATTGTAAAGCACTTTTCAACACATTCAGAATGTGTAACAAAACTTAACAGTGTAAAAAATTAGAATATTACATCTCATTTCATCATATGAAAATGTGTAACTCATTTCAAAACCAATATTCAGCTATTCCCATCAGCAATGAGAAAGTTATCCGAATTTTTTACTAAGCCCTGTATTAATATAGAGATTTGAATCTGTTATATAAATATCTATTATACAACGCGTAGCTAATTTTAAAACGTATTCTCCAGCAATTATTACGCAAAAGTAATACTATAAACGATTTCTTTTAAGTCGTTGTAAATTAATTTTAACAATGCTATGAATTCTCTGTTTTAAGTTGATCGTAGAGAAATGCAGTGATTTATATCAATTTAAATACATATGAAATATCGTAATGTCATTAAAATATTCGCCAAACGATTTTTCCCCATATACCATGATGTAATCGAATTCTTTTAAATGTCCCTGTAAATGCAACATTAATCATACGTACATCATAAGCAATACTAAATATCCTTTAATGACACGAAATAAGTTTTTTCAATTACATGAAAATCGTAGTATATTAACGGGTGTTAGAGCGTGGACAGATGGACAGATGAACAGACAATCCGAATGCATAAGCACTTTTAACTTTATTGAAAAATGCTAAAAATCATACCATTGCTAATAAAGAAATGTAAAATGCCACATCAAACTAATAAATAAATTTAAATAAATAAATTAAATTAAATTCATAAACAAACATTTTAAAATCTTTAAACTTTAAAAAAAAATTTCAATGTTCGGTGAAACTTTTTTTTTAACAGCATAGCTGAGAAACATTAATGTTATTATACATTTACAAGATCTACACTGTTTCAGAATAATTTAAATTCTAGTATTGATTATTTTCAGAAATTAGAAACAAATCTAAAATTAGCATAATATATTTTTTATTGTATTAAATAAAGTTCGATTAAAGATGTCCTCATCTTTGCACGATTAATACCTACGATGAACTTGTCGCGTAACGTAAAACTCGGGGAGTAATTCCTTTTAAACATGTATAAGAATATATGAAGATTAAAAAAGGGAAAATGACTAAAATGTCAAACCTTATAATGATCTACTAGCGAAAAAAAAGGATGGCGTAAATGCGTTAAAAGTGCATAATTTTCATTGTTTTGCGTCAGTTTTGGGTTTTACTTACGGTGATAGGTGTTATTCATGATGTTGGATTATATGCACGCTCTAGGGGAAGTGGCTCCCTCACGATTTTGCCGACGGCTGCGATTGGGTTCGAGCACAGCACCTCCCGTCTACCAACATGGGGAGCACAACCTCTCACAAATTGGTGGTGCTGGGTTTTACCTAAATTACGTTATAATAAAAACATGTAAACTGAGATCGCGTACAGCGATTGATATCCGTATGCGATATTTTTTTTCTTTTATATAAACATTTCAAATTGCTAAAAACAATTTTTATTAAAATACAGAAATACATAAATTAAAATACTAAACTTTAAAAAATGTTATAAACGGCTTTTAAAAAAATTTTAAACATGTAATTATTTGAAACATTTTATTATATACATAAGTGTAGTATTAGTTTGCTAAGAGCAAAATTACTTATGAATATTTCTTAATTAAAAGCAAAAAAAAAAAGTAAAAATTATAATCCACATTTCACTAAAAATTAAACATATTAAGAAATATACATTAATGTGCAGTTTTTTGAAAAAGTGTAATTTCTTTATATTAAAAAAAAAAAAAAAATTCTTAAGCAACTTCTATTTATTCCAATTACTTATCTCTAACAAAATTTCGAATTTTGTCGGCATTTTCGAGGACTTTATTTTATTTTAAGCTAAGTACACACTTCAAAATTGCTGAGTCAGTCGTTGAATTTTTTTCTATGGATACTTAATAAGTTTTCGCTTTCAAAAAGAAAAAAATACATATATCTTCTTGGGAAAACTGTAAAAAGTGATTATCTCTTTTTATATATTTTTTTAGTTTTTCTTTTTAGATTTGTAAAAGAAAAACACAGAATTTACTGATTATGACTCCAATAGATATTTTTTTGAATAATTCTCTCTTTATACTATATTAAAAGGTTTATTTTTTCGCTGTTGATTGTTTATGGATATATAAAAAATACGCTAAGAGATCTTATATGTATAATTAATTAAATATTTACACAAATATGTATCTGAAATTAAATTATATTGTATCAAATCATTTATTTAGCGTTTCAGTTCATTCTAGGGCTCAAAATCTCATGTTTTTAATGTTTAGTATTTAAAAAGTGAAAACGAAACTCTTGTGTCTCTCTGACTGTCTGTCACATCAGTTTTGCTCATAAACTATAGAACGTGGAACTTTCAAATTAGGGGAAGTAATAGAGACTATTGACCCACATAATTACAGATTTTTTAAACATTGACAAATATATTTAAGGAAAATGCAGAAAACTTTCGGAATTATATTTTTAAAGATATCGTTAAAAATGCAGAATAAGAAAATGTTCCACCCACCTATTTCTGGATCTACAGGAACTAAAATAAGGAAATAATTAGAGGTAGCTGATATTTAATTAAATTTTGCAGATAAACTATAGCGATTATCCTAGATTAAATTCTTTTTGAGAAACAAAAAACATTTTTCCGTTACACACAAATTTCAAGTTTTGGTAAAAGTGTTGAGGAGCGCTGGAGGCACCTGCCGTAATAGAATTACAAAAGCATTGCCGATAATGATTTTCGAAAAAATCATCAAAAATTATGTGAGATATTAATTCTTAAAGATACCTACGGTTTGGACATACATAGTGATAGGGACGGAATACTCTATATACTGTTGGCTTTTAAAGCCCAGATGAGAACTTTTAATGATATTTGCGCAATGCAATACCCGGCACTAGTACAAAAGCAGTAAACGTTAAATTGTTAAAAACAGACTAATTTAAATAGAACTAACCAATTATTGTAAAAAATATTTTCTTTGTTAAAATTTAAAATTTTCATTTGCCACCATTTTTAAAAGAAGAGTATTTTTTATGTTATTTTACCCAAGAAATTTGTCTTATGAAAAAGTAATAAAACTTCATATTTACTGTTGTAAAAGACGCTTTCTTGCCAGTGTCTACTTATCTATAAATTTGCCCCTGGGTGTTAAGGTGTTAAACAGATAAATACTATAGGATTCACGACTCGTTTGTATTGAATGGTTCTCTCACTATATCTCATGTTCTTTAACAGTTAATTAACACTAGAATGGCCACGAGCGGTGATTTTGGCTTGTACCATATAATATAGATTGATTCAAACCAGAAATTTTATTGTTAAAAAGTTTAGTTACATAAAGAAGAAAAATGTTAAATAAAAAAGTTAAACTATTTCAATAAACATTTTGGTGCAGTAATGGTAACTCGTAAGAAATTTCCTTCATTTTAGAGGAAAACAGAGGTCAGTGGGGGAAAAAAAGGATGTATGTGGGAAATTTCCAAGTTTTTGATATTCTTCTCTGTTAGCTTTTGTCTTAGGAGATTTCCCCCTAAATAAGTGGCATAACATTTCTGCTGGCAAAATTTACTGTGCGTATTACTTAACACTTTATAGCATGAAGGATTGATCATACATAAGCTGGATAATCATTGTTTTAACACGGGGAGAAGTCTTGGTGTTTTATAGACGTAACAATTAGATTAAGCCCTGAAATGTGCCCCTGACAGCATCTAGCATGTGATTTACGTACCTTTTCGCAGATTCCAAGTGACTCGAGAACATTTGCAGCAATGAGGCAATGAGGTCCTCATTAGCGTTATCTGGTGTATCATAGATAAGACATCTGGAACATTCAAAAGGGCATGACAATAACTTTCTAAATGCGACCAGATATATATTGATGTTGTTGGTGACACATTTGAGCACTTACTGTAGTTCTTATGTCAATAAAACACTTGTTTTAGTTTACTCCGCATTTGTTGTTTTTTGCAAAAAGATATTTCCGATCCCACATTGCTACACAAAAATTCTTCTAAATATGTACTTTTCCTTTTCTCAAAATTTACCCCATGATTCGGAAACATCCTATGTATGTATCGGGTGCGTCATAAATTCGTGCAAACTTCAAATATCCATAATAAAAAAAGTACTGCTCGAAAAAGTTTTCAGTTTACACGAGTGTGATCAGGCGGATTTTGGATTTTTTCCCATGTAAGGTACCCTGGGATAATAACGCCACGTTGAGGTTCTACCAATTTTCACGACTCAGTTTTAGATTGTATTTTTCAAACAAATATATGATTTCATTCAGCAACTCATTGACTATCTATATAAAAAAAATAATTTAACAGATATGGATTCATAAAATGTACTGGCGTGATTTCTTGACCAATGCTATTTGGCGTTATTACCCACCTATATGGGTAATAACGCCATGCAAACAAAACTATGAAATAAAATGGAATAATGGCATGTAGATTGCCCAATTCTAAAAATACAAACTCTACAAACTTAGAAATTGACAAATTGCATTCTAAGCTATTGAAAATGTTCATTTTTTTGTGAAAGTGTAAGAAAAATAAAGGTGTGGTGTGTGTGTGTCGGGGGGGGGGGGGGGGAGGATGAGGCAAAAGAATATCATACCGTGAGTTCCTTTTCGCTTAAAAGGACCGCTTAAATCGAATTATTAGAAACATTGCTTTAACTGTGTTTATTTGAATCAGTATTTAAGATGTAGCTCGGCCACTGTAGGGAATCAACCGGGGTATTAATGCCAAGGATTGGCGTTATTACCCCGTTATAGATATTGCGCTGTACATTTTAAATTACAAATTATCTCGAGAAGATATGCAAAATCTTCAGCAACATTTTGAAAGTCCATTAAATGTACTAAAAATTTATCTAATTTACAAAGTATTTCCGGATAAAAAAAATAATCTTCACATCACAAAACGTATCTCGCAAATTTTAGATTAAGCGTTAATTTTAGTTGCTTGTAAAACAATAAGACTTAAAAATGAAACAAATTAACTTGAAGCTGTTTTTTGCGATTTATATGACTCAAAACCCTTCTGCGCGGAGCACATTGGTGTCATTTACCAGATTATTTCATAATTATGCATAATATTAGCACTTGGCGTTATTATAGCAGACCACCTTATAATAAAAAACGATTCCAAAAGTAACCGAAAGAGGCCGCTCAGATGTCATACTGAGGCATTTTATGTAAATCAGTCAAGCAATAAAATAATTGACTAGAAATCAATTCGTCATTTGAACTTAGTAGCATGCCATCGTTACCAATTCAAACGCCGGAGTCCCTGCAATAATGGTGAATCTACAACTACTACATTGCAAAAGTTTCATTCGGGAAAAGGACTTAAGGTGCAGAAAAAGCCATATTTCACTGAATGGAATACTCAATATAATAAGGTGTTTTGAGAAAACGGAAAGTTTTTTATCGAATCGTCTACTTAGTGGCAGACCATCCATGAGCGCGGATCGCGTCCAAGTTGTAAAAAAATGTCATAGAAAAAATGGACGCCGAGACCTCAAGTGGAAGTAGCGGTATTTGTGAAGTTGGGTGAATAACGGGGATTCCGGAATCGTCGATCTGACGTATTCTGCGCGGAATCTTGGATCTGTGTATGTACAAAGTACAGACATTTCTCCAGTTATTACCGGCAGATACAGATAAAAGAGATACATGGGCACTGTTATAAATGGATTGTGACCCACAATAGTTGCTGAATGTCATGTAAGCTGATAAAGCACACTTTTCGCTGTATGGCGACGTCAATAGGAAAATAGTCGTATCTGGGCGACGTCAAACCCTCGTGATGTGATTGTCACTTCATCGCGTCTTTCACTTTTTTTTTAGCTTTGTCTTGAATGCTGCTAGAAAAAGCTGTACAATCACTGCATATGTACTGTATCTTTCGTTTTTGCGTGATCATGTTGAGATTGCAATGCAAGAAAGACATGCTATGGTCACCTTCACGCAAAATGGTGCTCCGGCCTACTTTGCTCGTTAATTCAACGCGTTCATATTGAACACTTTCACTCAAGGCTGAGTGATAAGTCGAGGTTGTAAGTTTGAGTGGTCCCACGATCTCCAGACTTGTCCTCAGCAGATTTTTAGTTGTGGGGATACTTAAAGTCTCGTGTATACTGGGGCTTCCCAGTCACTTTTATAGAGCAGAAAGACACCATTCCTCGAACAGTCGCGTCGGTGACATCAATGCCGACATACTCAGCTGTAACTGTTTTTTTTAATCATTTTTTATTATAAATGTAAAAAAAAATCCAAAGTACTTTTGATCATAATTGCAAAAACAGAAAATTTGTCTGATCATTTTTTTATTTTATATGGATTTTTAAAGTTTGCACGAATTTATGACGCATCTTGTATATGCAAATGTTTTTTTATGCTTATGCAAATACCCTGCAAAATGCTTTTTCTTTACTTTCTGCATCCCTGAAAATCCAGGCTTGATCCCTTAATACCATGTAATAGCTAAATTATTATTCTCTACAAAGAGAAATTTTGTTTCTGTTCTTAGTGATTCCTGTCCTCGAAATCCACTGTATTGCATTTTTTTTTTTTTTTTTTTTTTTTTTTAGAAAAATGCCATGCGCAGAAGTCTTTATGCTACGGAAATCCGCGATACAGATAAAATTTTAGTATTATTGCCGTAATTTTAGTACATTCTTTTGTAAACCTACAAATACATGTAGCTTTATAAAAAACTAGTTTTGTAAATTTACATTTTATTTTGCAAAGTGCATAGATAACGTTTTAGATTTCTGCAACTTTGCAACTGTAAAACCAGTGATTTTTTTTGGGGGGGAGGTACAAAACAACAAACTTTTTATTGTTAAAACAATATTTCATTATCGGATTCCTTTTTTCAGAAGATTTATTGAATTTTTTAATCCTGATTTCGCAGACACTGTGTAGCTATATATATATATATATATATATATATATATATTTGTCTCTTTGTCCCACTTTTCATGAAAGTGAACCTAGTAATACTAGTCTGGACGTATGTGGAGAACATTTGCCAGATAAAAAGATTTTGACCAAATCATTGCAACTCTTAGTACGTCACTTAACGCATATATATTTGGACGAATTCCCCGAGACTATTTAGACAAATGAACAAACTTTAGCTTGGTTATAATGGCAAACTCTCCAAATCTTTTTCGAAATTCTCTATATGAATTGCATTTAATGTAGCATAATGCATTTAGCCCGTCTGTCGCTAATAACTTGCAATGGCATACTATTATATTTGCTCAAAAATTTGCTCACATTTGTTATAAAATGTAAATTTCAGTTTATTTATATTACAAGTCGGGTTTCATGCATTTAAACGTTTTTTTAAATGTAGAATTAAATATTTTTTTCACACCGGAAAAACGAATAATGGAAACGCAACACAACTTCTTACACTGTAACCAAATATATAGTTTGTGACAATGGACCTGGCAACACTATTCTTATCGCACACACAGGGAATTAACTTAAAAAAAAGTTTTGACCAAATCATAGAAATCATTGTTTAAGAACGTGTTTAAAACTAGCTGAAGTAATTGTCTTTTCCGAGTTCAAAAAATAAACACTTCAAAACTTCATCAAAACTTCAACATGTAAATAATAGAAATCTTTCGAAATTTTTATAAAATATCATCTAGACCAAATAAATATTAATGCGATCGTCATTTTCTTTAAAAGCTTTCAATTTTAATTGAACAAAAAATCCGTAAATTTAAGATATAAATTCTGTATTTTTCAATCGAATTATATCTGAACATAATTTCTTATTGATAATAATAAATTTTTAAAAAATATTTTTTCAATTTTTTCTAAATGCAAAGTTGCGTATTTTTTCTCTCCTAAAAATCGAACGTTTGATGACATGCAAGTGAAACACATGACATTTGCCTATTGGCCAAGTATACAAAACAAATAAAAAATTACTGGGTAAAAGTATTCGAAAAAAAAAAATGTATTACTTGCAACTTTGCGGGATAAAAATGCATATTAGGGGTTGTGCAAGTATAACATTATCACTTTAGGGGGGGGGATCTGGCATAGTATATCGTAAGATATCTCTAGGGGGAGCAGGGTTTATTTTTGACATCGATATCATTTTTGTTCAACTCCCACTATTCTAATTTTATTTGTTATGTGTTTCGCGGTGAAAAATAGCATATTATCGTTTTTTTAGCATGTTATCTATTTTTATGAAAATACAAATTTATTATCAAAATCATTTAATTATTATAAAATTATTTAATTCTAAAATATTGAATACCCTAACGTTTGACATTCCTATTTTTCTACAGGTATATGTCTAATCACGGTTCGAGAAGCCATAGGTGAATTATATTTGAAAGGAAGCTTGTATTACTAATAAATAAAAGAAAAAGTAAAGCAATGTTATCCACTTGTTTTGCTTGTAAGATTTTCTATCTGTCCCCCCTTCTCGATCCTTCGTTTGGGGCAAGTGCAACAGGAATTTATTACTATTGAAAGATTATGTAAGAAAAAGCTATTATAAAGTACTTTTATATAGTAATTATTTATTTTAAGTGTTTCCTGATATAAAGTTTTTTCATGTACAAAATGATATTTTATCGAATTCTCTTCATTCGAATCATAAAAGAATGCAAAAATTAAATGCAACTAGTTTTATATATCGCTTCGAATAAAAGAAATAAATAAAAAGAAATTAATAAGAAAAAGAAAACGATATCATTACCGGGGATGAGTATTCGAGGAATGATTACGTATGATATCGGAAAGGGAGGAGGTTGTCCAAAATTACCAAAAACTTGATAACATTATATTTGCAAAGCCACTTAACAAGCACTGAAAAGACTTATTAAGAGTTTTAGAGCCGGCCGACGGTACGGCGCAGCGAATAATTTAATAAAGACTGGCTTTCTTATCATCTGCCGTCCCAACATCTCCCTGTCTTTAAACCTCTAATTATGGTACTGCTTAGAAAAACTCATTTACGAACAATCTAGTTTAAACTAGCTTTATTCTTCCAAATATAATAAATTGAAAATCTAATTAATATAAATCTACAGAAAATGTGAAAGAATTATTCATTTGATTAAGTGCATAAATGTCATCTTAATTATATTTAATCGCTTTTAGCTTTATTGCCTGGAAACCTTAATCAAAATTTCATTATTAATCCTTCAATAATTCATCCTGTTTTGATTAGTAAATATACATAAAATATTATTCTGTAAGCTAGAATCTATTTAATTTCTATGAATTATTCAAGTTAATTTGAACGAAAGAAATTTCCAATGGAAGGATAATCCCACGAATTTAATGACTACACTTGTGTGATAATAATTTTTGAGATGAATTAAAACTTAATGAATGAAAAAGGAGGGATTATTTAAAATTACGGAAACGTTGTGTATTTAGTTGTAAAAATAAAATTATTTTGTACAAAATCAAGTAAAATTAAATTTTCTCCTAATTGAAGGTTTGACGATATGCTAGTGAAATACACCATACTGGCCAATAGGAATATATAGATTTATCTTATTGCTATAAACTGATAAATAAAACAATTTGAAAAATACTGGATACATATATTACCTACAAATCTGCATAGGATTTAAAAATGCATAATTATAAGTATTGGAAACACCTATTAAAAGTAAGTTTTACAGATGGTCGGTGGTATGACGCGGTGAATGACTTAATAAAGACTGTGTGTATTATAATCTGCTGTCCCAGTATCTTTCTACTTTTATACCTCTAGTTATGGCACTAATTAGAAAGCTTAATTTATTAAAAATCTAGTTTAAACTAGCTTTATTCATTCAAATGTAATAAATTGAAAGTTTAATTAATATAAATCTATAGAAAATGTGAAAGAATTATTCATTTGATTAAGTGCATAAATGCAATCTTAATTATATTTAATCGCTTTTAGCTTTATTACCTGGAAACCTTAACCAAAATTTCATTATTAATCCTTCAATAATTCATCCTGTTTTGATTAGTAAATATACATAAAACTTTATTCTGTAAGCTGGTATCTATTTAATTTCTATAAATTATTCAAGTTTACTTAAACGGAAGAAATTTACAATGGAAGGATAATCCCGCGAATTTAATGACTAAAGTTGTGTGATAATAATTTTCGAGATGAATTAAAACTTAATGAATGAAAAGGGGTGATTATTTAAAATTACGGAAAGATTGTATGTTTAGAAGCAAAAATAAAATTATTCTTTATATTATATAGGTCTGTTTTTAGAATAATATTTTCCACGTACTTAGAAACAAATGAGCAGACAAAAACATAATGACTGATGGGATTTATACAGAACTAGATCTTTCTTTATCTCCAGATAAAAGATAAAAACAGAATTTTTAATAGTATCTTTATTTGTCGGTCTCCGCAATTTAATTGTTATCGATATTTCAATCTGGGTTACTTCGACCATTTCCGTGTTTTATCTATCAGTAGGAATGTCTGTATAAATAACTTTCCCCTCCACCCCCCCCCTGCACGTAATCTATTGGAATCTCCTTTCAAAATGATTGTTGCATTGTTGCGTCAATCATTCATCATTTATTCATTTTTCAATTTCATACTTGTGTCGATAAATATAAAATCTGCTTTTACAATTTTTTTTTTTTTTTTTTTTTTTTTTTTTTTTTTTTTTTTTTTGTTGCTTTAAAATACTTTGTTGCATCACATGAAGATCTTTCTTTAAGAAAATTGACTTACTAATTACGCTACAAATCTAAAAAATTATTAGCGAAAAAAATTACCGATTTCCCCTTTACCTAGCAAGTTTCCTTCCATGTGTGCCCTTCCATGCTGTTTCAACTTATGTATTTCATTTTGTTCTTAGCCGTGCAATTTACGAATGAATTTTAATTTTTCTGCCCTTTGATTAATGTTCGTTGCTCAACATGTTTTTCCAGACAAATTAAAAAGCTTAAGAATATTATTATATATTCAGATTAATAATTAAGTTAGAAGTTTTAGATTGTTTCCAGATAGAATAAAATGTGCTAGGCATCATGAGAAATATTTATAAATTATCCAAATCAGCAGTGCCATTTCTCTCGAAATGTTGTAACTGTTTTTAATGTGCAAACATTGGAGTTCAAGCGCTGGTTTTCTTAAAAAACCGTATAATTCTTTAATTCAACGAATATACATTATGCCCAGTAAAATCGAGTCTCACACTGTAACTCCGGAACGACTGCTGTTAAATTCATAAAAGTAGTATGTAGGCATATTAAGATAACCATACTCTTCTGAATACAACCACTTACGGCTCAACCTGAAAAAGACTTGGAAGTTAGCATTTTAAATTTGAAAACGGAAAGGGATAGGGAAAAAAAGGTATTTACCAAGTTGTAGACAATCATATCTTTAGATCGAAAAGACACCTTGTAAACATTTATGCGAAGAATAAAACGATTAAAATGCGCATTTGTTTATTCAGTATTTTCTATTTTATAACGTGACAAAAGACCTTAGGTAAAAAAAAATTATAACATTATATTTTATTTGGTGTGTTCAAAGTTCTTACTTTTATCTGCAGTGCACGTTTGGATGCACATTTGTCCGAAAAATAATCATTTCTTCTTCCGTGCAAGTTTTATGACAACATAGTGCAGGAAATCAATAAAAAGCAAATTCGCGTTTTAACCGTTCTGTTCTTCATATTAATGTCCATAAAGTGTATTTTAGTAATACAGCAATGATTC
This sequence comes from Maratus speculifer, assembly GCA_964019185.1. Lineage (NCBI taxonomy): Eukaryota > Metazoa > Arthropoda > Arachnida > Araneae > Salticidae > Maratus > Maratus speculifer. The sequence goes on from OZ025295.1 coordinate 142,744,896, forward strand.
TCTACAATTTTGTTTATAAATTTTTTCCGTATCTATTATCGTTTCGAGATAGGAATACTAACTCCACAGTTTTCCACCAAGTGGCTTCAAAATCGATTCCGTTCAGCAGCGCACAGCTATTTTATTATATATGGACATAACTTTTATAAATTCAGCAGCAGCCTTTCCGAAGTTATGACTGTGGTAAAAGAATTTATTTGGCATTCTCTATATATTTCTTTTAATGTAAGATTAAAAAAATCTTTTACTAATCTGGAAGCTACCCCATAGTGTAAAAATAAAAAAATTCTAAGCAAGCAGCATTTGAAAGAATATATTGAAATACGTTTGCTCATATATATGCATTATTTGTCCTCGTTTGCATATTATAGCGATATGCAGATTAACACAAATACGTGAACGGATATTGAAAATTTATATTTTCCAAAACTATTACACATCTTATAATAAATGATATATGAAAATAAAAAGGACCATTCCATGTTTTTTTTGTTTTTTTTTCGGTTACAAATGTTTGGTCTGCGAACTTGGAAATCCGATATTAGCAGTTGGTTTGGTTTTACCATTGTGTTTCTCTGTACCCAAAGTTATGAAAACATGGAGAATTGGGAGCAGACAAATGCAATCGTAAACCTATGAATCAATCATTAAAATTGGGTTTTCAGTAATTCTCCACCAAGATACGACTTCGCAGACCGAATGTGGTTTCAAATACGAATGAAATTTTAATCAGTTGTTAACTCGATGAGGTGATTTTTCTCTGCTGCAGCCTCCCGCTTTAACGGTTTTACATTGAAAATCTGGGTTCAAAGGTGAATAAATTCACGTGTCATTAACAAGTTACCCCAAGAAATTCTAATTGATAAGAATGAAAGCTATTACTGTTTTACCATGAACTATTTTACTATCTCGCTGAGAGAGAGCCTTCCGTTCTTAGCGGTGCATGTTTTAATTTGCAAAATCTAAAACTTTAAAGCTCGGTAATGAGATGACGTGGGCAAATATTTCATGCATCTAAATCTTGTTTCAGTGTTCCTCTTCGATAGCTATTTATTTATAACTTATTTCATCATTGCACTATTGGGGTAATTTCCAGGTGAGAAAAACAAACGATTTCAACAATTAGTTAAGATGCTAAAATATTTTATAAAAAAATTTAAACTTACCATAAACAATCATGCTATCTTCAGCGGAATCGGAACCTTCCAAAGATTGAACTTGGCAAGAATATCTGCCACTTAGTTCTGTTGTTGGTCTCTGAATATTGAGCGCTCTCGATCTCGTGTATTCATTTCCGGACGGTATTTCATAGTCCTCGTTTACCCTGAACTTTTCAGAGTGCTGTTTGCTGTCTAACTCTGGAATCCACTGGTAAACTGGATTGGGATCGTCTTCATGAAACCACTTCACTACGAGCTTTTTCACTTCTCTGATACTGTACGTGTATTCACAGTCGAGGAGCACAGATTCTTCGCTGCCGTTGGGGACGAATTTGGGAATGCTAAGACGAGTGATTTCCAAGCATAGGCATTCTGTAAAAGATAATGAATCAACATTAATATAAAAATATATAAAATATTCGCATTTTTATATGTATTTTTTTTATTATTGAGAGAAACCACAACAAGTAAAGATTATGTGGGGGTTATTCCTTCGACTTTGTGCACTGCAAAAAATGAGAACTCAAAATTGGGTAAATGTATCTAATTTTAACTCTCAAATGACTTGATCATTTGATTCTCAAAATAACTCCGTAAAAAAGCTTTATCTAAATTTATTTTTGATTTATTAATTTTTTGTAATTTTTTATGCTTTTTTGTCATTATGATTACAAAGATAGTCCATTTCTGGAGATTAAACATGAACCATTCAGAAAACGAATAAAAACTGGACAGCACAAGGTTTCAGATATTCCTATTCCCGACCAACAGAAACAATAATTTTGCAAATGATTAGTAAACATTAATGTTAAAAGTTATGAAATATTCATAATTTTTTAACTATTGCAAGAAATAAAACTAACAACAAAGATTATGTGTGGTGACCCATGAGAATTTCTACCCCCTCCCCCCCCCCCCAAAAAAAAAAAAAAAAAAAAAAAAAGAAAAAAAGAGTATTTAAAATTGAGCAAAAAGTACTTGATTTTAAAGATTATGACATTCTTAAAATAGCTCCAATCCAGATGTATTCATAATTGAGAAACCCATGCATTCCTTTTATATTCCATGGTTTTGTTCGAATATGAATCACTATGCACTGCTACCCTGAACCTACAAATGAAAGTAAAAATGTTCTGACATTTCGTTTTCATTAAAAATTATTCACAAGAAACATTTAACTAAGCTATATATTTAAAAAACCAGTTTTTTGCGTATTTTTTTATGAAATCGGTTTTGATAATTTTTTTTTAAACGAAAGTAATTTATTTGCAGTTATGCCCACACTCGCTATTATATAAAATATTTCCCTTTTATTTTTATTTTAAATGTTGTTTTATAGAATTCCTTCGCGTTGGTGACAATCAGATTAATTTCGTTTTAGAAGACATAAAAATAAATAATTTTACCCACCATATCATTACGGACACCTTTGTGGTATTAGATAACAACAAAAGACTGTTTAAAAACTCTTGAACAAAAAATGATGCCACGATTTAAAATAATACATTTTTACTCATAATGTTGTTACTATTTAGTACTGTTTTCATTCCGCTGGTATTGAGATTGAGACGTTCTTATCAGAAGACATTAGTGGTGAAAATGATGTCATAGTAAAAATAAAAATGTGCAGTTCTACATGCAAAATTGTAACGTTAAAAAGTGGCAATAAATTTGTAATTATTAGGAGTCTATTACACGTTAAAATATTTTTAAAATAGTAAATATGAATCTGAAGTGTATCCATGAATATTTTGCGACGGCGAAAAAAGGTGTTATTTCTAAATTTCGTTTAAAAAAATTAAGATTGTGTCTTAGCGGAGAAATTTTCGTATATTTTTCCATACGTAATGCCAAAGATTAAAACCTCATTCAATACATTCATAATTTCACTACCTTAAACCTTGGAGGAAAGAAATAGATGGAGGTGCATTATGCCATAAAATAGGTTTGTAATATGGTGCGCATTATCGCTGAAATTTAAATACCCTTATTAGTCCCAAACAAAACAATCACGTGCAACAGGTACCAAATTATTTGACATGAATCGTACATTTTTTCTCTAAATGAAAATTATCTAATTATATATAATTCATTTTAAAGCAGCATTTCATTATTTATTAATTATACCTGCATTACTAAAAGTTTTTTTTTTTTTTTTTTTTTTTTTTTTTTTTTTTTTTTTTTTTTTTGCGAAAGTACGTGGGTTTAATATAGAAACTTTCAGGATTACATATTTGGTGTCACCATACTTCATCTCTATTCTTTCTTTCTACTTTATGATCTTAAATTCAAATTACCGATGACGTATAGCAGTAAATCTTAATTTTAAAAAATAATTTGAAAAGTTAAAATTAACGTTAGATAAAAATAACATTTGCTTAAAGAGAATTAGGAGAGCAAATATACAATGTTAAAAATTTCTGTAAAAATACAGCATTCAATCAAGTTTCTCCGACTCATTTTACAGACATTTCTCTTATATTATATCTAATTCTCCGTAGGGACTTCCGTGTCTTTATTTAAAGATTTTTTTTTTGTTGTTAAACCTTGTCATTCAATGTACATACTTTTAAAATAATTTTGCAATTTTATTAGAAATTTTAATGAAAAAAATCTAGTTAATTTTTATTTTATTTTAATTTAAAGTAATTTAGAAAAAGAATAGTTATCTCCTCGGAATAAGTGAGGATTTATATAGATTTACAATTTTTCCTTCACCATATGCCCAAAGTTTGGTAATATTAAAAGTAAACTACACAGCATTACTTTAAAGGCGTTATAATTATTACTATTGTCATATTTCTTTGTTAAATGCAATATAAAAAGTCCTTCCGGCAATGCCGAGAGGAAGAGGTAGCTTTCATATACTTATTTATTTATTTTAAATTCAGTTATATAAATTAAATATACGAAGCTCAAAGTAGTGGGACACAATTAAATAAAATCAGATCGTTTCAAAATGTCAGCCATAAGAAAAATTCAAAGTGCTATAACTCAATCCTTTTTTAAGATATAGGCAAAGTAAAAAGTGTTCTAGAATCTGTGTTTTAGGATCTAACACATAAAATAAAAATATTTTTCAACTTTTAATTTTTTCGCATTAATTTTTAAATTTTAAAATTTAAATTTTTTTAAATGGCTGCCATTTTGAAACAAGATGGCGGATGGTGCTGGCCAACGAACTCGGTCGAGATATTTGTATGTACTATGTACATACTAAGTTTCATTCAAATCGGTTCATAAATACGTTAGTTATAGCATGACAAAAATCTGATCGTTTCAAAATGTCATCCATAAGAAAAATTCAAAGTGTTGTAACTCAGTCATTTTTTAAGATATAGACAAAATAAAAATTGTTCTGGAATTGGTGTTTTAAGATCTAAAACATAAATTAAAAATATTTTTCAACTTTTATTTTTTTCGCATTTAATTTTAAATTTTAAATTTTAAAATTTTTTTTAAATGGCCGCCTATTTGAAACAAGATGGCGGATGGTGCTGGCCAACAAACTCGGTCGGGATATTTGTATGTACTATATACATACCAAGTTTCATTCAAATCGGTTCATAAATTCGTTAGTTATAGTATGACAAAAATCAGATTGTTTCAAAATGTCAGCCATAGGAAAAATTGAACTCCGTCATTTTTTAAGATATAGACAAAATAAAAAGTGTTCTGGAATTGGTGTTTTAAGATCTAACATATAAATTAAAAATATTTTTCAACTTTTAATTTTTTCGTATTTAATTTTAAATTTTAATTTTTTTAAATTTTTTAAAATGACCGCCATTTTGAAATAAGATGGCGGATGATGCTGGCCAACGAACTCGGTTGAGACATTTGTATGTACTATGTACATACCAAGTTTCATTCAAATCGGTTCATAAATACGTTAGTTATCGCATGACAAAAATCAGATATATATATATATATATATATGTCAACATTTGAACGGAGGGTGGTTTTGGGGTCTGGGGGTCATGATCGGCGAAAATATACCAAATTTTTTTGGATGTGCTTTCCTCCGGACGGCTGCAATAGGTAGCTTTTTACTTTTTGTAATGAGCTACCTAAAATTATTATAAATTTCTAAAAATATATTATACAAAAACAATAAAGTAATGAAAACGTAAAAAATCACATTTAATTAATAAATAAAAATAGTCTGTTTATTTTTTCTTTATTTCTTACAAAAATTCTTTAAAAAAATAGTGCATTAAAATAATTAATAGTGCGCAAAAATTTCAAAAAATTTCTTTTTAGCATTACTATTACAAAAAATTAATTCGATTAAAATTTTTTTCAAGGAAAAAAATCCATGTAACAATCAAAAAATGAATAATATCCGAACATTACAAGGATTCAGATATGTCTAATTATCTCTAAACTGAAAGCAACAACCACTTTCCAAATGGTACAAAAAAATAAAAATACATAAATAAAAAAGAAAACATTGGATTATTCATTTAAGTGTTATGAGTCAACAAATATCGAAAAAGAAAACTCGCATCGTATAATTTGTTTCCATGAAAATCGGTTAATAATACCGCATCACAAATATCAAAGTCTAGCAAACCTGATAATGTAGATAATGATTCAAACTTTCCATAGTTATAATATCCAGTTTCAGATTAAATCATATTATTTCCGTAATACTGGATTTAATATAAATAATCGTAATAAATTTTGTATTTATACATTTTTGCATTATAGTCCAATACTTGTTGTACTAAGAATTTTATATTTATAATACAAACTCATCGCATTGGCCTCCTTTAGTGTACTTTTTCCGATTTATTTTTTTAGTTAAATAATAATAATAATAATAATAATATATAATAAAAAAAAAGATTTGAAATACTACTTTAGGCACAAAAATATTTAAATGAATCCCTATTTCGAGATATAAATTTATTGATATAAACGAGATAAACGTACGCATATTTTTCCATATGATCTCCCCTTTTTTTCCGTTCACATGTCTAAATTAAAATAATCATTCATAAACCAATACACGAAGACCTTTAAAACTTCCGAAAATAAACCCGCCTTCTTTTGCGTGAGATTCTAATGTCGCCACATCATCTCTTTTACAACCCAGACTCTTACGACTCTTACATATCCCCATGCAGCGGATGGGCTTGAGCTGTTGCTATTTTTGTTTTTGGCAAGTTCGTCACAATTTGAATGATGTCGCTTCCCATCCTGATATAGCAGCGGCAGCTGCAATATTCTTGTTTGTGTCATCACCCCCCCCCCTCAACCCAGTCGCCTCTAAACTTGCACATTAATCGCTGCTCTTGAAATATTTTTAAAGGCACGAAAAATATGAAAAGTTGTTTCTTTTCACTCATATAGATAATAGAGCACTTCAAAGGTTTTTTTTGCGATGCTAAATTTTAGGCTCTGAGATGAGTGTAGGTCAATGACATAACAGTAAATGAGAGGTGTCAAGGTGATGATGTGAGACTTAAAACAAAACGAAGATGTTTTTATCTATGCAAAGGAATGACATTATTTTTAAAAAATATGCCTGACAGAAATACATTTAACGAAAAATGCTAGTAAAGCACGGAGATAGTTATGAATTTAAATATTATTCTGACGGAATAGCTTCTTTTAGAATTAAACTTTACTAATAAACTTGAAATATTTTTCTTAAATTATTTTAAGTTTTTGAAATATTATGAATTTTTTTCGAACGAAAATATAGTACACTCTCAATTAACCGGGATGGTTGTGAAATACGTCACCCGGATAAGCGACTATCTCGTTTAATTGAATGTGTGCGAATTTTGCGAAAGGTTTTAGAAAAAAATGTCAAATTATTATGTAATATGGCATTAATAATCTAATAAATACAAAAAAAAATTATATGTATATATTTTTTTTGTTTTTGACAAGTTCGTCACAATTTGAATGTTGTCGTTTCCTATTCTGATGTAGCTTTAGCAGCTGCAATATTCCTGTTTCTGTCATCACCCCCCCCCCCCCCCCCAAACCCAGTTGCCTCTAAACTCGCACATTAATTGCTGCTCTTGAAATATTTTTAAAGGCACGAAAATAAGAAAATGTTGTTTGTTTTTACTCATATACATTATAGAGCACTTCAAAGGTTTTTGAGTGTATGTCACTGGCATAACAGTAAATTAGAAGCATCAAGATGATGCTATGAAACGTAATAAAAACGAAGGTGTTTTTAGCTATTTGAACGTTGAAAAAGAATGTCATTATTTTTTGATAGAAATACTTTTAAAGAAAAATGGTAGTAAAAAATGAAAATCGTTCCTTTTAGAATTAAATGCTACATTTTAACCAGAAATATTTTTTTTATAAATTAATTTAAGCTTTTTGAAATATTTTGAATTTAATTTCTTGCACCAACAGATGCAGTATTCTTGTTTATGTCACCCCCCCCCCCCAGTCGCCTCTAAATTCGCACATTAATCGCTGCTCTTAAAAAAAATTTTTGAAGCACGAAAAATATGAAAATGGTGTTTGTTTTTACTCCTATAGGTAATAGAGCCCTTCAAAGGGGTTTATTTGTGCGAAATCTTAGGATCTGAGACAAGTGTATGTCGATGACATAACAGCAAAGGAGAGGTTAGAAGGTGATATTATGATACTTAATCAAAACGAATATGCTTTGAGCTATTTGTACGTTAAAAAAGAATTTCATTTCTTTTTGAGAAATATGCCTGATAGAAATACTTTTAAAGAAAAATGCTAGTAAAAAAGAAAATTAATTATGTAATTAAATATTATTCCGACACAATCGTTACTTTTAGAATTAAATGCTACATTTTATCCAGAAATATTTTTCATAAATTGCTTTGAGCTTTTTGAAATATTTTGATGTGCTATTCGAATTTAAAAATTTGAACTTATTGCAGCATTCTTGTTTAGATCAATCCCCCACCCCCGGTCGCCTCTAAACTCACACATTAATCGCTGTTCTTGAAAGATACGAAAAATATGAAAATGCTGCTTGTTTTTACTCATATAGATAATAGCACGTCAAACGCTTTTTTGCGGAGCGAAATTTTGGGCTCTCTGATGAGTGTATGCTAATGACATAACAGTAAAGGAGAGGTGTCAAGATGATGTTATGACACTTAATCAAAACGAATATGTTTTGATCTATCTGTACATTGTAAAAGATTGTCATTATTTTTTGAGAAATATGCCTGATTGAATACTTTTAACGAATAATGCTAGTGAAGAATGAAATTAATGATGCATTTAAATGTTATTATGACAGAATCGTTCCTATTAGAATTAAATACTACATTTTATCCCGAAATATTTTTCATTAATTGCTTTAAGCTTTTTGAAATGTTTTGAATTACTATTCGAACTTAAAAAATTAAATTTATTTCAGCATTCTTGTTTATATCACCCTCCCCCCGGTCACCTCTAAACTCGCACATTAATGGCTGCTCTTGAAATACTTTTTGAGGCACGAAAAATATGAAAATATTGTTTGTTTTTACTCATATAGATAATAGCACTTCAAAGCTTTTTGACGGTGCAAAATTTCAAGCGCTGTATGAAATTGAACCACAATAGAGGAGGGGCATCAAGGTGATGCTATGACATTTAATCAAAACGAAGGTGGTTTTAGTTATGTAAAAGAATGCCATTATTTTTGAAAAATATGCATAATAGAAATACTGGTAACGAAAAATGATAGCAAAGCATGAATTTATGCATATAAAATATTATTCTGAAAGAATAACTTCTTTTAAAATTTAGTGCTACATTTTAATAATGAACCTGAAAGGTTATTCATAAATAAATTTAAGCTTTTGAAATATTATGAATTACTATTCGAACTTAAAAACTAAAATACAGTAGTCTCTCGATTAACCAGGATGGTTGGGCAACACCTCGCCCGGATAAGCGACTATCTCGGTTAATCGAATGTGTGCTAATATTGTGAAAGATTTTAGAAAGAAATAGAAGATGTCAAATTATGAGATTTTACCTAACTATCGCGTGCCATAAAAAAAAAAAAAACATTTAATTGATTTAAATTATTTAACCAAAATTTCTGATCTTTTTTCTTTTTTTTTGGGGGGTGGGGGTTAAAACATGGGCATACATACAATATTGGAGTAATATTAATTTAAGTAATAAAATGATGAATGCGATTTCAGTTTTGCCAATTATTAATATGGGATTCAACTTAGTTGCTTTTAATGGAATTCAAGTCGTTTTCAAATATTTCAAATATTAAGATTTTCGTATCATTCTTTTTCGAAAATAATGACTTGGAAGAATAAATAAATGGAACAATTGTGAAAATTGTTATATCTATACCTAGTCGCTATAGTTTCATCATTGCCAATTTTACTTATAATGTTTGAGATTTTATATTTTATTTTCTCAAACATTACTCTAAATGTAATATCTTATTTGAACCCACATTCAAATAGTTTAGACATTCCATTTTTTACTTTCCAATTAAAAGACAAATAAATAAAAGTCCAGCTTGTATAGATTTGTTTACGTAGCATATTTAGTCGTTGTCTGGTCTGTCGGTGAGTCTGTTAATCTATATGCATTATAATAGCTCAAAAACTACAAAAACAAAACGCTTTCAAATTCCATGTAATGTATAAGCATTGCAGAACCCCCACGAATCATTTCGAATTTTATCATAGTAGCAACAAAACTTAAAAAAATATTAATAAAATTTTCTTCATTCTATTAAATCCTATCAAACGCAATTAATTTAATGATATCCCATGATAAATAATGGCTTTAGGATGCTATGATGATTATGTCCAATTTCAGATGAAGCCATATTACTCTTGTAATACTGGATTTAATATAAATAATCGTAATATATATATTTTTTAATTCATGCATTTTTGAATAAGAGAACAACAGCTGTTGCACAGCGAACTGAATATTTATAAAACTAGTTACAGTATGAACGCACCTCATCAGCCTGATATGGCGTATATTTTCCGACTTATTTATCAATCGCTGTTCTTGAAATATTTTTGAAGAGCGAAAAATATGAAAATTGTTTTTTTTTTCTTTTTTACTCATATCGACTTCAAAGCTTTTTGACGGTGCGAAGTTTCAGATGTTGAGAAGAGTGTAATATGTCATTGACACACAGCAGAGGAAGGGTTTCAAGGTGGTGTCATGTCACTTAATCAAAACGAAGGTGTTTTTAGCTATGTAAAGGAATGTCATTATTTTCTGAAAAATATGCCTGATAGAAATATTTTTAACGAAAAATGCTGATAAAGCATGTAATTGTACATTTAAATATTATTGTGACAGAATATCTTATTTTAGAATTGAATATTATATATTACTAAAAAACCTGAAATATTTTTTTGTAAATTACTTTAAGTTTTCAAATATTTTGAATTACTATTCGAAATTAATCCGGGAGGACGCGCTTTATTAAGGCTATGAATGGGTTTAACTTTGTCACCAATAAAATAAAATTATAACAGTCACTTTATTTAGACGGTGACAATTCTTACAAAATTTGAGATAAAATAACTTGAAGATTACTTTAAAACTATTTGGATGTGTCAATCCCAAAACTTTCTTCTATCTCATGTACATTTTAATATAAAAAAAAAAAAAAAAACGTGGTGACCCCAAAGTTACCCACTATCGAATTTCCTCGAACATTTAACCTAGCCTAATGAGATTATGGTATCCGAAAAGCCTAAAATGCAAACTTTAATTAATATTCTGAGAAAAAGAGCTTAATAGTGCCTCATGTTGGGCAATTTATACTAAAACCTAATAAGCATCTATTTATGTCAAGACCTAACAGAATCTGAAATTTGATGGAATTTCGTCCATTAGTTCTTGAGATATAGTTATAACAAAAAAATTGCAAAACGTTGCACAGCAATACCATATCTTGGACAATTTATGCCAAAACCTAAAAAAACGTCTAATTATGTTATGGTGTAAAAGAATCACAAGTTCGATGAAATTCTGTGCATTAGTTCTTGAGATATAGCTAGTTAAAATAAACCATGTAAAATATAGCACAGCAGCACCATCAGTTGAAGGATTTATAAAAAAAACGTAATTATCTTGTAATTATGTTATATGTCATTTTGTAACAAAATCTGAAGTTTGATGAAATTCTGTGCGTTGGTTGTTGAGATACAGCTATCGGAAAAATCGTGCAAAATGCAGTATAGCTGCACTACCTGTTGCAAGGTTACTACCAAAGTGTAATCAGCGTCTAATTATATTATATATTCTAGTGTAACAGAATCTAAAATTTGATGAAGTTCTCTGCATTAGTTCTTGAGATATAGCTATCGCAAAAATCGTGCAAAATGTAGCATAGCTGCGCCACTTATAGGGCAATTCACACCAAAACCTTATCAACGGCTATGTATCTCAAGATATCGCGGAATCTGAAGTTTGGTGACATTCTGTGCATTAGTTCTTGAGATATAGCTATCATGAAAATCATGAAAAACGTGGCATAGCAGCGCCATCTGCTGACCAATTTACACCAAAACTCAATCAGCGTCTATGTATATCGAAGGGTCACAGAATCTGAAGTTTCATGAAATTCTGTGCATTAGTTCTTGAGATATAGCAATCTTGAAAATCATAAAAAACGTACTATAGCAGCGCTACCTGCAGGCCAATTTTCACCAAAAAACAATAGGCACTAATTCATATCAAGGTCTAACTGAATATAAAATTTTATGAAATTTCGAGCATTAGTTCTTGAGATAGAGCGCCCACAAATTTTTTGTCACATACAGACAGACACACAGACAGACAGACAGACAGACAGACAGACGGACAGACTCACAGACAGACAATTTCTAAAAATAGTCAAAACGTGTTCAGGACCTTCTAAAACGTATAAATCCGTCGAAAACCGGAAGTAAAAAATTTTCATGAATCCAATACTTTCTTCTTGTAAAGATAGAAGAAAGTAAAAAGTAGTGGTTACAATTGTACAAAACGTACGCATTCCGGGGTATTTTGGGCTCAGCGCGTATCCACCCGAGTTAAAAACTAAAACACAGCTTTTTGACGGCGCGAAATTTCAGGCGCTGATAAGAGTGTAATATGTCATTAACACACAGTAGAAATGGAATGTCAAGTTTATATTATGACAATTAATCAAAACTAAGGTGTTTTGAGCCATATGTACATTAGGGTGGAGCGAAAAAAATTTTTTTTTTGAAAATCAAAAACGGGTAGGTGCCAACAGTTGCCTTTATACTAGTACATCAACTGCGTGAAATTTTACCGCTGAAAAAAAATGGCTTGAGTCTGCGCTTTTACTCCAAAAATCGAAATTTTGGGTAAAATTTGTCATTTTTACTTACCCATCATACGTAGTATAGGGTAAGTCTTGCAATCGTTTTGAAAATCGAAAAAATTTTTTTGACGGATTTACACGTTTTAGATAGTGGATATTCCGAAAAACATATTTTTAGAAAAAAAAATTTGCCGTCCGTCTGTCTGTCTGTCTGTCTGTCTGTAAACGCTCTATCTCCCGAACGAATTGAGATAGAAACTTGAAATTTTGTATGTAGTTAGTATGTAAGAATGGGACGAACCCTATTTAATATCAGCAACCTCGATTATCCGGAACTATTTTTTTCGGACTCTCGAAAAATTCGTTCTGATGAAAGGTACATAAAAATTTTCGAATTTTTTTGTTCTAAGGAATGGACGTAAAAAGCAATAAAATAACACACATTTTGCATATAGAACGAAGTTAATCGGATTATTAGTTGCCGAGATATTTGTAATCCTGTTTTCCACATTCTTCGATTTTTCATGACCCTGTATTTCATTCAAATTTCAATTCGGAGGTATATTTTAATTGGAAATGAGACGCTTAATCCGATGCAGTTAATTGTTAGTTAATAGAGTTATTATTTTTGGAGTTATAAGGATATTTCTTTTACGCAGTTCGGTACTACTTGAGTAGTTTGGCGTTTTATATAATTTGTCGATATCGGTAATCAGCAGTTCTTTAATAGAGCATTACTATGTATATTAACAATATTTAAATTTTGTTTAGGAATTGCAATGCATTGTATAAATAGTTTTCACATGTTTTATTTTCATATACATATCCATGATGGGTAAGTATTACGGTGGCCCCCAACGACTAGTTTGACATTTTTTTAAAAAAAATTAAAAAATTCCTACAGAGCTGGTTAGTATTTAAAAGTGTTGCTTAGACCTTTATATTTATCTGCTTAACATATTTAAACTATAAAACAATATCTGTAGTCTGTATAATTGGAGAAATTCTGACAACTTTTTGTGAAAAATCAGCGTTAACCTCTCTATTGGAGCATACAACGAAATGTTCTTTTGAATGCATTTCTTACCTAGCTGCTTTCAAAACTACTGTGTATATAACTCATAGAGGTGGTTGCATTATCCCACACGTCTCAACCACCCAATCATCTAGGCTCTGTGTTTTATTTATGTATTGAATTGTTATTTTTTTCCTGAAGACGAGTAAAATTTTTCTATATATCAAAGTAATTTATCTCTTCTTTGTATTCTTAGACTTTGGATGATTTGAATCATGCTTGTGTCACCTGCTGCACGTATATTTTTATACCATGTATAACAGAAGAGAAGCTGAGTAATGTATCGAGTATGTTCTTAATTGAACCTAGTCAGCCGTCTATTATCTTCATTAAAATTTCATGCAATTAGTACATTATGATTGGAAGTTCTGTTATTACAACATTCTTTCAATCAATTACATTTTATATGCAATGATTTGCCTAAAAATTGATTGTATGAATTCAGTTTCTAGTATGCCATCATTTATTGAACCTATTACATTGAATATATGCTGAGAAGTTAGCTGTTTAATATTATGACGATCGTCACAGAGGATTGCAAACAAAATTTGCGTGTAAAACAACAATATTTCTAAAGAAGTTTTAGTATGCTTTATGTCGTTTCCTGTGTTGTTCCGTAGTCTCGTAATTTCTAATAAGATTTTAGATCTATTATTTAGGTGTGTAGTACATTTGGTATAAAACATCCCTCGGTATATACTTGGATTATAGATTTGGTGAGTGAACATATAGACGCTGATTGCCAATCTGTGCTTATTTAAAGCGGAAACTTTATGAGCTGTCTTTTCTGTGAAATGTTTTCTAAATTTCTATTCCCCATTCTTTGAAAAGTAGCTTTCCTTATGAATTAGCTTTGCAATCTCCGACAGAAATTTCTAGTCTGTTCTGAGTATCTTTTTCTCAATTTGAGAAAATAATTTCTCTATTTTATAAAAAAAAATTGCAATAGGAAGTGAATATTACGTAGCCAAAGATTTTCCTTATTGATCCAGTGAATCCATGTAGCTTAGAACGTTTTATATCGACTTCTCTAATAACTGACGCAGAGGAAATTCACTGGAGTTGAAGTAGCGAATGATTCAATATCATATAGATAATTCTAAGCTTACCCCATGCAAAATGGTTCACAGTGACAAATAAAATTCTCCTAATTTTAAATGAGCACTTATAGTCGATATCCGTCCATTCCCTCATAAAGCACAATGCATTATAAGTTTATGCCCAGGACATTTCACCATCAAATGTTGTCCACTCATAAAAAGGGGATCTAAAAGTTAATAGGAAATTAACTGGATACGAAAACACTTAGAAAACGGCATAAAACTAATGCAAAAAAAGTTATTTACAACAGCGGTTGCTTTACACATGGAGAACAAATTTCCATTGCAATTCTCGCTGACGATCACCATCACATTAAACAGCTCGCTTCTCAACTTATAAAAAATGCAAAAGTAAAATAAATGATGGCATACTTATAGTTGAACTATCTGAAATCATCTTTGAAGCAAATCATTACGTAAAAAAATACAATTGACTAAAAAAATGTTGTGGTAACAGAACTTTCAGTCATTATTCATCAACTGAATGTAAGTTTGATAAATATAATAGATGGCCGAATAGATCCCTTTAATAATATTCCCTTGCATTACTCTGCTTGTCATTTTTTTGTATAAACTGTAAAAATATACATGAAGATAGTTACATCAGCATGTCGATGCAAAGAACTGATGAACAAGGTGGAAGCATCGAAAACAAGCCAAATTTTTATAAAGAAAATCACAAATCAATGTATAAACAAAACACTTTTACTAAGATGATCGAATAGTTGGGCCGGATGGTATAGGAAATATAGCCACCTCCACGACGCATGTCCAAGGAAGTTTTGAAAACAAAAGCTGTATTAAAAACAACAATTCGTTACATGACCCAATAGAGTGGTAATGCTGTTTTCTTACTAAGAGTTGTCTATTTTGCTCCAGCTATAGGGAATAAACATATTGTTTTATAGTTTAAACATGTTAAGCAGATAAATATAAAGGTCTAAGCAACACTTTTAAATACTAACCAGCTCTGTAGAAATTTTTTAATTTTTTTGGAAAAATGTCAAAAAATGACAAATTTTACCCAAAATTTCGATTTTTGGAGTAAAAGCGCAGACTCAAGCCATTTTTTTTCAGCGGTAAAATTTCACGCAGTTGATGTACTAGTATAAAGGCAACTTTTGGCACCTACCCGTTTTTGATTTTCAAAAAAAAATTTTTTTCGCTCCACCCTAATGTACATTTTAAAGAAATGTCATTATTTTGAAAAATATGCGTGATAGAAATATTTTTAACGAAAAATACTAACGAAGCATAGAATAAAATATGAATTTAAATATTATTCTGAAAGAAAGCTCCTTTTAGAATTAAATGCTACATTTTATTTATAAATCTGAAATATCTTTCATAAATTGCTTTAAGCTGTTGAAATATTTTAAATTACTATTCGAACTTAAAAACTAAAACATAGTACTTCAAAGTTTTTTGACGGTGGAGAATTTCTAGGGCTGGGAAGAGTGTATCGTGTCCTTTACACACAGTAGAAGAGGTGTATCAAGGTGATGCTATAACACTTAATCAAAACGAAGATCTTTTTTTGGCTATTTGAACGTTGTAAAGGAATGCAATTAGTTTTCAGAAATATTCGTGATTGTAATACTTTTACCGCAAAATGCTAGTAAAGCATGGAAATAATTCTGCATTTAAATATTATTTGCACAGAATAGCTTCTTTTAGAATTAAAAGCTATATTTTACTAATAAATTTAAAATATTTTTTACGAATTACTTTAATCTTTTAAATTATTTTGAATTACTATTCAAACTTAAAATCTAAAATACAGCACTTCAAAGCTTTTTGACGGTGCTAAATTTCAGGCACCGGGATAATCGTAACGTGTCATTGACGCACAGTAGAGGCAATATTATGGTAATATTATGACACTTAATTAAAACGAAGGTATTTTTAGCTATATGTACATTGTCATTTCGTAAAATACGCGTGATCGAAATAGTTTTAAGGAAAAATGCTAGTAAACATGGAATTAATTTTGCATTACAATATTTTTTTAACAATTTAACTTCTTTTAGAATTAAATGCTAACTATCTAACCAGAAATATTTTTTCATAAATTACTTTAAGGTTTTGAAATATTTTAAATTGCGGTTCTAACTTAAAAACTAAAGTACAGTGCTTCAAAGCTTTTTGACGGTGTGAAATTTCAGGCGTGGAGAAGAGTACATGTTATTGACAGGCAGTAGAGGAAGGGTGTCAAGGTGATGTTATGACACTTAATCAACACGAAGGTGTTCTAGCTATTTGTAAGTGGTAAAGGAATGTCAATATTTTTGAAAACTATGTCTGATAGAAATACTCTGAACAAAAAATTCTAGTAAAGCATATAATTATGCATTTAAATATTACTCTGACAGAATAGCTTCTCTTAGAATTAAATACTACATTTTGCTGATAAATGTGAAACATTTCTCATAAATTTCTTTAAGCTTTTGAAATATTTTGACGTGACAACGTCTTGTAAATTGGTTTGCCGGGAGACACTTCAAGAAACTGCGTTACGTTACGTTACGCTCCGCTCACGATACGCGCTCACTTTTCTCTTAACTTTTTCCGGTCACTTGTGGGACCATTTTCTGAATGTGAATGTGAATTCGCTGCAAGGAAGGGGCGGTGCTTAATAGGAATTTTAGATAGTATCAAACTAAGACGAAATACGTTATGTATTAGTTATTAGTATAAACTACAAAGAAAATAAGTGTAGTTTATTTCGTAATTCGGTGGTATATTATGGAAAACTAATGATATGTGACTAGTGAAAGCCATTTTACTTTAGTTATATTCTGCTCATTGAAAAATTCTTTAATATGCTGTTTACAAAATTCAACATTTGACATCAATAAACATGAAGTAAAATGTGTTTAACAAACACAGTATATTGCAAGTTATTGTATGTATATTTGTATATAAATACGTATGTATGTGTAAAGGTAAAAATAAAATTTTGTTAATATGAAATTCAGTGCGAGATTCTTTGTATAAATTAATGTTTTAAATATAATTCTTTGTATAAATAAATGTTTTAAATTGTTACTATTATTTCATCCTTCTTCCTACTATACTAATGAATATTCACATTAAAATTATTTTACAACTCAAAGTCGTTGTCACGTAAAACTTTCGCCCATATACCGACTTTACAGGCAACCAATTTTTTTTAATTTGACGCTTTTTAATCACTATTCGAACTTAAAAATTAAAATACAGCACCTTAATTAAGCCTTTTGACGTTGCGAAATTTCAGGCACTGGGAAGATTGTAATATGTCATTGACACACAGCAGAAAAGGTTGTGTCAGGGTGATGTTATGATACTTAATTAATACTTATTTGTTTTTAGCTATTTGTACGTCGTAAAGGAATACCATTATTTTTGAAAAATACGATCGATAGAAACACTTTTAACGAAAAATGCTATAAAAGCATGAAATTAATTATGCATTTAAAATATTATTCTGACAGAATAACATCTTTTAGAATTGAATGCTAAATTTTACTAATAAACCTGAAATATTTTTATAATTTTTTAAGCTTTTGAAATATTACGAATTACTATTCGAACTTAAAAACTAAAATTCATTAGACTCTTAAATAAACGGGAATGTCGGGAAATACCTCAATCAGATAAGAGACTATCTCGGTTAGTCGAATGTGTGCTAATTTTGTAAAAGATTTTAGAAAAAAAGATAGGAAATATCAAATTGTTACGTAATAGAGCTTAATAATTTCATTAAAAAGAAAAAAAAAAGATATATTTTTTTGTTTTAGTTTTTGGCAATTTTTTTTTTACAATTTGAATGCTGTCGCTTCCCATCCTGATACAGCAGCAGCAGCAGCAGCAAAATATTCTTGTTTGCGTCATCTCTCCCTCCACTCAAGGCGCCTCTAAACTCATACATTAATCAGAACTCTTCAAATATTTTTGAGGCACGAAAATCATGAAAACGTTTTTTTTTTCACTCACATAGCTAATTCAAAGCCTTTCGACGGTGCAAAATGTCAGGTTCCGTGAAGAGTGTAACATGACATTGACAAAACGTCACCTGAGAATAATAAAGTTCTATCTGCATTTTTGAAAAAATTGACTTATCGATATAGATAGGTTCTATTTGTATCTATGAAGGCACTTTTGCATCATAATGATGTTATATATAATTTACATGCGACCTTACAATCATAATAGGGCATTATTTTAATCCAGAAATGCCTTCTTAGATACAAATAGAATTTTATATATCGATAAGTCATTTTTTCAAAAACACAGATAGAACCTTATTATTCTCTTGTGACGACAAGCACAGGAAGGGTGTCAAGGTGATGTTAAGACACTTAAAACGTTTTTAGCTATTTATACGTTGTAAAGGAATGTCATTATTATTGCGAAAATGTGCGTGATAAAAATACTTTTAACAAAAAATGCTGATAAGGGGCTGTGCATAACAATATAATTTTAGGAGTTGAGGTGGGGTCTCATATACAATATCGTAAGATATCTCTAGGAGGAGGGAGATTGTCTTTTGAAATGAATATCATTTTTGATCCAATCAAAATTTTCTTTTATTACTTGTAACATGGTCTTTGGTTCAAAAAAGTTTTCTTTTTAAAAATATTTTATCTATTTTTATAAAAATGTAAAGTTTGCCTTAAAATCATTAAATTATAATATTTTTTTTAATTCTGAAGTATGGAATACTCCAACGTTTGACATTCCTATTCTTCTTCATACGTGAATGCATATATAATCACGGTTCACGAAACCATATGAGAAGTGCATTTAAAATAATTCTTGTATTTATTTACAAATAAGATAGAAAGTTTATTGCAAGCTTGTTCTGTTGATAAGAACTTCTATATGACCCCACACATCCTCCATTCGATTCATGTTCAGCAAGACTTTCTTACTGCTGAGTGCAGTAGGCAACAAAAAAGTATTAGAAAATACTCTTAAATTGTAACTGTTTATTTTAAGTGTTATTGATACGAAGTGATATTTTATTGACCTCTCTTCATTTGAATCAATAAAGTTAAAAAAAATTAACTGTAAATAGATTTGTATATCACTCCAGACAAAAGAAATAATTTCTAACATTTTTACGTTTTGATAACGATATCATTACCGAAGGGGAAGAGGGGTTCAACAGATAATAACGTATGACATCGAAAGGGCGGAAGGGGGTCTAAAATTATCAAAAAGATGTCAATGTTATATTTGCAGAGCCCTAAAGCATGAAATTAATTATGTATTTAAATATCTTGAATTACTGTTCGAACTTAAAAATTAAAATACAACACTTCAAAGCTTTTTGGGCCCCACCAGTGGCCGAGAGGTTCGGACCTCTCAACTGGTAGACGGCAGGTGCTGGGTTCGAACCCAATCGCGGCTGTCGGCCTAACTGTTTGGAGTTTTCCGTGATTTTCTTCGAACCTTGTGTAAATACGGGTTAGGTTCCCTTAGAAAGACCCCCACGGAGGGCACTCCCCCTGGTCCTATATCCCATTAGCGTAGATAATCGGACGACAAAAATCAACCAACCAATCAAAGCTTTATGACGGTGCGAAATTTCAGACGCTGAAAAGAGTGTAATATGTCATTGGCACAACAATAGAAATGAGAGGTCAAGGCGATGTTTTGACACTTAATCTTAAAGCATATAAATCATAAAATACCCATTTTTTGTTGTTGTTAAGTTTAATAAATGACAACATTGTTTTTTGCTGGATTTGTGTATTATTCCCCGATTGTGACGTCACATGCATGTTTTTCTATAGATAAACCTTAAGACTTGATTGTAAATTTGGATTTAATCAGCGGACGATAATGACGCCATTTAATAAAATAAAAACTTGTACTTTAAGTCCTATAACTAAAATACATTGTGTACTATCTATATTTATACATACATACATATATATATATATATATATATATATATATATATATATATATATATATATATATATATATATATATATATATATATATATATCTTCGTTGCGAGGTACAACTAAATTCTGAAAAAAGCAGAATTCCTGTTTTAGAGTAACGCATCTTTATTTAGTCTCACGAAATATAGCAATGCCAGGATATTACTAAAACCTTTTCTACTTACATTTTCTATATTACATTTTAGCTACTGATGCTCTAAAAATAAGAAACAGAATTTCTTCTAGATTCAATAAAGTTTTTATTCGTTTTTTCATAAATGAAAGAAATAAAAACGAAATGCAAACGTTCGTACCAAAAGCATGGTATGAATCCGATATGAATCTCTTACTAGGAGGCCAAGCTGCTGTGTGTATTTGAAATTTAATTTACAGAACATTCTCGGTTCCAGAACGAAATTTCGCATAGAATTCTGAACGAAATTTAAAATGTTTAGAAAAAATATTGGAAACCCAATTTGTTTTAAACTTCAAACTTAGTTACTGATATGATTGTTTTTTCATGCAATAAAATAAAATATGAAAAAAAAGTTTAAATGAAATCAGTTGCTTATTTTAATTGGAGTAAATGCAAAAGTTAATAAATTCACTTTTATTAA
This sequence comes from Maratus speculifer, assembly GCA_964019185.1. Taxonomy (NCBI): domain Eukaryota; kingdom Metazoa; phylum Arthropoda; class Arachnida; order Araneae; family Salticidae; genus Maratus; species Maratus speculifer. The sequence continues at coordinate 142,766,068 of OZ025295.1, forward strand.
ATATATTTATATACACTGGTGTCTAAAAGTTAAGCATAATTGGTAATTAAGTAAGTAATGAAAGAAATATAAATCGAAATGTGGTGTAACTCCAGGTGTGTAAACAAAATAGTAAGCGTCATATACATTCACGAAGAGTTTTCCCCGAAATCGAACAGGGGACCGTCAACAAATTGAGAAAGAACGAAGATCTTTTGGATAACCCTGTCAAGACTAATGTTGCAAAAGCCTTCAAACGGCACATTATGATTAAGTGGCTTATTGTAATGTACTGTGTTTATTTTTGTAAGGATAGCATTCATACTCGTAGAAAAATCAAGGTTTTTATAAAAAGTTTAAAAAGTTTTTATAAAAAGTTTTTTGCTTATAATTTGCAGAGTTCTTAATATAAAATAATGTTCTTTTCTGAAAATATGACAAACATCATTGTACACAATACCCTGTCATCAGAATTAAAAATAATAAAAATTGTATAAAAAATGAGTAGGTTTAGTAAATAATTTTTCATTGCGCATGCGTCAACGATATCAAAATTTCATTTGCATATTGTGTTAGCTAAATGTATAGAGCAACGTCTGTAAAAGTTTCAAAAACATAGCTTGAAAATTCTGAAAATTATCGTCTATAGAATCAACTCAAAATCCGTTATTCCTAAAAGGAAGCAAAATATCAGGGGTTTTATCCAAATACAGTTGTACATGCAATATTGTCTAGACACGAAACAATGGAATATGGATACAGCCCCTCATCTTTTTGCTTCCTTAGGGAATAAAATATTTTGATCTCATTCCATCAACGATAATTTTCAGAATTTTTAATCTATGTTTTTGAAACTTTCATAAAAGTTTCTCTACACATTTAACTAACATATTATGCAAATGAAATTTTAATAGCGTTCACGCATGCGCAGTAAAAAATTATTTAGTAAACCTGCTCATTTTTCATACAATTTTTATTATTTTTAAATTCTGATGACAGGGAATTGTGTACCATGATGTTTGTCATATTTTAAGAAAAGAACATTATTTTATATTAACCCTTTCACCGTCCAAAAGTTTTCATATATTTTCATAAGAATGTTTATAAATTGCAAGATATGTATATTAATTAATCACACTTTGATGCTATAATATCTTAATATTTTTGTCTACAGCCATTTAAACATGATTACTAGAAACGAAAAAAGCCGGGACAAACGGTTAAAGGGAAGACAAAAAACTTAGGACTGTTTTATAAAAACTTTAATTTCTCTACGAGTATGCATACTATCCTAATAAAAATAAACACAGTACATTACAATAAGCCACTTAATCATTTAATACAGTTTGAACGCTTTTACTATATTAGTTTTGCCAGGGTTATCCAAAAGATCTTCGTTTTTTTCAATTTGTTGACGGTCCCCTATTCGATTCCGGGGAAAACTCTTCACGAAAATATATGACGCGTGCTATTTTGTTTACGCACCTGGAGTTTCAGCACATTTCGATTTATATTTCTTACATTACTTACTTAATTACCAATTATGCTTAACTTCTGGACACCAGTGTATGTATATATATATATACCGTATTTTCGGGTGTATAGCCCGCACTCCTAAATCGGGCAGTGCAGTAAAAAAAGTTCGTGTATAAGCCGCGGAGATGCATCGGTGTATAGTCCGCGGGCTATACACCATTTACGAGAGAATATTTCGATCAGGTTTCGAAGTTAAAATCCATTACCGTAAAATCCCGTTAATCCCCCCTTTTCGATCAAACGTCCCCTCTCCACTTTATAAAAGATTTGAAATTTTCAAAAAATCCTGAGAAAGCGTCCTCCCTCTCAAAAAAATCGCTGGAAACGGATCGCTTGAGAACGGAAAGAATCATGATGAAATGAATGGTTCATGAATCTTTGATGAAATGTGCGTTTTTTCGAGATTTAATTGATTTCATGCTTTTTTTTTACAATTTTTTTCTTTTTTGCGTTTTTTCGACAGAATTTATGTCTTAAAAAAAAAAAAAAAAAAAAAAAAAAACGCAAATTTTTTCAAGTATGTCTTCAAGTATCAAAATTCATGATTCATTCAAAGATTCACGATTCATTCATTTTATCATGATTCATCCGTGCTAATTTTGTGAAACGAACGAGGAAAAGTCCCGTGTAAGCGCCTCCCTCTAATTATTTTACGATTTTTCGTCACGTTTTGGAGGGACGGATTAACGGTATTTTACGTATAAGTCGAAAAATTTTAGACAAAAAAGAATTTCAAAGTGAGGGGGGCTACTTATACGCGAGACCTCAAAAAAATCTAAATAAAATATAGGAAAATAGTTAGCTAGCGAATCGGTGCTGCAGCACCCCTTTGTGTTAGTAGAGTACAGAATCCAAAATCTGGAACCTTTTTTACCTTGACAATTCTGAGTTTATGATCATTTTTAGTTTTTTTCTGATAAAAATAATCTACCCTGCCCTGTTACAAAGAAGAAAAAAAAAGTGTGTTATTTATGTCATTTCGGCACGATTCATAGGAGTCGCTCTTTTTCGGAACGATTCTGAGACATTCTTCCTTTTCAGAGTCGTTTCATTACGGAACGAGTCAGAGGAATTGCTCCTTTTCGGATCGAATCCGAGGAATCGAAGCTTTTCGGATTTTCGGATCGATTCCGAGGATTCGAACCTTTAGTGAACCTTTCTAATATAGGACCGATTCCGTGATTTCGTTCCTTTACGGAATCGTTCCGAAAAGGACGGATTCTTTTTACAGACTGGAATCGTTCTTTTAGTTCCACTGCCAGAATCACTCCTTTTGAATCGTTCGTCAACAAATGACACATCTCTACTAAAAGACTGATTACAGTTAACGTTAAAACGACTTATTCAGCAAAAAGTAAGATTAAAATAAGTAACATGTTATACTGTTGTTTATATTCTCTCAAATCAAGAGCAGACTGCATTCGAGCGTCATTATTTCTCGCTGCCGGTTAGTGCAATACTTGGCGATTGTTGCGATAGTTCTTCCAAACCCTGAAATAATTGTATTTAAGCAGTAAAAAAAAAAAAAAGCCTTTACAAACATGAGAGAACTTTCTATATTTCGCGGCATAGTGAAAATAATATACAAATTCCGATGTTTTTTTCAAATTTTTTGAGGTTTAAAATTGTAGAAAAAATATCACGATTTCTAATTAAAAAAAAAAATTTGTATAACCCGCACCGTGTATAAGCCGCAGCGGATTTTTCGAAGGTTTTTTTTCTTGTATAAACCGCGGAATATACATCCGAAAATACGGTACTTATATTTAAAAACGAATGTGCTTTTATCATTGAAATTATTCATCAATAAGATTTAATTAATTTATCACAAATAAGTCAGTTATTTGAATACACTAAACTTCATTACACTTTAAAAAGTGATTTATTAAATTTTATGGATGCAGATATTATTATATTATCACTAAAATATATGTAGCTGTAATAAATTTTTTTTCATGGAGCTATTATAAACAATATTTAAGTTTCAGTATCCGTATTAATGTTACAAATTATAAAGCCATATGAATCATAAAATACCCGATTTAAATATTGGAGTTTCATAAATGACAATATCGTTTTTTGCTGGATTTGTATATTACTCCCCGATTGTGACGTCATATGCACATGGTCTGGTTTAAAACTTCACTGTAAAAAAAGAAAAAAAAAACGGACGATTTTTTGAAGATATACAGGCAATCAGAACGGAAGTTCAGTTCAATTCGTCCCAATTGCAGTACAAACTCTGCAAAATCGTACGTTTTCTTCTTTCTTTTTTTCTTTTCTTTCTTTTTTTTAAATTGTAAATGTGAATTTTTCAGCGGACGCCAATGACGCCATTTCACATTAAATAACTGTGCATACTTTCAGTCTGAAAACTGAAATATGTTTTGTACTATCTATCTATCTATCTATCTATCTATCTATCTATCTATATATATATATATATATATATATATATATATATACATATACATACATGTATTTTTTCATTTAGGTCTGACTAGATTTTGAAAAAAAAAGCAGAATTCCTGTTTTAGAATAACACACATTTATTTAGTCCCACGAAATAGAGCAATGCCAGGATATTACTAAAACCTTTTCTACTTACATTTTCTATATTACATTTTAGCTACTAATGCTCTAAAAATAAGAAACAGAATTTCTTCTAGATGCAATAAAGTTTTTATTCGTTTTTTCATAAATATAAGAAATAAAAACGAAATGCAAACGTTCGTTGCCAAAAGCATGGTATGAATCCGATATGAATCTCCTACTAAGAGGCCAGACTGCTGTGTGTATGTCAAATTTAATTTACAGAACATGCTCGGTTCCAGAATGAAATTTCGCATAGAATTCTGAACGAAATTTAAAATGTTTAGAAAAAATATTGGAAACTCATCTTAGTTACTGATTTGATTGTTTTTTCATGCAATAAATAAATAATAAAGTATGCAGAAAAAGTTAAATGAAATCAGTTGTTTATTTTAATTTGAGTAAATGCAAATAATTATTAAATTCATTTGTAATATATATTTAAATACATATGTTTTTTTTTAAAGTCAAGTGTACTATAATTTATATTACGAGATAAAATTTATGCATAAAATATTTAGTACTAAGAATTTACAATTAGGTTTATCTTGCTTAAAAGACTTGCTGATTTTTTTCATGTATTTCTGTTATTATACCATTGTTTGCCTTACCGTTAAAACCATTCTAAAATATATATATATATATATATATGTTTGTTTTCTTTCATTTACCTTTGGCTTTAAATGGTTTAATTAGTTTATTGCAAATAAATCAGTCATTTGAATAAACTAAAATTCATTACATTTTTACAAGTGATTTATTAAATTTTATTGATAGAGATATCATCAATAAATATATATATAGCTGCGATATGTGATATGCATATGCTTTTTTATAAAAATATAATTTACTAAATCAGATTTGTTTATCTGAACATATTACACTTTTGAAAATATTATTACTTATTTAAAATAATATATATAGATATTTTATTTTTCCAAAAAATCATAGATTTTAAAACGCGGCTCTTACAAGTACAACAGCCGACAGCGCAAAAAAATTAAGGTATAGAGCAGAAAAAAACTGTTTTTATGGAACAGTAGAAATAGGAGAATCTAATGACCGATGTCTACCGATAGTGAAGTGGTGCATAAACCAAAAATCAATACCACTAGTGGTTTACTCGTAGGTTTATCAGTGTGTTTGTCTTACAGTCAAAGGTTTGATTGTAAGACAAACGAAAGGAATGATTGTAGGGAACACATTAAAAAAAAAAGGGCATTATCTATAGGGAAAATACTTTAATGTATTTCAACTACTTTAAAAATACAGTTTTAAAATTTCGTTAAATCATAGAACATATTATCTCCTTAAAAAACAATAAAATGTAAAATTTACATATTGTTGATATTTAAATTACTCCTTTTAATGTCTGCAGGATTTTAATGTAGTATTTACATAACCGGATAAAAAATTAAAATTCTGTATAATTTTGCCCAATCTGCAGAAATAATGTGTACAATATTCAAGGAGAAAAAAAAATGAATAAGTATAGCATCGTAAGTCTAAAAAATTAAAGTAAAATAAATTTAAAATAAGGCTGAAAATGGCTGTATGATAAAAAAATAAACATACATATTTTTTCAAAACCGTCTTATTTTGGGGTAGGAATTTTTTTTTTCTCTTCCCCCACCCCTACCAAAAAAAGCGTGGAAGGCAATTATATATAGGCAGGGTGGTTCTAAAATTTTTTTTTACATTAAAGAGGGGTGATATTACACATCAAGACAAACAATATTAAATAGGAGACCAAGGGTCCCAAACGTTTTCCAAAGGAGATAGCCGCCATTAAAGTTTCGAGACCAAAATTTCAAATAAACGTAAAAAAGGAAAAATCGGTCGATTGGTTTGCGGTTTTCACTAAAATTATTCTTTATGTCGGCATTTTCTTGGAATTAAATTGTAACGATAAATTTCAAAAAATGCCGATAGAGGGCGCTTTAGACTTTGGAGTCACGAACAACTATTTTTTGCCGGTATTTTTTGCATCTCATTAAATGTTTTCGAAGCTTAGACTCAAACTTAAATTTTGAGCTCAAAATCTGAATAGATGGGAGTGGTTAAGTAGCAAAGCTGAGCAGTGTTCAGTGGGTTCAAATTTCAAACGATTATAAAAAACGGAAAAATTGGTCGATTGATTTGCGGTTTTCACTAAAACTATTCTTTATGTCGGTATTTTTTAAAAATAAATTATAAAGATAAATTTCAAAAAGTGTCGATAGAGGGCGCCTGAGAATTTTGAGTAAATAACAACTCTTTTTCGGCGTTATTTTTTTTTTGCATCTTATTAAATGCTTTCGTAAGCTTAGACTTAAACTTAAATTTTGAGCTCAAAATCTGAATAGTTGGGAGTCGTACAGTAGACAAACTGAACTGTGTTCAGAGGAATCAAATATCAAATGATTATAAAAAACGGAAAAATTGGCCGATTCGTTTGCAGTTTTTGCTAAAACGAATTTTTAAATCAGCATTTTCATGAAAATAAATTTTAAAGATAAATTTCACAAAATGCCGATAGAGGGCGCTTTAGACTTTGGAGTAGCGTACAACTATTTTTAACTGTTATTTTTTTAATCTCATTAAATGCTTTCAAATGCATAGACTTAAATTTTGAGCTCCAATTCTGAATCTTTGGGAGTGTTTAAGTAGCGAAAAATTGAACTGTGTTCAGAGGGTTCAAATTTCAAATGATTATAAAACGAAAACGTTTAATGAGCTGCAAAAAATAGTTGTTCGTTACTCCAAAGTCTAAAGCGCCCCCTATCGGCATTTTTTTAAATTAATCTTTATAATTTGATTTCAAGAAAATGCCGACATAAAGAATAATTTTAGTGAAAACCGCGAAGCAATCGACCGATTTTTCCGTTTTTTATGTTTATTTGAAATTTTGGTCCCTAAACATTAATGGCCGCTATCTCCTTTGGAAAAAATTTGGGACCCTTGGTCTCCTATTTAATATTGTTTGTCTTGATGTCACCCCTCTTTTATTGTAAAATTAGAAATCACCCTGTATATATGCAGGGTGTCCGAAAAGTCTGGGAACAATCGAATAACTCGGAAAATACATATATTGATAAACAAAAATACAGTGAAACCTCCAAATAAGGGACACTCCGAATAAGAGACACCTCTATTTAAGGGACAAAAGTTGCGGTCCCAAAAGTGTCCCTTATTTGGAGGTTTCACTGTGTAAGGAACTCCGAATAAGGGACACCTCTATTTAAGGGACGAAAGTTGCGGTCCCAAAGGTGTCCCTTATTTGGAGGTTTCACTGTATACGTATTAAATATTTTTAAATAAGCTACTCAGTGATACTAAATTTGACCCCCGTAACCGACCCTCTGGGGGTCCAAGGGGGTCCAACTTTGAAATCTTAAATATAACTCCCATTTTTTATTCCAAATTCGTAATCTAGAGACAAAAATGCGTAACTTTTGCATTTAACATTTATTTCAAATCCTTGATCTAGGTGAAATCGGGCATATTCGACAGATACATATTTCGGTTTTACCAACCATGTTTTGCCTTCTTGGAACCTGATTAGCGATAACTTTAAACGTCAGAGTGGTACGGTGCTTTATGCTTTATATGATTCTCTAAGTAAAAAAATAATTGAAATAGATTAAATTAGTTTTCTACTCGGATTTTTACTTTATCTAGTAAATCATTTCTAAAAAATAATGACCTGCTTGTTTTATTGTTTTAAAGATTAAATATGAACCTCCCTTCCTGAAAAGAAAAGGTTTTCCAGTTTTTGAGCGCGGGGCATGTGGATAATCTTCTTTTCGATGAGATTTGTACTTTTTTTTAATTATTTAATTCAAAGGAGCGGGCGGTAGAGGTCTGTACGGACCGTAATTTGCAGGCCCGGGACCGGCCCGTTTAAATTTTTGTATTTTAGGCCCGGCCCGTAAAGAAATCAGTGAAAACAGGCCCGGCCCGTTTTGGCCAGTTACAATTTCTACGATTTCTAAAAAATTCAGATTTTTATCATATAATTAAGATTCCTTTAAAGAATACTGCATACATATCTATGGAATGATTTTACAGTATATTTTACCGGAAATGCTCATTAAAAACATTAATGATTAGATGACTTAGGTTCTTATGCTTTCAACATTCGAATAAATATTCATTATTAAAAAATTAAAATGGCTTAGAATAAGAATGAAAGAAAGAAAGCTAAAAACATCGTTACTTTTGAAGATGTTTATAAAAATATTTCTAATGTACCTGTACCCAATATGGACACCCTAAGGAAAATTTATTTCTTCACCCCCATGTACAAATCATAGAACTTCAAAAATATGTGTCCACTATCCTTAGGCTATTGACTATCATTATTAAAATTAGAGACCTTGTAATTATTCTGGTTTAATTTAAATGATAAAAACAAAAAAAAATGTTTACAAGTGTCCATATAAGGAACTACCTACTTTTTTATTATGGACAGGTGTTTCCTTATTGACTTTCTACACAGTGTGTATGGAAGAGCCATTTTTCCAAGGAATTTTAGAGCAGAGGGAATAAAAAAAGTGTATCTTAGATATTCGGAGGAGGAGGGGGAACAGTAAATATCTTCAGAACATGCATTTTAGTAAGGGGGGGGGGGGTCATTCTCGGTTTTTAACCTTCGAAGACCCATGCAAAACCCCTTAGTTACTAGTAAATATTATGAAATAATATTGTTGATTTTGCTTAGCTTTATAGCATCTGACTGCGAATTTACATCTGTTATTACTCAGTCCTCACAGCATGGACAGATAGAAACTTTTTCACCATGGGCAGTAAGTCCCACATAATCCTCATAAACATATCTGCCACATGTGATGCATGGCCGCATGTTTGAAAAAGCATCAATACTGCAAAAGAAGCAGTATCAGCTCTCCTTTGTTGAGGAAGTCATACAATTGGTAGCTACGATTTCGCCAACAGATATCCTACTGGCTGTAGCGGAGATTATCGCTACATATCTTTTCCCCTTCATAAATGCAATAATTATTTCCCTTTAATAAATTCTTAGTTTTATTTTAGATTCCCTTTTCACTAATAAACCCAGTAGGTTAAATTAATTCTACATTTAATAGTTAAGTTCTAACTTTCATACTCCCACTAATAGAAGTTAATCTTTTCATCTTTTGGTGCTCTCTGTATAAAATAATAATGAAACTTCCTTTTTCACAAATTTTCTGTTGCGTCTGTGAAAAACATCTGCCCATAGATACCGCACTTATTAACAATATAGAGAAAGCTCTGGGCTTAGTTCATCACAATCTTTTATCCGTTACATTTTTATTAACATCTGCCTTCCACACCCTGTTTTCATTCTCACAATTAAAGCTTAAAACTAGAAATACTTTTATCTCTGTTTATCCTGACTGTGCTTTCTTTCTGTTCAATTGCGCATCTGGATAATATAATTGTGGTCAGCAAAACTCCAATTTAAGCAACGGCCTGCTTTGCCCTTGTCTATTTCCCAGGCTTAAAATATTTCTGTAACCCTATTAGATATTCGCAGATGTAAAAATAATCCTTGGGTTCCCAGACTGCAAAAGTTTGCTGATGCTGAAGGTGTAGTTTATCAAATATCGCCAAAATTCTTTGTATGAAAAGACTTCTGATGCCTTTTGGCGATAAGGGCTATGACGTTGTATCCTCCCTTCACTGATTACCATCATACCGACAAGATGTAGCTCACTAGAGCTCTGAGAATTCCCCCCCCCTTATGGGGAACCTACAGTCTGTTAATTCTTGCAAAATAAATGCGTCCTAAAATGTAACTCTCTTTTCGGAGTTTTTTTTTGTGTGTGTGCTTCTTTTTGGTAAATCACCTGGGCCTATGAACTAACTCCTTTACATACAATATCTGGTGCATCTGGCCTTTTTTTTCTCCGGTCAAAAAAAAAAAACGCACACACACACACAGAGTTTAAAAAAAATAACAATTAAAATCTTCGACAGAAAATCTTGTATCAAGCACCCTCGGACATCAACGAGTCAGCACTGCTCAAAAAAAAAAAAACCTTTTTCCGAAATGCCAAGGCCGTCTGTGTGACGTATTTCCCTCCCCGAAACCTGCTACAGTCTCTAGTATTCAATTATGTTTTCTCCTGCACTCAAGAAAGATTGCATATCTTCGTTTTCTCTCCCTGGTTCTTCAAAAAAAACGCGTCGCACCAGCTGTTCGCTCTATTCAAGATTGCAAAGTGACACTTTCGTTTTCGAAGCGTCAGAAACTGACTGGGTCAAGTGTTTTTGCCCTTGGACTCCAGCCCTTTTCATTAATCAGCTCTATCTTCATTTTACCCTGTGTGCCGCGACAAAAAAAGTGATTTCCCTCGCAACGCCAGCTGATGTTTGTGTTATGTGTCGATGAGAAATAGTGTTCGGATTTCATCTTTTGTGTTTTTGGTGGATGCAACAAATGCAACAACCATACTCATCGGGTCTGTTGTGATGCCGCAACATAGAAGTGAAATATTCAGAAGGAATCAAAAATGAAATATGCACAATCAATCAATATGGACTCGGTGGTGTTTTAGTGAGAAAATTGTGTCTGTGGAAGTGATTAGTTATGTCAGCGCTCCATGATAAAAGATTGTGTAGCACAAGATGTCTAAGATTTTCCATACAGCTCGTCGAACCTGTACGCACCTTTTTTTTAGCGTAAATCGTTGTCAACAACAAAATTACAGTGATAAAGTACTTTCGGTGCAAGTAGCGTGTGAACATTGTGATTTTGGTGCTTCTCTGGTGCTCTGATGTTTCAGTCACTGCGTCAAAAATTACCGACTTGCATAATTATAATATCTACAACAACAGTCTCGTTTAATGACAGTATTTACTGGTGCAATAAGGGGTCGTCGCACCCATTGCTGTACCGACAGTTTTTTTTCTCTCTTTCGCAAGAAACTTTGCCAAAAAAAAAAGTGCTGTGACAAAAAAAGAAAGAAAAATAATAATAATTACTCAACATAACATAGAAACACATTTTCTTAGTTCTTACAGTTAATTCATAATGAAAATAGTTTGCGTTCTTTTATCAGCTTGAACAGAGAAGATTTTTTTTAATTTAAATATAGTGCATTTTTTGAAATTTTATGTGTATTAACGTAAACAAAATACATTTTAAATTTTAGTAGTTAATTTGAACTTTTGAAAGCATTCTTCTCTTTTCATGCTCACTTTTCAAAAGTATTATTATTTTCAATGCATGTTGCTTTAGTATTTATGTGTTGCATACTTAAATATCACAGTTTTTATTATTTTATGTGTTCGCGCATTAATTTTTCACTGACATTATTTGTCCTTAATTAATTGCTGTTTGAGATTTGGATTCTCGTTTTCACTAAAATTTTTTTGCCATTAACTTTGCCAGTCCCTTCTTAAACAAGCCTTTTTAAAATTTTCTTGTTTCGGTTTGTCATATATATATATATATATATATATATATATATATATATATATATATATATATATATATAGGGAATTTTGGCGTAAGTTTTTGAAGGGTTAATTACTTTAGTTGGAATACAGTACATGTTTTTTTTTTTTTTTTTTGAAAAAAAAAGGAAATTTTGTGTTTGCATGTTTTTTTAAGAAAAAAGAGGTATTATTTAGTGTCTGCATTTTCGTGTTTTGTTTTCTGTGCTCACAGATTGTTTACCCCCCCTTCATTAAATGTGTCTAGATTCACTCGTAACTTACCAGGGTTTACTCTCTGACTAATGCAAAATTTATTTTTTTGGTTTGGACTTGCATTTTTTTGTTATTTCCCCCAAATTATTAATTTTAATACTGTCGTTTGCAGTCAGATTTGTTTTGGTGCACCTAGTTTACTTATAAATCTTTCTTTTGATTTATATTAGTGCATTTTCCTTTTGGTAAGCATCTATGGCTAATCTTGAGCTAAAACAAGCTTCAGCTACTTCCCAAACAATGTCAGAGAGAGATAATAAATTTGGGCCTGCTTTTGGACAATCACAGGTTTCAATATCCCCTTTACTTGAATTTTATGAGGAAAATTTAACAAAGTTTTCAGACACAATTATCGCTGAAGCCACAGCATTTCAAAATCAAAACAACACTGATGCACTTATCTCTAATTTTAAGGAACTCAAATTCACAATCGAATGGGATCTCAACATCTTGAAAGAGACCTTTCAAGTACTCAAAGATGAATATGCTAAGGTAAAACATGAAAAAGAAAATTTATTTTTGGTAAATAACAAACTGCTGGAGCGTGTACGTGACTTGTCTCAAGAACAAAAAAGTAAAACTAAACCTCACATATCAAATACTCAAAAAGATATCACTCCTTCGGTTAATACTGCTTGTTTAAAATCTGTTCAGAATATGGCCACACAGACAGATAACAACCTCATTATCAAATCTCCACACACTACAATACATGAAAGTTGCAATACAAATCCCTCTTTCTCTAGTAATCAACAGGTTAATGATTTATGTGACAGTAACAATTTTCATCCCAGTATTTTCAGTACCCCTAAGAAAGATAGTACCAATTTTGTCCCTGTTGTAATCATGCGATTGCCTGAAAATTTTAGCATACCTGACATTATTTTGGCTATTTCAAATCTAGCTGATACTTCTTCGCTTCCCATTCAATTTCAAAGCAAAATAAAAATAAAGCATTGTAATTTATTTAACTGGATTTTTCTAATGCCATCCCACTTTGCTGAAATTTTGCTTGTACATAAACATATTATTATTCAGGCCACAAAATTTACTCTTAAAAGGTACATAGATAAAAAAAGATGTTTTACATGTCAATGTCTATTTTATTTAAGTAAGTTCTGCCCTAATGACATAATATGCCCTGTCTGTGCTATGTCTCATAAAGATCCTAATTGTGTAAACACACCAAAATGCATTAATTGCATGAGGTGCAATGAATCAAGTAATACCCATTTTGACATTCAACATACAGCTTTTTCTCATAACTGCCCAGCTGTCAAGAGATATACACTATCTACCAAAAAGTATTTGCACACTTTCAGTTTTTGACATTTTGTCAAATATTTAAAAATATACTGGTCGGATTCTTCTGGAACTTCAGAAATATAAAGATTATGTTTCACTTTATATTTATTTACATTCATTTGTTAAGCGGGTAATTAGGGGGCCGGCAAAAAAACAAAGAATAATAGAAATATTTGGGATCGCCCTGTACATGAAAATGCACGAAACGACTTATCGCTTTAGAATACAAATATATGAATACAGTAGAATATGTACACTAATTTTTGTGAGAATAGCATGTATATTTATGGCGATAGAGCGATTTTTTTGAAAAATTCAAAAAATTCTGGTATGTTTTTTGTTTATATCATAGAGGGTTTTTGACCAAATTTAACGCAAATTTCAGAAAAATTGGCAAAATCTATTAAAAAAAATATAGCGCGATTGGAATATAAATATATTTAATATTTTATGAAATATGAGTTGTTTCATGAAATAATTTTTATCTGCGCATGCGCGAACGATAAAAACAATTCTTTTACATCATTTAATAGTCAATTCTATGGAGTAACTTATAAAAAAAATCCAATCAAATATCGTGAAAATTCAAAACGATATCATTATTATAAGTAAGCTGTTTTTACATTGCTCTCTAAAAACGGCTGAATGATAAGGGATTCTCCACAAATTGACATTTTTTATTAACTGACTTTTAGGAGAAAATTAGTACTATTTAATGAATACAATATTGCTGCTAATAAGTATCTTGACACCTGTGATAGAAAAGGAAAAGGGCTTTTATTCTTTTCCATCACAGATGTCAAGATGCTTATTAACAGAAATATTGTATTAGATATTGTATACATTAAATACTAATTTTTTCCTAAAAGTCAGTCAATAAAAAATGTCAATTTGTGGAGAATCCCTTATCATTCAGCCGTTTTTAGAGAGCAATGTAAAAACAGCTTACTTATAATAATGATATCTTTTTGAATTTTCACGATATTTGATTGGATTTTTTTTATAAGTTACTCCATAGAATTGACTATTAAATGATGTAAAAGAATTGTTTTTATCGTTCGCGCATGCGCAGATAAAAATTATTTCATAAAACTACTCATATTTCATAAAGTATTAAATATATTTATATTGCAATTGCGCTATATTTTTTTTAATAGATTTTGCCAATTTTTTTGAAATTTGCGTTAAATTTGGTCAAAAACCCTCTATGATATAAACAAAAAACATACCAGAATTTTTTGAATTTTTCAAAAAAATCGCTCTATCGCCATAAATATACATGCTATTCTCACAAAAATTAGTGTACATATTCTACTGTATTCATATATTTGTATTCTAAAGCGATAAGTCGTTTCGTGCATTTTCATGTACAGGGCGATCCCAAATATTTCTATTATTCTTTGTTTTTTTGCCGGCCCCCTAATTACCCGCTTAACAAATGAATGTAAATAAATATAAAGTGAAACATAATCTTTATATTTCTGAAGTTCCAGAAGAATCCGACCAGTATATTTTTAAATATTTGACAAAATGTCAAAAACTGAAAGTGTACAAATACTTTTTGGTAGATAGTGTATAAACATACAAAGACAATCGCTTCATACAACTGAGTCTATTTCAAATGAGAAATAATATTTTTTTCTCTCTTCATTTTAATTTTCCTGGTCACACACTACATACTAAAGGATGAATTCACTATACTTTTTAACCATTTTTATACATGTTGACAGATTTGTCTTTTTCATTTTTATAAAACAATTTGTATTTTGTTCCCTCACATTTCCTGTTACACTTTAAATTTTAACAAATTGTCTACACATTAATCTTGTGTACAAATGTATTGTATTTTTCTTTATTCGGCTATCAAGCGCGCAGAAGGTTGAGTAATAGAAAGAAGGCAAGTAAGAGTGAAAATTTTGATGCGGGTCGTCAATTTTGTTTTCACTTTGTTTTGGTTGTTTCGCGTTGGTGTACACAATCGTTTTAAACATATTTACACAATCATGCACACTTTTCTTTCCTCTTTAAGGTTTTGTTTTTGCAGTAACAGGAATGCAGTTAACTGTAACAATATTTCAACTCTATTGTTATACAGGCTACATTTTCCACATTTAATACATTTTTCATGGTGTATATATTTTTTTGGTTCTCAATTAAGTTTTAACTTTAAAAGGATTGTTGACAGTATAATTACATTTTTACTTTCCTCAACTTTGAGTTATATTTTTTTCTTTCATGTGTTTTTACACAAGGTCATGTGTTTTTCTCTAGGTCAAGGTATATCAGATACCAGGTCATGCGATTTCTTTTACACACATTTTTCTTTCATGTGTTTTTACACAAGGTCATGCGTTTCTCTAGGTCAAGGTATATTAGATACCAGGTCATGTGATTTCTTTTACACACTTTTTTCACATTCATGTGTTTTTACACAAGGTCATATGCTTTTTCTCTAGGTCAAGGTATATTAGATACCAGGTCATGTGATTTCTTTTACACACATTTTTTTCATTCATGTGTTTTTACACAAGGTCATGTGCTTTTCTCTAGGTCAAGGTATATTAGATACCCGGTCATGTGATTTCTTTTACACACGTTTTTTTTCCTTCAGGGGTTTTTGCACAAGGTCATGCGATTTCTTACACTATCACATTGTTTTTTTTTTCCAATATACACTCAGTCATGTGCAATACACTAGGTCATGTGGTACACTCTAGGTCGTGCGAATACACTTTAGGTCATGTGCAACATATCAGGTCATGTGGTTCTTTCATTTTTTTCTCTTATTTCTCGGGTTGAGGATTGTACACCAATTTCACTTGTTTTCTCAAAACTGGTTCATGAAAACACACAACACAGTCATGTCATGTGTTTACATTTTTACACTTTTATCATGTGATATGAATCCTTCCCTTATTAAATATACAAATTACTTTGTATTAGGTAGTTGAAACCCTCATTTACACAAATATCTTGAATATTTTTTTCTTTTAACACACTTACCGTTAAATTCTCTTCGGTTCATTTTTTTTGTTTTCTTTTCGTTAAAAGGCTCATTCTAACACAAAAAAACCAGTTGACATTTTTTTACAGTTTGTTGTGCTCACACTTAATCATTTCATCTTAATTGTTTAATGGTTAGATTTATTCCCTTTACTTGTTACAGTACTTCAAACGACACTTAGGTCATTTTTGTTTGTCACATTTATATTGCATGTTTATTTGGATTTTTTTTCACACTGCATGTAAATTCCCTTGTTACATTACCTCTTTTTATGTAGTGGCAGTACATAAAAAGAAGGTCACTTACTTTACTAATAACTAATTTTTATTACATGCATTTTATCACAACATTGTAGTTCAACATTAGTTACAAATTATTTTGGACAGTGAAATAGTACCAAAACAAAAAAAAAATAAAAAATAAATAAATTCATCATTCTTATTTTTGAAATATTCCAGTTGTAGTAGCACCTAAACTTGACTATTTTGTTTTACTTTTACCCGGACAGACTGTTTCAATTTATGAGATGGATTACATTTCATCTTATATTTTATTTTATTTTTCTAATTTATCCCCAAAAAGTCGTGAACCGTTCAAAATTGTGCCCTAAGGTTTCACGCCACTCTTGTCTTGCGAGACATTTCATTTTCACCTTGAATTGGCCTACCAATTCGTTTAGGTTAAATTTTTACGTGACTTTCAAGCGCGCTCCTTTCGTAGATCAGTGCGATTTTACTGAGGAGCGGGGCGGACTTATATTGAATGCAATATGGGTTCGTCCACTACTCCCTCTCCCCCTAGGGCCGACGTCTTAAACCGAAGCCATAATACTTGTACTTTTTGTACAAGATTAAGGGCTACAACTTTTTTATGGGCATGCCAGTCGCATCCCTTTTTTTTTTAGTAGTCCTGTGCCTTATGCATAAATTTTCATTTTCAATTTTTAACAACATACATTATTTTTAGAACATATTATCTTAGTTAGTTTTCTTTTATTTTTGTTTTAAATATATACTATTTGTGTTTTGTGTTTTATATATATATATGTTTGCTTGCAATTATGCCATTTTGATCTCAAAAAGGATCAATTTAAAGAGAAGTTATCAAATACTAAGCTATCAAGTGATCACAAATAAATAAATAAATAAAATACTTCTCTCAATTTTTGTTCATGACATAACAAAATAAACAGCTGGTACCAGCGCCACAACAAAGAATTTAAATAAAGGATCCGATATTAATTAAATATTTTGTGGCATGTTTGAACTGTTAAGGAGCTCCCTGTCATGTTGATTATAAAGATATATATGGCCATTGTTTTTATTTACATATGCTGCAAGCAAATAGTATAGTCAATCATTTTTGTAGTACTTATAACGTATAAATACGTTATATACTTATATACGTACTTATATGTGTACTTATTGTATGTCTTTTGATATGTGTTTTTGTATATTTTAGTAGACGGCACATTCAGTATCCTCAAACTAATGGCAATAATAGTATTAAAAAAAAACTTTAATACAAGTATAAAGTTTTTTTTTTGTGGTGGCTGGGATGAGTTATGTAGCGGAGATTATCGCTACATATCTTTTCCCCTTCATAAATGCAATAATTATTTCCCATTAATAAATTCTTAGTTTTATTTTAGATTCCCTTTTCACTAATAAACCCAGTAGGTTAAATTAATTCTACATTTAATAGTTAAGTTCTAACTTTCATACTCCCACTAATAGAAGTTAATCTTTTCATCTTTTGGTGCTCTCTGTATAAAATAATAATGAAACTTCCTTTCTCATAAATTTTCTGTTGCGTCTGTGAAAAACATCTGCCCATAGATACCGCACTTGTTAACAATATAAAGAAAGCTCTGGGCTTAGTTCATCACAATCTTTTATCGGTTACATTTTTATTAACATCTGCCTTCCACACCCTGTTTTCATTCTCACAATTAAAGCTTAAAACTAGAAATACTTTTATCTCTGTTTATCCTGACTGTGCTTTCTTTCTGTTCAGTTGCGCATCTGGATAATATAATTGTGGTCAGCAAAACTCCAATTTAAGCAACGGCCTGCTTTGCCCTTGTCTATTTCCCAGGCTTAAAATATTTCTGTAACCCTAATAGATATTCGCAGATGTAAAAATAATCCTTGGGTTCCCAGACTGCAAAAGTTTGCTGATGCTGAAGGTGTGGTTTATCAAATATCGCCAAAATTCTTTGTATGAAAAGACTTCTGATGCCTTTTGGCGATAAGGGCTATGACGTTGTATCGTCACTTCACTGATTACCATCATACCGACAAGATATAGCTCACTAGAGCTTTGAGAATTCCCCCCCCCTTATGGGGAACCTACAGTCTGTTAATTCTTGCAAAATAAATGCGTCCTAAAATGTAACTCTCTTTTCGGAGTTTTTTTTTTGTGTGTGCTTCTTTTTGGTAAATCACCTGGGCCTATGAACTAACACCTTTACACTGGCGGGGGGGGGGAGCTTCTTTTATTTTTCTACAAGGGTTTTTTGGAGGAAGGTTTTGGGGGGATTGTTCAAATGGCATCTTGTTGAACAAAGATTTTACCACTTTGATGCTTTTTCAATTTATTGCTTGGCAACGTTAAATTTTCTTTTTTCTTACAGTTGTAGTCGATAGGGACATAGGCTGTCCGTATTTTGAACCGGGCGTAGTTTTACTAAATCTTGTAACAAATGGATAAGGAAGATATTTTTAAGCAAAATATGCAATAGCAACCGAAAATATGTTTTATTAGCTTTCTAAAATACTCCACTTTTCAACATTTAATGTAATTTTACCATATCTAATAAGAATTTAAGCTTACAAGTATTTAAGATCAGCGCATCTCGAAACAACAAGTTTCCTCCTAAATGGCAAACAGCCTGCTTTTTTACACTTTCCAGCCTTAATTATCTTTTCAACTGCTTTTCTTCGCGAAAATGTTGAGCCATCTCTAGATTAAAATTACCTTTAAAAATATTAAGGGTGTCCATATTGAGAGCCGTGTCCATATAGGGTACAAATACCTTATATCATTTTATTAAAGATTTTAAATCGAAATTCTTTCTTAAATTTAAAGAAGCTCCTTTCTGATACATTTCTAAATTCTTTTTTTCTAGAAATGCATAATATTAGTAGGTACCTTTATTCAGAAACTATATAATCGAATCGCGTTATCCATTTTTTTTTTATACAAGCAACTTAAGAATACTGCAAGCAAATAAAATACTGTCATAATTAGTGTTTTGAATAGTTTCCGGAAGCGATAGCATGGGAAGGGAAAAAACCTACAATCAATTGGGAAACTATTATACCTCAACAAGGTTATACAAGTATTTTATTTACCAAAAATGAAAAACGCTATTCGATTTCAAATCCTTTCAATAGTTAGGCTTATCACTTTTATACTTTTACAATTTAAAATTAATCAGAAAATGTGGCAAACTTTCTCATTATTGAGAAAAATAATTAAAAAACATCAAGAAATATATATTCAAAGATTCAGCTAACATAACTTCTTTATCGCTGTTAATAATTTTACAAATCATGTTTTCTGCCCTACAGATCTTGAGAATAATTAAGTCTAGTTCTGTTCGGGCCACTCTATATGTAGAAAAATAATGCAAGCTTGATCTCGGCCTGGCATGAGTCAGCCAAAACTTTTATTTAATTATTTAATTATTTTTGCAATAAAATATCAAACGTGACAAAATAGATAAGCATAAACAAAATTTGCAAAACAAATCGATTTGTTACTTAAATTTTTTAAGCTCGAAATGAGGCATTATTAAGAAATTTAATTCAATTTTTTTCTGACAACATGAGCTTAGAATTTCACTAAAGATTTTATTTGAACTTTTCAAATAAATTGCAACTGCAAATACATGGTTAAAATTTAGCAGTGATTTTGTCTGTTTATTTTTTAACCGAGTTCATTGAACCTTTCTCTTTTTTCTGTAACATCTCTGAATCTCCATGATGAGATTTCGAATCTCGATGGCAAACACATGTTCAGTATACAGAGAGGTGGAGTAGAAATGGGGACCAAAAGTGATGTTCATAATAGTGGAGTGTTCAGAATAGAGCAAGTGTATCTTTTGTTAAATCTATGGAGTTTCGCCGGGACCGCCGGAATAGGTTTATAATATTGAGGTGTCCACATTAGAGAGTGTTTAGATAGGGAGAGTCAGCTGTATATAGTTTTAAGTAATTTCTGAAAACTTATTTAAAATTTACTTAACTTTCATTTTTTATAGAATTATACTTTCTTAATAATTATTTAAAAAATATAATTTTTATCAAAGTTTTATATCATATTTTACACCGTCAGTCACATGATGGGGCCTAAACAGAAAATTCAATGTCAGTCACTGTGACACTCGATAAAACATAATAATTAAACGTTAGAAATTTTTAAAACATTAAAAAATCAAAAATATAGAAGTTGTTTTTAAAAAATGATTTAAAGAATAAAGAAAAAAGGCAAATAGAAAATTAATTTTTTCTATTAATTTCTTTGTCAAAAGCATATTAAGCACTTTTGAAGCAACCGCTATTGATGGTTTTTGAGAAACACTATTCCCGCCAAGCAGTGTTGCCAGTTTAGTTTCACTTTTTACTGCGTAATTTTAAATTCGCACCATAGCTTTTTTTTTTTTTTTTTTTTTTTTTTTTTTTTTTTTTTTTTTAAGGAAATTTCATTTTATATACTCGCTAAGTGTTTGTCAGTAGATAAATATTTTGGTACTTTCCGGTATAAAATCAAAAGTTATGTATTAAAAGAAAAAGATCTTGGGAAGACAAACATGGTTATGAAAATAAAATATGTATCTGATGTATTTGGTTCGATTACACCACGATCTTCCAGGAACCGAAGAAAGCGTTAAATACAAATGTTACGTGTCTGTCCGTAGAATCCGAATCTGCAATAAGAAATGAGAGTTATTATTCAAAATTTCAAAGTTAGAATCCGTCTGACCCCAGGAATCGGATTGGGTTGGGAGGTCAACTTCGATCGCACCAAATATTTATTATTTTTTAAATATTTAATAAGCTTTTTTTTCTGTTTTCAATCTATGTATTTCGCGAATTATTCGACCGTTTTTCGATTTTTCGTTCTCTGTATTTTGAAATATTTTTTATTTTATCGCTATAATGAATAAATAAATAATTTTCTACACTAACGCCCTTTTATAAAAACTGAAAGGTCGTTTCCCTCAACAAATAATCATTTCGTCCAAAGTTTTCCGAGACCGCATCACTTACACTTTTTTTTGAATGCACCGTGTTTTTTTAACAATTTCCTTTACTTGTGAAATATTAACAAATGTTCTAATTAATAATAATTTTAAAAAAATCAACTGATAATTTTTATTTATTAATGTTGCCAAAAATAAATTACACGTGCACCTTTTGATGATGCACATATGCACCACAAGTCCCGAAACTACTAAGGGATAAAAATATATTTTAGATTAAAAAGATTAAAATAGCAATTTTTTTTTCTATTGATTAATAGTTGCCTTGATTTGGACGTACCTCAAAAGAGCAACGAGTTTTTGCCAATTGTGATTTTCCCATATCAGGCATCCATATTCCATTCATAATTTATTATTTTCAAGAGTAAATTTTGCATTATCTAATACGAACATTATTCTGATTCGATTTGGCAAAAAATTCTGTTTCAAAATACCGGTGATTCTGTAAATGACATGAAAAAATAGGAATTTTTTTAGAGCTTTTGCTAAAATATTGATGAGTAAAGTGGTTAAATTTATGAAAAACAATTTAAAATTTAAAAGAATATATTAATTTACTAAAAATTATAAAATACCTTTAAGAACTATTGAAAAAAATTACCTCATTTACCCCTACTTGTTATTTTGAAGTTGCAGCAATTAATCAATCATGAAAATCTTTAATTCCACCGCCTCCTGAAATTAAAGCGTTCCTACGTATCCAAGAATTTCCAGAACAGGACAAATTTTCTTGTTGAAAATCACTGGTTAGAAGAGGAAAATAATACGAGTGTTTGAAGTAGCTGTGTTTATTATATGTATATATATCGTTTTGGTTTATTGTTTTATTGATAAAATCCATTGGTAAATCTTGTCTACTTTTAATGGTTATATATACAGCTCATATTCAAAATATTAGAATAATTGAGAAAAAGTAATAAGAAAAAATTATTTGTCATTTATTTATTTTTTATACTAAGTAAATGCAATTAAATTTCTTATAAATTAAATCTGGAATGTTTAGATAAGATTTTAACATTTATAAAATGTAAAATACAGCACAATAAATTAGGTATACAGCTTCCTTAAACACACCAGAATATTAGAATAAAATTTAGATTGGTTCAAAATATTAGAATATTTTATTTTACGCAACAATATTACCTTATGAATATGAAGTAAATGGTAGTTAATATTTTGTAGCATCCCCTTTAGCTTTCATAACAGCGTATAATCGATCTTGCATACTATATACAAGGTGTTTACAAACATTTCTATCAATATTAGCCCAAATAGACTTTATACGTGCCACTAACTCAGTTTTACTTGAAGGAGGATTTTCTTGAAGTTTTTTCTTCATTATACACCATAAGTTTTCGATGGGATTAAGATCTGGTGAATTTGGTGGCCAAGGAAGTACCTTAATGTTGCGTTGGCGGAACCAATTCTTAGTTGACACCGAGGTATGCGGGGACGCTAAATTTTGTTGAAAGATGAAATCATCTTCAAATAAATCTTCTGATGATGGAATCATGTAATATTCTAAAATTTCTTGATATATCAGAGAGTTAACCTTTTCACAGACGATGCATAACTTTCCAAGTCCTTCTGCACTCATACAACCCCAAACCATGACACTAGCAGCAAATTTTACGGAACGTTTAAGGCATTCTTTATCAAATGCTTCTTGCTTCATTCTCCAAACTCGAATACCTTGATTACCATATGAAACACAAAACATACTTTCATCACTAAATAATATATTTTTCCAATCTTCATTGCTCCATAAACGTCTTGATTTACACCAATTCAATCTTATACGCTTTTGTCTTGCAGTCATGAGAGGTTTTGTTTTCGGTACACAAGATTCAAATTTAAATTTATGGAGACGTCTTAATGTTGTCGATGTAGAAACTTCAACTCCTTCTTCTTTCCATTTTCGGTGCAAGAATCCCACCTTTTAAAACGGTTTTTCTTAACTATACGCTTTAGTTTCCTGTCATCTCTAGCAGATGTTTTTGGTTTTCGGCCACCATTTCGGCGATTATTTTGAAATTTTCCAATTTTTGAATATTGTGTTAGTATTTTACTAACGCTCGATTGCGAACAATGTAAATAATTCGCTATAAAACATTGATTTTTACCGTGCCGATACAAATAAACCATACGAAGTTTAGTAGATTCAGGAATATCACTCACACGGCCCATTTTAAGACGAAAAAGAAACAAACTTCAAAAAAGAATACTGATTTTAAATAAAATAGTCTGAATTTAATCAATGATGCCACCAGTTAAGAATTGGTAATAATTAAAGGAGAATTAATGTGAAATATTCTAATATTTTGAACCACTTGAATAAATATTCTAATATTTTGACTTTTCAAAATAAATTTTTTTGCAATTAATCTTTTCAAAAATGATATTAAATTTAAGATAACAAGTAAATTTAATCAACAATAAGTTCTTAATAAAAATATCGTTTGCATATTTTCATTAAAAGATATTAAATTATTAAACGATATTTTCAATTTCTAAAAAAAGGTAATTATTCTAATATTTTGAATATGAGCTGTATATATATAATACTGATATTTCACTAGGAAAATAATGGAACCTATAAGTATTCTGAATTTACGATACCCTTCATTCGTTGCACAGCCAGCATAAATAGATTTCATATGTTCATTTTTTAATATTTTGTCTTATATTTTTCTATAGTAATAATAATAAAAAATACACCCTTATCAGTCGCATATAATTTTTTTTTAGCCTCTGATGCTATTTCTTTCAGACAAGCTAAAAAATGTCGTGTGATCAGCCCTGAATTTTCTATTCAACCGATTTTGATAATTATTTTTTTAAATAAAAGCGATTTATTTGTAGTTGTGCCCATTTTAGTTATTTTTTAATTTATTTCCATTTTTATATTTTATTTTTAATTTTAAATGCTTTTTACGATATTTGTTCAAAATGGTGGCAACTCAGTTTAGCTTTTCTCTCGATAATAAAAATTTTTTTTCCAAAATGATTGAGTATAATTATGCACTAATTGAGGTAAAAAAATATATTTACTGAAAAATAAGATTAATAATGTAGATAAAATAACAGAAAATAATTTATGATAAAAATTAATGTCTAAAGCAAAATAAGAAAAATTTCAAATGAGGAAAATGATGTCATTCAGCAACCAGATAAATGGGAATTACCATATTATTACGGATGCCTTTTTCATAAATCTAATAACAGTAACTTTTAAAAAACATTTGAAGAGAAAATGACGTCACTATTTAAAACATCTCATTTTTACTCATAGCGATATTAGGTACTACTCTGTTATCCCGTCGACCAATTTCGCCAAATTATACAAATCGCCAAACTAATAGCAAATTATACATATTGACATAATTTTTATTTTAAATAACGAAAAAACAAATAATTAGTAGAATATTAATAAAAATATTAATAAAAAGTCGAAATAAAAATCACCTAATGACATTTTAAACACACGAATTGTATTTAATGTCATTGATTGTGACATTAGAAGTCTGCACGGGCCCGGGCCGGGCCGGCGGGATCGTTTTGAATCTTCTAACGGGCCGGCAGATTTAGAATAGTTTTTTCAACGGGCCGGGCCGGGCCGACAAACAACATAAACGGGCCGGGCCGGCAAAAAAATTGAACGGGCCAAACGGGCCGGGCCAGTAAAAAAAATTTTCGGGCCTGCCGGCCCGTTCTGAAGATTTAAGCAGAAACGATAAAATATGAGCTATGTTGAACGAAAATGGTTTTAACGAGAATAAGTATAAATGTGGCCATACTAGTTTGACAGCATCAATATAAAAATGCACAGTGTATCGGCATCGGAGAATTACATTATGTGTAACCCGTTTTAATATTTTTTAGCTGATTCATGCCGGTTGCGCTTGCATTATTTTTCTATTTATAGACTGGCCGGACCGGTACTAGACTTAATTATTGGCAGAAAACATGATTTGTAAAATTATTAACAGCGATAAAGAACTTATGTTAGCTTAGTCTTCGGATATATACTTCTTGATGATTTTTAAATTAATTTCTCAATAATGCGAAAGTTTGACACATTTTCTGATTAATTTTAAATTTTAAAAGTATAAAAGTGATAAGCCTAACTATTGAAGGGATTTGGAATGGAATAGCGTTTTTCATTTTTGGTAAATAAAATATTTGTATAACCTTGTTGAGCTATAATAGTTTCTCAAATGATTGCAGGTTTTTCTCCCTTCCCTTGCTACTGCTTTCGGAAATTCTATTCAAAACGCTAATTATGACAGTATTTTATTTGTTTGCAGTATTCTTAAATTGCTTGTATCAAAAAATGGATAACTCCATTCGATTATATAGTTTCTGAATAAAGATATCTGCTAACCTTATGCGTTTCTGAGAAAAAAAAATGAATTTAGAAATGTATTAGAAAGGAGCTTCTTTGAATTTAAGATTGAATTTGGATTTAAAATCTATAATAAAATGATATAGAAATATATTTATAAATTTTCTTTTATCAAACAGCTTCAAAATTAACGATGCTTTTAGCTTTCTTTCTTTTTTCTTTCATTCTAAGCCATATTAATATTTTGATGAATCTTTATTCGAATGTTGAAAGCCTGAGAATCTAAGTAATCATTAATGTTGTTAATGTGTATTTGCTGTAAAATATACTGTAAAATCATTCCATAGATATGTATGCAGTATTCTTTAAAGGAATCTTAGTTAAATGAGAAAAATCTGATTTTTTTAGAAATCATAGAAATTGTAACGGGCCAAAACGGGCCGGGCCTGTTTTCGCTGATTTTTGCACGGGCCGGGCCTAAAATATAAAAATTTAAACGGGCCGGGCCGGGCCGAAATAACTTTCCTACGGGCCGGGCCCGGGCCTGGAAATTCCGGCCCGTGCAGACCTCTATGTGACATTCGCGATCATCCATTATTGGCATTTAATCTTATAGTTTGGCGATAATTTTTTGGTCGACGGGGTAACCTGGTAGAACCTGATGTTATATTTTAATATTTCTTTTCATTATGGCCACTGAGATTGAGATTTTACTTTCAGATGACTTCAGTTAGTGAAAATAATGTCACAGTAAAAATGAAATTAGTTTTTTTTTTCTTTTTTAATAAAACTATTTTTTGTGAGTGCATATAAAATAAAATTTCTGGATACATGAATATTCATACTTCTACTAAGCGTAATACCAACTCAGTGAAAAATGTCCAAGCCGGGAACATTTTTCACTGAGTTGGTATTAAGCTTAGTAGAAGTATGAATATTCATGTATCTAAAATTTTAGGCGTAATTTCATTGCTGAAATTAATTGAGAAATTGATTAACATGATAAATAAAATTTCTGGATTTCGCCGTCACTCAGATTACAATTCTAACTGAAGTTGTGCGAATATTTGCATGCAAAATTGTAACTGGCAAACTTGACATTTAGTTTGTAAATATATTTATTATATATTGATTCAATAATGTAATTACTTTTGCTTTTTTTTAAACCAAATCGATCGGGTCTTTTAAACATTTCATTCGTCGAATTCAACGGGATTCCACTCGTTTTATTGTTAAAATGCATTTCCTTTTTCTTAGTCTAAAGAAAAAATCCGTTTTTGATGAATCTATTCAATGAAGGAGTAGCACGTCAAATTGTATCTCCTTGTTATTCCGCAATTACAATGTCTCAGAGAGAAATTGCTATTCAATTGGGTTTTTCACACCGTTCTGTTTGCTATTATATAGGTAAACATAAGAAAAATGAAGTTCATTGCAATCTAAACGGGGTCACCCTTCGAAAAAACCTCTATCGATTTTTTTTTTCTGCGGCGAAATTGAATTCTGCAATGGCAGAATCTACATTCAACTTTTTAACTGCAGAATCTATTGAAACGCATAATATACACAAATCCGTCCCCAAATAATAATGATTATCCTTTTTCAATTCAGGAGGGGAGGTGCTTATTTATAAGTTAAAAGTTCGAAATACGCAAGTTTTTAGTTAGAAATGTTTGTCAGGATAAAATAAAAATCGGAATGAAAACTAATATAATATATTTCAAAGATTTTTGTAGAGAAAATCATATAAAAATCTTTACCACTATTGAAATAATCGTCACTCGATCGTCGGTTTTCGAGAAACGGTATTCCTGCAAAGGTCGGGGTATTTGACGTCAAAAGTTCTCACCAATCAGGTTACAAGAAGGACAAACATGGTTGGGAAAACCGAAATATGTATCTGTCGAATATGCTCGAATACACAGGGATCAAGGAGGATTTGAAATAAACAATAAATACAAAAGTTACTTATTTTTGTCCCGAATTTTAGATTCCGAATCTGCGATAAAAAATTAGGGTATTAATTTAAGATTTCAAAGTTGGACTCCCTTTGACCCGTAGGGGTCGGTTGCGGCGGTCAAGTTTAGTATAACTGAGTAGCTTATTTAAAAATATTTAATGCATATATTTTTGTTTTTCAATCTGATATATATTTCTCGAGTTATTCGACAGTTTCCAGAATTTTCGGACACCCTGTGTATATATATATATATATATATGATGCAATATACACAAATCTAAACATAAATTAAATCGCATTGCGGCCACTTTTTCATATCTTTGTTTCCATTTTATTCATTTCTGTTTTTATCTCCCAAATTATTTCCTACTTTTTATTTTTAAATAAATATGTATGTATATATCCACATATATATTTATATATATAAACATTAATCATATTACAATACATGAACCGTTGAATTTAATAATTTATAGCACATTGAACATGGAGGGAAAAAAATAAATAATTAAAATGAATACAAATGAAATTTGTAGAACCAAAGCAGAATCTTCAGGTCCCAAATACTTTGAAATTACAAATGAAGTGTGTGGTTTCATCTTTGTATTTGTCATGATAAAGCCAAACAATATGAATT
This sequence comes from Maratus speculifer, assembly GCA_964019185.1. Lineage (NCBI taxonomy): Eukaryota > Metazoa > Arthropoda > Arachnida > Araneae > Salticidae > Maratus > Maratus speculifer. Next base: position 142,794,393 of record OZ025295.1, read on the forward strand.
TGGAACTACTAGCACACACAAAATCAAAACTAAATAAAGAAAATATAAAAAACAAGGCACATAAGAACTAACACATTGGATAGTAAACTGAAAACGGAAAAATAAAAATAATTATCGTTAACATGATAATAATAAGCAAATAAATAAGTTAAAAACGGAGTAATGCGATAACAGAAAAAGTAAACCATACACCATAGTTTACCCTATTAAGATTTAAAACAAAATCTTTTAATTTGACTGTGCTAAGCTAAAACTCAATATCTTAATATAAGATAATTTAAGATTTAAAAATAGGTAATTAAAATATATCGTATACACTTTGGATATATATAAATATATATGGAGAGAGAGAGAGAGAGAGAGAGAGAACCATTAGATAACACAACAAATCAACATCAAAATGTGGAATAACTCGTTAATAACAAACTATATCAAACATAGGAGTCGGCAAGAATTGGAATAATATTGGAAATGTGGTATTTAGCTCGTTATCGAAGGCAATGCTAAATAGACACAATATATATATATATAATGAAAACATAAATTCTTTTTCGTTTTTGAAAAATTACATTTATTTTATTTAATAACAAATACAATTTTTACATCCTGTTGATATTTCACATTGCGCATTCAATGAAATCTCAATCATATTAGAAAGCCATAAAAAAGTAGCATTATTTTCACTTGAACTGTCCATATAATATTCTTTTACTTTCTCTCGGACTAATGCAATACAATAAATATTATCTGAATACATGTAACTGGCATTAAGTATCCTTTTTGAACCGAGGCACATAAATAAGATATAGCTCATTCTGAAACTATGTTTCTCTTTTGGATTCTTCGAGCTGTATTTACGTCTCGAAATAAATACTGGATGAATTTAATGTTCTGAACTGAACATTCCTGAAAATAAATTTTAAGAAACATACCGTTCCGTACCATTCTCTGAACAAAAAGCTCATATTACATTCAACACCATACTTCGAGAGTCATACATTTTTTACATTGCAGGACAAATAGCGTAAACAATATCAAAACAAGAATGTTTTGAAAGCTATAAATATACAACATTGTTTTCTGAATAAAAGTTTAAGGCAGTATTGGTATGATGTCTCTCTATATTTTTTATGCATTTGGCAGTGTGTTTTGCAGGTTGAATGCTTTCGGGAAGTAAAGATATTATAATTAATGTATTTTAAGAATTAGTCTGAAATTACTCTAGTAAAAAAACGATATTTGCAAATATATAAAATAATATTTTTTGGCATTTGCAATTTTTGAGATATTTCCTATCTTTTAAGAAATATAAATATCATTACAAGAAATAAATCTCGCATTTAGTATCCTCCATGGACTTAGTCAAATAAAGTTTATCTTTGAAATAATGTTTAGAATTTGTTTTGTTTTTTTTCTTGCAAATTTCTTGTCGTAATACAAATCTCATCAGAATTTATCTATGTACTAAGTATTATATTTCATATTACAATTTATTTATTTACTTTTTTTGCCTTAGTACCTTCGTACACTGTAAAAAAAATCTGTAACCTTAGTAATCTAAATTAACCGAAATCTCTTAAGCTTACTAAAATTTTATGTGTGCACTGTACAAGAAAATGATGTCAGTCTACAAAACTTGTAAGCAAAACTAAAACCATCTGTAACTTTACAAAAGAATTTACTAAAATTTTGGTAACTTTACTAAAATTTTATCTATAATGCTCGTTATCGTCACTTAAAAAGTTCTTGGAATACGATTTCCCCAAAAAATTCTTAGTAACCTTAAAATTTGTTTGATTCAAAGTGCAAATCTGTATCTGTTACATGAATTTTTATTGTTGCCGTTACATAAAAAGTTCTTGGAATACAATTCTACTAGAAAATTTTTTGTAATTCTCCAAATTTTTTTTTTACAGTGTAAGAAAGCAATTTTTGTTAAATGTATTTTTTATATTTTGTGTATATTCTAAAAGTTAATAGACAATAATTACTTGTTCTTTGTTTTTATTAAAATAATATCAAAAAGCAAAAAAAAAAAAAAAAAAGTTTGAAAAGTGATTATTTCAACATTAAATTAAATATATTCTGTTGTCTAAGATTAAACTTTAAACATAAGAAGACAGCATTTAAATATTTAACTAATGTAAAATTATCTGGATTGATTTTTAGCACTTTCCAAGAAAGTTGAAAAGTGTTTATACAATCGGTTTGTATGGCCGTCTGTCCGCACTCTAACTCTCGTAAATATACTATGATTGTCATAAAATTTTTGGACGTTAATGACATTTACCCGAGCACAAATCCTACTGAAAATGAAGTTTCTGCCACGATTAGTTTATTTACAGGGGCAGTCCAAAGTTTTCCAATACATTACGGCCTATGGGAAAAATCATTTCAAATGAATTTTAAAGATGTTACACCCTGTCAAACATCTTTAAATTTATATGCTTCTCCGAAGTGCACTAAAATATGCATTTTGTAAAGCATGCAGCGAAAAGAATAGTCATTACTTATTTACAGGATCACACAAAACAATTCCAATACATAATAATAAAGGGAGGAATGTTTGCGACATATTTTAATTATAGTAAACGATTTCATAAATATTGAAATTGGTATACGTTGTTGAGGATTAACATGAGGTATTTCATACATAATATGCAGTGAGTAACATTTACAGGGACACAAAAAAGATTAAAAAGATTTTAAATAATATATTCTAACCGAAGTCCTGTATATTATGGAAGATGGCTGTTGGATGGATGAAATGCATTTTTAATTATGATATACGCTTTTAAGTTTCACTAGAAGTATGCATATCATATGGTTTATATAAATGCTAATTGTTACACAATTTAGATATACTGGGTTACACAAAAGATCGAAAGTTTACTGAATATGAGCGTAATTTACTTAAAGGTAGTTTTTAAATATGTTAAGCCTTTTTTACGATGAACTGCATTTAGTTTACAAAGAAATGTTTGTAGAATAAAGATAAAATGATATACAGAGTCACGCACTGGATACATGGTCGCGTTTGGATGATAATTTCTAGAAATTTGATCTAAGTACTTTAAGAGATTTTTTTAAACTAAACTTTAACAAAATACTTTCATGTATTAACTTCACTATGTATTTTACAGGGCTAAACAAAAGTATTCAAGTATGTTTCCATCTATTAGTATAAATTGCTAAAAGGAAAATTTCAACCAGTTAAGCATTTTCTTGCTAAACTAAATTTTACCATTATATAGTCTACATATTAACCGACAGATCAAATACAGGGCTTATCAAAAGTATTGGAATACATATTTTGATATGGACAATAATACCTTATTTCCCTGGATAACTAAGTTTTGTTAAAGAAATCAAGAAAAGTTTGAAAGTGCTTCATAATCTATGCTTAACGTATGATTTTTCTTACTTGTTTATGATGTAAATATTCATATTTTAAATTAAACCTGCATTTTGCTTTGTTCATATCGTCTCTCTATATATTTTTAATTAATTTTGCTACAGTATTTTGAAGCCGTATAATTTCGTGATTAAAGGTATTATTAGTACATTTTAAAAATTATCGAAAAATTATCCTTGTACCAGAAAAATATTGCTAACATATATATTATTAGTCCCCGATATGCTACTTATTTTGAGCATTAATTAAAGCGTCCTGTAGCCTGTATAAAATTACGTTCCATTACATAACTCTAAAGCAAAACAAAGTAGATGTGCTATTTTACGGTTAAATATGATAACTGCTACTGCAAATGTTTAAATTTTTCAACATTTTCAATATTTACATCGCGTTATAGGGTAAAAAATTACTTATTGAAATTTGTTTGGAAACTACATCTAAATTTATTTCTGACTTATTATTATTATTATTATTGTTATTATTATTGTAATTTTTAAAACTATTTTTTAAATAATGGTAATTGAAGTACCTCATTTCTGTAGAATGTAAAAGGAATATAGCACATTACTTTATTTTTTTCTTTCGATTTTCTCCTAAAAGCTGAAAAAAATGAGTACAATTAAAATGCATAGTATGCCAAGAATATCGTCCGTTATAAAAGAGTGTTTTAAAGTATGTGTATGTTTTTTTTTTCGCATTTATTTAATTCCCAACAAAAGTTGAAAGAATGCAACTTTATTGATCAATATATGTATACATATTAATGGTATGATAACATAAAATAAAACAAATGTTTATAAATCATTAGATACTCGATTTTTCTTTCTGTAGAGTTTTTTACATGACGTCATCGCTTTTAAATGTGTTTGTGTATTCTTCCGCACATATGCTTACTTTTCTACAGATATTGTTTAAGATTGGATAGGAAATGTGGAAATGACGTCATATTAGATAAAGTAAAAGCGTGTATTTTAAGTCTCAAAACTGATATATGTTTTGTACTTTTTATATTTGCGCAGCATACCCACTGAAGGGTGCGATACACCCCTATAATTTCTCAACGGCTAGAGCTAGAACTCAAGCCGTCATAAAAGAGTATTTACACTGTTAAAAATCTGAAACTTTTAGTGCATCGTCGCTCCACCACTTTTATAGAAAACGATTACATCGCTGTATTATGGAGCATTCTCATTGGTCAAAATAGAGATATTTTATAAAAGCAGTGGAGGGACGATGCAGCAAAAGTTTAAAATTTTTAATAGTGTATGTATAGTAAAGTTGACATGCAGTACTGACTGAAGTCGCCTACATCAAAACCTGGTCTAAAACTGCGGAGTTATTATTCCTGTCTTGAAAACTCAGAAATATAGGGGATATGAGATTTTCAAAGATGTAGAATATCATAGATTTCGTACCAAAAGACACCTTGTGGACATTACAGCGAAAAATAGAACAGTTAAAACGCGCATTTGCGTTTTTCAAGATTCCCAATTGTGAAACATCACAAAACTTGAACGAAAGGAGAAATAGACTTGAAAATAAAAACAACATGATAACTAAATGGTGTACAAAATGCTTCAAATTTAAAAAGTATGCAACCATTAAAATAAATTTAAGAAATTCGATGTTTCGTTCATCCGGGAAACATCTTTACACTGCTTACAATCAGAATAAAACCACCTTGAAAATCAAAAGTTCATTTATTATCTGTCAACTATTGCTTCAACCAGGAGCGAAAATTTATATGGGCTTCTGGGGCGCGATCTCGCCCAATTTTTTTTTAACCCAGCGACCACTCAATTTCAATTCATAATATTTCTTCATTTGTTTTATCGTTGAAATAAAGTTAGATTTTATTGATTTTTTCAAAACAACAAAAAATATATGTTTGAAAAATTATGACATTGATTATACTATAAGAGCACTGTAATCCCTTCAGAAGATATATAATTAAATTTATCTAAAAAAAATTGCCGCACATTCTTCCATTTCTTTTCATGTCTTAAACTGATAAGCAGATAAGATGATTTAAATGGTTTTTTATTATTTTTTTTATCTATTCATTAGTTTTGTTAAAAGTATTTTTTTTATCTTTATTACATTGTTTTAGAAGAAAGAACTTATAAAAATATAACTTAATAAAATTATTTATTAAAGAATAACGGTTTAGGATTTTGCCTAGGTAAAACATAATTAAACTTTAATTTTCATGTTTAGTCATTCGCACACCCAACCCCGCGCTTTTCTCGCTCCCCATACTTTCCCCCAGTAAGGGGGTAAATGTATGTGTTATTTTACTCCAACATTATTTGATCCCACCCAGCATTTTTCAAAAGTTGGTGTTATTGAGTTCAACGAATAATAAACGGTAAAACGTGCATTGCGAACATCTACCTAACAAAAATTAGAATAAACATTCAAATGATTTAACGAAGAAGAATCACTAACGTGATCTCACGTTGAATAGTAAAAGATTGATAAAATTAGTTGTAAAATATTCTTTTAATACCTGCAACCAAAATTTAGAGATTTTCAATAAAATATTATCGTTGCATTTGAAAGTTTATTCTAATTTTTGTTATGTAGAAGTTGGCAATGCATATTTTCCCGTTTATTATTGGTTAAAGCAGTAGTTGACTGGTAAAAATCTCAGACGGAGATCGAAGCACTGGATTTCGTTAACTTATTTTAATATTTATGTAGTTTTTAAATTTTGCAACATTTTGTATCTCATTTTGATTGACAAGTCTATTTGTAACATTTTATGGTGTAAATGCCCAGATCTGTTACTGAAAGCAGAAATGATTATCTGTCTGAGAAAAATACATTCACATGTGAATTGCCGTTCAATGTAACGTTGAGAAATTTCAACATCTCAAATAAAACTATATTGCTATAACTAGTTCTTTTTAGGTGCATTCGTAAATTTTATAATACGTAGCACGTATAGAGGTCGTTCAGTCCGTCTGTCCGTCCGCATATAACAACGCAAAAACTACCCAACCGAATCGTTTGAAATTTAAAATACATAATTATTACATAATTTTGTCGAGTCATTTCAAATTTTATGAAACTCGGATGCATAGATCAATTACATGGGCCATCAAAAATATTCCATTACATTACGGTTTATGGGGAAAAAAGTTTCAAATGCATTTTAATCGTTTGAAATTTAAAATACGCAATTATTACGTAATTTTGTCAAGTTATTTCAAATTGTTTGATAATCGTGTGCATAGATCAATTACAGGGGCAATCAAAAGTATTCAATTACATTATGGTCAATGGGGAAAAAGTTTCAAATATATTCTATATGTTTGAAATTTAAAATACATAATTATTACATAATTTTGTCTAGTTATTTCAAATTTTATGAAAATCTGATGCATAGATCAATTACAGGGACAATCAAAAGTATTCCGTTACATTACGTTCAATGGGAAAAAATGTTTCAAATGTATTTTAATCGCGTTACACTCATGCGAACTTAATAAAATTTATATACAACTATAAAGTACATATTATAATATACATCTTACATAATTTGTGGTGCAAAGAACATTTGTTATTGATTTACAAGGCCACAGAAAAGTATTCCATTACATAATGGTATAGGGAGAACATTATTTGATGAGCATTTTAATTGTAGTTCACTATTTACAATTTTATGAGATTGATATATGAAAGTAATATTTTTAAAACTTCATTATCGTACGAACGCACCTAATTTGCTACGCTTCCCGAGCAATTTCCAACTTGTTTCTTTCTAAGATTGTTTTGTCACATGAAGGTTTTGGAAATAGGAAAAAAGAAATACGCGTTTTAAAAATTGTATTCTTTCATTTATAGGGACACTCGAAGGTATTCAATTAAATTACTTCTAAAGAAAAAAAAAATTACAAGTACGTTTTAAGGTGCTTTATGCATTTTACAATTAAACTACTTTTTCGGCTAAAACTTGGTGCATGTAAATTATACAAATGATATACACGGTAGCTAAAAGGATTTTGAATGCATTTCCGTGTATTGATGAAAATTTCTGAAAGAAGGAATTTAAACTGTGAAAAATCAAACATAGCTGAACAAAATTTTAACATTTTATGTAATATATATAAAAATTAATAGATTATATACGGGTCTTAAAAAAATCACACATTTTTTGTATGGTAATTCCTTAAATTACTTTTCAAATATGCCATACGTTTTCGAAATTATTTAGATAGATTTGATATTTCAGCTTATTACGTTGCTATTTTTTGTTACGGTATATTTAAAATGCTGAAAACTTTTTACGATACATTTAAGACGCATTGTTGTTGCTCCTACTTTGTTTTGTTAATATTTGTTTTCGTAAAAAACACATATTCTCTAAATTAAGAATTTCTAAATGTATTACTATATCTATATCTATTGTTCTATACATATGTATAACGTGTTCGAATAATTAAATGACATCATTGTTAATATTTCAAACATAACAACATTTACGATGATGAAAAAGTTTTAAAAAAGTTTATTTTATTTATATTATGAATATTATAAATGCTAGAAAGTGTTTTTATTATGTTCTAAACGCATAGTTTTTTTTTTTTTGTGTTAAAACAAGTATGCGTAAAAATAATAAATTATCGGTATATGCCTTTCTCTCTCTCTGTCTCTCTCTCTATATATATATATTTAAAGTTCCAGTAGTGAATTGATAACTTTATTATTACTTAAAATATAATGACATTTATGATGGTGCAGAAGTCAAAGAAATGTTCATTTTCATTTCACAATAAATATTATAAGTGCTGGAAAGAGTTTCATAACATATTCTGGACGCATGATTGTTCTTCCTTCTTTTGTTTTGTTCATAATCGTTTTCGTAAAATAACAAATCTTTTTAGAATTCATAATTTTTGGATATACTAATACATCTATATCCCTCTTTATAAAAAGCATATATATATTATATATACATATAAAGTGTTCGAATAGTGAATTGAAAACATTATTTTTATTTCAAACATAACCAAATTTACCATGATGCGAGAGTCAAAGTAATGTTTATATTCATTTCGCAATGGATATTAGAAGTCCTAGAAAGAGTTTCATAATAAATTCGGGCGCATGATTCTTGTTCCTGGTTTTTTTTTCTGTATTTGATTTACATACCTTCTTTAACTTAATAATTTCTTGATATAGTAATACATCTATATCTGTCTTTCTGTCTATCTATCTATCTATCTATCTATCTCTCTATATATAACATGCTCTAATAGTGAATCGAAAACATGATTACTATTTCAAACATAATGACATTTACGATGATGCAAAATTTCATTCCGCAATAAATGTTAATAGTGCTGGAAAGTATTTTATAATGTATTCTGGACGCATGATTGTTCTTCCTTCTTTTGTTTTGTTATCGTTTTAAGTAAAAACAAATCTTCTTAAAATTCATAATTTATCGATATACCAAAATATTTGTATCAATCTTTATATATCTATATAACATGTTCGAATATTGAATTGAAAAAGTTATTATTATTTCAAACATAACGACATTTACGATGATGCAAAACTCAAAGAAGATTCATTTCACAATGATTATTAAAAGCACTGGAAAGTATTTTATAATATATTCTGAACGAATGATTGTTATTTTTACTTTTTTTTTTAATATTTGTTTTCGTAAAAAACAATCATCGTAAACTTAATAATTTCGTGATACAGCAATATCTCTATATCTGTCTTTCTATACACACACACACACACATATATATATATATATGATACACCCATACATATATATATATATATATATATATATATAAACATATGTTGCGGCCAAAACCCGGAGCCTGGCCAATTCTAGAACTGGCCGGCCAATACCCGAACTGGCCAAGCTTCCCGGCCAATACCCGAAATACATGAAATGAATAGCGTATTTCGGGTTTTGGCCGGCCAATTCGCGAACTGGCCGAGAAGCCTTGGCCAACACCCGAATTGGGGATTTAAGGCTACCCAGTAGATGCGGCGCCGTCATGAAATTCTTTTAGAAATTGTTTCTTATTCAAAGAAGAACGTAATTTGCGACGGCTCCGTTTGATGGCACTGATATGCACATGTGACAGAAAAGGATATTTCCATGCTATTCTGATATGCCACCTTAGTGGTCTAAATTGCCATTTTTTCTAATAGAAATATTATTTTTTATTTGTATAAAAATGGTCTCAGTAAATTTATAGTATTTCGCATTATTTCCAATTCTTTTGAACCTGATTAACTACATTCTGCAGAAGATTCTTTACAAATTAAAATAAACATGAAGGGGGATTTTTTTAAAGTAATAAACGTAACTCATCGACAAATATGCAATTTTAAACTTAAAACAAGAAAGGAAATGAATCACTGTGTAGATTACAAAATATCATGCAACTCTATCGCAATGTTGTTAAGAGAATTTACTCCGGTTCTTTTTATGTAAAGAGATATCCACATAAGCATAAAAAAAAAGTAAAATTTCATTTCAGCAATAGGTTTCCGCGACTAGTAATCTATTTATTTTATCTTTCATTAAAGCTTTCTATGATCTACAAATTGCTTTACAAATAAATATTAAAAGTTTATCGCAGCTGGAAATGCACATGAAAAACAATCGGAATATAAATGGTAAATTCCACCTACTTAATAATCTATAGAAAACATGTTGTAGAGCATATTAGAAATATATAAAGGGTTTATTATGTTTGAAGTTGTGAAATATCAAAAAAAAAAAAAAAAAAAAAAAAAAAAATACTCTGTAAAAGTATTTCTCGCATATATCATAATTCCTTATCGGAATACTTTTTTGGAGTCTCTATTAACGATTTATAATGATTTCTTAATCAATATTCTACAAAGAAACCTACTGCTTCCCTCATGAGTGAGGCATATATATTTTACTATGTTTGAAATATGCCATAATTCTTTATTGGAATTGTTTTGGCGCTCCTATAAATGATCTACAAATGCTACTTAATCAATACGCAACAAAAGACATTGTTTCTCACATCAGTGAGGCTCATGAATTGCATTATGTTTGAAATAGTGTAATATCATTAAAATAACCTATAACAGATTTTTTGGCATACATCATAATTCTATACCGGAATTCTTTTTGGCGTTCCTGTAAACGAACTGTAACGGCTATTTAATCAATACTTTACAAAAAAAGTATCACATGTGCATTATGTTCGAAATCGTGTAACATCATTAAAATGCCTTATAAAAGATTTGTTCGCATGTATTATATTTCCTTATAATGGCTACTTAATCAATATTCTAAAAAAAAAATATTGCTACTCACATGAGACAGGCTTGTAAATTGCATTATGTTTGAAATAGTGCAACATCATTAAAATACCCTATAAAAGGTATTTTGACATACATCATTATTCTTCATCGGAATTCTTTTTGGCGTTCTTATAAACGTACATTAGAATGGCTACTTATTCAATATGCTACAAAAAATTTACATCCCACATATGCATTATGTTGAAATAGTGTAACATCATTAAAATACTTTATGAAAAATTCCTTGCATTTATCATAATTCTTTATCGGAATACTTTTTGCGTCCCTACAAATGAGCTATATTGACTACATAATCAATACTCTACAAAAGAGAATTGCTTCCCACATGAGAAGGGCATATAAACTTCATTATGTATGAAATGTATCATAATTCTTCATTGGAGTCATTTTTGATGTTTCTATTAACGAACTATGATTACTAATTAACCAATACTCTACAAAATATATATTGCTTCCTACATAAGCTAGGGTTGTAAATTGCATTATGTTTCAAATAATGTAACATTATAAAAATGCCCTAAAAAGGATTTTTTGGCAATATCATAATCTTTACCGGAATTCATTTTGGCGTCCCAATAAACGAACTAAAATGGCCACTTAATCAATATACTCTATAAAAAAAGTTCTTCTACACTAGAGAAGCATGTGATTTTCATTAAATTTGAAATAGTGTAACATCATTAAAAGGCACTAAAAAATTCTTTCATCATTTTCTTAGTAATAAAATTTTCAGTGTTTCTAAAAAAATCTTGAATTGCTATATTTCATGCACTGTAATAAATAACTGTTTGTCGTCTTTATTAATGATACATAGGTACCAATTTTATTGTAATGTAACAACATTAAAATGTACCGTAAAAACGATTCTTATTGATTATATTGAAACGAAATATTTTTGTATATCCCAGTAAATTAACAAAAAACAGTACACAATTCCCTATCAGTGCCAAAATAAATTGATAAACGAAATAAGATAACAAATACAAGTCATCCCGAGCCTTTACTCGAGTTAGAGAACGGCCAGGTAGACGACTACACTATTTGAATTCATAGACACTTTCAACTGTGTTAGAAATGATTAAACCGAGTGCCTCTATCTATTTCGGGAATTGGCCAATCACATCTGGCCAGTTCGCGAATAGGCTAATCGCATCTGGCCAGTTCGCGAATTGGCCGGCCAATTCTAGAATTGGCCAGTCATTTTTAAACGTTACTGGCCAGTTCGGGAATTGGCCGGCCAGTTCTAGAATTGGCCGATTTCGGGTTTTGGCCGCAACATATATATATATATCATGCTCGAATAGTGAATTGAAAACATTATTATTATTTGAAACATAATAGTATTTACAATGATTCAAAGGTCTAAGAAATGTTTATCTTTATTTTATAATGGATATTAAAATATTCTAGACACCAAGATTATCATTTTTTTGAAATCATAAAAACAAAATTTTTGCATTCTACTCACGTAATGACAGTGGATTTTATTGCGATATTTACAGTTTTGTCAACATTTATTTATTAAGAAAAACAGTTTTGTTATTTATCAGGGAAATACATTTAGCAAAACTTATTGAATGAATAAATATTACCCTTTAGTATCCTCTATAAACATAAGCAAATAAATAGATTTATATACAGAAACATTGTTTGGAATTCGTTTCTTTCTGGAAGATTCTGATTAAGAGCCCACAATAGTCACAGAAAAAGTACACAAAAAGACCCGGATGACCATGTAAAGTCTATGGGAGCGTTCTTTTCTGATATCTCGCTCAAATTTTAATATTTTTGCATGATTTTTTTGCACAAGATAGCTGAGGGCGATCCACAACCGGGCTAGTTTTTACTTTTTCGATTTTGGTTATATATTTTTTATATTACGATAGTTTCAGTTTCAGAACCGGTTTAAACCGGTTTCGAAAGTTAAAGTAATTTTTTAAAGAAAATCTGAAACAAAAATTGAAAAAGTAAAAACTAGCCCGGTTGTGGATTGCCCTCAGCTATCTTGTGCAAAAAAATCATGCAAAAATATTAAAATTTGAGCGAGATATTAGAAAAGAACTCTCCCATAGACTTTACATGGTCATCCGGGTCTTTTTGAGTAATCTTTCTGTGACTATTGTGGGCTCTTAAATTACAAATTTTATGTTAATTTATCGCACGTATTTACGTACTTTATTTGCGAGAATGTATTTACCAATCTTTATATGTTTCTGCTTTATTTGCATTAATATCTTTGTAAAAACAAATATTGTCAAGATATCTGGCGTAAGAATGCATGTACTTGTATAGACATACATAATGTGTTCGAAAAGTTAATTAAAACATTAAGTTATTATTTCAAGCATAATGATACAACATATGAAATTCAAATAAATGATTAAATACATGTTACAATTAAAAACAAAGTATTTTGTTCAATAAGATTAGATTTTAATGCCAATAATTATTTAATCTACACTTTCGAAGGTAACAGTTTTCTGTTTTTGGGATAAAAGTATTTATAATTGGAATTTTAATATTTTTTTTCTGTTTTGTAAAAGTAAATATTTTTAAAAGTAAAAAGTAAACATTGTAAAAGTAAATATTGTAAAAGTAAATATTTTTACTGTTAAGGATTTGACATTAAATATTTGCTGTTGACATGATCACTTATATAATATTTATTTTCTTTTATTCGAATTCTATGCATTTCCACCTTCTTCCTTGTACCAAAACTCTCTTCAAAAAAAATAAATTTATCAAAATTTATTGTCTGCATTCAGTTTAATAGAAGGCTAATTTTACTAACGATTAATATGTATTTTTTGTTCTGTTTATGCTTACTTTTTACTTTCTTGTACCTTTACAAGAAGAAAGCATTGGGTACAAAAAGATTCTTTTTTGAAAAGATTGGTTCCCGTTTCAAAAGTTGGATACTTTAAAAGAATTAGGAACGCGGACAGTCCTGATCCAACCGAGATAAAGGTCCCCATAGAAAATCTCATTTTTACATGTAAATTTTACTTTTTTCTTTAACAAATAATTTCGGTACTCTTAAAAATATGTCTATCATTAAATTCTCCAGAAAAGTTTAAAAAATAAGGGGGGGGAGGGGGATTTCGTTAAAATTCTCATCTGTATGGATTTTATTTATACTAAAATTCTAAATTATTTTAAAAATGAAAAACCAAAAATTTATAATTAAAAATTTATAAATTACATAAAAATAAAAAAAGGTTTTGAAATTTAAGATTAATATAATTTTTATTTTTTACTTTTTAAAAATGTTAATTTTTTTTTAGTTATAAAAAATATTCTTTTTTAAGTATATTCTAAATTAAAACATTTAATATAAATATGTTATTTAAAATGATAATGTCATTTTTTTACTCTAATAGTTAGATCTAATAGTTAGATTAATATTCATATTTTGCATCTAATAATCTAAAAAAAATATTTGTAATTTACATTTATATACTTATTTTAATACTAAAGTGGTTAACACCAGTCGCTATCTCATAACTACGAAATATTCCCGAAATAAAAAATAAAAAATCCCGATATCAAAATCCTCAGATTTCTAAAGAAACTATTCCATTATTAAAAAAATATAGTTCTGCAATCAAGATACTCCACCTATAACACTAAGCTATATGTTCGGATTCCATGGACAGTGACATGATTTCTTTACCTCCAGTTTTTTCAATTGACACATTTTAACCCCCTTTAACTTAGAATAAAAACGAAAAGGCTTTAAATAACCGAAATACACCTCCAGCACTGCTGCTAGTAAAACACCCGTGATTTAAATAAGGTGTTTCGTAGACTTTTGAATCATTTCAGTTATTTCTTTACTACTTAAGATTCGCTCTCTTTGCAATAACCAGTAAATTTAATACTATAACGATATTGTATAAAAAAATTATTTCTTATTAAACATCTAACACTTTGCAGTATTAAGAACCTCACTTTGCAGTGTTAAGAAAGTGTATAAATACAAAAGTTTAAAAGAAATAACATTCAATAAAAGTTGCAGTAGCCGAATGTTTAATTTTATTGCTAATGTAAAGATGATGCCACACCTTTTATTTAAGGTAATCAGATAATTAGGAGCTGACGAACATGCCTTTAATAAACAATCTTTTATTTTTCCTAAAATTAGATTGATTTTAAATCCATTTGGCAGATTTAAAAGTGTCTATTCATGTTTAAATTGAATAAATTCTGTTATCATTTATATAATTAAAATTTTCTTTGGTAATCTTTAATGATTTATAATAGTACGATATCTATATATATATATATATATATATAATAGATTTACATTGAAAAGATTGAAACCTAAATTTCTAAAATTGAAAATGCATAATAGTATATATAAAAAGTTTCTTCCAGTAAAAAGAGTTTATCTACAACCTATTTTCTCAGACATTAACAAAATATAGTGATATATAAAATCTAAATGCATGAAATTGCCTTTTAGTATTTACTATGGAGCAAAGTACATAAATATCATATATCTGTTTCTAAGAGTTATATTTCAGTTTTTCAATTTCAGCTGAATTCTTGTCAAGTAATAAATTATGAACAAATTTAACGTTCTTAGCAGAACATTCTGGGAAATAAATTTTTACAACCGCACTATACTTCCCTTTTTTCGGAACAAAAAGCTCATATTAAATTCAATACTGTACTTCGAGGGCTATACATTTGTTTCTGTTAAACGACAAGTCCCGTAAACAGCAAAATATAGGATGCAATAAATATCGTGACAAAATATATTTGGGGAAATTTTTATAAAATTTGTAAGCATATATGCTTTTATTTATTTATTTATTTGATTCTTTTATTTATATGTTTTTCGTACATTATTTTAGGTGAAATTGAAATAAGTATTCGGTTAGGTTTTTATATTTTTTATTTATTTTTAGGTCGGTCAATACAAATTATATGATGCGCAAAATTAAAATATATCTTTAAAACACTAAATAAAAAATAAATAAAACTATGAAGTTTTAATGAAACACGTCTATTTTGAATCCGGGCAAAGCCGGACGGGTCAGTTAGCATTTAAATAAAAAAATCCCAAAGTTCTTTGAAACGTATGTGTATTTATGACATTTTAAAAAATAATTTTGCAAAAATTTAGCATTACATAACATATTTATAATCATGAAGTGTTGTTTTTACTTATGGTAACTAATAGCATTTATAATTATATCAAAATAATCGATAAGTACATATTTTTAATCTTAAACGTAAAGCAGTTTTATTTTAAAATATAATTTACATTTTTAGTGAAAAATTAGAGTTTCAATTAAAAACAAATTAGCAGATAAGATACATTCAAATTGATTTTTTTAATAAATTAATTTGCAGTAATTTATTTTCTGTGAAAGTCGAAAAATTTTAATAAACATTTTCTAAATGAACAAAAAAGGTCCCAGAATGAAAATTTTGTTATATTATTAATACTCATTAAAGAACTTTGATTATTCCCAAAGGGAAACGCCTATTTCATTACTAAAATAACAAAAGAATAAAGAAGGTTTACATAAAAAACATTTTAAACCTATTTCAAAAGAAGTATTATAAAAGCAAAGCCTATTCTTCATTTATTTTAATGACTTGGGTTTAAAATATTGCAAGCTGAAATTATATTGAATTATACATAATTGAAACTTTAAAACTTGATTTAATTAAAATGTTAACGTTAATTGCACCTATAGTATACTGTAAAAAAGTAAAATCAGTAAGCCTTTATGTTAAAAAATCGATTCAATATTATTATTTTTCCTTTTTTTGTATATTTCAAGGATTTTTAGTTAATTTTAGCTGAAAGGTGAATTATGCATCTTATATATCAACATTTTTCTAAACTTCTTAAATTTTAGTATGCATGCATAGTGTGATATGCATATTTAACTTATCAATGTACAAAATTTCTCATATTAAAGTAGCTGTACATGAACTTGCATTGTGAAATCAATTCTGTTAATATTTAGATAAAAAATATCCCAATAACTTTTTACTGTACATTTATTTGCCTTCCATTGTTAAAATTTTTTATTAAGAAAATAAGACTGCATGACATATTAGTAATCATGATATGTTGTTTTTACTTATGGCAATTTACCAATTAGCATTTGTAATTTTAAAAATACATTAGGTGGATATCTTTAATTTTCATCTCAAAACAATTTTAGTTTTAAAATATCTTTATATTTTTGGTAAAAAATTAGAATTTCAATTAAAATAAATTAGCAAATAAAATACATTAAAATTGATCTTTTTTTTTTTTTTTTTTTTTTTTTTTTTGAAAAATGTATTAATTTGAAGTAATTTATTTTCCTTGGAAGTCGACAACTTTTAATAAACATTTTCTAAATTAATAAAAAAGGTATGAAAATTAAAATTTAGTTATATTATTAATACTCATTAAAGAACTTTGCTATTCCCAAAGGGAAACTCTTATTTCATTACTAAAATAATGAAAGAATAAGCACGGTTTACATAAAAACTTTAAACCTATTTCAAAAGAAGTATATAAAAGTAAAGCCTATTCTTAATTTACTGAATGGCATGGGTTTAAAATTATTTCAATCTGACATTATATTGAGTTATACATAATTGAAATTTAAAAAATAAAACTTGATTTATTTAAAATGTTAACGTTACTTGGGGAAATATACTATACTGTAAAAAAATAAAGTTACTTAGTAAGCCTTTGTGTTAAAAAGTCGATTCATTTCTTTTTTTCATTTTAAAATGTAAACATGCAGTTAAGCTACCTTGTACCTAATTAATATTAAAAATTATTTTCAACGTCTGAAGGAAGTTTGAAAATGATAGTTTCAAAACTACGTTAAGTAGGTATTTTTAATTTTCATCTTGAAGCAATTTTTGTTTTAAAATATAATTTATATTTTTAATGAGAAATTAGGATTTTAATTAAAATAAATTATAAGATAAAATACATTCAAATTGATTTAAAAAAAAAAATATTAATTTGGAGTAATTTATTTTGTGTGATGAAAGTTGACAATTTTTAATAAAATTTTCTAAATTAACAAAAAAGGTATGAGCATTAAAATTTAGTAATAATATTAATTCTCATTAAAGAACTTTAGTTATTCCTATAGCGAAATATTTGATATTTGATTACTAAAATAAAGAAAGAATAAACACGTTTTTCGTAAAAACTTTAAACCTATGTCAAAAGAAGTATTGTAAGAGTAAAGCCTGTTTTTAATTTATTTAATGACATGGGTTTAAAATATTGCAATCTGGCATTATATTGAATTATATATATTGGAAACTTTAAAACTTCATTTAATTAAAATGTTAGCGATTCTGGCGTCTATAGTATACTGTAAAAAATTGTTAAATCACTTAGTCAGACCTTATTTTAAAAAGTCGATTCGTTTATTGTTTTTTTCATTTCAAAATGTATACATGCAGTTAAGTTAACTCTTGTCTAATGTATATTCAAAATTGCTTTGAATGCTTAAAAAAGTTTTAAAAATCAGCCATGCCACAACACTAAAATTTCTCTTATATGATTTTTTTATGTATTGTGAATTCCATTCCGTTATTATTAAAAAATATATATCTCAGTAATTATTTAAAACACGCTTATTTACATGATATAATGAGAAATTATTAAAAAAATTAACATTACATAACATAATAATAATGTTTTTTTTTTATTTTTTTTTTTATTTTTTTATTTATTTTTTTTTTACTTATGGTAACTCTTTCCAATTTATGATCTAAAAAGTATGTTACGTAAGATATATTTAATTTTGAACTCAAAGTAGTTTCAGTTTTAAAATGTAATTTACATATTTAGTGAAAAATTAGAATTTTTTTCTGAAAAGTAAATTAATTTGAAGTAATTTATTTTGGGTGATTTTCTAAATTA
This sequence comes from Maratus speculifer, assembly GCA_964019185.1. Lineage (NCBI taxonomy): Eukaryota > Metazoa > Arthropoda > Arachnida > Araneae > Salticidae > Maratus > Maratus speculifer. Next base: position 142,813,055 of record OZ025295.1, read on the forward strand.
ACAAAAAAGGTCTGAGAATAAAAATTTAGTTATAATATTAATACTCATTAAAGAACTTTGGTTATTCCTAAAGGGAAACTCTTGTTTGATTACTAAAATAATGAAAGAATAAACAGGGTTTTCTTAAAAACTTTAAACCTATTTCAAAAGAATTATTATAAAAGTAAAGCCTGTTCTTAATTTATTTAACGATACGGGTTTAAAATATTGCAATCTGGCATTATATAGAATTATGCATAATTGAAACTCAAAATTAAAAACTTGATTTAATTAAAAATGTTAACGTTACTGGCACCTGTAGTACACTGTAAAAAAATTACTTAGTAAGCCTTTATGTTAGAAAAGTCAATTCATTTATTTATTTTTTGTTCATAAATGTAAACATACAGTTAAGCTACCTCGTGTCTAATTAATTTTCAAAATTGTTTTTAATTCTTAAAAAATGTTTTTAAAATGAATCGTGCTGTTTATGTCCGTATGTCTTCCAAGATAGAAAAGAATAACATATATTTACATGGAAGGTTAATTCTACAAAATTGCAACCTGTCTAAGAAATTTTAAACGTGTTAAGTAATTTTTTTTTTTTTTTTTTTTTTTTTACAACGTTTCTTTTTTCTTTCTTTCTTTCTTTTTTTTTTTTTTTTTTGTTAGGCAACGAAAAGTTTGATTTAACTTGTCGTGCCACTTAATGTTAGATATTCAGCGATTAAGGAAATTTAAAATTGAAATTCAGAATGCCTTGATTAAAATCATATAATTAAAGTAGTAGTAAACATACTTTTTGAAAAGTGTTTCATGAAGTTTAGTTACAGTAGAGTCTCGCTATTCTGAATCCCGCTATTACGAAAATACGCCTATTCAGAACAGATTTCAGAAATAATGACAATTTTTAAAAAGAATTAAAAACAAGAAAAATCAAAAAGGCGTTCGTGAAAAAATGTCGATTTATTGTTATTCAAAGAAGTTAAATAGAGACATACATGGAGTTTAAGCTTTATGAAAACGCCTGTATCTAAATTGAGATTAAATTTAGTTACTTAGAGGGCATATTTATGCAATTCTGTAGAATCATTTTTAATCACTGCTAAACATTAAAAAAAAATTTCACATACTTAAGGAATGAAGTCAGTGATTTTTTTCTGACTAAGTGCACTAAATTCATTAAGTAACTTGTTTTTTTGTCATAATTGACTCAGGTATATTTGTGAAAAAAAAGCGTATTTATTGCTATGATACTACAGTTGTCATTTTTATTTGAAGAGTCTCTTATATATTAACCGTGAATTTTAAATTATGTTATTACAAATAACAGAACCTATCCAACACGAATCGATTAACACTGTACAAATCTAATCTCTAGCAGGATTCCCTGCACTTAATTTACACTTTAACCCTTTCCGGCGCAGACAAATTCTGTTCGTAAAATGAGAAATTGTTGACTGACACCGGAATTTACAAAAGATTTCTTTAGAAATTAATAATTCCCTGATTTGAGCTATCATTGTAAAAGTAAAATTTTACTAAAATATTATTGGTGCCGTTTGTAAGTTTGGAATCAGAATTAGGTGTTGCCGGAGTGGTAACACTGCACTGGATATTCGCAAATATGTATTTTATCGTTTTCTGAGATAAATTTTTGTTTTGAACTTTTGATGATTTTTGGCCGAAAACGGGGTTCGGGTCTTCCTTAAGGAGGTTCTCAAATGCTTTGCTCAACAACCGCAATATGTTTTGACACATTTACTAATTCAAACTTTAATGGAATAATATAAAATTGTAAAACCTGACCATGGACGCGATTTCAAATCTAATTTAGTTTTCTATTTTTTGATCAATAATATACATATTGATTTATAAGCGTTTTCGATCACGTCATCGCCTTTTTCTCCCTTTCGTCGACTAGTTTTTCTGCTTTCGTTGGGAAATGGGATTAAAATAATCTCTAAATCTGACAGCTTGTTCTAAACAAATTTTTGCGCTTGAGGAAAAAAAAAGTGCGATTTGATAGTTTCTGAACAACAACATCTGCTAGTTTTATGCATTTCAGAGCAAAAATGAATTAAAACTTATGTCACAGAGTTACCCTTTTTGACTCCAGAACACCCAAGTCAATACGTTGATTACACAGGCCTGCAAATTGAGAGTCATAACTTCCTCTCTAGAATTTGAGAGCTGATCCTAGGGTATTTTGATGCGCTGATTACGAATATGTACTTAGTTTTTTTTCCATCACCATCAGATTTTTCAAAAAAGATACAGATAGAAAATAGAAAAAAAAACACAAGTTTTCACATAAAAAATATATATTTTAAAAAGTACATTACTTTTAACATAAAAAACAACTAAAATATGATAATAACTTATTACTGATTTAAATTACATGTAAATTTTATTTGTGGAACCTGCTCCTTTTTTCCTAGAAGCTTCGGTTGTACGATTTTCGCTTAAATTTCCGGTTTGGATCGTCGCGCTTCAACAACCAGCATTTGTCCGCCATCATGCTAGTATTCCATCTTCCTTGATACCGGACTTCTAGGTCTTTCAAATCTTGGTGAAATCTTTCGCCTTGTTCTTCGCTAACGGCTCCTAGATTTTCTGGGAAGTAATATATGTGCGAATTTAAGAAATGAAGTTTAATGCTCATATTACAACCCATTACACCAACATTTTTTACAATTTTGGCCACTATTTGTTTATAGTCGGAACTTTTATTGTTCCCAAAAAGTTTTTCACCACTTCCTTAAATGACTGCCATGCTTGCAACTCGATATCATTAAGTTTTTCATCGAACTTTTCGTCCGACATTAATTTTCTTAAACATTTTTCACAACATTTCGTTGTTCATAACAACGTTGTTCATAAATTCCCCGCAAATATAACAAAAACAATTCGGAGAATTTAAACAGCTTCGCGATGACATTTTAGGTTATGCTGCAAGGTTATGCTGCAAGGTGCGCACTTCAACTGTTAATTTTCTAAATCCGTGCGGGTACTTGCACAAAAACCCTTTGGTTTATCTTTATTACACCCTTTTCGACTACTATTTACAACAATTAGGTTATATTACCTAATCATTATGTATTAATGAGCTCATTACTAAATTAAGCCAAAATGACCCGTTTTCAACATGGTTAATGTGAATTACTTATACTTATTATGTAGTAATTAACAAATTACTGTTTTGAAGTAATTTCTATGTCACCTTAAGCTAATTAAATGCAATAAAAATTAAGCTGAAGTAATTTAATGACGTTTTGTAAATTTTAAAATGTAGACGCTCAGACATTATTCAGCAAAATCTTAAATATTCAATATCAAAAAATCCTGACGTGATGGAATTTTTTTATTATTTTTCTCGTAATCAGCACATCAGAAACGATAGAAAACTTTACTCAAATTTCAAAGAGGAAAACCATTGCAGACCTGTGTTATTATTAAGGACATCCGCCTATTCGGAATATCCGCTAAAACAGATAGTGTTCGATCCCAAATAATTCGAATTAGTGAGATTCTACTATATTCTTAAAGGGAAACTTTCAATTAACACTTAAATAATGCACACTTTAACACGAAAAAACAATAAAAACTTTTCAAAGGAAATGTTTAATAAAGCAATGTACTTTGTTAAATTATTTAATTTCATAGGTTTAAAATATTAAAGTATAGTATTTAAATAATGTTCACTTTTTGTAATTAAAAAAGAAAGAATTAATTAATTAATTAAAATGCTTAAGTTACTTCCTATTCTATACAAAGTAGAAAACAGAGAATTATTTATTTTAAAATACACATCAAAGAAAAAGTTATTAAAAAACGTAACTCTATTAAATTCTACAATGTGATATGTTTAAAAGATTACAGTGTAACATTTAATTGGATGTCTCATAATTGTAATAATTTTTTTTAAAGTTGCTTTAATTAAAATTTTAAAGTTACTGGCACCTGTGTTATATATTTAAAGAAAAGAATCAGTTACTAAGCCTTTATGTTAGAGAATTTTAAAGACTTGTTACGTTAAATTTTTCATTTCAAAATGAAAAGATGTTGCAGTTAAGCTGCCTCATAGTTAATTAATTGTGCTTCTAAAATGTTTTCAGCAGCTGAAGAAAAAAAAAAAAATGAAAATAAATCTTTCAAAAATCCCCGATGCTAAATTATCTTGTGTTTTTGTTTATAAAGAGTAAGATAGATTTTTGTGTAGAATCTCAGTGTTACAATGCTTTCGCATTATCGGAGTTATTCTTCAAGGTACTACTCTGTTTCCCTTCGACAAAAATACTATCGCTAAATTATAAGATTAAATGTCAATAATGAATGTCAATCTAATGACGTTAAATATGATACACGTTTTTAAAACGTCATTAAATGATTTTTATTTCGACCTTTTATTTGTATTTGTATTAATATTCTATTAATTATTTGTTTTTTTGTTATTATTTAAAATAAAAATTTCGCCAATATGTATAATTTGGAGAAATCGGTCGACGGGATAACTAACTAGTACCTTTGCCAATAATATAATTATACAGAGTGTAACATGCATTCTATTGTCAACCTTTTTTTTCTCAACTGTTGGTCGTAGAAGCATAGTTCTACTTACAAAAAAAATTTCAAATGAAGTAGATATTGATGTTGTGGCATTGTTCAATGTAAAAAATTAATTTTATAAAAATTTTAAAATCTTACTTTTTATACGACCTCTCAGTCTCTATAATTATATTTTGTAAAAAGTTTACACGTATCATAACATATATAATATAAAAAGTTCGATTCCTGTGCAACAAAAATGATACAGTTATTAAATTTCAAAATTTGAGGTTTTGCACATAAGTTTGTCGTTCCTATAGGGATCAGAAAAGCAATAAATTAAAGTATTTAGAGATCGAAATCATGGTGCAATGTCTTTTGTACAGTGAAACAACCTGTATCTAGTATCGCCATATCAGAGTATCACCAAAGAGGGTTATAAATCAACTATCTATAAATTTTAGCTGACCTCTATCCCTATAGACCAATTACTAACAGATATCCTTGCACTTAATTTACGCCTTAACAAGTCAATACTTGATTATTATTAATGCAATCCGCCTATTCCGAATTCCCGCTAAATCGAACAATGTTCTGTCCCAATTAGTTCATAATAGAAGGACTCTACTGTCTTCCCTAAGGGAAAATTTAGATTATCACTTCAATAAAGCGCAATATAATATATATATATATATATATATATATACATATATATATATATATATATATATATATATGGGCTGTTTAATAGCCTCTGCTTATCAACCAGGAGAAGACCCTTTAATTGCCTTCTAGGGCGACTTAAAGGAATCGACTGGGAGCAGAGACTTAATGTCCAATCCGCACCTTCCATCGGTACAGCCTGTTAGTACTCTTGTCTAGTGCAAGGGGAACGAACGCGGATGGGCTTCCTCCAACCCGCTTGGCCAGCGTGGAGGGATTGGGCCACAACCCCCCTTATTTTACCATGAATTCACAAAACAAATCACGGCCCTCAGTTCCCGGTAGTCTGCATGTTCCTGGTTACGGCAGCGATCAGACAGACATGAAGACAGAGGGTGCTAAGAATCACCGGGCTCGGCTTGGCTGCCATAAGTTGATGACCTTGGCTACGTACAATGGACGATCCCTATCTTCTGAAAACCGTTTACAGGAACTTGAAGAAGAGTTAGATAAGATCAACTGGGACATTTTAGGATTATGTGAAGTAAGAAGAAAAGGCGAAGAAAAGATTGATCTTGCCAGCGGACATGTTTTATACTACAGAGGTACAGAAGATGGAAGAACAAGTGGTGTAGGATTTCTGATTCATAAAAGGTGGAAGAATCACATTGTAGAATATGATAGTGCATCAGATAGAGTTGCAAGATTAGTAATACAAGTGTCCAAAAGATACAAGCTGCAAATTACCCAAGTTTATGCACCAACAATAAGTTATTCTGATGAAGAAATTGAAGATTTTTATGAAGAAGTAGCTTCAATGCATCAAAAGGGAAATTGCTACATAAAATTAATAATGGGAGACTGGAATGCTAGAATTGGAGAGAAGAAGAAAGGTGAATTATCTGTAGGAAATCATGGATATGGTATGCGAGATGAAAGAGGAAACAGATTGATTGAGTTTGCAGAATGTGAACAGATGTATATCATGAATTCATTTTTCAAGAAAAAGCTACAAAGAAAATGGACATGGCGTTGTGCAAATGGCTCAACAAGTGAAATCGACTACATCTTGACCAACAAAAAGTATCTTATTCAGGACTGCAGCGTTCTCAATAACTTCAATACAGGAAGCGATCACAGATTGTTTAGATGCAAACTGCTGTTAAATACTAAAGTGGAAAGAATGAAGCTTTTGCTACACTCAAAGAAATCAATCGATATTATAAACCTCCAGAAACAAAGAAGAATTTCATTTGGAACTTCAAAACCGTTTCCAAGTACTTCAATCAACTTTAGAAGAAGAGCAAGATGTTACAATAGTGAACAAGAAGCTAACCAATACTCTACAAGAAATTGCTAAGAAGATAGCCGGTGATGCACAAGTAAAACAAACAAAGAAAATAACAAAAGAAACAAGAAGATTGATGAAAAAACGCAGAGAATTTAAAATGAAGAAAAATGATCCTAAATCAAGAGTTGAATATGCTGAATTATGTAAAAAAGTAAGAAAATGCGTTACAGAAGATATTAGAAAATTTAACTGTGATCTTGTTAAAAAAGTTCTGGAAGATAACAAAAGTTTAAAATCAGCTAAGCGCAAGTTATGTGTTGGAAGAAAAGGCATTTTTGCACTGAAGAGAGCAGATGGAACAATCACCAAAATCAGCAACGAAATAGTACACATTGTTGAGAAATTCTATAATGATCTATATAAATGTGAAGATCAGAGGGAAATCAACGTACACGATCAACGAGAAATCTTAACAGAAACTGAAGAGATAATCCCAGTGATGACAGATGAAGTTTTACAAGCTATTCGATTTATGAAAAAAGGTAAATGCCCTGGAGAAGATGGAATTACAATTGACCTTATCAAAGAAGCAGGAGAAGAATTTGCAAAAAGGCTATCCTTACTGTTTTCCAAATGTCTCAAAAAGTCAGATGTACCAGAAGATTGGAATAATGCTGTGATGATACTACTTTACAAGAAAGGAGAGAAGGAAAACATTAAAAATTACCGTCCGATCAGCTTATTGTCCGTGATTTATAAAATTTTCACCAAAGTTTTAACGACAAGACTTGAATCAGCTCTGGACTCGGCTCAACCTAGAGAACAAGCAGGATTCCGAAGTGGATTCAGCACAATGGATCATATCCAAACAGTAAGGGAACTCATAGAAAAGCATAAAGAATATAATTTACCTCTCTGCCTTGCCTTTATTGATTACGAAAAAGCTTTTGATTCCGTCTACACATCAGCAGTAGTAGATTCTCTGGAGGACATTGGTATAGACAAACTTTACATCAATATCATAAAGAAGATTTACAAGAAAGCAACAGCAACCATCCGTTTAGATAAAGGAAAAGCGAAGATCAAGCTCGGAAGAGGAGTAAGACAAGGAGACACCATTTCACCCAAGCTTTTTAATGCTGTCTTAGAAAATATCTTCAAGAAGCTGGATTGGGAAAACAAAGGGATTAGAATAAATGGAGAATTTTTAAGTCATCTCCGCTTCGCTGACGACATTGTAATTTTCAGTAACAGTCCTGAAGAATTGGAAATTATGCTAAAAGATCTTGCAGAAGCTAGCATCAATGTGGGATTAAAAATAAATTTAGAAAAGACTAAGGTGATGTTTAATTCATTTACATCAAAAAAGAAAATTGTCTACAAGAACATTGAGATTAAAGAAGTGCAAAGTTATGTGTACCTAGGACAGGAAATATCATCGGATAATAGTATCATGAATGAAATCAATAGAAGAATAAGAAATGGGTGGAGTGCTTTCGGGAAGAACAGTATTATTCTGAAGAGTAATATGCCTCTTTGTTTGAAAAGAAAAGTTTTTAATCAATGTATTTTACCTGCATTAACCTACGGAGCAGAAACATGGACACTAACAAAATGGATGATGCAAAGATTACAAACAGCACAGAGAAGCATGGAAAGATGTATGCTAGGCATAACTAGAAGAGACAGAAAGAGGATAACCTGGATAAGAAATCAAACAAAAGTTTTTGACATCCTTGAAAGAATCAAGCAGCTAAAATGGAAATGGGCTGGGCACATTGCAAGAAGACAAGACAATAGATGGAGCACAAATATACTACAGTGGTATCCTAGAGATGTAAAACGACCAAGAAGACGACCACAAGTAAGATGGAGAGACGAAATTAGAAAAGTGGCTGGTGTAAATTGGATGACGAAAGCATTAGACAGAAAACATTGGAAAAATCTGGGGGAGACCTACATCCAGCAGTGGATCGAAAACGGTTGATGATGATGATGATGATGATATATATATACCGGGTGTCCCAAAAATGACTGATGGATTTTAAAATTCAATAACTTGCAAACGGTGACAGCTATTAAAAAATTGTTGCAGGAGGGTTATGTATAATGTCAGGAGTTTTTTTTTTTTTTTTTTTTTTTTTTTTTTTTTTTTTTACCTTAATTTTTTTTAGTTCGCTGACGGCGATTTCGACGCTTCACTCAGCACTGATCACCTGGCCTTCAATCGCCATCAGCGTCACCAACTTCTGTGCACTTCTGTACATCAAAAATTGACGCAGTTGTTAAATTTCAAAGTTTGAGGTCTTTGCACATGATTTTGGATAAATGTCAACTAAAATTTACAGATGAAATTATCCTCTTTAGTGATACCCTGATTTGGCGATACCGGCTACAATTGGTTTCACCGTGAAAAAGACATTGCACCCTGATTTCGATCTATAAATACTTTAATTCATTTCTTAACTGATCCCTATATAAAATACTAAATCCTGTGCGAATACCTCAAAGTTTGAAAATTAATAACTGCGTCAGTTTTTGTTGCATAGAAGTCAAATATTTTGGGTTATATCTGTAATGATATGTGTAAACTTTTACTAAATATAATGTCAGGGGCAGGCGAACCATATAACAAGTTAGTATTGGTATTTTTTATGCCATAACATCAATATTTACTTTATTTAAGACATTTTTTTGTAATTGGAAATATATGTCTACGGCCAACGTTTGAGAAATGAAAAGTCGGCAATTGATAACATATTGCACCCTGTATAAAAATAAATAAAAATGTGACCATGGAAATATTTTACGTGAAAACGTTTTTAAGTGCGTTCGTAATTAAGTAAATACGTAGTACCAACATTTGTCGTTCGGTCCGTCCGTCTGTCCGCATATAACAACGCAAAAACTATCCAATCGAATCGTTTGAAATTTAAAATATATTTTTATTACATAATTTTATCGAGTCATATGAAATTTTATTAAAATCGGATACATAAATCAATTGCGGGAACAATCAAAAGTATTTCGTAACATTACAGTCAATTGGGAAAAATGTTTCAAATGCATTTTAATGGTGTTACACTCATTAGAACACAATAAAAGTGATATGCATCTATAAAGTACATATTATAATATACATTTTGCATATTCTGTGGTGCAAAGAACATTTTTAATTGATTTACGAAGCCACACAAAAGTATTCCATTACATAATTGTATAGGGAGAACATTTTTTGGTGAGCATTTTAGTTGTAATTAACTATTTACAATTTTATGATATTAATATATGAGAGTGATTTTTAAAACTTCGTTATCGTACGAACGCACCTCATTTGCTACGCTTCACGTGCAATTTCCAACTTGTTTATTACTTTAATCACTAAGAAAACGTCGTGACACCTTTGCAAGAAGCACCGAACTTAGTAAGAAACAAGTCGTAAATTGTATGTCTACGTGGCTAATGAGATGTTTTGTATTGTAACAAGTTATATACTTATTCACATCTTGGCGCAATAGCTGTAGCACACTCATGCAAAAATGCATAAATACAGAATTTTTTATATATTATATTCATTTATTAGGGAAGTAATACGACTCCTTCTTAAACATGACCATGGCAACTATAATTACCATGGCAACTTGGAAATCTTACCTGTCATGGGATACCATTGAATTCATTAATTTGTTGGTTACATGTTACTTTTGTGTTTTTAAAATATTCTTTCATTTCTTTATTAATTGAGCTTTAATTTCGGCATGGAAAAGAATCCGGATCTAAATGTTGGACAATATTTATATGCAAATCTTTTAATATTACTTGGTAAAGAGCAGTCACGTTATAGACGTCAATCAAAATATGTATATATGCTTAAAATGTATTTAAAAAGCCGTAATAAATGAGTCAAAATACTGTTCAATCAAAGAATTGGATTTGAAAATAGATTTATTTTCTATTTCTTTTCTTTAAAAATTGAAACAGTACACTGTAAAAAAAAACTGTAAAGGTACTAAGCTTTTTCTAGGAAACTGGGATTCCAAGAACTTTTCCTGTAACGGTAAAGCAAAAATTCAAGTTTCAGAATCGATTACATGAATTTTTCCTGTTATCGTTACATGAAAAGTTCTTGGAATCCCAGTTTCCTAGAAAATGTTTAGTACCTTTACAGATTTTTTTTTACAGTGTACGACAGTTAGAATCTTTAAAAAAAATTCCAGTAACAAAAATTCCAAAATTTATCTTTTATTGTGAAATATTGCCATTCGCAAAATTACGTCAGTTTTATTCTGGAATAGGCTTTCCCTTTATATTATACATAATACAAATATGTAATGTGAAATATGGTGATTTTATCTTAATACGTTGTTTATTAATTCGAGTAATTTGGGATATTAAATTAAAACTGAACTACATTCATTTATGTAATACTTGATCAAACTCTAATTACATGTTAATAAATATTTTTTACTCATTTAAACCACTTAAAATGTATTTTTAACGAACACAGCAAGATTTATTTACCTAAATTTCATTAACGGAATCGATCTTACCCACTGTCAAGAAAGGAAAAAGAAGTGAAACAAGAATTTTGATACACTAACATTTTAAAAAAGTCAATATTTTCAATAAACAAAGCACTTCTTACTTACGTAAATTTTTAATCTTTTGGGATTACTTCGATGAAATTTTGACGCATAAAAATATTCAAAATTTCGCGGAAAGATGTTTTCTGATTTTTTAAAATCTAAGTCGATACTTTTGCGTGATATATGGGTCGAAGAAATAAACATTACTTAAAAAAATGTCTGTGGGAACTTGTAGCAAATTGAAAAGTAAATTAAAAAATATATATCTGAATTTAAACGAATAATTGATTTAAATGAATAAAATAATGCTTTTGAAAAAAATATATAACTTCCACTGCAAACCGTAAAAAACATAATAAAACGTTAATACAATTAAAGGATGGAAGCCTTGCTACCAAATAATGCATAGGATATGTTACAAAAATTTATAATAAAACTACTCAGGTACATAATAAAGAGCCAATTAAATTTAGCGGCGGAGCTCATGTACAAAGTGTGTAAATAAATATTTTCCAATTTTTGGCGTAAAAACATGAAAGCGATACACGAATTGATGAGTACACTGTAAAAAAAATCTGTAAAGGTACTAAACATTTTCTAGGAAACTGGGATTCCAAGAACTTTTCATGTAACGATAACAGGAAAAATTCATGTAATCGATTCTGAAACTTAAATTTTTGCTGTTACCGTTACAGGAAAAGTTCTTGGAATCACAGTTTCCTGGAAAAAGTTTAGTACCTTTACAGTTTTTTTTACAGTGTAGGACTATATCTTGCAAAAATACATTAAAGACATAGAAATTGATAGCGATTACAATCCTTCTGCAATTAATACTGTAGTATTTAAACCGCAGCACTCTCGTTCGTCAAACTCAGCGTAGTCTTCTACTCTTTCCAATATTAGCATTGTGTCATCCTTCTTTCTCTAATGAAGTTTTACTATTACTAAAATTCTTCGACAATATGACTTCAAGAAACATTTTGCACCAAGCAAATATCAAACCTTCTCAAAATCGAAAGATCCTATAAAAAATCCAATTTATTGGATATCGCTTCCATACTATTAATAACCAATACGATCTTTCAAACTTTAGTTTAATCAAACTATCCTTAAAATTTCATATTAAATAACATCAACAATATATTAAGAAATTAGAAACCAATAAATCCTCCGTTGCAAAATATTATTGGTAGGTGGATCATACTTTTGACTTCAATTCAATTAAAATAATCTCTAAACCTATTTCCATACATCAACTTAACCTCCTTGAAGCATCTCATATTTATAAACATTTTGACAATATTGTTAATTGTGCATTCGCCATTCACAATTTTTCATAATTTTGAATGTTTTTACGGATTCCTGCAATTGATCTATCTTAAAAACTAATGCTTGGATTTGCCGAAAATTCAGATTCAGTTAGAATTTGATATCCATTGGTTACTGATTAGATTTATACGGAAATCATGGTGCTGCTATGCTACATTTTTTCAATATTTATAGGATTTTAGCGATAGTCATACCTCAAGAACCAATATATAGAACATCGTATCTTTACATTCCTCACATTGGAGATAAATTTTCATTTAATTTTGGCACTGAAATAGCGAATTCTGAAACATTAGCATATATCAAATAGAAGAAAGTTTTGAGATTTGCATTGACCACTAATTTTTTAGAGAAGCCGGCCCAGTTGATAATGAAAACGTTTAATTTTTACAGTAAAATTTTTTTAAAAAGTACTATCATATAATATTATATGAATTTAAAAGACAATTGAAATGAAATTTAATACGTGCTATTAAAAATTTTAAAAACATCAATTATTATTTCAGATGATGCACTTAATTCTTTTAAGGTAATATGATCTTTAGTTTACAAGTAATCAGCCATTTAGTAATCGACATTCATCAACTATCAGATTGTTGAAAATAATTCATAAAAATCTATTTTTCTTATTTTTTGGTCTAATTTTTGTTACCTTTTTTTCACTACATTTGTTCCAATACTTCCTTTAATCAAGGTCCAAAGCAGAAAAATATGTGATTCCAGCTCTAGTGGACTTCGCTTTAAGGAAATAAAAAATTCAGACATCCATAGACATTCATATAATATGTTAATATTTTGTAATTATTATATTGTTGTGTTGACAGGTAAAAGCATTTAAAAAAATCATATAAGATTTAGTTTATGTTAATTTCAACCCAGGTAAAAATTTGAGTTAATTCATCAATCAATAATTTTGTGAATGTAAATGCTTAACGTTCTTGTTTTCTTAAAAATTATCTTCAATAGCATACAGGAAATTCCAAATCAGCAACCGATATTTATCTAAAAATTCTTTAAATGAAAAATAGTTCGTTGACTTTGAAAAATTAGCAAATTATAGGCATTGATACTCTGTGCTTATCAAGTTTTAATTTAATTTATCCGGGATAGAAATGTTTTTATTTGATATTATTCTTTTAAATTATCCTTCGTATTCTGGATAATATTGCTTTATTTTATCTTTACATGGAACAAGAATTCAAAATTTTTGATTTCCGATTATGTTTTTCTGAAGGACATAAACAAGATTTTACATAGAAAATGTCTGTCCGTGAGTATGTGACATTGACTTTTTGTCTGTATGAATAGGAAATATTTCAGGTTCTCTGTTTCTGGAACTGACGCTCAGAGCTTAATAAATCTTAAAACTTCGTTCGCATTTGATATAACTTAGTGTTAATTTTTTTAATGTAAATCATTCAACAATTGTTTTTGTAATGCGGCCTTATTTATGACTTTCTCACTAGCTATATCTCAAGAACTAATACACAGATTTTTATTAAACTTCAGATGTCATTTATCCAGATGCCAAACTTTAGTGTCTGATATATTTTGTTTGTAATTACTTTTTGGTTTAAATCGCCCAAGAGGTGGCACTGATACTCCGAATGATTTTCCGGATTCCTGCAATTGCTCTACCTTAAATACTGATGCACGGATTTTCACCAAAATTCAGATTCGGTTAGAAGTCGATATAAGCTGGTATTTAATAGACTTATGTGAAAATCGTCTTTCAGTGTGGTACTGTTATGCTACATTTTTCAAGACTTACAGGATTTTTGCGATAGTCATTTGTCAAGAACTTATGTATGGAATATCATATCTCTACAGTTCTCGTATTGACCATAGATTGAAATTTAATTTTGTCACTCTAATAGCGAATTTTGAAGTATTAGCTTGTATAACATAGAAGAAAGTTTTGGGATGTGGATATACTACTAGTTTTTTTGATCTGTTGGCGCAATTTATAATAAAAACGCTTATTATTTTTTTTTTCAGTAACTAAAGTTTAAAAGCTACAAGTATACAAATTAATGTAAATAAAAAAATCTATTGAAATGAAATTTAATAAATCTTTTTAAAATAAATTAAAAATAACAAGTATTCTATGAGGTGATACACGCCTTTCAGATAGTGGGATATTTCTTTGGTAAATAATTAGTTTATTTATAAAAAATTGCAAACTACAACACAAACAGAACTCCCCCTCGGTATAAAAACTTATGAATTATTTCTTTGTAAAAATAAAAATGTTGCTTTATTAGAATGAGAATATTTATTCAATGTAACGAAGTGTTATTAATATATTCCTTTATATTGAAATATTTCACAATAACAAAATTATTAGTTTGTTACGACAGTAAGCTGTACAATATTCAGGTATTGATAGGATATATTTTCTCAATTTTTCCTTAATTTATAAATTTAGATGATGAGTAATTAATTAACGTGTAGAAAATTGCAAATTCCAAGACAATCATTAATTTCTCGCGATATAAGGATTTTTGAATTATATTTTATTCAATGTAAATAGTTGCTTTCTTATAAAATGCTTACTTATTCATAATAATGAAGTACTAGCAATGTATTTCATTGCATTGATAATATGTAAATAATAATAATAATAATACTTTATTATACTAAAGCGGGTACTGGATTTGGATATTGTTATATAAATTTTCTTCGACTCATTCTGGGCAAGAATTTTTTCTTTAAACCTTTTGGAAAAAATTTTTCCTTTCGGTCGAGAATATGGAAATACCTGAAATATATCTGAAAAATTATGATGTTCTAATTTTATTCGTTCTCTGTCTGGTCCATGTTTAATGTTCAGGAATGAAATACTTATGCTGTCATGATGACAAGAAAAATTATTAAAAGCTACAAAAATCAATAACTGAAAAATAAATTGACCACAGCTTTAAAGGAAATTGCATTTAATATAACGTTTTTTATGTATAACGTGTAAAAATTGAAAATGTGCCATGTTTAGAAGTTTAAAAAATTGCAATACCGAATACTGTAAAACTTGAATTTCATTTAAAATTGAAGTATGATTGGTAAAGGAATATTAATGTTTTATCCATGGAGTACGAAATATATGACTATAATAACGTAAGCCACGTTTTTATCAACATAAAAATGGTGTCAATATTTTTTTTTCACAAAGAATTTAATTATAAGTCTAAAATTTTTGTCTTTTAAAATATCATTTATCAAATGTTCGTTAAATTTTGTGAAATTACATTTTTTTTGGTTAATTGTGTCAATTTATAACTTTATTCTTTTGTTATTATTAAAATATATTTTAAAACCATTACAACTAGAGATATAAGAGATTACATGACTTTTTAAAACCACTGAAAAGACTTTTTATTCATGCTTTATATAAAATGAAAGTATTAAAGTGAAAGATATATTAATAAGAAAAGAAAGTTAAATTAAAATTAAAAAAAAAAACTAATCATTATACAATTTTAAATACTTTATCCAAACTTAAATAATTTTTAATAATCATTGAACTAAACTTTGTTAATATTATTTTTTAATACTATTTCTTAAATTCGTTATGAAATAGCCTTTCGAAACTTCTTTATTTATATTGTAATACTTCTCTTTAGATATTTTTGATGCACAAATCGATGATAAGTATCAATATATAATTGTACTTGCATTAATTACGAGAAATAAGAATCATTAAATACATTTTTGTTGTTGAATAAAAAATACAAACAATTTTTTAAAGAAATTAAATATGCTTCTGAAATTTTGAAATATGTAGCTATTGCTTACTATTACAAAAGACTCAGACATATTCAAGTTTGGTTTTAATATTCGACTAGACACTTTACCTCTTAATAATTAAGATTTTAAGAGGTTGCGTCAATGAATTGCGATCCACACTGAAACGGTTCTTATTAAAAATTTAGTCATTACAAAAATTTCTTTAAGAATTCAGTTAATATTTCATCTCTGTTTCCTAATTTTAATGAGAGACTTAGAAGGGTTGTTCAGCTCTTAATGATGTTATTACGGATATCTAATAACTTGTCTTTAATAACTGTAAAATTAAAACCTGAAGTATTCATTGAGTAAATTGAGTTAGAGTGCATTTTCGTATCCAGTATCCCTTGTCAAATTTAAATAAATCTAAATCACGTACACTTTAAATTTTTAAATGAAATTTCGGTTTTGCATTTTTTGCTACTGCAAACTTACAAACTTCTAAACATTCTATATTTTCAATATTTACACAATCGTATAGAGGAAAGAAGTGATTTTAAATGAAATTTGTTTCAAAACTGTATCCTAATTTATTTTTGAGTTATTAATTTTTTTGTAGTTTTTAATATCTTTTTCTAATTCTGGCAACAGGAATACATCATTTCTCTTAGAAATATTACTACTGTTTACTGAATGTTATTACTGAAATCGCTGCATTTCTATTAAAAGTAAAGGGGAAAAATTACTGTATTTTTTCGTTGCCATTTTCTGATAAATGTGAAAAAAATTGAAATTAAAATACATGCTATTTCCAGAATATCAAAATGGAATAAATTCTGCTCTTTCTCATTTTGGAATAACAAAAAGCTTTAATTGATAAATTTGTCATAATAAAAGATTTTTTTTATATTTTACTGCATATTACATTTCGATTAAAGTTTGATTTTAATAATTTCTACATCTGAGTTTTATAGAAATATTATTTAGTTAACGTTAGGTTAAAATAATATGTGTTTGAGAGTTAGGAAAACCAATATATACATGCATTTTTTATTGTAACTAATATTGTGTGCTTATTGTAAGTCAATGGAACAGTTCCTCCGTAAATATTTTCTTTTGTCGAAATTCGGTGGTTTCTACCTTGTTATGTAAAACGTCTATACTGTTGAACTGCGCAAATTCAGAAGTTGCATTTTAATAAATATATAATTATGTATAAATAATTATATAAATATATACTGAGCCTGAGCTGATACTGACTTTAGCCTGAGCAGTGCAATTGTAAACCTTGACTATACTTTTGTAGTTTGATAAAATTATACAAATAATAATAACAATAATGGAAAAATTACTAATATAAATACTTTATTATAAAAAATCGGGTACAACTTTTGGGTATTGTTGTATAAATTTCCTTAGACTCATTCTGGACAAGAATTAAACTTTCTTCTTCTTCTTCTTTTTTTGTCAATTTATAACTTTATTGTTTGATTATTATTGAAACTATACTCAAAAACTAGTGATATAAAATAAAACAACTAGTGATATAAAATATTATATGTCTTTATGAAATTATTGAAAATAATTTTTAGTCATACTGTTTGTAAATTAACAGCATTAAAGTGGAAAACATATTAATAATAAAAATTAATTAAAAGAAAAAACTAATCACTATATCGTTTTGAACACTTCATCTATACTTAATGTAATAAAATATTTTCAAAAATTCTTGACATAAAATTTATTAATATTAATTTTTAATACTTTTTCTTAAATTACTTTATTTTCAAAGAGCTTTTCGAAACAGCATTATTTATACTACCATTCTCCTCTTTATATACATTTGATACAAAAAATACATGATAAATATCAACATCTAGTTGTACTTATATTAATTACGAGAAATAAGAATCATTAAAAGGATTTTTTTGCTTTTTTTTGCATTTTGGATAAAAAATACAACCAATTTTTAAACAAGCAATTAAGTATACTTTTGAGATTTTGAAATATATAGCTATTACTTACTATTACAAAAGATTCAGACATATTCAAGTTTGACTTTAATATTCAGCTAGACACTTTACTTCTTAATTATTAAAATTTTAAGAGGTTACGTCTATGATTTACGATCCACTCTGAATCATTTCTGATTAAGATAAAAACAATTATAAAAGCTTCTTTAGGAAATCCTGTTAATATTTCATCTGTGTTTCCTAATTTTAATGAGAGACTTAAGAAGACTTGTTCAGCTTTTAATGATGTTATAACGGATTTCTAATAACTTGTCTTCCATAATTGTAGAAATAAAACCTGAAGTATTCATTGAATAAATTGAGTTAGAGTACATTTTCGTATCCAGTATAGCTTGTTAAATTAAAATGAATTTAAATAACGTGTAGAATTTCATATTATGTATAATGTCTAAACTGATAAGCTGCACAAATTCAAAAGTTGCAGTTAAATATATAATTATAATTTCATGTCTCTTTAGCCTGAGCAATATAATCGTAAAATTTGACTATAATTTTATAGTTTGATGAAATTATGTAAATAACAATAGCAATAATGAAAATAATACTAATATAAATACTTTATTATAATAAGGCTTGTACAAGATTTGGGTATTGTTATATAAATTTGCTTAGACTTATTCTGGACAAGAAATCAAATTTCTTTTTTTGATGAATTTATAACTTTATTGTTTAATTATTATTAAAAGTATATTCTAAAAGGATGAGAACTATTTGTGTTAAAGATAATATGATTTTATGAAATTACTGAGAAGACTTTTTAGCCATACTGTTTGTAAATTAGCAGTATTAAAGTGTAAATGTACTAATATAAAAAAAAGAAAGTTAAAAAAAACCTAATCACTATACCATTTTTAATACTTTATCTATATGTAATGTAATAAACAATTTTCAAAAAATCATTGAACTAAACTTTGTTAATATTAAATTTTAATATAATTTCTTAAATTTCGTTACTTTCAAGTAGCCTTTCGAAACTACATTATTTATACTGCTATTCTCCTCTTTAGATAAATTTGATGCACAAATATACGATAATTATCAATATCTAGTTGTACTTATATTAATTTCGCTAAATAATTATCATTAAATGCATTTTTGTTTACTTTTGCCATTTAGATAAAAAATAAAAACAGTTTTTAAATAAGCAATTAGGTATGCTTTTGAGATTTATAAATTTATAGCTCTTATTTACCATTACAAAGACCCAGACATTTTCAAGTTTGTTTTCAATGTTCAACTAGACACTTTATCTCTTAATAATTAAAATTTTACGAGGTTACATCAATAAATTACGATCTACTCTCAAAATTTTTCTTTTTAAGATATAATCATTATAAACACTTCTATAGGACTTAAGTTACTATTTCATCTGTGTTTCCTAATTTTAATGAGAGACTTAAGAAGACTTGTTCAGCTCTTAAAGATGTTATAACGGATTTCTAATAACTTCTCTTCGATAACTGTAGAACTAAAACCTACAGTATAAATCAAATAACGCTCTAAGATGTTCTATATTCATTCTGTAAATTGAGTTAGAGTGCATTTTCGTATCCAATATCTCCTGTCAAATTTAAATGAATATAAATCATGTCCAGAACTTCATATTGCGTATAATGTCTAAACTAATAAACGACACAAAATCAAAAACTGCGTTTTAATAAATATATAATTTTATGTCACTTTAACCTGAGCAATGGAATCTTTAAATGAGACTGTACTTTTGTAGTTTGATGAAATCAAGGAAATAATAATATTAATAATAACAAAAATGAAAATAATTATAATATAATTACTTTTTTATAATAAGACGGGTACAGGAGACTTAGAAGACTCGTTCAGCTCTTAATGATGTTATAACGGATTTCTAATAACTTGTCTTTAATAATTGCGGAATTAAAATCTGAAATATTCATTGAGTAAATGGAGTTTGAGTGCATTTTCGTATCCAGTATTTCTTGTCAAATTTAAACTAATTTAAATCACGTACAGAATTTCATATTATGTATAATGTCTAAAGTGATAAACTGCGCAATTTCAGAAGTTGCATTTTAATAAATATATAATTTTATGTTACTTTAGCCTGAGCAGTGTAATAGCAAAATTTGACTATACTATCGTAATTTGGTGAAATTATGCAAATAATAATAACAATAATGTAAATAATATTAATATAAGTACTTTATCGTAAAATCGGGTACAAGATTTGGATAATGTTACATAAATTTCATTAGACTCATTCTGCATAAGAATTTAATTTTCTTCTTCTTTTTTTTGTCAATTTAAAACATTATTATTTGATTATAATTTAAACTATATTTTAAGAAGATTACAACTAGCGATTTAAAGGAATGTATGACTTTATGAAATTACAGTGAAACTCGTTTAAGATACGCACGTTTAAGATACGATCCCGCTTAATATACAAATTATCTTCGGTTCCTTTAAAACTACCTATTATACCTTAATACCCACTTAATACACGTATGCATAAGATACGATCCCGCTTAATATATGAAGAAATTTGGTACCTTAATGTCAAAAAGACGCTTAATATACGAAAAGGTGCTTATGTATCCGTTTATCACGTGTCTTTTGGACAGACTATGTAAAATCGTATTTATTTTTCATAAGATGCTATTTTTTTTACCTTTTTTTCTCTCTGAAATATGATT
The DNA here is from genome assembly GCA_964019185.1 of Maratus speculifer. NCBI lineage: Eukaryota > Metazoa > Arthropoda > Arachnida > Araneae > Salticidae > Maratus > Maratus speculifer. The sequence goes on from OZ025295.1 coordinate 142,833,879, forward strand.
TTTTCCACTCCTTTTTCACGTTGAATTCTGACTGGCTCCCTCTTTTTCACCAAAATACAAAAACAAATACTGCTTTTATTTCTTTTTACCATTACACACTTCCTTACTGAGCAGAGGATGGATTTGAAATTTCATTGGTTGTTGTCTCTCTTGATTGGATGAGAAAGATGTTGGTAAAACCAGTCTGCATTTTTTTCTTTCTTTCTTTTTTTTTCTTTGCTTTTTTTTGTTTCGTTTATCTAGCTGCTTTTTATTGTTGTATTAGTTTTATTACTATGAATCGCTCTCAGAAATGCCTTTTTTATTAATTTGTTTTTGTCACTTGCTTTTTCGCGGCACGTTACAAAATGTTCACATCACAGAATAAGAGCAGTATCAGGTAGAAATGAAAAGTTGGGACTTATTTTTCACAATTAACGATCAAGTTGTGACAAGTTTGTTCTATTGCGGATATAATCGCAGACTTCAAAAGCTCCGATGAACCTAGGCCTTCAGGAGAAGTAGAAGACGATGCGGATGAAGAAACAGATGTACCAACCATATAATTACTCATATCTGTAATGAGCTCGTTCTGCTTACTTCGGCTGTATGTCTCTTCGATGGATGGAGGTCCCTCCGTAGAAGATTTTTTCTACCACCATTTACTAGGCAGAAAACTTCCTAATAAAAACTCGGCCTAAGTTGCACCAAACCAAGATGAACGATTTTTACACAAGAAACTAAAACTACATCACAATTTTTATAATGTATTGAATAATTATTGTTCCTTGCATGCATTTAGTTTGTCTTTCAAAAAATCATTATGAAAATTTATTAATCTTCCCTTTTAAGTATCTAATGTATTTTATTTACTGTTTTCTAAAAATTAACATTTTTTTCTTTTTTAATTTGGTTGAATGTACTATACAAAAACATTTTATTTATTTTTATTTTTATTTTTTATTTTTTTAATGTATAAACAGATATTTTTATAAAAGTTTGGAGAAAAACAAAATTATGCTTTAATTCAATATCTTAAACTCAAACTTTCTAGACTATCTAAAAATTATTAGAAATGGGTAAAATAAGAGTTATAAATGGCTAAAATTTACATTAATAACAATGTGCACTTTTTTATATGCTTTATTATTTGAGGATCTATGAAATCCGGATAAGATATGATCCCGCTTAAGATACGAAATGCTCTCGGTCCCTTGATTCGTATCTTAAACGAGTTTCACTGTATTGCAAAAACTTTTTATTCCTATGTTTGTAAATTAACTGTATTAAAGTTTTTAACGTATTAATAAAAAAGAAAAGAGAGTTAAAATAAAAAAACTAATCACCATACCATTTTCAATACTTTTTATATATTTAATGTAATAAATAAATTTCAATAATCTTTGAACTAAACTTTGATAATATTAATTTTTAATACTATATTTCTTTAATTTTTTTATTTTCAAGTAGGCTTTCGAAACAACATTATTTATACTGCCATTCTCCTCTTTATATGCATTTCATACACAAATTCATGCTAAGTATCATTATCTAGTTTTACTTATATTAATTACGAGAAATAATGATCATTTAATGCATTTTTGTTGTTTACTTTTGCAATTAAAAAATACAAACAATTTTTAAACAAGCGATTAAGTATGCTTTTGAGATTTAAAATTATATAGCCTTTACTTACTATTTCAAAAGACACAGACATATTCAAGTTTGGTTTTAATAGACACTTTACCTATTAATAATCAAAAGTTTAAGAGGTTGCGTCAATGAATTACGATCCACTCTGAAACATTTCTTATTCAGATTTAAGTCATTATAAAAGCTCCTCAAAGAATTCAGTTAATATTCCATTTTTAATGAGAGACTTAGAAGGCTTGTTCAGCTCTTAATGATGTTATAACGGATTTCCAATAACTTGTTTTTAATAATTGCAGAATTAGAACCTGGAGTATTAATCAAATAACTTACTAAGATGTAATGTGTTAAATTTACTCAATAAATTGAATTAGTGTGAATTTTCATATCCAGTATCTCTTGTCAAACTTAAGAGGACACACTAGTCACGCGGTAAAAGCCGAATGCTAGTCTATGGAAGCGTTCTTTTCAAATATCTCGCTCACATTTTAATATTTTTACATGATTTTTTTGCATAGGATAGCTGAGGATAATACACAACCGACATAGTTTTTATTTTTTCGATTTTGGTTTCAGATTTTTTTTTAAAAATTACTTTAACTTTCGAAACCGGTTCTGAAACTAAAACTATCGTAATTTAAAAAATATATAAGCAAAATCGAAAAAGTAAAAACTAGGCCGGTTGTAGAGCGTCCTCAGCTATCCTATGCAAAAAACAATTATGTAAAAATATTAAAATTTGAGCGAGATATTTTAAAAGAACGCTCCCATAGACTTTACATTATCATCCGGGTCTTTTTGAGAACTTTTTCTGTGACTATTGTGGGGCCTTAATTGAATATAAACCAGATGCAGAATTTCATATAGTGTATAAAGTCTAAACTGATAAACTGCACGAATTCGAATGTTGCGTTTTAACTAATGTATAATTTTATGTCACTTTAGCCTAAGCAGGGTAATTTTGAAATTAGACTGTATTTTTGTAGTTTAATGAAAATATGGAAAAAATATTTTTTCCATAAATTTCTATTGTAGTTTTTCTTAGATTTGCATAGAAAAGTATGGGAAATATTGAGAAACTTTTCACAAAAATAAAGAAATCGACTTTTTTTTTACGCAAAACCAAAACTTTTAATGCATGGTATACAAGATTAAACGCTTTTATGTCCCTCAACAAAGTAGAATAGTAACATGCAAAAGCAAGTTGTAATTTCAAAAAAATTTTTCAAGAAAATTGTAAGTTTCAAAGTGTATGCCATTCCCCTTCTCTAAGAGGGAGGTATGCCAGACATAAAATACAGTTACTTAAGGTACAAATAGTGTATACAATGATAGTCTACATATACAGTTGAACAATAGTTGTAGGTTAATAAATCTGTTTAAAATTCTAATAGCGACCAGCGACTTTAATTTATTAAAAACATAATTAAGTGAAAAACGTATTAATAAAAAAGAAAGTTAAATTAAAAGAAAAAAAATACAAGTATTATACGGTTTCAAACACTTCAATCTATACTTTAGTTAATGAATAATTTTGAATAATTAACATTCTAAATATTATAAAGATTAGTTTTAAACACTATTTCTTAATTTTTTTTATTTTCAAGTAGCCTATGGGTCATTCCAGGCGAAATGAGCAAATTGGCTGTGGCTGCCATGTCACAGATTTCAATGAAAATTGGCATATGGGTACAACATGTTTATTTATGAAGAAATGCAAAATAAGAGATTACAGGACAGATTGTTTAAGCATGTAAACTCACTTTAAAAGTTGATACAAAATCAAGTTCTTGTTTACATGGTTTAAATTTCAATCTGTATTATTCGCATTAGGAATAAAAAAAAATTATATCATAAATTATTTTTAGATAAGAATGGATACTAAGTAATTGATTGGCGTAATTTAGGATTTGAATTTTTATTCCTTATTGAGAAAAAATATAGAAAAGGAAAATTTTAAAGAAGAAAATTTAATATTTCTTTTGCTCATAAAAATTTTAGGACAGGCGTTATTACTTCAAAACTATTTGACATTTTAGATAAAAGTATAAATTTTGAACACAAGAAGTTTCATATATGTCTTTTTAATTCCTTAATGCGAAAAAAAAAATAAATTATGAAAAAAAGGACGGGAAAAGGCATTATTTCTATTGCTCTTTTAGTCATGAAGGAAATCTCTTATATCATTTCAAATTACTTGATATCAAAGATAAAAGTGTCTATTTTAAATATTCAAATACTACTTCTCGCCTTTTCTTCTTTTCTTTTTTTCTTGCATACTAATAATAAAAGCAATGAGAGTTGAAGGATTAATTATCTAGTATTGTTAAAATCCAATAGATGGCAGCACTATTTTTTAATTGAAATCGTATAATATTTTTTTAAAAAGCGCGCTAATTCAAAAGAAAATTTGCGTGAAAATACCTTTTTGAAATCATTTTTTTTTCAATGTTAGGAATCAAAAGGCACTATTAAATTTTTTCGAGCATATTATGGACTTATTAATCTTTATGGCTGTGCAATATTGTTAAGGACGGACCTGTCTCTTAATTATTATTCGAGCATAAATAAGAGGAAAAAGTACGATTTTGTATTTTTTTTTTAAGTTTCTAAATTTTTTTTGAAGATGAAGGAATTAAATGATAATTATCAAACTTGGGGAATTCAATCTTCATATATAATACTGTATCATGGACCAATTTCTCACTTGTCTTATCATTTTTTAAAAATTTTATAATGTTTCGAATTTTCTCAAAATTCACAAATTTTCAATTTTAACAACCCATTTAAAATTATTTACGTTGTTACCAGATTGCTGTTGCTAAATAAATAAAAAGATAATTATTCAGAGGTTATAAAATTGCAAGCCAAATCCATTTATGTTAAGTATTTTTCAAGATACGGAGCTTTAAACTTGCAACATTGGACGATTGCACACATACCGTTCTACATCACAAGTTTTTTAAAAGTTCAAAACTGCTAAAATAGTTTAATTTTTGTCAAGATATTTTGCAGAGCTCTATTTGAATATGAATAAAACCCGTGTATGAAATTTTATTAAAATCGGTTACCATGGGGCCACGACTTTTTTAAAATTTTTGCTCATTTGACGTGGAATGACCCCTATCGAAAATACATTATTTATACTGTTATTATCCTCTTTAGATACATTTGATACACAAAACACACGATAAGTATCACTATCTAGTTGCATTTACATTATTTACGGGAAATAATGATCATTAAATATATTTTTGTAGTTTACTTTTTCAATAAAAAAAGACAAACAATTTTTAAACAAGTGATTAAGTATACTTTTCAGATTTCAAAATATATAGCCATACTTACTGTTTCAAAAGACCCACACATATTCAAGTTTCGTTTTAATATTCGGCTACACACTTTACCTCTTAATAATCAAAATTTTAAGAGGTTACGTCAATGAATTATAATCCACTTTGAATCATTTCTGATTAAGATTTAAATCATTATAAAAGCTCCTTTAGTAATTCAGTTAATATTTCATCCATGTTTCCTAATTTTAATGAGAGGTTTAAGAAGACTTGTTCAGCTCTTAATGATGTTATAATAGATTTCTAATAACTTGTCTTTAATAATTGTAGAATTAAAACCTGAAGTATTAATCAAATAACTTACTAAGATGTAATGTGTTAAATTCATTCGGAAATCGAGTTAGTGTCCATTTTCGCATATAGCATCTCTTCTGAAATTTAAGTGAATATAAATCACATCCAGAATTTCATATTGTGTATAATATCTATACTAATAAACTGTACAAATTCGGGCTTTACATTTGAATTGATATATAAATTTATGTCACTTTAGCTTTAACAGTGTAATCTCGAAATTAGACGGTACATTTTTATTTTTATGAAATTATGAAAATAATTTATTTTTCTAGTTTTTCTTAGACTTGCATAGAATATATTGGAGAGGAATGAGGAACTTTTTAGAAAAATAAGAAAATCGACTATGTTTTACACAAAAGCATAACTTTTAAAGGATAGTATACAAGATGAAACACTTTTTAAAGTCCCTGAATAGTATAGAAACGTTAGGTGCAGGAACAAGTTTATAATTAAGGAGATTGTAAGTTCAAAATGTATCCCATGCCTCTCTACTAAGTGGGCGGTATTGGGCTTTATATAGAAATATAACACTACATAACATAGCATTTGCAGTAACTTAAGACACAAATAGTCGAATTATTTCTAAATATACAGTATAACAAAGATTGTTGACTGATAAATGTATTTGAAATTCAAATAATTACTAGACTGTCTAACAAATAAACTGTAGATCTGGCAATTTTAATTGAACGTCTATCTTCTCAACTAACATCTCTCAACTTGTCAACTTTACAAAGAAAATGAAATCTCCAGTTTTCATTCTTTTTTATTATATATTGTACATTAAAATCAAAATAGTCTTCTATTATTCCTACATAATTTATATATATTTCTATGGCATAATACTTAACAAGAAGGAAATTATTTAAATATACGTTAACATTATCATTAGACAAACGGATTTCCTAGATTACTAATTTTTTATCTTGTGTGGTCATACGAAAAGGTAAATGTCTCTAATTCAAGTTTCTTTATCGTTCGAAGATTTGAAAACTAAAAAGTATCTTCTTTTTTTTCTTTCTTTTTTCTTTTATATTTCTGACTTATGTTTTACAATATTTTCTATTAATTGTTGTCTTTGTTTTTGTTCATGTTTAATCGTTTGAATATTCCCATTCCTCCCCATTACTTTCTTTTATGTAAAATTACTTGTATAAACAACAGTGCTGCTTTTAAGCTTAGTTTAAATTATGAATAATATGTAGTATAATGTTCGCTAAGTAGGGAAACTGTTATACCTACACATAAACTAGTCATTAGTATACATTAAACATAAAAAGTATAAGAAGAAAATATTATTTTTATAATTGTACGTTTATGCAGATAACAACTTTTTCAACTGAAGATTGGGCTACCGCTGCTTCATCTGCTATGAGCCAGATCAAACTTTTAGAATGGTACGTAACGAGAAAAACCTACTGTCCCATTCCACCCCACTCTCCCTATTTTTTTAAAATGCTTAATTGATGCAGAATTCTTCCTTAGTCGATAAGAACTTTCTACAAAATATTTTGTATATATATTATATATTTCTCTTGTCTTTTTAGCCTATTCCTAATATTAATATCTGAAAAATGAATAAATCCTCTAGAAAATGCTCCAAATCCTAGTCAGTAAATTATACTTTAGTGAGTCGGATTTAAAAAACACCCAATTACATTAATACTAGCCATAAGGCTTCATGACAACAGTTCGATTCCGTGTTCCTTAGGTTTTTGAGCATTGCAATCAGCAATATCCTTTCAACTTTAACAAAATAACTAAGTCAGAAATATGTTACTTAAAAATGTAATACATAAAAAAAAAGATTGAAACAAGAATAGGATATTTATAGTTATACAAGGATATTTAAAAGCGTTCAAAATTAGTAAGTAGATGCGGAAAGAATTCAGTTGTTAGAGTTTGCGGAATGTGAGGAGAAACTGGCTGAACTTGCATTGATAATGTAATCATGCATAATTAATTTTTTCACGTTTTATTTTTTTCCGTTATATAATGACAATAAATGTACTTAATTCTGTTATTTTTAGGATTAAATAAAAATGGAACCATTATAAGATTACTCATGTGTTTGTCTGTCTGCCACAACCACTTTACTTGTAACTATAAGAACGTAGAAAGTTAAAATTGAGGGAAGTAATAAAGACTGTCCCACATATTTGCAGATTTATAAACATTTACAAATTTATTTAGGTAAAATGTATAGAGGCTAATTCTAGTACTTGAAAAAAACTCTTATCTTTGTATATCGGGTGGATATACAAAGTTTTTGTATATTTGTGTAAAACTTTCATAACGCGGAACTCAAAAGTCCATTTTAAATAATTTCAGTTATTACTATTTCAGATATATCTTTAAAAAGAGTCTACCAAAATGTGTTCACCTATCTATTTCCGAATCTCCGAAATTAAAATTATGATAAAATTTAGAGATAGTTGATGTGAATTTTTAAAAAATCATGTAAACTATAGGAATTGCTCTAGATCACACAGTTTTTGAGAAAAGCGCAATTTTCCGTTATACACAAGTTTTGATTTACAAGCACTGAGCAAAGGTGTTAAGGAGCGCTGGAGATAGTTGTCGTAGTAAAATTATAAAAGCATTATTGATAATGATTTTTGAAAAACATCGTCAGTAATTAACCGAGGTATTAACCCTTAAAACATGGGCGGTCGGATTTACATATTGACAAGAGCGACGTGTTTTATATACCATCGGTTTTTAAAGCCTAGATAAAAAATGTTAATGATAAATTTGCGTATTGCAATGCCCATTTAGCAGTATAAAAGTACGAAACACCAAATTGTTCAAATAAAACTAATTGAATTAGAATTAATCACATAAATACTATGAGATTTGCGACTAGTTTGCATTGAGTGGATCTCTCAATATGCTTCCAGTGCCTTTAAAACATAATTGAAAAAGTATCCTGAAAAATGCATTGCCAACCACTTTGTGATCTCATTTCGAAGCGTGCTTAGCAGAATATCAAGTTAAACTTTGGACAGCTATTTTCTTTTAGCTACACCGTAAAATAAATAAATGAATGAATAAATAAAAGATAGATATTTTTCCACGAAATTAAGTTTTATTAAATTAAAAATGAAGCTTAAATATATACTTCTTTTAGCGTCAATTTAGGCTTCATATTATTTGAACTTTAATGGCATGCTCATTCATACATTTCTAGTATGTACAGCTATGCCAAACCCTGCATTGTATACATTTCATACAATAAAACATACAAAGTAGTATTATTATTTTATCAAAGATCGTTTAAATAATATAACACAGTGAATAATTCATATATATTTATTGTGCGGAATCCTATGAGAGCGAATAAATCTTGCACTTGACCTTTTGTTTGGTCTTTGCTTCCTTTCTGTCTTTTTTTTTTTTTAATTACAAATCGAAATATTTAACATTATATTGTCACCAGCTTTTAAATCTTTTTCAGAAAATGTTAATATATTACACCGTAGTATATTTTTTTAACCGCTGCTTAAAATGTACTTTTTGTCTTCTAATATTTAAACTGTATATACACCCATAATCGTTTTAACCGATTTCGATTGCTGTTTATTCTTATTTTATCTTTTCGAAAAAGTACAACAAAATAGTTTTTTTTCGATTTACTGAATATGTAAAATTAAGTTATTGTAATCTTATCGGATTATTTTTAAGTAATTACAAACCATGCATTTTTGTACACATATCTTTTGAAATTATTCGAAAAATTAACGATTCTTCATTGCGATGTAGATTAATTTCTAACATCTTCCTTGAAATAATTATGTTTAGCAGTTTTACATTGACTACACTGAAAAACATTTGTGGTAACGTTACTCCATAAAATTGGTGGCAGCTACGATTTACACTTCATTGAGTAATTTTTCCCTTACATAATGGTGTAATAAAAACATGCATTACTGGTGTAACATTGCAATGTTACACCGATTATATCGGTTAAAATACACCACCAAATTGGAGGCATCAAGGCTGCCACCAGTTTTATGGAGTACGTTACACAAATGTTTTACAATGTATGCATGTAAAATTTGATCATTCGAAACAAAAATAACATATTTTATTTTGAAATGTTAAAAGGGAATACTCATATAAAATTCATCATTCGAAGTAATGACGCGATATTTTATTTCTAATGTATTAAAATTAAATCTTTATATACAATTTGAGAATTGGAAACAAAAACGAGATATTTTATTCTAAAGAATTAAAAGTAGTGGATTGTGCTTATTTGAAATTGAAAAGATGATTGGCAAGCACATTTTTAATGGCGAAAAGTTAGTGATGATCAAAATCGTGAATCATAATTCAGTCTTAAAACCCTCTTAGAATATAATGAATGAAACGAAATTTTATTTTATTTTAATATTTTCTACGAATTTTTCAGTAGCAGTTTTTAGTAAAATAAGTCAATATGAAAGTACAAAAAGTTTAAAAAAATTACACAGTTAAAACACTTTTTATAGATTTAACTCTTATTTCTTCCTCTTTCTTTAAATAAATGAAAAAAAATAAAGATATTAAAAAAAAAAAGGAATTGACTTTTTAAGGAAAAAAGCTAAAATTTTAATATTTTAGTTATTATTTATGAACATGTACAATGCTTTTTACCCTTTACATTTTGGAAAAAATTACAAAAATCAAGCTTCTATTTCTGCTCAGCTTACAAAAAAATACATCTTGTTTAATGATCTAGTTCTCACTTTGACTTATCGCTTTTCTGAACTATTCTACCAATAAACAGCCATTAACAAGAACAATTTTCATTTGACTTTATTTTTATGATTCTCTGGCCTACAAACTGTCTGTCTTGTCCATTACAAACTGTCTTCTACGTTAGACGAGAAGAAAAATTGTGCAGCAAATCTTAAGAGGCGAGAAAGTTCGATTAGTTCAATCATTGTTTTGGATGTCTTTATCAGTCATTCAATGAAATGATCTTTATAGGAAACTAAAAGAAAATCAGATAATGCCAATTTAAAAAGGGATATCTTCGATAGAAGTCACTTCTTTTAAGTGTTGTTATAGTGATCGTTTTCTGCATTGGATGAAGATTAAAATGCATAAAATTTTCTGTAATCTTCTCGTATTGTTTTAAAGTTTTTATCTTTGTATTCCTTATTATTGTTATCTCATCTGAAATTTTCATGGAGAATCAATAATGTACTTCATAGAAGATTTTTACTGTTAACATTATCGCATTCATTTTTCCTTAATATTTCGTGAAATGCATTGATTTATGCAAGATGTACTGAATATTTCAACACTCCGTACAAAAAACCGAAAACATGATTGAGATATAGATTCTTTAAAATCACTATTGCTATAGATTAAACAAAAACGAGTAAAAATTATTTGTATGAAATTATAATAAAGCATTATTCTAACAGAAATAATCAAATGTAATTGTCTTTTTAAGAAAAAATACTGAAATTTGAACTTTTTAATTATTATTTGCAAGAATGTACAATGATTTTTTTCCTCCTTTAACTTTTGTTTAAAAAAAGGAATAATTGCAGCTTCCATTTCTGCTGTGCATACAAAAAAAAAAAAAAAAAAAAAAAAAAAAAAAAAAAAAAAAACATCTTGTTAAAGATTTAGTTTTCGCTTTGACTTATCGCTTTTCTGAACTATTCTACCAATAAACAGTCATTAACAAGAACAATTTTCATTTGACTTTATTTTTATGATTTTCTGGGTTACAAACTGTCTGTCTTGTCCATTAGACGGGAAGAAAAATTGTGCAGCAAATCTTAACAGGCGAGAAAATTCGATTAGTTCAATCATTGTCTTGGATGTCTTTGTCAGTCATTCAATGAAATGATCTTTATAGGGAAACTAAAAGAAAATCAGATAATGCCAATTTAAAAAGGGATCTCTCCAACAGAAGCCACTTCTTTTATTTTAAGTATTGTTACAGTGATCATTTTCTGCATTGGATGAAGATTAAAATGTATAAAATTGGCTCTAATCTTCTAGTATTGTTTTAAAGTTTTTATCTATGAATTCTTTATTATTGCTATCTCATCTGAAAATTTCATTGGGAATCAATAATGTACTTAATAAAATTTTTTGCTGTTACTATTGCATTCATTTCTCCGTAATCATTCATGAAAAGACTCTGTTTATGTAAAGTTATAAAATACTTATGTAACCCGCTCAAAAAAAAAAAAACTAAACATAATTGAGATATAGATTATTTAAAATCATTATTGCTACAGATTAAACTACGAAGATAAGAAATAATTTATATAAAGTTACTATATAGAATTATTCTAGTAAAAATTGTTTTTCCGTAAGACTGGTATTTTTAAGATCTTATGGGGAACTAAAAGAAAATCAGATAATGCCAATTTAAAAAGGGATATCTCCACAGAAGCTACTTCTTTTAAGTATTGTTACAGTGATCGTTTTCTGCATTGGATAAAGATTAAAATGCATAAAATTGGCTCGAATTTTCTTGGATTATTTTAAAGCTTTTTATCTATTATTCTTTATTATTGCTATCTCATCTGAAATTTTCATGGAAAATCAATAATGTTCTTAATAAAAGATTTTTTTTATTATTATTATTGCTTTTATTTCTCCTCTTTCTTTCATAAAAAGAATTGATTTATGTAAGATGTATAGAATATTTCAATAAACCGTACGAAAAAAACCTAAAACATGATTGAGATATAGATTATATAAAATCTTTATTGCTCAACACGAAACAAAAGTGAATAAAAAATATTTGTATTAAGTTATTATAAAGCTTTATTTTAACAGAAAATAATAAAAAGTAATTATCTTTTTAAGGAAAAATACTGAAATTTGAACATTCATAATTTTTATTTGTAAGAATGTATAATTTTTTTTCCTCCTTTAACTTTTGAAAAAAAGGAATAATTGTAGTTTCCATTTCTGTTCAGCATAGAAAAAATACATCTTGTTTAACGATTGAGTTCTCACTTTGACTTATCGCTTTTCTAAACTATTCTACCAATAAACAGCCATTAACAAGAACAATTTTCATTTGACTTTATTTTTATGATTCTCTGACTTACAAACTGTCTGTCTTGTCCATTAGACGAGAAAAAAAGTTCTGCAGCAAATCTTAAGAGGCGAGAAAATTCAGTTAGTTCAATCATTGTCTTGGATGTCTTTGTCAGTCATTCAATGAAATGATCTTTATAGGAAACTAAAAAAAAAAATCAGATAATGCCAATTTAAAAAGGGATATCTCTAACAGAAGCCACTTCTTTTATTTTAAGTATTGTTAGAGTCATCGTTTTCCGCATTGGATGAACATTAAAATGCATAAAATTGGCTCTAATCTTCTTGTGTTTTTTTAAAGTTTATATCTATGTATACTTTATTATTGCAATCTCATCTGAAATTTTCATGGAGAATCAATAATGTTCTTAATAAAATATTTTATTATTATTATTATTGCTTATATTTCTTTTTATTCTTTCTCGAAATGGATTGCTTTATGTAAGATATATAGAATACATGAATAATCCGTACAAAAAAAACCTAAAACGTGATTGAGATATAGATTATTTAAAATCCTTATTGCTACACATTAAACTAAAACGAATAAGAAATTATTTGTATGAAATTATTAAAAAAATTATTCTAACAGAAAATAGTAAATTGTAGTTGTATTTTTAAAGAAAAATATTGAAATTAACTTTTTAGTTATTATTTGTAAAATTTTACAATGCTTTTTTCCATCTTTAACTTAAAAAAAGGAATAATTGTAGCTTCCATTTCTTTTCAGCATAGAAAAAAGTACATCTTGTTTAACGATCGAGTTCTCACTTTGACTTATCGCTTTTCTGAACTATTCTACCAATAAACAGCCATTAACAAGAACAATTTTCATTTGACTTTATTTTTATAATTCTCTGGCTTACAAACTGTCTGTCTTGTCCATTAGACGAGAAGAAAAATTGTGCAGCAAATCTTAAGAGGCGAGAAAATTCGATTAGTTCAATCATTGTCTTGGACGTCTTTGTCAGTCATTCAATGAAATGATCTTTAGAGGAAACTAAAAGAAAATCAGATAATGCCAATTTAAAAAGGGATCTCTCCAACAGGAGCCACTCTTTTAAGTATTCTTACAGGGATCGTTTTATGCATTGAATGAAGATTAAAATGCATCAAATTGGCTCGAATCTGCTTGTATTGTTTTAAAGTTTTTTATCTATGTATTCTTTATCATTGCTATGTCATCTGAAATTTTCATGGAAAATCAATAATGTTCTTAATAAAATATTTTATTATTAGGATGAGCGAAGCGAATCCTCTACTAGGCGACTCAAATCAAATTTTGTCATGCACTTTGCAAAAAAACTATACAGTATTTTGACTTGAATTTAAACATAAAAATAAATTATGATCTGTAGATTTGTACAATGTGATTTTTTTTCAGAATAACTTAAAAAAAATTATTATTTTAAATAATTTATTTTACATGTTTTCCCCTTACAGATACATTTTTGCAAATTAAAAATGAAACACATTTATTTTCAGAAGGAGAAGTAAATCATAGAATTTATAGTTATAGATAGAATCATGATTAATGGATTGGTTTCCTGTTACGTAATATAAGGTATTAAAGCGATTTTTTATAGAATCGAGCCGAAAGGAAGAAAAGTCGCCATTTCTTTATGGTTTATTAGATGGAAAAAATTTAAAACTATTTATATTTTTAAAAATGTAAATAAAATTTTCTGCGATCATTTGCTTGCAGTAAGTACGATCGATAATATTCCAAAGATGTCACATAAGGCAAAATGACGGTTTTTGTAGTCCCGAACCGAAAGGAAGAATAAGGTCCATTAAATAAATAATATATATATTCCTTGGTCCGCCAAAAAATACATTTTTATAGAATACTTTATTAAGGTCGATTCGAAATGGTACATATTTTGGTACTAGTTTCTTTTAATCAGATAAGAGTTTCATGTTTTCTTTGATGGTATTTTTAAAATCCCCTTTTTATGAAAGTTATAGCATTTTTATAATGAATTAGAATTTGCGAAAATTCAATTTTTTACATTCAAATATAAAAGTGTTTTTCAGTGTAAAGTATTCAAATACACAATTTATTCTTATTATGTGGAATCATTTATGCAGACGATATTTACGATTTTAAAATGAATTATAACTTTTTTTTGTAAAGTGGCAACAAAAGAATTGTAAAGATATAAAATTGTGAAATGCGTTATATAAAGTGCTACCTAAATAATAAGGTCGAAAATTGAATAAAATGAGACATATTTACTACTAAGAAGTAAGTACTATTAGTGCTATTTTTAATATGTTTTGCGTTTAAAAACAATTTATGGAATTTGGCTGAATTTACATTTCTAAAATACAAATGCGCCAAAGCATAAAATAACGTTTTTGCTTAGTTAAGATTAAAAAAAAAATACATTGTTACTTTCAAATTTTTATCTTATGAATGCTTCGGAAATCCAAACAAAGGAAGGCTTTTGCTAGTTGTTATTATTGCTTTTATTTCTCCACATTCTTTCATGAAATGCATTGATTTATGCAAGATATATAGAATATTTCAAAAACCCTGAAAAATAAAAAAGATCTAAAACATTATTGAGATATAGATTATTTAAAATCATTATTCCTACAGATTAAACTAAAATTATTAAGAAATTATTTATATGAAGTTATTAAAAAGCATTATTTTAATTAAAATAATATCTTTCCAATGTAGCGGTATTTTCCTGGTAGCTAACACTATTTTTGAGTTTTTTTAATGGTTTATCTGTAAGTAAAACCTAAAACATTATTTAGATATAGATTATTTAAAATCATTATTCTACAGATTAAACTAAAATTAATAAGAAATCGTTTATAAGAAGTTATTAAAAAGCACTATTCTAATAAAATATTATTTTTCCGATGTACAAGTATTTTACTGGTAGCTAACACTACTTATGTGTTTTTTTTTAATGATTTATCAATTTGTAGAACATTAATAAAAATTACTATGATAGGCAACTTTTACTAAGACTTTAATACGCTCTTTTGCTATAGAAATTATTTTTTTTCATCTACCTGGAACTG
The DNA here is from genome assembly GCA_964019185.1 of Maratus speculifer. NCBI lineage: Eukaryota > Metazoa > Arthropoda > Arachnida > Araneae > Salticidae > Maratus > Maratus speculifer. The sequence continues at coordinate 142,849,262 of OZ025295.1, forward strand.
TGTAATTTGTATTAAAAAAATAATGAATCATTGAGTGCAGTATTCCGCACTTGTTCTGTCTTGATATTTGAAGATGTGCTATTTTGTCAAAGGTAATGCTTTAAGCTTTAAGCATTGGATTTATATATATATATATATATATAAAATAACTCGTAAGTGCACATGCGTGTACAGGTGAAATTGTTTTCTAGGATGTTTAGAAAATATTTAATTTACTCAGACGCTGTAAAAACAGCCATATAATGAACGTAGTATAATTTGTTCGGTTTTTTTTTTCAAAGATTTTTTAACCTTAATTTTTAGAGAGGTACTAAGTAGGTAGTAATTAAAAAGCACGAAGAACTCTCATCAAAGACAGAAATTTTTCATTCCTAACCGGAAAAAGCAATCCGCACGCCCTTAAATCGTATTTACAAAGCCAAAAGAAATAAAGGACTGGTCACAACAAACCCGTTCTTCGCACATAAAAATTGAACAGAATGTGTAATTCTAAGCATAGAAAGACGCAAGTGTCCTGCCAATGAACCCGGCAGATCAAAAGTTATCAATTTTATCCATTGTAATAAAATGTATTACACTGTTCGTTTAAAGAAAACGCACTTCTTACTTTAAATTTCAGACCAAATTAAGTTTCGTTTCGTCAACCATTAGTGGTATTGAGTTTTGGTTTATGCACAACTTCGCTTCCGGCAGATATGGATCACTAGATTCCTCTATTATTACTTTTCCACAAAAAAAAGTATTTTTCTTGTGCTCGATGACTTAGGTTTTTGTGCGGTCGGCTCTTGGACTAAATCGTCTTATCTGTCTATTTAACAGTTTCGTTATTATAAACAATATTTATATAGTTATTTTTGAAATACTTTTTGGTGTATAAATCTTCTTAGAAATTAATTATTTATAAGTATTTATAAATACTTGAAATGTTATAACATTAAGGGAGACCCGTACCCCATTTTCGGCCAAAAATCATCAAAAGTTCAAATTTATTTTTTTTCCCAGAAAACGATAAAATACATATTTGCGAATATCCATGCAAAATTTCAGAACTTGGGGACACATGGAACAGGTAGAAAATGAGCTTTTTTAAATTGTACTCACCATAGAGTTTAAAGGACTAGCGGCCATTTAAAATGTGTTTTCCTGAAAATGACTTTTTTCATATTTTGCCTATGTTCAAAGTACTAAGGCTCTGTGATAAAATGATTTAGAAACAAAGTGTTTATGTTTTTAGAATCTTAAAAAAATTTGCAACAAAAGTAAGGAGAGATATTTTTTTTTAAAACTATTTCTGAAAATTTTACATAAATTAGTAAACATGAAAATTGTAACAAATTTAAAGAAATTTACCATGCGTATTTTTATTTATTTTTTTTTAGCTGATTAAAATAGAAAATTAAAAATATCTCTCCTTAGTTCTTTTCTATATATTATAACACTATTTAAGAAATTTTAGTAGTACCAAAATATTAAAAATTGAATGAGGAGTAATAATTTTAAAAAGTGTATTTTTCGACAAAAAAAAGTCATAAAAATCCCCATAAAAATATACTTTTTAATAAAAAGTGAATTTTTTTTGCTAATTATTCCTAACAAGAAGATTCTTAAATAATACACCAAAATTCATTACTTTAAAATCAATAATAAAAATTTTGGGTTTTTTCTTACGGGTTTCCCTTAACCCTTTCAGGGGCGGTGTTTGCACTCTGCAAACACATAATATTACTGTTCCAATTGCGAACTGGCACCAGTAAAATTTTAAGACAATTTCGATTTTACAATATGCGCGAAAAACAGCTCTTGATTATTTTCAAATAAGTCTGTTCTTTTTTTGTGGTGTGAATCAATTATTTGAACATTTTTGGAACAGAAATACCTTGCCCCTTAAAGGGTTAAAGTACTTTCTTAAATATAAATAAAACAAAGCTTCTTTCCCAAAAAAGAAATTACATTACTTCTAGACATGTCAAATCATGTCATTATAACTAAATAGTAATACGGCGTAAATACTCTGTAATTAAGAGATTACATACGATAATAAGCTATTAGACTGTTTTATATTTGTCAAATTATTGATATTAACATCATGTTTCATGAAATTACCTAATTGACACATACTTCACTTTTAACATTGTATTTCCTATAAATTATTTTCATCCCAAAACGTTTCGTCTGCTTTGTTTATTTACATCATCTATAATTTTTTATGTAAAGTAAAGTGCAGATGTAATGAGTAGAAGTGTAGATGTAATAAGTAGTATCGGTAGGAAATTACTATTATTATTTTATTTTCATCTTTAAGTATTTTCTCTTTTGACATTTTCTGAATGTACGTGATCTTTCTCAAGTATAGTTTTTAGAAGACATTTCCCGTAAAATAGATATGATCCAATTATTTTACAAAAGATAAAAATACACATACAGAACTAACAAAAAAGTTTTCTTAATTATGTATGTGTTACTGTAATAACGATATGAGTACTCTTTAACACCGTAACAGTAGAAGGTTATTCAATGCAATATTGAAAGCATATTTTCCAACTAAATGAAGTTTTTTGTTTGAAATGTTAACGACCACTAGGAATTCATGTTGCTGTTAAATTCCTCTATGATTACTTAAGAATAAAGTTACATTATATTAGCAGATATTAGTAGTACATTATATTAGTAGTCACACAAAGCATTTGTACAATTGATTAAAAAGTCATACTTAAATATTAATATATAGACTAAATAATACATTTGTGAAATTTTCTTAATTATGTATGCGTACGTGTTAATCTATTCATCACTACAGTCTTTATAATAAATTAATTTAGCTCAAAAAAGAAAAAAAAACTGCGATAAAAAAGAAAATAATTTTCCTCTTCTAAGCTGACTTAGTCTTTAATAGTTATTAGAGATTCATGTTGCTGCAAAATTTTTTTACGATTGCTCAGAAATAAAGTTTTTAATAGAAATTAGCACTGAAACAAAGAATTTGCACAATTGATTGAAAAGACTTGTTTAAGTATTAATTCAATAAAAGACTAAGTAATACGTTTTAAAATTCTCTTAGCTATGTATATGTAAGTGTTAATCTATTCAACTCAAAAATCTTTATAATGAATTAATTCAGTTCAAAATAACTGCGATAAAAAAGAAGATAATTTTTCTCTTCTAAGCTGAAATATTGCAAACATTAGATGAAATTTCTTTCACAAAATGTCTTCTTGAGAAATTTATAACATCATGAATTCTCATTACTGTCCAGCATGTAACTTCACTTTAAAGCTATCATACAATTCAATTTACTCTTTTTCCCTTAGGATCGATGAAAGCATACACGTTTATGATGTTGAATATTTGGAAAGTGATGAGAATTTTTCTATGTGCTGTAATGTAAACACTTAAAACTGTTGAAAATTTCATAGGCTCTTTAAGTTTTGTTGGATCTTTTGAATTTTTTTCTCTTTTTGAATTCCTTTCAAAGTGTTTTTCTCTAAATTACCGATTTGCTAAAGATAACAAACATGTTATGATTATGGTATTGAAAATTGAACAGTGTTGTAAAAGTTTAATTTAAAGAATTCATGTTCGGTTTGTATAAAAATGAAATATTTCATGTTTTTCTGTTTTCTAAAGTAATTCTTTCTTTATACATGATTTTTTTCGTCGTTTTAAAAAAGATTATATTTTAACATGAATATTACTCGAAAGTTTTATACTGTAAAACATTATCATTATTTGACTTTGTGCCACAGTTTTTTCTTATAATCTTTAAAAATGTAATTTATTTTCAACATACCACAATTTTGTAGTTTAAATTTTTAGCGTGATCTAAAAACGCAACATGAATTTTCATTATCATTTTAGAATGGAATGTAACAACGTAATTAATATATTTATTGTTATTTTTTCATTTAGCTGTATTGCACTTTTATTGTAACAACTTCAATTATTAATAAAATTTAAATTGACATATGTGTTTTACTTTATATTTTTTATGTCATCCGAAAAGTGCAATACATTTAGGTACTTTTAATATTTCTTATTGTAATATTTATTACTGTAACAAACATAGAATATATTGTAATGCAAATGGATTTTTAATAACTGTCAGCTTCTTTATATTTGTAACATTAAAAAAATGTATCAATAAAAGTGAGTTTCACTCAGGGTATATGCTATGGGTACCAAATTTCAACTTGCAAAATTTTGGTGAAAATAGTTCAAGGAAGTTTGTGATGCACTTTAGGCTCAGATTTAGAATTATGTGTTTGATAGCCGTCTTAGTATTTTAAAGGCACACCAAGTTCTCAAAAAAAAAAAAATCATTTCTAGCCAGAAACAGTAATCCGCATGCCCTTAACTCAGATTTACGTAGCGGAAAAAAAAAGGCAAACCCATTTGCAGCGTTCTTTGTACATAAAAATTGAACAAATTGTCTAATTCTTAACTTAGAAAGTGGCAAGTGTCCTGTCAATGAATACGGCGCATCAAAAATTATCAATTTTATCCATTGTAATGAAACGTATTATAATGTTCGTTTGAAGAGAATGCCCTTAAATTTCAAGTCTAGATTAAATTCGTGCTACCTGAAAATCCACAGCCGAAACACAAATAGTTCTAATTTTTACGGCCAATCCATACAATGAAACTTTTAAAAGGGCTAAAAGATAAAAATTCTACATTGGAATGAAGTCATTTTTAAAAGAAAATTTTCATTTGTCATACAAGAATTTGAAACGTTTTATTTACCACTTCGTGAAGATGATATATTTCCAGTAATTTTTGTAAATTCTTACTATAATGTCGAATTTAAAGGTATTTTTTATGAACCTCTCTTAACAGTTAGAAATATGATTTATTAAACATTTCTAATTTTATTTTATGCTTAATATATTACAAAATCCAACCCTAATTTATTAAAAATACCGTATGGAGGATATGAAAAAAATAAATAAAAATAGAGTTATTTGGCAAATATTTGTAGACGCTTTAGCCTTTTAAACACGATAATGTATAATAAAACAGCAAACTGAGAAAACACGATTAAAATATTCTAGGTGTTTTTGAGCACTTAATTGTTACAAAATTTAATTTTTCTCATAAATTATATCTCTTCAAAATGTTTTGTCTACTTAGTTTATTTAGATTAGCTACATTGTTTTTTATGTAAAATAATGTGTTTGTAAAGTATAGATGTTATGAGTAGTATCAGTAGAAGATTATCATTACTATTTTATTTTCATCTTTAAACAGTTTCCCTTGTGACATTTTCAGAATATACGTGACCTTTCTTGAGTATAGTTTTTAGAAGACATTTAACGTAAAATAGATAAGATCCAATTATTTTACAAAAGGTAAAAGTACACATACAGAACTAACAAAAAACTAAAACTGTAAAGACAAAATCAGGTGGTATTAAAACGTTTTATCTGTCAATTTAACAGTTTCGTTATTATAAACAACATTTATTTTGTTATTTTCAAATTACTTTTTGATGTATACAATTAATTAGGAATTTTATTATAAATACTAGTATTTATAAATACTTCAGATGTATATATATATACTTCAGAATTTAAAGCATTAAAGTACTTTATTGAATATAAATAAAAATATGTTTCTTTTCCAAATAAAAAGTTACATTACTTCTAGATATGTCAAAAAATGTCGTTTTAAACAATCTACAGTATGGCTTTAATACTCTGTATTAAAATGTTATATAAGATAATATGTTATTAGACTATCTTATCCTCTTCAGACCCGAGCGTTTATTGATCTACTTTTATTAATTTCAGCTATGGATTTACATTAATTAATTGATAACTAAAAAAGATTGAACAACGAAATAATTAAAATTTATTTTTTGTACATAACTTTTTTTTATATATGGGGACTTATAAAACACGCATTTTAACAATTTCTTAGGTTATTTTAAATTAAATTTTACTTTTCTGCATTGTAAAAACATAGAAAAAGATCAAACAAATATATATTTAATAATTTGTATTACTAATGGAGTCTACAAATGGTATCTTAACACACAGTAAAAATTTTTACGTTTTCTTTTTTTCGTACATTTCGTGCATTTCTGCTGCAAGCCATTTTTGTATATCATGTAACTCACTGAAAAAGCACTACGAGAGACAAATTGCTATTTTCTTTATTTCTGCTATCCGTTAGGCTCCATTCACACTAATTTCTCTTTTTTTAATAGTATTTATATATGTGAAAACAAAAGTATAAAGATGTGTATCCTATAGGATACACCAGGTCTGAAGAGGTTATATTTATTAAATTATTAATATTAATATAATGTTCCATAAAAGTACCTAATTGACATCTACTTTAATTTTAACATTACTTTTCGCATAAATTATTTCTTTTCAAAATGTTTTGTCTACTTAGTTTATTTGCATTAGTTATAATTTTTTATGTAAAATAAAGTGTAGATATAATATGTAGTATCAGTATTAGATTGTTATTAATATTTTATTTTCATCTTTAAGCATTTTCTCTTTTGACATTTTCTGAATGTACGTGATCTTTCTCGAGTATAGTTTTTAGAAGACATTTCCCGTAAAATTGATATGATCCAATTATTTTACAAAAGATAAAAGTACATATAAAGAACTAACAACAACTACGAAAAACTGTAAAGACAAAATCATGAGGGATTCAAACGTCCTATCAGTCTATTTACCAGTTTTGTTATTATAAATAACATTTATATATTTATTTTTGAAATAGTTATTGACGCATACAATTATTTAAGAATGTTATTAGAAATATTAGTGTTTATAAATACTTTGGATGTTAAAGCAATAAAGTACTTTGTTAAATATAAATAAGACAGTGTTTCTTTTCCAAATTAAAAGTTGTATTACTTTTAGACTTGTCAAACTTTGCCATTATAACTAATTGTTTTATTTAATCTTACCTTGCATTTTATTTTGAAGCATGCTTTTTTGTAATCATATTTAGGATTAGTTAATAAAACTGTTAAGAAATTTTTTTTTACTTTATTTTATAACATGATTTCATTGGTCACATGTAGAAAGAGAGGTGGCTACATACTCTATCACCTCATGAAGTTGAAGACTAACCTTCCAGTATTAAAAATATCTGTGTTAGTACAGTCGGCTCTCGTTAATTCTAACCAGTTGAGACAACAAGAAATGTTCCAATTATACAGAGTTCGAATTATGGAAAGTATGAGAGAAAAATATGTTTAGAGGTTACTGTTATAAAGGAATTAATTTTATAGTACTTTTTAAATTTATTTCGACTGTTATCTTTAGAATGTTACTTAATAGTAAATTATAAGATAGAACATAAACAAAGTAAGAATTTTGTACAAAGCGCAATAGAGAAGGGGTAGAGGTGTCATTGATGGACAGACGGGGCACTAAGAAAGCGAATATCAAATGCATGGAGTTATCTGTATATTAATTCCGAACAGTTCTGACAAAAATGAAAGAAAGAAAGTTGTTTCAAAGACCCACTGTCTGTGAGAAAATAAAAAATAAAAAATAAAAAAATCTCAATTCTCATTAGTTCGAATTAAATGATGTCAAGAGTACGTGAGTTCTAATAAAGGAAATATATTTTAAGATTATTCTGCCTATGAAAATTTTGGGACTTCCTGTTTAGTTCGAATTAAGCGCAGATTCGATTTATCAGATTTCGAATTAACGAGAACCGACTCTATATTGAAATGCAACTGGCCTGCTAAGCCACATTTTGGAGAAAACCACCTATAGACGGGATTTTAGAGATTGATCGGTTAATTCATTTTTTGTGTTTTTCTTCACCCAAAGGTAACAAAACGGAGGAATGGACGCAGGAAAACACGATGATAAACCTACCAATAATCACTAAAATCGGGTTTGTAACTGTTTTCCTCCCAAATATGACCCGATGACCAATTGCATTTTAATAATATAATGATTTTTGCAGTCACTTGCCTATCTAATATTATGAATTTTTCTTGTCAACCACAGTGGTTATTCGAGTTCAATTTATTTATTAAATTTAATAATTCTTTCATATATTGTATAGAAGTTCTTATATATACATCACTATGCACAGAAGAGTTAATCCTTCCAAAGTGGTGGTATGTTTATGAAATAAATTAATTTTAACACCAAAATACGGCAAAGGGGCCAGAATTTTTGTATAAAATTTTTCTTCGACGTGTGTGAAAAATAGTCCTTTTTAAAATTTTTAAATATATCTTTCCGTAAATCCCAAGGTCGTTCATATATTTATGGATTTTAGCAATTCAAGTATCAGCCCCTCAAAGGCTAAAGAGTAACTTGTTAGTTCACATAATTATCAGACAATTTTTCTATCCGAGCCAAAATAAAATCGTTTTCAAAAGCTTTAATGTTCCAGTGATGTTATATAAACACCCATGCACAAAGATAAATTTTATGCTTAATTGTTTATGTTTGTTTGAATTTCTTTACATCCTCATACCCTAATAAAATATTTAAAATGATTTCCGATAATCTAAAAACTTTTTGCAATTTATTTTTTAAAGTTTTATATTGTTTTAATTGTATTAAGAAAAATAGATAGTGCTTACGATATATGCTAATAATCATAAAAAATGTTTATCTGACATAATTAGATTGGTTTGAAAACTACATTTTCGTTTTAATATTTAGATATTTACTTTATCGATATTCTGTGAAGTACGTGAATAGTTTTTGTATGAAATTTGATGTGAAAAAAATTAGATTGCAAATTTTTTGGAGAAGAGAAAAGGTACACTTATAGAACTTAGAAAACAAGAAATGTAAGAGAAAATGTGAGGGATTCCAACGTTTCACTGACCTTTCTCTCTGCTTTATTTTTCTAATGAATTTTTTATCGAATGCAGCAACGATAAAAGGTGCTCCGTTAAAATGAGATTTCTGTTCAACTCGATATAACAATAAATGTTAGCTTTATTATTGCGATAAAGCTTTCTATTTTATAACTGTATTATTTAAAGAAAAAAATCATTATTAAAATTGTGTACATATTTCCACATTTTCGATTATTCACATATTTACAACAAAAGAACATCCTTCCAAAAATCATTTTTAGCCAAAATGAGATTGTTGAAGCACCTATCTCAGCTATTATTGAAATTGCTGAAACAGTAATTCAGATTGTGAAAGTCATTTTTTCACCAAATATCGACAAATTTCAGCTCCTATTGAAATTTCTGAAACAATCATTCAGATTGTGAAATAATTTTTTTAACCAAATATCGACAAATTTTCTCCAACTATCACCAAATTTGGTGTTATTATTTCATTAGGTAATCTTAAAAGCCGATTTTTCACTCAAATATTGCTAATGCATCGGCGAATCTTGACAAAATTGGTGTCAGACGTTGCCAATTTTGTAGCTTCATTTACTGCCGAAAGTTCAAAAACTTAATAAGTGTTTCAATCTTCGTACTAACTCACTAATCATATTTTCTTAACATGTGACAAGTGACACATCTCGACAAAATAATATTTTACAAGATGATTAGCCTCACTTTACTGTAACTGGAAATTATAATATTTTGTTATGCATACAGCAGTAAAAACGTGTATAAAATCATAAAACCCTTAAGAATGAAGACGTAAAAGATTTGAGCGTTAAGTAATTTTACTTTCCTACACTATCCACATAACTTCTGTGGTCACGAATAGACTTATAGTTTAAAAATACATTTTTATTTATAACTATACCTATAAATAATTTTCTGTAGCGATACTCACCTATGATACACATATTATTCATTAAAATGATTTTTGCGGGATTCCGCGGTAGAATTCCGTGCAATTTAAAAGCAAATCACTGTAGATTAAATGTAAGATTTTGACAATCACCTGTAATATTTGGATTAAGCATATGAATGTAGTTTTAGCGTTTGTTTGTTTCTTTAATGACTACGTCAATTTTAGTACATTGAATTCCCCAATCAAATAGAGGCACTTTTCAACGGTAGCTGGCACTGATCCTGTTATAAATTCATTATGTGTTTATTTTTGAAGGTTCCCGTTATTTTGTTATTTCACGAAAAAAAAATTAAGCAATAACAATAAATTTTTTTTAAATATAACTTTTGTTAAAAGGTTAAGAAGTTAAACATAATTGCGCAAAGATTATTTTAAAAAATAAATATTAACAAAAATAAACTCGACATCATCGTCATTGTTTCCTACATTTTTAAATCAGTATTTGATCTTTTTTGATATTTACAATAGCCGCACATATCGGGTTATCTCCGAATCAGACACGAAATATCTAATTGAATAAAACATGACCCGACTCTAATCCTACAAAATTCGATCCGAAACCGACATTAAAGATAATTATAAATGTTACAGTTATGATTTAACAGAAAAAAAGCAAAAAAAAAATGTTTACCATTCGATTTCATATAAACTGGTCTTATAAACAACGGCAGAATATTGGATTGTTCAATATTTACGTTTTTATAAAGTAAAAAAAAAGTACAAGAACCATATAAACGGTTAAAAAGATCTCATTGATCTAATATAAATTAAAAGAGGCGCCAGAGATTTGAGCTGTTTAAAAACATAAATTAACAAATAAAGTTACAAAATCGAAAAATTCGTTTTAAAAGAAACACAAAGAATTTATACATAAAAACGAATAGCATTAACTTCTTCATTAGATGTCTTGGATGAAGAAACATTATTTCGTTTCAAATTATGACATAATTTATGATTATTATGCTTAATTACGTTACAAGAAAAAGAAGTACAATACATTGAAAAAATGTACTGTATTATTTAACCATCATAAAAAGTTTATGATAAAAATGGAAACCGTTTTGAAAATAGGAAAAATAATTTACAGATTTACACGTGTCACCCACATGATATTCCGAAAAACACATTATTAGAAAAAAATGCCGTTTGTCTGTCTGTGTGTCTGTGAATTTGTCTGTCAATCTCTCTGTCTGTCCGTCTATAAAGATTATACCTGAGATAGAACATATTGAGATAGAGACTTGAAAATTGGTGTGTACTTAGTATGTAAGAGTGGATAAAAGCCTATTGAATATCACTACCACGGTTATCTGGAAATATTTTTTTTTATATTCTTGAAATAGTTGTCCAAAAGAAAGGGCATGTATATTTTTTCGAATTTGTTTATTTTAAGGAGTGGGAGTAAAAGATAATACATAAAAATAGATTTTGCATAAAAAAGAAGTTAGTAGGATAACTAGTTGTCGAGATATTTGTATTCATATTTTCCAAACTTTTTGATTTTTCATGACCCCGTATTTTATAAAAAATTCAATTCAAATATATATTTTAATTGAAAATTAAACGTTTAATCCGTCGCAGTAAATTGCTTGTTTAAAGGATTATCTAGTTTAAAATAGAATGAACTTTATTTTACGCGATTTGGTACTAACTGATTAACTCGTCCATCAAAAATCTAGTGAAAAACTGTAACATTAAATGCCAATAATGACTTATGGTAAACGTCACATTCACTTTACATTAAACACGTTACACGCATTTGTTACGTTATCAAGTGATTTTTAATTCGACATTTTATTCGTAACTTTATTAATATTTTACTATTCAACTACATTTTACGTTATTTAAAATAAAAATTATGCCAGTTTGTGTAATTTACAAGTAGTTTGGTGGTTTATATAATTTGGCGAATTTGATCGACGGAATAGTGGAGTAGTACCTGCAATTCCGTAATAGAGTATTACTATGTACTAATAACATTTAAATAAGCGTTTAAATTCCATTTTGGAATTGCAGTGCTTTTTATAAATAGTTTACAGTTTTTTTTTAAATATTTCATATTATGCATATCCTTGATGGGTAAATATTACTGTGGCCTCTAACGTCTAGTTATGACGTTTCCATTAATGAAAACTGTAGTATTATTAATATAGTTCATCAAATAATTTAAAGAGGCTGTTGTTACTATTTTTTTCGATATCAGTCTATCCATACCAACAGATACTGGGGAAAATAATATATAACTAGCAATATTTATATGCAATGAAGATTGTGAATTTATTTACATTCTTTTACTTCAAAATTCTCAAGAGTTTAAAGTTAAAATGTTTAAAATATTTTTATTAAAATCACCAACATTAATTTAATTTGGTAATATACTTACACTAGCACGAATTAAATGTAGCGAATCTAATGTTTCTAAAAAACCGTTAAAATTAAAGTATCTACGGAGTTTAAATGCTATCTTACCTTTATATTATAAAAAAGGTATATATATATATACTTGCAATGATAACATTTTTAGTACTTCATTAACTTCTATACTACAAATTCTTTTCAATGTGATGTAAAAGAAATTTCAACGCGGCCATAAAAACAAAAAAAATCTATAATAGTTAGATTTTCAAATAAAAATTAAAATAGTCTTTTTAATGAATAGAAAAAGAGTGCTATAAAAAATGACCTTCTGATATTTTTAACGCATGCTGTTTTTTAATACTTAAAAAGACTTTTTAGTCAAACCTTTTCTAGATTAACAAAAAGCTTTTCCTTTTTTTAATAAGGCTTCATTAATCTGGGTAATCATTAATTTAAGATAAATGAGAAAATTTCCATTGTATCTGAATAATCTTAACTTTTTAAAGAACAAAAAAGCGATAATTCATTTAATACATTAAAAATATATGCTAATAAGCCTTTTTCTTATTCCACATTGTTGTTAACAAAAGAACAATGGAACAACCAGTTGAGTTAAATTGATAATATAAAAAAAACATTATTATTCTCATATAAATAGAAAAAGTCAAACGTAATATTCCATTTTCTTTTAGAGATTATGAATTATGTGTGATATATTAATAAATAATATAACGCTACCGTCACATGGACAAAAAAAAAGCAATTTTATATATAATGACTGCCCATTTGTTATTTTGCAGCATGCTAAAAAAGTGAAATTAATACGATTTTAAAGTAATTAATTACTTACCCATCGTATATAGTATAGGGTATATCTTGTAAAGATTTTAAACATCGAAAATAAAATAGACGGATTTAAGAGTTTGGATACTGGAGATTCCAAAGAACATACTTTTAAATAGAAAAAAAATAATGTCGTTCGTAATTTGACGTTTGAATCTATAAACAATCTACCCCCCCCCCCCCCCCCAAAAAAAAAAAAAAAAAAACAAACTGTGCTGTGATTTGAAATTTGGCATTTACGTAGAAACTTATTAAAATTCATCAAACTCGATTATCCGGAACTTTTTTTTCGGACTCTCGAGTAGTCAAGTAAAATGTGTTAAATGGCATATATTTTTAAGTTTTCGGCGCGAAATTCTGTTAAAAATTTGACAAAACCATTTTTTGAATTTGAAAAGCGAATTAAAATTCTATAAAAAGTTTATATGAATTTATGTTTTTGCTATTTTTGCCGCTGTCAGTGTTGTTCTCGTAATCGTATCCACAGCAACAGATACCAGGAAAAACAACATATAACTAGCAATATTTATATGCATTGAACATTAGCAATTTATTTAAATTTTTTTTTATTCAAAATTCTCACGAGTTAACAGTTAAAATATTTCAAATATTTTTTATAAAAAATCACTAACGTTAATTTAATTTGCAAATATACGTACACTAATTCGAATTAAATGTAGCGAATCTAATGTTTCTAAAAATAATTACTGAAAAAAATGTAAAAAAAAATCTACTATTTGAATGCTATCTCACCTTTATATTAAAAAATACTTAATTGCAATGATAAAATTTTTAGTATTTCATTAACTGAATATTGCTTCTATGGCACAACTTCTGTCCAATTTAATATAACAGAAATTTTAACGCAGCAATAAAAAAAAAATCTATAATAGTTAGATTTCCAAATAAAAATTAAAACAGTCTTTTTAATGAATTGAAAAAGAATGCTATAAAAAATTGACCTTTTGATATTTTTTAACACACGCTGTTTTTTAATGCTTAAAAAGATTTTTTAAGTCAAACCTTTTCTAGATTAACAAAAAGTTTTTTTTAATAAGGCTTCATTAATCTGGGTAATCATTAATTTAAGATAAATGAGAGAATTTGCATTATAACTGAATAATCTTAAAAAAATTTCAAAGAAAAAAAAAAGCGATAGTTTCTTTTATACATTAAAAATATATGCTAATAAGCCCTTTTTATATTCTACATTGTTGTTAACAAAAGAACAATGAAACAAACAGTTGAGATAAATAAATAATGCAAAAAAAAACTTTATTATTCTCATATAAATATAAAAAGCCAAATGTAAATTTCCATTTTCTTTTAGAGATAGTGAATTATATGTGATATATTAAAAAATAATATAAAGCTTGCTGTGGCTGGGACAGAAAAAGGTAATAAAAGGTAATTTTATATATAATGACTGCTCATTTTGTATTTCGTAGCATTCCAAAAAAGTGAAATTAACACGATAATAAAATAATTAATTACGTACCCATCATATCCCATATAGCACACTTGCCTCCCCAGGATGTCCTGGGGAGGATTCACATCCCAGGACCCTCATCCCCCAGGCATCCCTGAGGATGCAGAAAATTGTCACCAGGAGGTCCTCAGGAACCGAAAATGTCCGCTTTACAGCGTCCTGGGGCGCTCCCCAGGACCTCCTACAGGGTCCTCCCCGGGAGGTTCTGGGGAAGATTTGAGGAAGTGATATAGGAGGACTTTGGGAAACTTCAAGGTCACTAATATGTTCAAAAAAAATTAAAGCTATGATTTAATTAAAAAATTTTTTAGGAGAAAACGCGAATGTTTTATTTTTTCTGTTATTCAGACGGATTTACATATATAGAGATTATTCAGAAACAAATTTCTTACCTTTATTTTTCCTGCTGGATTTGAACCCGAGTACCTTGGTATTCCGGACGCCCACTCTGACCGTTATGCTGTCGGGACAGTAAGGAATAAAGGTTTCTAAGGTATAGATGCATTTTTACTCCGCTTTTGAAACTTAAAACTAGGAAATGTCCTCATAATTTGTGCCTTTTGCATATACTCGAAATAAATTTAAGTTAATAACTCTAAATAAATTGTCAATAATTATTTTTTATAACATAAATGTCTTCGGCTTTAAAAAATTTTAAATGAAATTGTATTTTTAAATGATAAAAATATCCTTTTCGCTTTTAATACTTAAAATCCATTAAAATTGTTCAGTAGTTATAAAATTGATTATGAATTATATATTTTGACACACAATGAATGGTGCAAAACGTTTCTGACGATATCCCCTATAAAATTTAATTTTAGTTAATAAAAATATTATTTCCAGAAATTAAAATAGCAAGAGATTAAAACACATAGTTTCTTTAAAATTATGAATTTTACAGAAATTTTAATCGATTTTTTTTCTTTTTTCTCTTGGTGATAGATGGGAGGTGGTGAGATTGTACCCAATCGCACGCGTCGGCCTAATCGTTCGGAGTTTTCAACGGTTTTCTTCGAATCTTAAACTTCCTTGCGTAAATACGGGTAGGTTCCTTTAGAAAGACCCTCACGGAGGGCAACCTTCATCCCTTAATATGTATCTTGTTTTTTTTTTTTTTTTTTTTTTTTTTTTTTTTTTTTTTTTTTATTTATCGATTGACAAATAAAATTTAAGTAAATCCTTTCAAAAATAAAACTTTTTTGCTCTATCTCGATCTTACTTTTTTTTTTACAGAATTTTTTATCGATATTTTTTTTTTTTTTTTTTTTTTTTACGCTTGTTTAAAGGTGCTCTTATTATACGAATTTATGAAACAAATATGTAAATTTGCTTAGTCTTTTCTTTCCTACTTTTTACTCTTTGAAATATTTCATTGTTACAGTTTCATTGTGGGTGACACCAGCGATCAAGAGATTCTGCTTTCGAAGGTGGTAGATGGGAGGGGCTGAGTCTGTACCCAATCACGCCCGTCGGCCTAATCGTTCGGAGTTTTCCACGGTTTTCTTCAAATCTTGGATTTCTTTGCGTAAATACGGGTTGGGTTCCTTTAGAAAAACCCTCACGGAGGGCAACCTCCCCCTTCTCTTGATATGTCTTTGATGATTTTTTGTTTATGATAGACATATAAGCTCTAAGTAAATCTTTCAAAAGTAAAATCTTTTCGCTCTCTCTCTCTTATTTATTTTATTTATTTTTTTTTACAGAAATTTTAAGCGATTTTTTTTCTTTTTACGCTTGGTAAAAGGTGCTCTTATCATATGAATTTATGAAAAAAAATATATAAATTTGCTTAGTCTTTTCTTAAGCCTTTTCTTTCCTACTTTTTGCTATTTGAAATATTTCATTGTTGCAGTTTCATTCTGGGCCCCACCCGTGGTCAAGAGATTCTGCTCTCGAAGCTGGTAGATGGGATGTGCAGAGTTTGTAACCAATCGCGCCCGTCGACCTAATATTTCGCAGTTTCCCGGGGTTTTCTTCGAATCTTGTATTTCCTTGCGTAAATACGGGTGAGGTTCCTTTAGAAAGACCTTCACTGAGGGCAACCCCCCCCCTTCCCTTGATATGTCCCTCATGTTGATAATTGGCCGTCATAAATACAGCCAATCAACAAACTCGTTTTAAAGTGATTAGGTATATTTTGACGAGTATTTATTCACAAATAATTAAATCCGTTACTTATGAAATTCTTATACGACGGTACGAGTTACAGATGTTTGGAGATTTACCGCTTGTTGCAGGATTAAAAAATACTGTAAAACCACTGTATTATTTTATAACATAGGAAAATATTAAAATTTTGTATTTTCATCAATAACACACCATTGTACAAATTTGTATAATTTTATTATATCAGAATTTGGTGTGAAAATCATTTGTAAAATTCTATCATTACACTGAAACACTGCTTGAGTTATATAAAATAGAAACTATTAATAAAATTTTAATTTGTTGCAAAATCATTTTATGTTCTTATTGTTATAAATAAAATTACTTTTCATTTAAATCTCCATTTAATTGTCTTTGAAAATTGTATGAAATATTTATATGCATAAAAAATGCAATATGCACCATTTTTCATTTAATTAAAGACGGGAATATTTTTGTTGATTTCTTTACATGTAATTTTAGAAACTAAGATTTTAGGCAATTTAAAAAGCCTAAAAAAACTGATATTTTTATTTAAAATATAAGATGTTTTCAATATATGTATATATTTAATATGTACATATTTATTTTTAAACTAAGATTTTAGGCAATTTAAAAAGCCTAAAAAAACTGATATTTTTATTTAAAATATAAGATGTTTTCAATATATGTATATATTTCTTTTACATTTACTAACAAAATTCTTTGTAACGCTTTTTCTTACAAATTCAGAAATAGTCTATTCTTGGAATATCGCACTTTCTTTTTCTCTCTCTCATTGAGTGACCGACAAAACGCATTCTCAGCTGACAACTGACTGGGGGACAGGATAATCTTGTTAAAAATTCAATTGTTGAAAGGTTGGGAAGGTGACTGCCTGAAGGTTGGGAAGGTCACTTGGGGTAGTGAAATTCCATTCAATTCAGTTGAAAACTGTGATAAAAATATTTGTTACGTAGGAAATACAGATAAATATTTATCTGTAATTTCAGAACCAAAAAATTATTTATATATCTGAAGTTTTCAAAATAAAGACTTCATTTTATCTTTCAGAATTTAAATAATAATATGTTTGATAATCTATAAAAGATATTAGAAAAATAATTTGTTATTAAGTACAACTTACATTTAAAAAAAATATTAATGATAAATAAAACAAAATAAACCTTCAAAAATGACATTTAAATTGAAGCTTCTATTTAGAAAACAATTTCTTATCTTCAATACATATATAAATTACACTGGATAAATAATTGATAATAACTTAAATTAAACTTTTTTAAACTGATTTTATAAGAAAGTATATTTTTGAACAGAAAATCTTTTCAAATAAATCATTTATCGGTAAGTGTATGCGGAGGGGGGGGGGGGAGCGGCTCAATATTTATGTATTTTAAATCCAAATATACCATTTTAAATGAATTATCTTTGATTTTGTGTTATGTGCTGTGATAAATATGTCTAATTTCGTCGGGACACTTTTGTTTATTTTATTTCTATACATAACATTTGACATTAAGATGCATCAGGACTCAATTTAGATAATTTTCATAACAAAGTTTTAAAGGATACTCATAAACAAACTTACATTAAGATTTTTTTTTTTTTTTTTTTTTTTTTTTTTTTTTTTTTTTTTTTTTGCATAAATATCTTTATTTCTAAATATCAGAAAAATATATGATATAGAAATTTCTTCTATTTAGAGATTTTAGTGTATTAATTTAGAAACTTACTATTTAGTTAATTTAAACAAGTTAAATTAATTTCTTAATTAATAAAACAAATAATAATAAAGCAAAACGCAATAGGTTATTTATTAATAATTAATAAAATATTGATAAATGAACAAAACTTGATTTAAAAGATATATAATAGTACTTAGTATATAAAAATAGTAAGTAACTGAAATAATAAATAAAAAATTTTAATTTAACCAAAAAGATTAAAAGTTACAGCAATAATTTAAAAATAATAGCAATTTAATAACAATTATCTAATTTGCTAATAAATAAGGAATTGAATAATTAATAAAATAAAATTAAGTCATTAAAATCGATACTGATTAAATTGCATTCGATATTTTATTAAAAACAATTGAGTATTGTATTCCTGAATCATTCATCAGATGGCGCCTGCACTGTGACTTCCTGGGCACTTCCCCAGGAATGACTAACCGGGTACATCCCCAGGAGGGATTTCCCAGATACTTCCTCAGGAGTAGCGTCCCTGGGAAATTGCTCCGTGGGATGTTACTGGGAGCTCATTCCTGAGGACATCGTAAAAGACTCTTCCACAGGACGTCCTGATCTTGTCATTTTAGTTTTAGGAGGAATATGGGATGGCTTGGAGCTTCTGGGGAGGTATTGAGGATCTTTTGTGCTATATGGGATATAGTATAGACCCATTACCATATTGTAATCACGTTAAAAATCGAAACGAAATGGACGGATTTACGAACTTCAGACACTAGATATTCCAAAAAACATATTTTGAGAAAGAAAAAAAATGCAATTTTCTTCCTTTTTTCGATGTTAACAAATTCAAAAGAATAAATTAATCTGTCTTTAAAATTTAAGTTTAGGAGATTACTTATCACTGAAGCTATTCGATATAAAAATATTTTTATATAAAATTTGATAAATTGGTAGATTTCGTACTTTTAGGTAGATACTTTTAGGTAGATTTCATATGAAATGCTACCTATTGCGGTCGCTCCTATTTTGGAATTTCTAAAAACATTTTACAGATCTACACCAATTATGATCCCTAGACTCCAAAACCTCCACCAGTAAAAAAAAAAAGAAAAAAAACACTATGTGCAATAAATAAAAAAATACTAATTTAAGCAATTAAAAAATAAATTGTCATTAAAATAGTATGAAACAAATTTTGTAATTATGTGATTGCTTACCCATTCACTTATCAATAGAAAAAAGAGACAGCAATAAACACTTACCTAGAAAGATGAAAAAAAAAATTAGTCAAGGAATATATTGAAATACTTATACAGATAAAGTGCTACTTATCACCAATCAAGAACATTACGGTCATCAAAATAAATTGCTGAGATGTTAGTTTAATTTCAAAATATAAACATGCTTTTTGTAATATAGTAATACATGGAATCAATGTGTGTCTGATCAATTCGATCAATATATGTATCAATCAGTATTAGGTAGATTTCGTATTAAATGCTACCTATTGCGATCACTTTTATGTTGGAATTTCTTAAAATATTTTGCAGACTACACCAATCACTACTCCTAGACCTCAAAACTGTCATCAGTAAAAAACTGTACCTTTCTATCTTTCCATCAATATCACTTTTTTATGGACACGATAACTTTTATAATTCTGCTCAAATCTCTTCCAAACTGATACATAAAACCAAGAGGCATAAAATCTCGGTAAAGTTCGTTCATGGGCAAATCGGACTAAGGGGGTGGAAATAGGTAGGCTTTTCTGAAAACAGAAAAAGAACATTAACTTCCTAATGAAAAGCGATATCGAATCAGTTTCAAGTTTATATTTTTTCAAAAAAAAAAAAAAAAAAGGACACAAATTTTATGCACGATACATAATTAAAAAAGTTAAAAATGGGCTCAAAGGGAAATTTTCAAAGGGAAACTCATAAATTTTTTCGGGGAAAAAATTATGATTTTGTCAATTCTTAAAATATCAAATCTAATTATTTTTTAATAAATGCTCTTAATATTATCTAAAACTTCTGTATCTACAAGTTTTTGATAGGTCCAACTCTTACTGAAAAAAAACCCCGAAAAGGTGCGGGGGGGGGGGGGAGAAAAAGTACATAACTTCGTCCATTCTTAAGGCATAAAATCCGATTAATTTTACTTTACATCTTTCAATTATATGTACAACTTTTACACAGACAAGTTTTTATAGGATCAATTGTTATAGAAAAAATAAATTAAAGAAAAATAGGAATTGTAAAAAAAATCACAGATTCAAACTCCTTATATTCTGACTCTATTCTTATAGTTATTATTGAGTAATCACCATATTTTTAAATTTTAGCTCTTGTTATGTTGCGTTGCCGGTCTATTTATGCAATAAAACTTTAATGATTATAAGTTTTTTTTTTCTTAAAGTTCTTTTCCATTTAAGTTTATTTTGTTACTGATTTATTTAACTATTCTTTTAATTAATAAATGTTAGTTCATTACAGAACTGAATTTTACGTTTATTGTCATTTAATACACACTAATATTCTGCTTTTATTTATTATTTCGACTTCCAATATTCTGCTTTTTAATTCAAATATATTTTAAGAAACCAATGTTTAAGATTATTTTTAATTGGCTGACCCGATATACCGGGCCATCAGTAATGATTCTAGGTTTGTCATGTTGATTACATCCTATTTAAGATGAAGTCCTATTATTTTCGTATTACTGAATTAAAAATTGAATATATTTTTTTATTTATGCATTTTTGCATAAGAGTTTAATAGCTAATGCATCAAGCTCTGAATATATTATAAAATTAACTATGGTACGAACTCACCTCATTTACCACTTTTGACATGTACTTTTCAAAATTTTTTTATATATTTCTATGTATATTTTTAATTTTTACACCGTTGCACAGGAACATTTTAAAGTTGCTATAGTTCGAAAAAACGTGTCTGTCAAACAGAAATTTGTCTTTAATAATTTTTTTTTTTTTTTTTTTTTTTTTTTTTTTTTTGTCTTTTAAACGAAATTAAATTTTTTTTAATATAAAGTAAAATTTTGGAGTTTGCAGAAATTTGTTTTCGTTAAAATACGGAAATAGTACTATCGTCTAGTTTATCCGTACAGTTATTTATTTACAGTGTACATTCTGTAATTCAGAAAATTTAGGTCTTACCGCTTAGTTTTATGTAAAGACTTATGTGTCATATAAATAATAAACAAAAATATTTATACAATTTCTGTTTTTTAATGTCTAACAATTTAATTTGAATATCTATTAATGAGCATCCTTTTTTAAGACGGATCATTAAAAAAAAGATAGCAAAATTAACCAAGAATAATATTTCAATGCCCTCAAGTTCTTTTGTTTTTGTTAGAAAAAAATTTAATTTATTTTTACTTCATTAAAAATAAAATCTGATAAAAATTTTATTAAAAATTCTTCGGTAATAATTGAACAAAATAATAGCTTTAAGAAAACTAAAGAAATATCTAGTTTTAAAGATTTTTTTCCTTTTAAATGTACGTATATAATGACAGTTACAATAATTTAAATGTAGAATTGTTATAATTATAAAATGTGTAAAATGCAAGTTTAACTAAACTTGAAAAAAAAAGACGGTTTTATTTCACCTTGTATTTATGTCTTCTTGTACACGAAGTAATGACTATGTATGAGAATTTTTACAAATTTTGTGAATCATTAATTACCTTTAATGTTAGTTTCAAAAACATTAAATTTGCTACTTCTATAATCTTTTACTGTTTCTATAATTTATAATTTCTATAAGTTAATATACTTCGTCGATTGAGACCATTTTGGTTAGGTTGAGATTTTTTTTACACTACCAACTTTTCTGTCGTCAAAAAAAATATATCATTCATTCTCAAATGACTGCCAGTAAGAAGCAACTGTTTTTAGAAATGAATTGAGATGGTGAAAATAACGGGCATTGTAGATCGGGTGAAGATTCCGTAATTTTAGATTTAGTTATACTAAAAATCGCCTGTTGATTTAAAATTTTATTCATAAATTTCTTGTTAAAATTTGTGCTCTTATGTATAATTAAAAATATTTTTTATTTTAGAAAAATTACAAAAATCATCTAAACTTTTGTTCGGCACACTTGTTACTACAAGGTATGCGAAAAATGGCCAACGTGAACAACTCGCCCCCCCCCCCCTCCCAATGACGTGAAGAATATGGATCAGGCTGTCATTTATGCTTTCCAAAAAAGACAGATAATAATACTTTCTACAAAAATCTGATTTTTTTTCTAATATTTAAACTAACACTTATATAGACAAATACAGAAATTAAGAAAAAGATTTTACATACTTAAAAGAACTGTTATAGCGAAATAACAATAAAAAAGCACCACTAAAAATGGCAAAAACAACACAAATCGAAATTAAACTATCAGCAGGAAACCCTTTTGCTTACAACTGACCGACGAGCCGTTTTCCGACAGCACCTGAGCACACGAAAACTACGTGGTACACTGTAAAAAAAAAGAATCGATCTACTAAAAAAACTTTGGTGATCCTTGTAAATACTAAAAAAAATTTAGTAACCGTAGTCGGTTACAAAAAAATCTGTAAGAATTACTAGAAAAAAGTTAGCAACGAATATAGTTAATAGTTTTATATTTTTAATAACTATTACTGAAACTCACTTGGTGTGGCCGTGGTAGCCTAGTGGTCATAGCACCGAACTCTAGGCTGAAAGTACCTGGTTTCGATGCTGGACGCCACCAAATATGCACCGAATGTATGCAATGTAAGTACTTGTTAAATAAAGGGATTATGAAAATCTTGTTGTAGCAGTTACCATGCGTAATGATCTCTGAGATTTCCCTCCCTTTAGAAACATGTCGAAAAAGCGCAGGTAGCAATGTTTGGTGCTGCCATCTATTGCGGCTTTGCCGAAAATCTTCCGTTTCAGAAGTCGGTCTTTTTACCTACTGGATGCAGCTCGAAGGAAGCTTTTGCCCTTCGGGCACACGTCATGGTTACTAAAAATAATTTTGGAGCTATTACTGAAATTTGCTTGGTGGTTCATACTAAAAAAGTTTTAAGTTATACAAAAAATTCTTTTGTTCAGTTTACAAAAGAAATGTTTGTTTCACGTGCAAAAAAAAGTTTGTGATGGTTACTAAAAAATTCTGTGGAATACAAATTTACTAAGAAATTTTTAGTAACCTCTTGAATTTTTTTTACAGTTTACGGCTTAAACAGCACGGCATCTCACCTCATGTTACCCTAATGTAATTGAATAGGGTAAAATGCCCTATCCAAACTAATTTAGCTGAAATTGTAGCTCAAGTTACTAACATTTTATGGCTAATTAAATAATTTTAAAACATAATTTTAAGAAATATATCTACCACAACTATAAAAATCTGTTTCATATAATATTAAAAATTATCTAATAACTATGATGTGTTTCAACAAATAGCAGTTGATAGTAGAGGATAGATTTAAAAAATCTCTCATTTTCTTTTACATTAATCTTCCTTGATTGGGTTCAATTTTAGGTGTTGTCTCCATCATTGTTAAAATTTCACTAAATATTATTAATAAAATTATTAATAAAAATACCACTGAATATTATAAGCAACGTTTTTGTACGGAATCGCACTTCCTCGTATATAACATTTGGCTATGAATTCGATTACGGAAGCATATAAACTTAAAATTAGACTTTTTAACGACAAATGAAAGTCTATGAATGATACACATTGAAAATTTCTACTGTTTCTTTTCAAATTTACTTATAAACTCATAATGGAAAAAATTGAGAAAATCACGTACTTCAAACTGGAATATCTCATTAGAGTCCTGCATCGAATCAGGTTACTCGCTTTTATTCGCACCTAGATAAATTCGAATTGCACGTCGGAAACAATAGGATTGGCGCAATATTTTTTCAATGCGGTTCGAATTCAGGTCGGATTGACTTCTTTTTGTGTACAGGTCGGACTGAGTTTTATTGTTTTGGTTTGGGACTGATTTCAGGTTTGATTTTGACTCTTATAGGTCGGGTTCTGGTTGATCCGATTTTCCAAAGCTTGACCAAAGTAGCTTTTCCAAATAAAAGTATCTGTACATTAAAACTTCCATACATGCTACACCCAAAAAATATATACCTTTATTTAGCGAATATTTTTGTTTCTATCTTTTGTATATTTGTACACTTCTACTTCTGAATAATGGGCACCTTTCAATCTATCTATATGCATAATTAGCATAAACTATCACAAAATAATCAAACAACATAATGTGATACATGCACGATGCATACCGTTAAAAATATTTTTTGAACAAATCCTAGTTTGAATCAAATTTCGGTGCTCAGTAGCTGCCACCATCAGATTAGTAAATCTCGAACCAACATCTGGAGTTTCCTACTGCAATGTTGTTCCAACAATTGGAACTCTGCTTCAACCAGAGTTCCAAATTTTGGTACGAGGTTTCACCATCTAATGGCGGCAGTTCCTAAGTGACAAAATTTGGTTTAAACTAGGACAAGATTTTTAACAGTGCATGTGCTTTAGTGTGCATCAAAAATGAAAAGTGATTTCATATCCCGACATAAAAATTAATTGTTCTTAGACAATAATGATACAAATGTTTAAAAGTGAACTCTTTAACTATCATAACATATTAAACTTCTAATAAATGGATATAACTCAACACTTTTAATTATTCATTGCAGCACTGCTGAAAATCTCTACGGAGAGCCTCAGAAATTGTAACAGCACAAATTCTACAAACGTCACAAATAACATTAATCAAGAATGAACACACTTTCAAAGTTATAAATAAATGACAGTCGTTGTAATTTCGAACTAATAGAATTTCCCCCTAAATATCGATAGAAATTTTAATTATCAATAAGGGTTAAACCCATTTATTTTCTTTGAAAAACAAACTTCGAACTAATTTATGAAAAGTATTAAAAATAAAATTATTTTGTTCTTTACAAAAATCCATTCAAGTGACGGCTTGTTAATTAACAGCCGTTGAAACATTAATCTACTACCAAAACAGTTAATTTTACTAGCATGATTTACAGCTGTTGAATTAATTTGTCATGTCAGGCTTTGAATAATGAAATTTTCGACTATATTTTTTATGTGTCAACTTTCAATATTGCCGTCTTAGACTCTGAGTAATTATGCATACAGTATTTTTTCACACGAAAAATAAAATGTTTCACGAAACTTTTTTTTTATGTGTAAGATTTAATTAAAGATTATGAGTAGGAAATAGTACATATACATTATCAGAGTAGCATGGATTTATCTTTACAACTGCGTGTTATAATAGCTTAATCGAATGTATATCGATTAGTATTTTAGTTACAAATACAAAAAAGTAATTATGGACTTTTAACATGCATTTATAAAATGCGTATAAAATAGCTTTTTTTCATAGTTAATGGACATAAAATCAATAACCCAGAAAATACACAATGCAAAATTCCCTGAGAAAAGGGATATTGTGCACACTGTATTGTAATAGGAGAATAAGTTCAGAAGCACACTTTCTATATTTTGATTAAATAAGTAACTGTTTAATAGCTAGATTTAATAATTAATGGTTGTGTTATTTAGATTGTTCACTGGCAAGGGTTATTTCTTAATCCACATTGCACAATTCCTATTCACTTTGGAAACTTTTGCATTGAATTTTTTTTGTTCCTAAAAAATAGATATCTACTAGTAAACGAAACACAAGGACAAGTTACAGAATGACATAGACCGTGGTCTTAAAGCATTTTAACATTTTTAAACAAAGTTAAGGTATTTCGATGTGTTCCAAATCTTTCTTATATCTCATGCATATTAATACTTCCAAATTAAATTAAATGATCATCATGAATATACTAAAAAATGAAATTCCGTACATTAGTTCTTGAAATGAGAATGTTGGGGATATCGGAAAACACAATATAAAGCGTCAATTGTAAAGGGAAGAATAATACCAAAATATATACGGCAATAATACTTAAAAAGCTGCACCAGAATCTGAAGTTTGATGGAATTTCGTGAATTATTTCTTTAGATAGAGCTGTTGCAGGAAACAGAAAAATTTAGCATAGCAGCGCCTTATGTTGGGCTATTCACGCCGAAGCATAAACATAATTCAAATATAACATTATCAACTTTTTGATAATTTTGGATTCCCCTTTCGATATCATTGTTATCATTATTTCGTTATTATCCCTTGAATATCAACCCCACACCATTAATGATATCGTTATCAAAATATTTTCTTTTTTTATTTAGAAGTTATTTCTTTTGTTTGAAGTGACAAACAAAACTATTTACATTTGTTTTTTGCATACTTTATTGATTCAAATTATTCTTGAAGTTAATAAACAATCGTTTTATAAAGAAATAAATAGTTACTATTTGAAAATAATTTATTATAGCTCTTTGTTACTTAATGTATTTAACAGTAATAAAATCGTGTTTCATTTGCACAGAACTCTGGATGGGTGGGGAATAGATAGAAATTCTTATCAGCAAAAAAAGTCGACAGCACTACTTTTCTTTTATTTTATTTATTGGTAAACACAAGCTTCATTTCTCATATAATTCACATATGGTCTCATGAACCGTAATTTTATGTGCATGCACACACGAAGAATGGGAATATAAAACGTTGGAATATTCCATATTTTAGAATTAAATAATTTTTTTAATAATTTATTAATTTTAATAATAACTTTGTATTTATATAAAAATTTAAAACCGACTAAAAAAAAATACTGCTTTGAATCAAAACAATAAAAGGAGAAAATTTTGATCGAATCAAAAATAATATCGATATCCAAAATATAAATCCCCTTCCTCCTAGAGATATCTCAAGATATCATATTCCAGACCTCTCTCCTCCCTAAAATGATACCGTCATATATGCACAGTAGGGTGGAGCGAAAAAAAAAAAATTTTTTTTTATCAAAAACGGGTAGGTGCCAAAAGTTGCCTTTATAATAGTACATTAACGGTGTGAAATATTAACGCTGAAAAAAAAATGTCTTGAGTCTGCGCTTTTGGCTCAAAAGTCGGAATTTTGGGTAAAATTTGGCAATTTTACAAAAAAAATAAAAATTTTCTATGTAACTGGTTATGATTTAAAAGTGTCATTTAAACCTTTATTTTTAAAGATTTAAAATATTGAAACGATAAAATGATACCTTCAATGTGTATAACTTCAGCGAAGTTGGATATTTTCAGTAAAAAAAGATCTGTTTTCACTGTGTACTACACCACGTAAAGCTGAATTCTTTACGAGTTGTGGGATCAATTTACGTCCAGGTTTGATCCTTTTTTCAGTCATGCATCCGCTCGGGGAAAATGGGGTAGTGGGCGGAAAATATACTCACCCATAAACTATAAAAAAAGGGAGGGAGTGCAGCTGACCCATGACCTTCTACTGTCCAGTGGTGTTACGTGCCAGAAAATATCTGTTGCTTCGTTATTGACTTTCAATTTCAGCTTCAGTGTCTTAGTTACTTTGAAGCGAGTGTGTCGTAGAAATGTCTCACACAAGGCGAGAAGATGATCCTATTGTGGGAAGTAATCAGGAGTTGAATGAATCAGTGTTACCTACACGTTGTGATGTAGTTAGATATTATAACTTTTTGTGGCATAAAGAAAAGGCTGAGAAGAAAGATAAGAATCCGTCTTTCAAAACTATAAGTAGTGCTGTTTTAGAAAAAGTTGAAAGGATTTGGAAAAAAGCATCCATTCCTATAAATTCTCGAAGGACAATAGAAATCAAGTTACGAAAAGAACTGGATTCAATCCAAAAATTGAAAAAATCTCGTTCTAAAGCTAATTTTGTTGCTCTTAAAACAGCATACTTAGATGAATTAAATAAACTGTTTGATGTTGCAGCATGTAAGTGTCCTGATTTTGAACTATGTTCGTGTTTGATAGAAGAAAGGGTTCCGAATCTCGAACGAGATTTTCTTGTGGACCAACGCACAAAACGTCTCATGATGATTAGTGGTGTTGATACCAAAACCACATTAAAATATAAAGAAATAGAAGAAAGAAAAAAAATGGTTGAAAGAAGAAAAATAGAAAGAAAAAAATCCGTAGGAAGAAAAAAAATAGTAGAAAGAAGATTAAATCAAGAAGTACCGCAATTAGAAGAGGCCCCAAGTGAAACTGAAGAAAATGAATCTGTATGCAGTGATTCAAGGATAGATATAATTGAATTCCCATCTTCATCTTCCAATACCCAAACTAGAATGAAGCTTGACACTTTTTCTAAGACATGTGACAGGTATGGAATTTCCGATCGGTCTGCTGCAGCCATTGCTTCGGCGGTTCTCCAGGATTACGCACGTATATCAAAGGGCACTGGAAAACCTAATGTACCTGTACCAGTGATAGATAGAAGCAAAGTAAGGCGTGAACGCCAATCAACTCGTTCGTCTCAACGTAAAGAACAGCACCCTAAAGAAGAAGTAAGAGCCTTATATTTTGACTCCCGAAAAGATGATACAATGTATATAGAAAAAAGTAGTGGTAAACATGCGTATCGCAGAGTTAAGAAAGAAGAGCATGTTACTATCTTAGAGGAGCCTGGCTCCAAATATTTGGGGCATGCAACTTCTTCATCCGGTGCGTCAAAAGATGTTTTTAAATGTATGTGGAAGTTTTTAGAAGATGAAAGTATCGATTTATCAAGCCTTTCAGGCTTAGGTTGTGATGGGTGCCCTGTGAATACGGGAAAGCATACTGTAGTGATCCGTCGAATGGAAGAAAAGCTTGCAAGACCATTACAATGGATCATATGCCAGCTCCACTCCAATGAATTGCCTCTCCGGCATTTATTAAACGAAATCGATGGGAAAACTTCTGGCCCACATGGATTCACTGGACCAATAGGAAAATCTTTATCCACATGCCATTCACTTCCTATTGCAGTTTTTGAACCCATAGAGACTAATTTGGATAAATTATTTCCTGAAATCGAGGAAAAGGCACTCAGCACGGACCAGAAATACCTGCTGGACATTTGCAAAGCTATTTCATCAGGATATTGTTCAGATGAATTAGCAAATAGGAGCTCAGGTAAATTATCCCACGCAAGATGGCTCACAACGGCGAATAGAATTCTTCGCCTTTATGTAAGTACTGAGTGCCCATCAGAGTCTCTACGTTTACTGACAAACTATGTAACCCAAGTTTATGCCCCAGGATGGTTTACTATCAAATGTAATCCATATCTAAAAAATGGATCAAAAAACTTATGGAAAATAATTCAGCTAGTAAACAAAACAGAAAAAAGCATAAAAGAAATAGCAAAAAAAGTTATTCAGGACAATGCATACTTTGCACACCCAGAGAATATTTTAATTACAATGCTCACCGATGACCGCCATCACATTAAAATGCTAGCTGCTCAACATATAATAAATGCAAGAGGTACGGTAAATGATAATATACGCAAATTTGAAATCCCAAGAATCAACTTTCAAGCAGAAGATTATATAAGTTTAATTGATTGGAATACTGTTGCGATAACAGAACCTCCAATCACTATGCATTTATCGGATGCAATTTTGATAAAAATAATGAATGGCTGCACAGATTCGATCAACAGCTTACCTACTGCGTTATTTTGTATGCCTTCTCATACGCAAGCAGTAGAAAGACACGTAAAAGAGGTCACAGAAGCATCATCGAAAGTCTGTGGGTACGACAGAAGAGATGGATACATCAAGAATAGGTTGGTACATAGAAAACTTATGCCAGTCTTTGATAAAAAGTCGCAATTTAATCTATAAATAAAACATTGTGCTCAGATGGTAGGGTGGTTGGGCTGGGCCTGGGTGGGACATGATATGCAGCCACCTCCACGTGGTATGTCCTGGGTAGTTGTGAAAACAACTAGCAAAGAGCTGCACTCAAATCAATGATTCGTTATGTGTTGTAACACCCATTTTTTACTGAAAGTTGTCAGTTTTGCTCCACCTATACAGAATGTTGACGTTAACTTATCGTTTCAATATTTTAAATCTTTAAAAATAAAGGTTTAAATGACACTTTTAAATCATAACCAGTTACATAGAAAATTTTTATTTTTTTTGTAAAATTGCCAAATTTTACCCAAAATTCCGACTTTTGAGCCAAAAGCGCAGACTCAAGACATTTTTTTTCAGCGTTAATATTTCACACCGTTGATGTACTATTATAAAGGCAACTTTTGGCCCCTACCCGTTTTTGATTAAAAAAAATTTTTTTTTTCGCTCCACCCTAATGCACAGCCTCTTATATCGAATTTACTGGATCTGAAGTTTGGTGGAAATCCGCGTGCGAGATAGAGCTGTTGCATATATCGTAAAAATAGAGCATAGGAGCGCTACATGCTCAGCGATTTATACACAAAACTAATCAGCATTAATTTATATTAGAGACTACCTAAATATAAATTTTTATTAAATTCCGTACATTAATTTTATAAGATAGAGCGCCCACAAATTCATGTCATATACCGATTGACGGTCAGACAAACGGACAGAATTACTGACTTACAGACAGACAATTTGTGAAAACATTTTTTTGAATCTATGGCCCCCTATAACGTGTAAATCCGTCAAAATAATAATCACCATAATTAGAAAATTTTCACGAATCCAATACTTACTTCTTGTAAATGTAGAAGAATGTAAAAAATTTTATCAATACAGTTTGTCTGTTCGTCTATCTATCTATGTAACTGTCCATGGATTAATTCGTGTTAGTATACTAGGATTGCCATGTAATTGTCATATAATATTGAAATTCAGTGTTATTTATTGAATATAAAGCATTAATTTTAATTTACATGAGAACTAAAAAAAATCCGTGAAATTCTGATTAGTGGGGGAAATCATTTGCATTGTATTTTAATGATGTTAATGGTTAAATATATTGAAATTTATGCACACCATAGCAGTTTATTGTAAAGTGATTACTACAGAATATGGTTTTCATAGCCTTCATCGTATGCTTACAGAGACATAAAACATAAATCCTTTACAATACTGCATTTGAGGAATGGTTGCTGAAAATGAGTTTAAAATTTTATCTTTTTATATGTATAACTAATTTTTTGCATGTAACTCGAAATGTTCAAAATGCAGTGCTGCACAAAAGAATACCTTCCCTTCTACAGAATATCTATAATTAAAATAGAAAATACTAATAAGTTACCTATTTTATGTTATGTATGTAATCTATAATTTTTTTCCAGATTTTAGATATAAATGTCATTTATAAAAAATATTAATTTATAACTCTCATTAAAATTTTGATTTTTAACACGCTTTACTGCTTGCTTTTTTCTTATTAAAAAAATGAGATAGCATTTAATTATCCGGGTTTTTATTAAAATGTTTATATTTATAAATGAAGAATAGTACTTTTTAAAGTGTCTTTTAGAAAACTAATCAAGAAACCGAACATTTAAAATCTTTCTGAATGCTACAGATGCAAGATTACGAAAAAAGAAAGAAAAAACACTGCAGTAAAAGAGAGAGCCACAAATTCCAGAAGGAAAAAAAACAAAAAACCGAATTCCAAAATCTATCAGAAATGTTAAAATAAAACGAATTTTATTTCACTGCTGAATAGAATAATAGCTTTACTCCTATTTCTTAAGAATAAAAGAGGCTTAAGAATCTTGCCTGTTCCTCAACTTAAAGTTCTTAAAGAACAACGAATAAGATAAAGAAAAGCCAGAAAAAATTCAATAGAATGCATTGGCGTTACTTTTATAGTTTGTGAAACTACAAAAAGTATTTCGCGGAAATACACTATCTTGCCCAAGTGAACCTGATAAAAATTTTAATTAAAATTTTATATTAAGGTTTTATAAGGGTAAACTAGATTTTTTTCCAAACCAGTCTTAAAATATCATCTATATAATAAAAGCCTAAGTCATGTGGCTGTCATCAACACTTCCGGGCTTACCCACTTCACTCTTTATATGCTATGCAACCAATTTCATGTTAAGAGCCCACAATAGTCACAGAAAAATTACTCAAAAAGACCCGGATGACCATGCAAAGTCTATGGGAGCGTTCTTTTCGAATATCTCGCTCCAATTTTAATATTTTTGCATGATTTTTTTGCACAAGATAGCTGAGGGCGATCCACAACCGGGCTAGTTTTTACTTTTTCGATTTTGGTTATATATTTTTTATATTACGATAGTTTCATTTTCAGAACCGGTTTAAACCGGTTTCGAAAGTTAAAGTATTTTTTAAAGAAAATCTGAAACAAAAATTGCCCCACCAGTGGCCGCGAGGTTCTGACCTCCAAACTGATAGACGGTAGGTGCTGGGTTTGAACCCAATCGCGACCGTCGGCCTAACCGTTCAGAGTTTTCCGTGGTTTTCCTCGAATCTTGTGTAAATACGGGTTAGGTTCCCTTAGAAAAACCCCCACGGAGGGCATCCCACCCGATAGGGCCTATATCCCATAGCGTAGATAATCGGCCGACATAAATACAAAAAACAAACCTGAAACAAAAATTTAAAAAGTAAAAACTAGCCCGGTTGTGGATCGTCCTCAGCTATCTTGTGCAAAAAAATCATGCAAAAATATTAAAATTGGAGCGAGATATTCGAAAAGAACGCTCCCATAGACTTTACATGGTCATCCGGGTCTTTTGGGGTGATTTTTCTGAGACTATTGTGGGCTCTTAACCAGTGCAGGTGATAAGTCATCAAATTATTCTACAGATTATTGCTATTAAAAGGGGATTTTGGCTGTCATCAACAATTTGTCGTGAAAACTTCGCTTTTCATAGGTCAAACGGCCAGTTTTAATCAAAATAATTTTTCCGGATACAGCTGTATAAAAATTGTACTTTTATAGAGATTGCTTGAAAAAAATAATATTTGAGAGATGAATTACATTGAAGTACATGTATATATTGAGATTACTTCAGTAAAATTTAAACTAACTTCCCAAAATCTGTTCCCACAAAAAAAAAAAAAAAAAAAAAAAAAAAAAAAAAAAAAAAAAAAAAAATCAATGATAAAAAAAAATAACAATTTATAGAGGTAATAATTCGTATAGCAAATTCTCCAATCATCAATCTTGCCATGCAAAAATAAGTCGAGCATGTAATCCAATCAAATTTCAGTTTTATTCTGCTAAGTGAAATACTACAATACAACTGAACTTTCAAAACGTTTTCTTGACAAAGTCAAATGTAAATAATCCAACTCACATAATATTTAATATACAATTGAATGATTTGCATTAAATGAACGCTATTTTGATTTAATGTAAGGGTAGACATCATTAAAGGCCTTTTACTGAAAAAGTCAAGGGCCAAATCCTAAGACCTGGAGACCAAACTGGTCATCAGGGCGGCTAGTACCAAATAATCCAGAAAAAAAAGAAAAATACATACAAATTTTATGCTTCAAAATTTTTGGAATTTAAAAGAATTATGTCTTCAAAAGAAATATTTAAAAAAAATGGAATTTTTTTATAACGAAAACATCATGCATCGTCCACACATTATGAAACACTTTCCGAAGCAAACATAATATTTTAAAATAATTTCTCTTTTCAGACTGTAAAACCTGATAATAAGTAATTTAAATAAAATGTAATGTTTACATTTTTTCTGCAGACATTAATGTAACTGGATACTTTCCGATGTCTCTGAAAATACACTATAAATGTAATAAATCTCATTTTTATGTAACGAACATTTATAGTAAATTTTATTAACATATAAACATTACGTGTCTCACAGCTGGGCAGTAGTATGAAGTCTGAATTAAATGAATGATATGAATGAAAATGAATAAAACTGTATGAGACTGAAATCACACCTCTCATTAAAATTTTCATTTTTAACACCCTTTAATGTTTCCCTCTTTTTCTTATTATTTAAAAAAGGACATAGTTTTTATCTATTCATTTTTTTTTATTTACCTATACTTATAAATGAAGAATAGTACTTTTTAAAATGTCTTTTAGAAATTTAATCAAGAAACCAAACATTTAAAGTCTTTCTGAATTCTACATATGTAAGATTAGAAAAAAGAGAAAAAAAACCACCGAAGTAAATAAAAAGATAATAGAGTCACAAATTCCAAAAAGAAAAAAAATCAAAACACCGAATTCTAAATTCTAGGCTTCCAAATTTCACGGAAATACACAATCTTATGCATTAAATGTACCTGAGAGAATTTTTTACTTATATGTTATATTATGGTATTATATAAGATAGATATTTATGAAATGCATTCATCCATCGTGTGATAAAATAATTTTTTCTTTATTTATTTTTCAAAATAGTGTTATAATAAACCAGGTAATCTAGAAGTCAAATAAAAAATGTATGTTTCCAAATTTGTGGTGTATATAAGAATGACGTCTACACACACAAAAAAAGTAGAAATATTTTATAGCGAAACTAACACGAAAAACATGACGCATCAGCCATAAATGATGACACACTTTCCAAAACAAAGAGAATATTTAAAAATTTTACTGCTTCTTTGTTACCTTATTAATGAAAAAGGAGATAGTTTTTAAGTATTCCGTTTTTTTATATATTTACATACTTATAAATGAAGAATAGTACATTTTAAAGTGCCCTTCAAAAATCTAATCGAGAAACCGAACATTCAAAGTCTTTCTGAATGCTACAGAATCAAGATTAGAAAAAAAAACCACTCAGGCGAATAAAAAAATTAATAGAATCACAAATTCCAAAAGTAAAAAAAATCAAAACCTTGAATTCCAAAATCTAGAAAAAGGCCAAAATAAAACGATTTTTATTTCAGTGCTGAATAGAATAATTGCTTTCTTCTATTCCTTAAGAAAAAAAAATTGATTAAGAATCTTGACTGTACCTCAACTTATACTTAAAGTTTATAAAAGAACAACGAAGAGGATAAAAAAAGATAGAAAGAATTCTATAGAATGCATTTGCGTTACTTTTATAGTTTGTGAATCTACAAAAAGTATTTCGTGGAAATACACAATCTTAGTGATCGAATGTACCTGAGAGAACTTTTAAATAAAAGTTTATATTAGGCTACTATATAAGATATTCGTGAAAGGCATTTATCAATCATACGTTACAAAAAAGTCCATTTTTCCTTATCTGCTTTTCAATCTAATGTTTTGATATTCCAGGTAATCCAGAAATATAATAAAATAAAATATAATAAAATAAGTATATTTCAAAATTTGTGGATTATATAAGAATGACATCTTTACAAAAAAAAAATATACACTACTGGCCATTAAAATTGCTACACCAGGAAAAAATACAGATAACAAAATTATATTTAATGGACAAAAATATTATAATAGAAATAACAAGAGACTAAATTCTCAAGAAATCGGGGTGTATATAGATCCTGAGATATCAATACCTAGAGCAACCACCTTGGCCAGTAATAGAAGCACTTATACGCTTGGGCATTGAGTCAAACAGAGATTGGATGGCTTGTACATGTACAGATGCCCATGCAGCTTCAACACGATGCCACAGTTCATCAACCGTAGTGACTGGCGTATGGTTGTGAGCCAGTCACTCGGCGACCATTGACCAGACGTTTTCTATTCGTGAGAGAGCTGGGAAACGTCCTGGCCAGCGCAACAAGACAAACATTTTCCGTATCAAGGAAGGTTTTAAAAATTCCGGAAACATGTGTTCAGACATTATCCTTTTGAAAGGTGAGATTTCGCAGGTCTCAAATAAAGGGTAGAGCCACAGGTCGTAAAACATCAGAAATGTAACGTGCACTGTTCAAAGTGCCGTCAATGCGAACGAGAGATGACCGAGACGTGTATCCATTGGCACCTCATACCATCACGCCAGGTGACGGGCCAGTATGACGAAGACAAATGCACGCTGCCTATGTTCGTTCACCACGATGCCGCCAAACACCAATGTGACCATCATGATGTTGTAAATAGAACCTGGATTCATTTGAAAAAAAGGACTCCTCGCCATTCATGCACCCAGGTTCGTCCTTGATCACACCTTTAAATGCGCTCCTGGCTATGACGCAGCGTCAAAGGAAGTCGCAGTTATGGTCTCCGAGCTGAGAGTCCATGTTGCTACAAACGTCGTCGAACTGTTCTAGCAGACACTTTTTGTCTTGCAAATGACCCGATTTCTTAACTCAAGGCTCGTGACGTAGTTGCACAGTCCATTACGGCCATACAGGTAACATGTATGTCTTCTCGGCTGCTACTGATAGGGGGCCGTTGAGATCCCGTATGGCGTTCCGTATTACCTTCCTGAATTCATCGATTCCATATTCGGCGAATAGTCATTGGATCTCGACCAACGTGAGCAGCAATACTGCGATACAAAAAAAAAAAAAAAAAAAAAAAAAAAAAAAAAAAAAAAAAAAAAACGTAATCCCAGTAGGCTACAATTCGACCTTTGTCAAGGTCAGAAACATGCTGGTACGCATTTCTCCTTCTTTCACGAGGCACCACAGCAATTTTCACCAGGCAACAATGCTCGAATGTAATTTCTGTGTGCGAAACCGGTTTAATAATTTTCTCATTTAAACACATTGTAAGTGTTGCTACCGGCACCTGCTTTGCCAGAATGCGTTGAAAGCAAATCATTTGCATATCACAGCATCGTCTTCCTGTCTTTTAAATTTCACGTCTGTAGCATGTCGCCTTCATGTTGTAGCAATTTTAATGACCAGTAGTGTAAAAAACACATAGAATTATTTTATAATGAAAAAAAAAGAAAAAAAAGAAAAATAAAAAGTAACGCACAAGCCATAGATTATGAAATACTTTCCAAAACAAATATAATATTTTAAAATAATTTCGCTTTTCACACTGGAAAAATTATTATCTTAATCAGTAGTTTAAATAAAATGTACAGTTTACTATATTTCTCATAAACATTCATGTAACATGCAATTTTTCGTCGCCTCTGTAAAAGAAACTATAAATACCAATAATTCATATTTTATAGGAAACATTTATAGTAAACTTTGTTAGCATAGAAGCGTTACATGGGTCACAGATATATTAGAGCTAGACAGATTGACAGAAGAACAGACCGATAGACAAACTGAATTGATAAACAGTTTCAAGTATTTTGAAGTTATATATATGTGCTACCATACATACCGTAAATGGACTAAAAATAATCGAAACAAACTGATAACTAAAATTATAATAATCTATCACATTCCACTACAAATTGTATATGCCTATGGCAGAAGAGAATGCCGATTTTAACCTCGAGGTGAAGCTTTGCAATAATTTAAATCTCCTAGAAAAATACGATACTTAATCATTTGTGTATGAATGTCCCAAATTATGAATTCATGAAATTGTTCTCTTTTAAAGCATTTATATATATATATATACATTTATTTATAAATAGATTTATACTTATAAATAAATAACAGTGAGTTTTAAAATGTCTTTAAGAAATCTAATCAAGAAATCAACCATTTAAAGTCTTTCTGAATGCTACAGATGCAAGATTAGAAAAAAAAAAAATAGAAAAATCACTGAAGTAAATAAAAAGGCAATAAAGTCGCAAATTAAAAAAAAATCAAAATCTCGAATTTGAAAATCCAGCAGAAAGGCCAAAATAAAACGAATTTTATTTCACTGCTGAATTTAACAATTGCTTTACTTCTATTTCTTAATAAATAAATAACTTAAGAATCTTGCCTGTTACACTTAAAGCTTATAAAATAAAAACGCATAAGTTAAAAAAAGACAGAAAGAATTCTATAGAATGCATTTGCGTTAGCTTTATAGTGTTTGAATCTACAAAATGTATTTCGAGGAAAAACAAAACCTTGGTGATTGAATGTATCAGAGAGAACGTTTACTGAAAAGTTATATTAGGGTAGGGGTGCAAAACTTTTTCAAGAGAAGGGCCACTTACAAATATGTCAAAAATTTACAATTATTTTGGATAGGCGAGGGCCACGTAATAACACGGGGAGAATTCGATTATGCAGAGGTGATCTGTGGCCTATAATCAGATAAAAAATATGGTTTCACAGGGAAGTGCAGGGGGGTACCTCTTTAAGTTCGTTTAACTAATCAAAATATAAAATTCAGTTGGTAATAATATATCAGCAGCTTTTACGTTCATTTATATAGCAGATATAGCAAGGATTATTTTTAACTTTCAAGATGTAATAATATTCCTTGACTTTATTCAGGAGAGTAAATTTTGTTCGATTAAAAGTGCTAAAAAACTAACATAAGTGGCTGGTGCTGAAAAAGTCTGAGCTTTATGAGCGATGGAGCCAATCAACAAGATTTTTCTGTGTCTGATTTATGAAATTCGCAATGATCAATGAAATGATCGATGAAATTCACGATTTATATGAAACCGATCGACTAAATTCATGATTCTTATGAACCGTTCAACGAAATTTGGGATTTTTGCAACGCCGATCAACGAAAATTCGTGATTTTTAGAAAGCCGATCGAAGCAGTTAGTGATTTTTAATAGCCGATCGACGAAATTTTCGTTTTTTCCACGCCTGATCGACGAAATTCGCTATTTTTACGAACTCGATCGACAAAATTCGCGATTTTTACGAAGCCGATAGACGAAATTCGCGTTATTTTTTACTAATCGGCAGAGTTACATATTTTTCCGCGACTGATCAACGAAATTTGCGGTGTTTAAGAAGTCGATCTATAAACTTCGCGATTTTTACGAAGCCTTTTTTCGAAACCGATCGACGAAATTCGTGATTGTTACAAAGCTCATAGACAACATTCGCGACTTTTCCGATACTAACCGAAAAAATACGCGATTTTTACGTAGCCTATAGACGAAATTCGCGATTTTTTGACTGGCCGGCGAAATTACCATTTTTTTCGCGCCTCATCGACGAAATTAGCGATTTTTACGAAGCTGACCGACGGAATTCACAATTTTTCCACATAAGATCGACGAATTTTGCAATTTTTCCGCACATGATCGACGAAATTCGCGATTTTTCCTCATATGATCGACAAAATTCGTGATTTTTACGAAACCTATCGAAGAAATTCACGATTTTTTTAAATAAATAGACGATTATAAATTTGCGACTTAATTTGAGCCTGATGGACATAATCTGCAATTTTTCTGAGTGTGTTGGACGAAATTTACGCTATTCCCTTGTTCAACCAACGAAATTTGCGATTTTTTGGAACCCGATCTATAAAAACTCTCAATTTTTTCATGTCCGTTCGATGAAATTTACACTTTTTCTACCCTTAATTAAGGAAATATGCATTTTTGCGCGCCAAATCAACGAATTTCGTGATTTTTAACAAACTTTAATAAAATTTGAATTTTTTTACGCGGCAAGATGAAATTCGCGATTTTTTTCTCTTGATAAGCTGACAAAACACACGATTGTTTAGCAGCCCCCAGGTCAAAATTTATGCTTGTACCAGCAACAAAAATATGCTAGTTATTGCTAGGTATTGCTATGATTTCCATGCTATTATATGCTAGCTAGCATCACATGCTATATCGCTAGCTTGCACAACAAAAGCATGACAAGCTATATGCAAGCATTTCATGCTTATTTTCAGCAAAGTGGGCCAATACACACCATGAATTGCTGGAAATTCTGCTGGAACCAACAATGTGTAATGCTAGTTTATGCTATGTTACTTATTGGGTTATAGCACTTGGTGCTTGTCTAGCAAACAAATACCAGCATGAATTTGGGCCGTTAAACTAAATTTTCAATTTTTACGTACATATCACAAAAATCGCGATTTTTTCGTGCCCGCTCATCGAAATTCGCATTTTTATTGACGCAATAAACTAAGAAAACATGCGATTTTTCCGTTACGGATGACTTTCATTTGCAATTTGTTCATGCATTATTCACAAAACTAACTATTTCTACTTTCCCGAACAATGAAATGTGCGATTTTTGCGTCCGACTGACAAAATTCACTTTTTTACCATGCCTGATCGACAAAACTCGAGATTTTCCATACCTAATAAACAGAAATTGCGATTTTTCCAAGCCTCATGGACAAAATTCGCTACCTTTCTACACTTGATCAATGAAATTCGCGAGTTTTCCGATCAACGATATTTGCGGTTCTTAAGCGATTGACGAAACTTTATATTTTTTTGCGGTAAACTGATGAAATTTATGATTTTATTTTAGCGATACACGCTCAAAAATTGCAATATTTTCCAATTGTAAATTGACGAAATCCGCGAAATCCGCGGGCTACACGCTGAGCGATCGCGGGCCACAGGTTGTGCATCCCTATATTAGGGTATTATATTAGATAAATATATATAAAATGCATTCATCCATCATATGCTACAAAAAAATTGTCGTTATTAACTTTTCAAAATAGAGTTATAATATACCAGGTAATCCAAAAGTCAAATAAAAAATAAAAAAATTATATTTTCAAATTTATGGACTATATACGAATGACATCTTCAGAAAAAAAAAAATATATATATATATATATATATATAAATATTTTATAGCGAAACAAACAAGAAAAACATGACGTATCAATCATAAATAAAGAAACACTTTCTAAAACAAAAGAGAATATTTTATAATTTTACTGCTTGTCTTTTTTCCTTATTATTAAAAAAAGGAGATAGTTTTTAAATATTCAGCTTTTTTTTATATATTTATACTTATGAAGAATCGAAAAAAATCTTTAATTGTAATTGTCGAAACTATTTGGAGTGAGTTGTTTCCTGTTTCTGAAATTATTTCCTTTCTTTTACTACATAAAAATAGAGAGCGATTATTCCATAAATTTGCAATTTTCTTGTAAATATCAGGTATATAATTCTATTAGTGCAATTCGATCTCATCTTTGGATATTAAAAAAAATGTGAATCAAAATGTTTAATCTAGTTATTTTTTTAATTATGCTATAAAATATTAAATTAAGAATATATATATGTATTTAAGTGAGTGCCTATGAGTAGCATTATGACGCTGTGATTATTTGCAATGCAACCAATACAGAGTTAAAGAAACGGTTTACTCTTACTGTTAATAACACTTTTTTTACTTGACACAAAAAGGGGTAAATTTCGGATTGCGCAAAACTGCATACTTCATTATTTCCTGATATAATGGATACTTGAAGGTAAATTTAAATAGATACGCTGCGTTAATATTTTTCATT
This sequence comes from Maratus speculifer, assembly GCA_964019185.1. Classification (NCBI taxonomy): domain Eukaryota; kingdom Metazoa; phylum Arthropoda; class Arachnida; order Araneae; family Salticidae; genus Maratus; species Maratus speculifer. Next base: position 142,890,756 of record OZ025295.1, read on the forward strand.
AATACACTTTCCAGAGGTCATAGTGTTTTATATAGTTTATGTTTCGTAGTGTTCTGAAATATTTGTAGAATGCTTTTAAATGATAATTATTTTGAAAAATCATGCAAAATCAAGAAATCTCTGTTTTTCAACGTTCTAGTAGTAGGATGTGGTTTCATATCTAATACTGTTTAATGTTGAACAAGAAACTGCACGACTCTAAATTTTGAAATAATTTTATTGTATCATTAAAATACAGTATTGGGATTTTTTCTTATTTTTTAAAATTTCAGTAATTTGTATAATATTATGTGTCTTTTTTTGTAATCCGGTTAGCTTTTATTATTGATAAATTGCTATTTTGAAAAAGAACAAAGTATTTTAATTCCTATTTAAGCGAAAATTAATATAGCCAATTACACAAGAATTCATAAAAGACTGAATACATGTAGAATAACTTTTCAAGATATGCGTATTTGATCTCATTTGACAAAGAGAACTTCGAAAAAGTTTTTAAGATTTCGAACTTTCTGCAAAATTTTGAGAAGTCAGCACAAAACTATTAGTTGCATTTGGAATTCCTTATATTTATTTAAGTCATCTGAATTTTTGTAAGTTATTGTACTATATTGTTATTTTAATTCTTTTTTTATGATTAATGAGGAGAGAGGACGTACTGATAAATTTTAATGTGTTCTAAATAAATGACACAGCATTTTAAACAAACATGATTTTGAAATATATTATACATGTATAAGAAACATAAAACATTGAAGTATGTTACATATTCAAATATGTATAAAAGGAATTGTAATTGGAACGTGCTTAGCACACACATATTTATATATAATAATATATTTTTTAAAGGGTACTTTTTATAAATTTATTATTGTATTTAAAAAAATAAGTTCTATTTATTGTTAATATTTTATTCATATTTGGGTAGCCTCAATTACAAAAAGTTTGAATCTACCTATTGCAGATATCCGGAAAAAAAAAACTTTGCAAATTTTGGCACATTTTCACCTATTATGTCTAACGCATCTCAAAACTGATTCAATGTTACATAAAAGTATACAAAATTTATACAAATTTAGATACATCATTTAAGTTTTTTATACAACTGCAAATTAAAAAAAATGTTACATTTCCGAATTATGACCATTTATTTAATCTTATATACATAGGCAACATGATTATGGCAGCATATAATATAAATTGACTATTTTTACATAATCCTCAAAAGACATTGAACATTTACCAGAATCGTCAACCAAACCTTCAGTTGCAGACTCGCAGAAATCTTCTTCGACGCTATGTAACCACCCAAGGACAATTGCTTTCACATTCTCAACGTTTTGGAATCATTGTCATACGAGAAATTTTTATGGCTTAACGAAAATATTGTCGCCATAACGTTTCCTGCTGACCTTGGCCTTCGTCCATTGCAGTGATGAGGTGTGCATTCCATCGATGTTTTTACTATTTCAAAGATGAAATGGTGAACCCAAAATTCATGGCCTGTGATTATTTGCTGCAGATTATTCGCTGCTCGTTTCCCACTGCCGAATACTGTGCAATTAAGCCGTTTAGCCTATAGAAATCTTATCGCTGCTCGCAACTTCAATATGTAGTGAGTATCCTTCTCACTCGCCGTTGATCCTAACTCGCTCTGTACACACCAAACGACAGGAAACCAATTCAACTTTCTTGTCGAACGTTTAAGCAGTTGTTTTCCTTTCTTACCACTATCCAAGTCCACGACACACAGCGCGTTCTCGCGGTTAGTTAGTGTAACTTATTTTTTGATTTGGCTTAGTACATACATATATATATGTGCATGTGTGTGATCGTCATGAGATAGCAGTAGTATTTACAGGGGTTGTTAAAACGCGACAAAATTAAACATTCAACAATTATAGTGCCTTGCACGATCGTGAATAAGAATCATAAAAGCAGGAAACTAAAAATCAGAGTTTAAAAATATTAGATAAAAAAATTGGCTAATAGGGAGTATGGTGATCTCATACAGTTATATAGGTTTCACAACGTAAACTGACACTAGATATAATGATGCAGTTCTTGGTTTTTTGTGGTAGTTAATCTCATTCATCCATAAAAGTTATTTTCGTGATCTGATTGGATATGGGAGGGGCAAAGCGAGTTCCATTTTTCCTTACCATTGTGTCCAGACATGCGCTACATGATTTAGATATGGAGATCTGGCTGATCGGCCCATCAAAAGAATATCCTCACTATCGAGGAATTCTTCTACCAACTGATCTCTGATCAGGTGCATTAAAATCATTAAAATAAATTCAGGAAAAATATTAAAATGAAACCAGATTTATTGAAACTTTTAATAGGAAAACAAATGGTACCAACATATCAACCTTGCACTTCAGTTTCACCCTTGAAACACCAGTCATAGAGCCTTTCCCATAGACAAATAGGATTGTACGCCCATCCAACATGATGTCTTTCAGGACCATCAAATGTCCACTGCCATTGTGCCCTTTTTTCGAAATTTGGTGGTGTATTTTTGTCGGCCGATTATCTACGCTAGGGATATAGGCCCGGGGGGGGTGGCCTTCGTGGGGGTCTTTCTAAGGGAACCTAACCCGTATTTACGCAATGCTCGAAGAAAACCACGAAAACTCCGAACGGTTAGGCCGACGGCCGCGATTGGGTTCGAACCCAGCACCTGCCGTCTACCAGTTGAGAGGTCCAAACCTCTCGGCCACTGGTGGGGCTTTCGAAATTTGGAAAGCAGGTAGAGGATTCCTGGTTTTCATTCGATCAAAGTATTCCAAGATTTCATATTTAGACTGAGCAGAGACTGAATAGTGAATAAGATGGTATCCTATTTATTCCTGGTCAAATATGAATGATTTCTGCACCATGTTAATTGATTTTTCATGAGTTCAGAAGTGAGCAGGACACAATAAGCAGGTATTATTTGAAACAGTCCTCTGTCATATAGCCTTACTTATGAAATTCGATACCTTTAAATCGTTTTAAGGTCATGAAAAAGCTCGAAATTTGTTGCATTCGTTTTACCCTTTGCTTTAATGGACAAACATGGCAATCGTAGTTTTTTGACTACCATGCCCATACTTTCTCTCTATCGGTGGAATGTTCTCAAACTGTTGCTATAACTTGGACGCAATATTTGGTGTTTTATTGCTGTCTGGAATTTTTATTCGTCTATAGTCTCCCCATGATTTTACATCGTATTCTATTTTCCAAACATTGGAGATTTCTGAGCTTTACTTTTGATTTTTTTCGAATGTGGCAAAAATATACCAAGTTATTTGGCGAGGTGTACAAGCGCACAAAATGCAAAATAAAAACCACATGATTATTAATTAAGCATGATTTTCAAGCCATTCCACACAAACAGAAATTTAAGACTACATATTTGACAACAAAATAGCTGCGTTTTTATTTCAAAGAATAGGTTTTACATTTCGTTCAGTACATTTCTTAAAATTCGACAAAACAATCAAATTCACTTAATTTTGAAGATAGGTTATGACATGACATGATAGATTATGAAGTTCATTGACTCCAAGTAGCTTGATGCATCATTTTGTTTTAAAAAGGCGAACGCTCAAATTTCAAAATCTAAATATGATTATATGTATATATATATATATGATAGAAATTTAAAAGTTCAGTCCTAGATATCAGGATTTCGTGGCCTTTTATTTTAATTTCCCTCTTAAAAACTGGCTGAAATAGAACATTTTAAAGCTCTAGGATGGCTGCCATTTTGAAACAAGACAGCAGTTTAAAATGAAGAGTTTAATTTACCAGTTTCATGGATTGTGGTTCTTCGAAAATAGCATATATTGTTGTAATTATTGCTCTAAGTAGATAAATGGGTAAAAACAACGTTTAAAGCACCAAAACATTTTATTTCTTGTTTCAAAGTATTTTCGATAGCTATAGTATACCGCATCTGCGGTAAATTTGACTCTAGTTATTGATATAGCTATTACACTCTAAAACTCTCTGAAGCATAGCTCTATAACTTCGTTGTCCAATTTGCCATCATTGATTTTTTGCCAAGCTTAATAATATTATGTGAAATGACATAAAATTTCAGGAGAAATTTAGATCTGTATAAATGAAACGAATTTTGAGAAAGTTGGCTTTTTTTTGCTTTTTAATTTACAGTTTATTTCGTTTGTTTTACTAAAATTTGGTAACTTTATAATATATATATATATATATATATATATATATATATATATATATATATATATCATTTCCTCTCGGATTGGGTTCGAATTACTTTTAAATTAAATACTTTAGTTTTTTTAATTTTAAAAACCACTTTAAATCTATACAGTATTATTATTGAAAGTAAATCTCATATCAATGTATGCTTTTCAAAAAGATACTTAATATATTTGTATATATAGAAATAAATAATTTAAGAAATGCAAATATTTACACTTGTTATTCAAAATATTTCCATTACATAAATTGCAAACATATTGCATAAAAATGTTAAGATAACTAGTCGAAAATAAATTATAGAGACATTTTTCAATTTAAAACCTTTTTGTATTTGTGAAAGAATCTTTCTTAACATTTTTAATCGCTATCGTTAAAATTTAAAGTTCAGTTCTGAAAAATTATTGTATTATTATTATTATTAATTTTTTTTTTTTTTTTTACTGTTCATTTTTTTATATTGCAAATAGAAAATAAATTTCTGTTTTGATAGCCTGATAATTTTGCATCAATGGCTCATAAATATTATTAGAAATTTTGAACTAAGCATTAAATTTTAAATTTTTTGTTATGAAAATAAGATATAAATTAATTTTTTATGTGTACATTTTTATAAATAATAATGTGCATTTCTTCACGATAAGAAATTACCATTTTCTGATCATTACTGCGAACTAATTTTCAATAGTAAACAGATAATTGATAATACAAACTACTCAGAAATAACTTTTCAAATTTTGATAGCTTAAAAAGCGTACAACTAACAGTGTGAAAATATGCCCAAAAGTGGACTCGAACTCGAGGCATCGGTAAAAATAAACCAACGTTCCGCAAACTGGAACGATACCCGTCCTGGCACCCATACTCATATATTGGCAAGGCTTGAACCGCAGCACTAGTTGATATATTTTTCTCTGAGCCGCCGATTCTGAGACAAATACATGCGATTATAGTGACCAACCTATGATAGTAGGAAGTACCAAGCTAAGTTTCGTTCCAAGGGGTTCGTTGATAAATACCGAATCTGTTCGCTAATACCGATGTCCAAGGTTCGAGTTTCCTGGCTTGAATACACACTCTTGATTGTGCGCCTTTTAAGCAATTACAATTCAAAATAAAAATGCACGAGAATATTAAACTAAATTCTCAATTGCTCCTAATGTATTCTTTTGGCGAAGGAAAAATACAAGGTTTTAGCATCATAGTTGTTTGGTAAAGAAGGATTTTGTGGCTTGCTTCAAAAACATAATAATAATTAGTACTTTAAATATGTTATTGTTTTTTCAGATTGCAAACAAAGCATCGTCGGCATTTTTATGTCTGCATTCTATCAAAATTATATGTTCTTTTAAGCAATTGTGATAAACGTTATTGACTTCAACAGAAAAGGTCTGTCAAATAATGTGACAATCAATATAATAAGATGAGAATTACCGTCCAAACTTGGCAAATGAGCTGAGTTCGTACGATAATTATTTTTTTTTATATTCAAAGCGTGTTGCATTAGCTGTTAAACTCTTATACAAAAAAGCATGAAAGCAAAATTCGATACTATTATATGCTTTCGTTTCAGTAATACGAAAATAATAGGACTTTATCTTAAATAGGACGCAATCACCATGACAAATCTAAAATCATTACCTATCATGCGATATCGTAAAAATGCGTAGCCCATTCGAAAACCATTTTAAATTAGTTTCTTCATACACTGTAACGCGTACAGATTCTGTTTTGTTACCCTGTGTATGATATACAGTATTTATACGCATAACGTTTTATGCAAAGTATAGTTAAACTTAAAACTCATATCAGAACTAAAAATGCTCTTCCAGCAAAAGTTTGTAAATACAGTATTCCTGGTACATCATATTATCCGAAATCTTTTGTGATTCCCCGTAAATACTGTTAGGACATTTTACTGTACAGGAACTAACTTGTAATAATTTTCAGCAACATATATCAGTTTTATTGCCGAAACGTCAGTGAAGGCTTACTTTGGAGACACGAAATTTTTTTGTTTCTGTCTGTCTGTCAGTCTGTCAGTCTATCTGTTCAGCGATAACTGACGTAAAAAGCATTCTATTGACTTGAAATTAAGTGGGTATGTTAGTGAGGCACTGGGATTAAGCTGTATAGTTTTTTGTTAGATTTGATTCATTCGTTCGGAAAATATAGAATATTTTATTTTCCGCAATAATGCTTTTCTATGGCAAATCCAATGATTTTCAATTTTTTTTTTTCTTGAGAGAAAATGACACATTTGATTCATGGAATTCAATGATAAACGGATACTGAAATTTACCGGTTAATTTATTCGTATTGTTTTGTAATTTTGCCTACGCATTTGTCAGACTTTTTAAATTATTACTGTAAATTTTGGAGATTTTTTATAAATGTGTTCCAATAATATAGACTAATTTGTTTTAGAGATTTACTTATTTCAAATGTTTTTATTTCATTTTCTTCATTTTCTCATATTGGTTTCTAAGCAATCATTCATCCTAATTCTTATCCATAATTTGAAAACGTGTACGAAATTTTAAATGAAGTCAACATCAAAACTGATGAATTGATTAATGTCTTTGTATATTTGCGTATGAATATAGCCCAGAAAAGAACATAGGCTATGCTTTATTATATTATTCAAATATTTTCCTTATTAATTCAAAATTTCATTCTTTTTCATACACAATCAATAGAGGCGTTTTAGATACAATGTAACCAATTTCCTTTATCTTTGCCAAAAAATCAAAATCTGGAATAATTATTATTCAACAGCAATAAGTTTCAATTGAGAAATTTCCAATCGAGAAATTAAACTAAGAAAAAAGAAATAAATATGACTCCAGAATTAAAATAAACAGATATAGTACTTTTGTTAAATATTAAACACGGATATTTGTTTCGTTAATAAGAATTTTTTGACAAAAATGGGGACATAATTAAAAGTAAAAGAAATAAAAAAGAATTATATTTTTAACAAACAATTCACTTGGTAAAATATGACGTCATAATTGAAATAAATCAGGTATTTTATAGTAGTTAAAATACAAAAAACGTAGTTATCAATAACTTATGAATAATGACGCCATTGCCAAAACTTCAGTAAATGCTTACTCTGGTGACTGGAAATTTATTGTTCATGAAATTGTTCGAAATTTATTGTTTATCCCGTCTGTCAGTCTGTTCTTCTGTCTGTCTGTTCCGCGATAACTGCTGCAAAATGCAATCAAACTTTTGTTTTCGGAAAAAAAATTGTAAAACTCTAGATTACTAATTTTACACTTTAAAAAGTTCCTTATACATCACATTTAGGTGTTTGTGGTTAGCAGGCATGTAGAAGTATGAGGTTAATGAAAAATGCTTGTCCAAACTGTTACTTATCCTTATAAATCAAAATGTATAAAGAAATGCAAGATATTCGATAACCATTAGCACAATTAATAGAAAGTTGAAAATTTAAATTTAATGAGACTACCGGGGGTTTTAGGGGGGCTCCGCCCCCCTGAAGAGATCTACTGTGTTGTAATAAAAAAAGAAAAATAATAGATCATGAAAATTTCAGAATTCCCTAACATAACTAAAATTTTAATTTAGCGGATTTGATGGCTGAAAACTTCTTATTCTTATTTTATTCTTATAAATAATTACGTAAGTTGAAAATTTTAAATTACAGTTTCCAGAAAGTTGAATTTTGTCCAAAGTGTGTTTAAAAAAACAAATGTGCAAAGCTGACGTTGAGGCTCCTGATCTGCAGATTTACTAGTTATATATGAAATAGCTTAAAATGTTCGAAATTCGCAGAAAACAATGTTTTCCCATTTATCATTAAGTAACAGAATTATTTTGTGTAGCTCTGTAAATGAATAGTATTTTTTTGCACCAGTTATTGCTGAGAATGTATATTTTAGTAGACTTCAGTAAATGCATATAAATTTTATCCTGTTTGAAAGGCTGTAACACCATTAAAATGAAACTGAATTATACGAATTGAATATTTCCAACTGAGCGAAAAATTGCCCAGGCAGGGAATCGACCCCAGATACCTTGCTTTCAAGGCCAATGCTTTACCCATTAAGCTAACTGGGCGCTAGCCGGCTGAGACTTTTTGTTCAGATAACCTTATTGGTCATAGCATCTTGTCGGTCAATTAAACAGCTCGGCAGAATAAACCGCAGGTAATGAAACTCATATAACGATGGATACGTAGATATACTATTATTTTAACACAATCAAACTGTTTGGTAAATTTATCATACAAATTAAATATTTCCAACTGAGCGAAAAATTGCCTAGGCCGGGAATCGAACCCAGATACTTGGGTTACAATTGAAACAATTTTTTTTCCCATTGACTGTAATGTATTAGTATACTTTGATTGTCCATGAAATCAAACTAGGCATTCTTGATTTTCTTAAATTTGAAATGACTCGACAAAATAATGCAAAGATAATATATTTTAAATTTCAAATGGTTCGGTTGGGTAGTTTTTACTCTGTTATATGTGGACAGACAAACAGACGAATGCACGAACTGAATGACGAATATAGGTGCTACGTTTTTACATAATTTAGAACACACATAAAAACGACAATAGAAGTATAAAATATTGCTTGAAAAACTTCTTCTTGAATATGTATAAAAAAGTCACTTTATAAAAGGCATTAGTTTTTAACGTGCGACATAATTAAAATGCTCAAAAATAATTTTACTGCATATATTAAACTTCGAAAGTAACATCAATAGGATATAAATATACATAAATATAAACAGGCGAAATGAGTGTGAAAAAAATCCTTATTAATATTATTCAAGTTTAATACAAAACATAAATTCCTTTCTTACGAATGCATTTTACTTTTACGATGGAATTGGTATCAAAGAAAACATAGCGGAAGAATGTGATCCAATTACTGAGTGGCACAGATTAGATGTATTCCTTCGGAAAACACAAAAGAAAAAGCAAGCGTCGTACATAGGAATTAAGCATTTCGAAAAGGAAATAATCCCTCCTGTTTTTTCAGTTTTGATGATTCAAGTTGAATTCTCTAATCGCTTATAAATATGCATGGGGTATTTTAGAAAAGAAAAATATTTCCTAAAATCCGTATCAAATACAGTTGAAAGCTCCTTAAAGATAATGCACAGAAGAAATTTTAAATGTTACTTAATTGAAAGACAAAACGCGAATTTTAAAATTTAAAGCTTGTATATCATACATTCGTAAAAAATTTTATCATCAGCTTCTAATTAAATTCAATTATCTCATTTAAAATTAATGAGATTTCAAAATACTGCCTAGACGAATATTACTTTTTCTTTATAAAGATTAAATATTATTGAAAAAATATATAAATACTGTTTTGAGAATTTATCATTCATTTATGTACTTTATAGTTAAACGCTCGTATTTTATACTGTAGAAATGTATTCAAATGAAAGTTTGCCAATTTTAAACGCTATCTATGTCATACCTTAATAGGAGGAACTGCATATAATAAACTTTGAAAGAAACTTGAATTTTATTTAAATATACATAAATTTAAACAGGCGAAACGGTCGTTATAATTATTCATATTAATAGTATTCAAGCTTAAAAGAATACATTCCTTTCTTATAAATATATTCTACTTACATGATGAAATTTATATCAAAGAAAACATAGCAGAAGAATGTGATCCAATCACTGAGTGGCACACATTAGATGTATTCTTTCGGAAAACACAAAAGAAAAGGCAAACGCCAAACAAAGGAATAATTATTTCGAAAAGGAATTAATCCCTTTTGTTTTTTTTTTCAATTTTGGTAATTCGATTTGAATTCCCTAACCGCCAATAAATATTCATGGGATATTTTAAAAAAGAAAAACATTTCCTAAAATCCCTATCAAATATGAATAACAGCTAGTTAAAAATAATGAACTCAAATAATTCTAAATATTACTTAATTGAAAAACAAAACACAAATTTTAAATTTTAAAATCATGTTTTAAAAGACGATTCATTCGTTATTTTTTTTTTCGTCAGCTTTTAATTAAATTCTATTATCTCATTTAACATATTAACATTTAACACATTATTTTAACACATTATTTTACACATCTCATTTAACACATTATTTTAACATGCGACATATTTTAAATACACAAAAGTATTTTTATTGCATGTGACAATTTTCGAAGGAAACTTGAAATGGATTTAAATATACATAAATTTAAACTGTTAGAAATATCCGTACTAATAGTATTCAAGCTTAATATAAAGCATAAATTCCTTTTTTATGAATGCAATCTACTTTCACGATGAAGTTGTTATCAAAGAAAACATAGCGGGAGAATGTGATCCAATTACTGAGTGGCACAGACTAGATGTATTCCTTCCAAAACCCAAAAGAAAAGACAAGTGTCGTACATATAAATTAAGTATTTTGAAAATAAAAAAATCCCTCTTGTTTTTTTTTTTTTTTTTTTTTTTTTTTGTTAATTTAAGTTGAATTCTCTAATCACTAATAAATATTCATGGAGTATTTTAGAAAAGAAAACTAATTTCTAAAATCCCTATAACACATTTGAAAGCTGACCTAAAAATAATGCATTGAAAGAATTTTAAATGTTTCTTAATTCAAAGACAAAACAAATTTTAAAAAATAAAACCCTGCTTTATAAGATCTTTCATACTACAATATTTTTCTTCATGCAGCATTTAATTAAATTCTATTATCATATTTAAAATTAATCACATTTTAAAACAGTGCTAAACCAATACTGCTTTTTCTTTATAAACACTAAATATTATTGAAAAAATGAAGATATAAATTTATTCATTACATATGAAATAATTTAACATGATTGAAATACGCCGAACACAATGTTTTTATATGTATCATTATGTAACGGAATTCTTTTGCGTACTATGTAAATGAATAATAAATGTTTTTTACACCATATATTGCACAGAACGTATATTTTTGTACGCTTCAGTAAACGCATATCAATTTTATCCTGTTTAAAAGACTGTAACACCATTAAAATGAACTTGAAAGTATTTTATCGCATTGACCATAATGTAACGAAATAGTTTTGATTGTCCTTGTAATTATACTATGCATCCCCTTTACATAAAATTTCAAATAAGTCGAAAAGATTATGCAACAATTATACATTTAAAATTTCAAAATATTTGATTCCTCAGTTTTAGCACTGTTATATGCAGACATACGGACAGACAAAAGAATATACAGACGGACAGACAAACTAACGACGACTACAGGTGGTACGTATTTGCATAATTATGAACGCTCCTAAAAACGACACTAGAAAAAAATATTTATAAGCGTTTTCTTGAATCTGGGTAAAGAAATCGATTTATAAAATTGATCAATTTTAACATCCAACATTCTTTAAATAAAGAAAAATATTTTTCTGTATGTAATAAGCTTCGAAAGAAACTTGAATTGGATTTAAATGTATATAAATTTTACCAAGCCGAAATGATTGTTAGAAATATCCATATTGATAGTATTCAAGCTTAATACAAAACATAAATTCTTTTCTTATGAATGCATTCTACTTTCACGATTAAATTGGCATCAAAGAAAACACAGTAAAAGAATGTGATCCAATCACTGAGTGCCACATATTAGATGTATTCTTTGGGAAAACACAAAAAAGGCAAGTTTGGGACATTGGAATTAAGTATTTCGAAAAGGAAGTAATCCCTCTTGTTTTTTCAATTTTGATAATTCATGTTGAGCTCTCTAATCGCTAATAAATATGCATAGGGTATTTTAGAAAAAAAAAAAAGTAAAATCCCTATCAAATACAACTGAAATCTCCTTAAAAATAATGCACTGAAAGAATTTTAAGTGTTAATTAATTCAAAGACAAAAGAAAAAAATTTAAATTTTAAAGCCCTGTTTTATAAGATCTTTCTTTCCTCAAATCGTTTATTTTTTCATCAGCTTTTAATTAAATTATATTATCTTATTTAAAATTAATCATATTTCAATTCAGTGCCTAAACCACTATTACTTTTTCTTTGCAAACATTAAATACTTTTGAATAAAAACGAAAGATATAAATGCTGTTTTGAGAATACATTATTTATTTTTGTATTTCATCTTTAAACATTCGTATTTATTCTGTAGCAATATGTTCAAATAGATGTTTTCCTGTTTTAAAGGTTACATATGTCATACCATAATAGGATGAAGAGGTTCAATTTAGTTTTTAGAATATTCTATAAGTACTTTATGTTAAACCACAACAAAACGAAGAAAACACACGCACGAAAACGAAATTTTAAATCATGATCATAAAAAAAAAAAAAAAAAAAAAAAAATACCACTTCAAGTCTCACTATTAAATAATGTGACAATTCATAAAGAAATGGCACTAGATGCATTAAAATTTGATTTAAAAGCTGCTTCTTAAATCTGTATAAATAAATCGCTACATAAAATACATTTATCTTACCATGCAAAATATTTTAAATAGAGAAAAATATTTTTACTGCATGTAATAAACTTCGGAAGAAACTTAAATTGAATTTAAATGTGCATAAATTTAAACAGGCGAAATTATTGATACAAATATCGGTATTAATAGTATTCCAGTTTAATGCAAAACATAAACTCCTTTTTAATGAATGCATTCTACTTTCACGATGAAATTGTTATCAAAGAAAACATTGTTTGAGAATGTGATCCAATTACTGAGTTGCACAGATTAGATGTATTCCTTCGGAAAACACATAAGAAAAGGCAAGTTTCGTACATGGGAATTAAATATTTCGAAAACGAAGTAATCCCTCTTGTTTTTTTTTTCAAGTTTGATCATTCAAGTTGAATTCTCTAATCGCCAATAAATATTCATGGGGTATTTTAGAAAAGAAAATTATTTCCTAAAATCCCTATCAAATACATTTGAAAGCTCCTTAAACATAATACACTGGAAGAATTTCAAAATGTTACTTAATTGAAAGACAAAACAAAAAAAATCAATTTAAAACCCTGTTTTATAAGATCTTTCATTCATTAAATCTTTTTTTCTATCAGCTTTTAATTAAATTCAATTATCTCTCTTAAAATTAATCAGGTTTCAAAACAGTGTCAAAACCAATATTGCTTTTCTTTATACACATTAAATATTATTGTTTAAAAACGAAAGATATAATTACTGTTTTGAGAATAGATCATTTATTTTTGTATTTCATTGTTAGACATTTTAATATGTAGCAATATATTCAAATAAAAGTTTTCCTGCTTTAAAAGTTGCCCATGTCATACTTTAATAGGAGGAAGTATCCAATTCAGTTTTCAGAATATTCTATAAATATTATATGTTAAATCATAATAAAACAAAGAAAACACCCGCACGAAAAAGAAAATTTAAATCATGAGCTTGATAACAAATACATTACAATATTTCAAATCTCACTATCAAATAATGTGAAAATTGATAAACCAGAGACACTAAAAATACCAAAAAATGATTTAAAAACTGCTTCTTGAATCTGTATAAATAAATCGCTTTTTAAAATATATTTATTTTAACATGCGACATAATTTAAATACAGAAAAAACATTTTTACTGTATGTAATAAACTTCGGAAAAAACTTGAATTGGATTTAAATGTGCATAAATTTAAACAGGCGAAATTATTGATACAAATATCCGTATTAATAGTATTCAATCTTAATACAAAATATAATTTACTTTCTCATGAATGCATTCTAATTTCACAATGGAATTGGTATGGAGCAAAACATAGTGGAAGAATGTGATCCAATCAGTGAGTGGCACAGATTAGATGTATTCCTTCGAAAAAAACAAAAGAAAAGGCTAGTGCCGTACACAGGAATTAAGTACTTCGAAAAGAAAGTAATCCTTCTTTTTTTTATATATATTGATAATTCAAGTTGAATTCTTTAATCGCTAATAAATATTCATGGGGTATTTTTCAATTTTGATTTTATTTTGTATTAAGCTTGAAAAATATTTTCTAAAATCCCGATCAAATATAGTTGAAATCTCCTTAAAATAATGCATTGAAAGAATTTTAAATGTTACATAATTGAAATACAAAACAAATTTTAAAGTTTAAAACACTGTTTTATAAGATGCTTATTTCTTTATGTCTTTATTTTTCTATTAGCATTTAATTAAATTCTATTATCTCAGTTAAAATTAACCAGACTTCAAAACTGTGCCTAAACCAATATTACTTTTTTATAGACATTAAATATTATTGAAACAATATAGATATAAATTCATTCATTACATATGAAATAATATAACATGATTGAAATACGCCGAAAACAGTGTTTTTATATAGTATATCATTAGAGAAAGGAATTGTGTATTATGTAAATGAATAATAAATAATTTCGCAACATATATTGCGCAGAGAGTATATTTTTATTCTCCTCAGTAAATGCATAACAATTTTATCCTGTTTAATATGCTGTAACACCATTAGAAAGAACTTGAAACAATTTTATCGCATTGACCAAAATGTATCGAAATAGATTCGATTGTACTTGTAATTAAACTATGCATCCCTTTTTCATAAAATTTGATATGACTCGACAAAATTATGCAACAATTATATATTTTAAATTTCAAAATATTCGGTTGCGCAGTTTTAGCTCTGTTATATGTGGACATACGGACAGACAAAGAACATACAAGCGACGGGCAAATTGAACGACGACTGTAGGTAGTATGTACTTACATAATTACGAACGCCCCTAAAAACGACACCAAAAATAAAAAGATTTATAAACACCTTCTTGAATCTGTGTCAATAAATCAATTTATGAAATTGATCTTTTTTAACATGCAAAATATTTTAAATACATGAAAATATTTTACTACACGGAGTAAGCTTCGAAAGAAACTTGAATTGGATTTAAATATACATAAATTTTACCCGGCGAAATGATTGTTAGAAATATCCATATTAATACTTTTCAAGCTTAATACAAAATATAAATTATTTACTTGTAAATGCATTCTACTTTCACGATTAAATTGGCATCAAAGAAAACATAGTAAAAGAATGTGATTCAATCACTCAGTTGCACAGATTAGATGTATTCCTTCGGAAAACACAAAAGAAAAAGCAAGCGTCGTACATAGGAATTAAGTATTTCGAAAAGGAAGTAATCCCTCTTGTTTTTTCAATTTTGATAATTCAAGTTGAATTCTCTAATCGCTAATAAATATTCATGGGGTATTTTAAAAAGAAAAATATTTCCTAAAATCCCTATCAAGCACAGTTGAAAGCTTCTTAAAAATAACGCACTGAAGGAATTTCATATGTTACTTAATTCAAAGACGAAACAATTTTAAAATTTAAAACACTGTGTTATAAGATCTTTCGTTCTTAATTTTTATTTCCTTAGTATTCAGTTAAATACTGTTATCTTATTTAAAACCAACCAGATTTCCAAATAGTGCCTAAACCAATTTTTTTCTTTATAATCATTAAATATTATTGATATAAATAGAAATATGTAAATACTGTTTTGAGAATATATCATTTATTTATGTACTTTATCTTTTACTTTCTTTAACAGTTATTTTCTTAACACTTTATTATAATATTTGGAATATGATGGAAAATGTTTCATAATCTATGTTTTACGCATGATTTTCTGTTCTTCTTTAAATTTTGGAGTGCATTATTTAAATGGTCTGACGTTCATCTAGATTAGAAATTCACAACGATCTGTCCATCGATAACTGTCCAAAGGTAATTGACATTTTATGTACCATCTTACTATAGGAATTATCAGCTATGTCCTTATAAATCACTTTTTGAAGATGAAAGTGACCCAAAACGCAGTATGTGATTGTTAACCTCTGGTGACTTCTTCAATGACGAACATATTTAAGTCGTATTTCAAAAATCGATAGCAGCTCAAATTCCACCTGTCAAATTATTTTTAAAACGTTGATTTTAGTCTTTCGAATTTGCGATACTTTTTAAATGTTTAGCTACAATTATGCGCCATGTATTCAACTTAGTTTGCGGATTCCATTCACTCAGGAAAGCGAAACAACACTGAAGCTCTACAAAAATTTATCCCGAATTGTATTTTTTTGAATGTGGAATATGAAAGTAATACAGCTGCATTTTTGTAGAGCTACAGAATGCTACATGCTAAACTAAACGTCATATGTCTGGTTTAGCATAAATTCTCAGTCAGTTTCTGCCCGAGACCCCGTGAAATGATAAGATTTTTATTGTATCACATATTAGTTCTTGAAAAACAAAGCAAAGTTTACTGTCTCATGTACACTTTTTTCATAAATTAAATAATGATTTAAAGAATAAACACATAAATAAAATAAAACTTAACGCTTCGGTTTAACTTTTAAAACCATTTTCATGAGTAAAATTCTTCAAAATGCAAATCAGCATAAAGCAAACCACATGATACGCTGTCAATAATTAAATCCAAACAAGAAGAATTAGCGGATATAAAATTCCTTTAACAAATACCAATGACGCCATCTGTTATTCATATTGATTAAAAGAAATAATGGGTGGATAAATATGGAACACCAACCGTTGTTTGAGGATTTCTGGAATGAGAAATGATACATTATCTTTATATATTTAATGGTTCTTTAAGAAGTTTCATAGATTCACGAATAACTGCTATATGCGAAGCGTCTTAATTTAAAATAATCTTAGTTATGTTAAAGTCCTTATGAAATATATCCTTTAAGAAAATGCTTTGAGAGCGCCAACTGTCTGTTAAACTTCAAATTATTCTTATATTTTATTCTATTAAACAATGGATGTTAATTCATACTAATATATGTCCATGGATTTTTCTTATGCCAGGATTCACAACAAACATGCTCCACTAAAATGCTTTAATAAAGGCTTTTCTGATCATTTTTAACGTAGAAAATTTATAAAACGACTTTGACATAATTTATACTTAACCAATGTTAATGCATTCGAATAATTTTGAATGACCGCAGTAGTTTTAAAGAATATCTTAAAAACTTGTGTAATTAATCAGGTTTTTAATGTTATTGTCTTCTGTTGTTTTTCATCCCATTTATCTTACATAATGATTTTCTTAAAGACTTATTCTACAATGAAACAACTTAAACAGCAAAGGCGAAATAATAGGGCTTAAGTAGAAGATAATGTGTGTAAGACACATACTTTTAGCCGTTACCAAGATTCTATAGAGACATTTCAACAAAGATGAAACGAAATATTGTTTTTGTAATAAGCTGTTTTAAAGAAAATACTTTTAAATTCAGTAGTTTTAAAACCTACATTTTTGTGTAAATAAATAAATAAATAAATAAATAAAATTTTCCTGTTTTGATGGAAGCAGAAACTTACGTTTAATGTACAAATTTTATAAGTTGCAATATTATGATTTTAAAATATTATATTAAACGTCATTTTACTAAATTCTTTTTAAATTTTACTACGCTTTTTAGCTGATTATTCTTCGATAAAATTTTGTGGAGAAAAGAAGCTTAAATGTTTATCTAACCCTGTTAACTTCTTGTGGGACAAGCAATAATGTCTCTGTAATACTGAATTCCCAGTGGGAAAATGGAAAAAAAAATAATTTTAAAATAAGAAAAAGAAATCTTTTAGCGTTTAACAGCCAAAGCGTTAAATGTTTTCGTTAAAAGTTTCTGGTGCGAATCTCGATTAAATTAAGTGGGATAAAATATATCTCACGGACTCTTAAGGGGTTAAACGATCTATTCTTACATATACATTATGCCCACTAAATTCATTTGTAACTCTTTTAAATTCGAAACAGTCTCTGTTATAATAATAAAGTGGTGTCTAGGTATAGTAAAAAAAAGTAGTCATGCGCTAGTGAAGGAAACCTGGTGGATGTCTGCTGAATTAGCATTCCTATCTCGAAAAGGAGAAGAGATATGGGTGATAGGTGATTTGCAAAGTTGGAGTCCAACCTGTATTTAGTTCGTAAAGACATCTTGTGGGCATTAATGCAAATAATAAAACGATTAAAATAGGCATTTGTTTGTTCATGATTTCTCACACTGTGATGCAACAAAACGATCTTAGAAAGAAAAGATAACTAGTTATAACAATATTCCTTTATTTCAAATGTTCAAATCTCTCACTTTCAGTTAAAAAGCATATTTAGATCCTAGTTTGAATTTCACATTGCACACGTTAGAGCATATAGGTTGCAACGTTGACACAAGCTCCCGTAATGCATCATTTAAGGCTGCGGATCACTCACCTTCCGAATTCTCTTCAGTAATTTTAATTCTATGGGAGTTTGATGCATTCGTATAGTTCAAATATCTGCTCCGGAAATTGCAATATTTAGCACCTTTTTCCGTATACTTTTCTTAAAAGATGTCTATTTTTTTCTTAGTTCGCAATATATTTCTAAATTGTATAATTAATTTCTTATTATATGCTTTAAAAGGTGACGAAATATGAATAGATTTTAACACTGCATATAAAATTAATCATACATTTTAGAAATATTTTGAGAAATAAGAAAAAGAAAGAGACACTCTTTAAGAAGAGTATACTGAAAAAAGAGGTTAAAAATATTAATATCGTAAGGAGGTATTTGAAATATAAGAATGAATCAAACGCACATAGGCTCAAATTACGAAGGGGAATTCAGCAGCTGAGAGAGCAACACCCTTAAGGTCGTGTAATGTTTGTGGAGGTGTCGTATAAATTTTCTGTTCATGTATCTCCCGCAAGAAAAAGTCCAATGGAATCAGATATGGCCAATGTGGAGGCTAGTCTTTGAAACCGCCGATTGATTCCTAAATTTCTTGACAAGGTACTCCTTCATTGGAGATGAACAAAAACGCCGTCATGTTGAAACAATAGATTGTTAAGATTAAAAATTGACAGGTTCCCTTGAAATAAGGTATTACATTTTGTAGCATTTGTAAATATCGTGAGTTTCTTAATTTACCATAAAAAATACTGGGCCGATAAGCTTGGTCAGCCAATTCTATAAATTGTTCACCAAACGTTAATAAGAAGTTCCTTATCTTGAATTTTAGAGGAAAATGTTTGACCACAAATATAGCATAATACGTAACTGAAAATACTGAAAAAAAAATACAAAAGCTTATTGTAATTTAGGTTATTTTTATTTTTATATTTATATTATTTCTTATTTTAGTTAATTACAGATTTCAAGCGGACAATCTTTTTTGTACATGTTTAATGATAATCTAATAATGTAAGCTATTACATATATGGGTGATTCTCAAAATAGGGGGCAATTTATGTCTTTCGGCATACAAAAAAACTTGCGAGGTTTTCTGTCATGTTTTTATATTTAGATATGTTTGTCTTAATATTATTCATTATTTGCACTCAAGAATTACTCACTTTTTAGTTAAAAACACCTT
The DNA here is from genome assembly GCA_964019185.1 of Maratus speculifer. Classification (NCBI taxonomy): domain Eukaryota; kingdom Metazoa; phylum Arthropoda; class Arachnida; order Araneae; family Salticidae; genus Maratus; species Maratus speculifer. Next base: position 142,910,392 of record OZ025295.1, read on the forward strand.
ATAATAACAGAATAAATGTTCAAAATGTCATTAGCATGGATGTCCACAGCAGCTCAGCCTTGTATATACTAGCTTTTTTCAAGAATTAATATCATGTTTATAAGATAAAACAAATGTTATTCTTTCTTTAAATTAATCAAGGAGAGGATTTATCCAATAAATTTCTTTTTAAAAATAAAATTATAGTATATAAAAAAAGAATTAAAGTTTGTCCTCCATATTCTATTTTCAAAACAAGGTCATACTATAACAGCTGGTTATTAATCAAAATTTCATTTTCACATATGGCAATAGTTTGAAAATATAAAGTTTCTCCATGGCAACAAGTAGCCATTTTATTCCAGCCTAAAAATGGAAGCATGTATTGTATTTTAAGAATAGAAGTTGAATATTAGGGGCGTACATCAATTGTATGTCATTAGAATGGATAATAATTTTCATGTTTATTTTATAATTAAAATTTTTATTTTACTTATTTGCATAGGACTTTTGTGTTTTAAAAAGCCCCAGAAAGGACTATAACATTGTGATTATATTATGGCTTATAATCTTATTTAAATTAAAATTTGTCATTAGCATGGACAAATATCAGTGTCATTAGCATGGTTTTTGTGTCCATGCTAAAGATTCCTATATGCATAAATGTAACCATTGCTTATGTTGTATCCTTTATGAAGTTTAATTTTACGTATAAATTTAGGTATTACATTTATTATCCCTAAAATATGCATTAAATCTGTCAGAAAATTACTAAGACAGCTTCTTACATTGTTAGTGTCAGAATGTTGCTCATGTAAACAAAGTTTGCTCGTTGGTAATGTTTTTATTCACCTTATATGTATATATGTAAAAATGGAAACCATTTGTTGAAAAGGAAGGCTAATAAATATAGAAAAAAATATTTAAACAGGAAGAAAATAAAAATTTCTTAATATATTTATTTTATGCAATTTGTTTTGTCATTAGCATGGCTCAAAAAATGCTAATTATTTTTTTTTAAGTTAATTTTTAAATATTTAGCTCTTCTGACTATATTTAAAGTGTACCTAATACTATATTAACAACACCTATTTTTTCAGAAATTTTGCTAACAGTAATTTTTTTCAGATTTCACTTTTGAAATTGTCCCCTATTTTGAGAATCACCCATATAAGCATTCCTAACATTTTGATTTTTTTAAAAATTGAAATCATTTAATATATTTTCTAGACTTCACTCTCTTTAAAAACATTTGTAAGGAATAGCTTCTACGTAGAATCACTAAATTATGAAATGCGAATATACTTTGATGCAGCTATGCGTTGATGAATATAAGATACGAATTTCTTACAGTTGAATGTTAAACGCATTTTTAACAAAATTGCATTGCAACATCCTTATTGTTAATATGATGCAAACAAGCAAAACTTATAACAGAAGATGTCAAATAATTGGTTCTTGAACTATTTTTTATAAATCTACATTCAAGGTAAATGCAAAAAAATCGTTTGAAAGAAAATGATTTTTCAAATATTACAAAAAGTACTTTATGAAATTTATATGTTAATCCTAAATTATCAGTGTTTTTTAACCAAATGAATAAGCATTATTTTACTATCAGCAATATAAATCATGTCTAAGTCTTAAAAGCTAGTTTATTTTCAAAAGAAAAAGGAAAAAATCTTTCAAAAGAATTTTTTTTAACGCACTGATTTAACAATAGCAAGTGAACATGTTTAGCCTAATGCATTCAGGCTAAGTTATTTGAAAACACATCCGACATGACGCTGTACTAACGGAGATAATGAATAAAACTCATCGAGTTGTTGTTAGCAAGGAAATTCTTTCCCCGTTTCTCTTGCTTATCCTTCGTACGTGATCGGAGACGAGAATGTTTCCGTTGGGGTAAGTGCTGAAAGGATAAGATCCAATTATTTAGCTTGAAAAGAAGAGCAATACTTCAGCAGGTAAAAAGAGTTTTGTAAGTTAGAGAGCAACAGAATAATTTTCATATCAGCTTTCAAGTGCTGGCTAAATAAAGTTATGTGATGGTTTTGTTAAGAAATGCTGTTATAGTATTACAAAAGATTGCGAATTGGAAACTTTTAAAATTACAATTGCTAAATTGCATGTTTTAAAAAAAGTTGTTTTTTATTCTATAATAAATACAAAATCATTCCTCCATATCAACAGTCTGTTAAATCGTGATATATCCGAAGGAGTGGTATAACTAAGTACTTTGAGAATTTTCTTGAGTGGATTGAATCCCAGCGTTAAAATATGAGGGAATTAATATGAAATATGTATAAATGTAATAATAAAAATTACCTTATTTCTAAATTAATTATTTCCGAATTCTTTTGATATTTAATTTTTCCTCTTTTCTTTTTATAATATTTGACATATTATTTATATTCAGTACCTTTAACCTACACTTTCTTTCTTTTATTTTTTTTTTCTAAAATACATTAATTTCTCAAAATAACTCTTTCCCAAAAGTACTGTTACTTAATTTTATTCTTTTATCTGTTGAATAATATCCTTTTTATTTTCGAAATAAAAAATTATTCGATTACCCACATTTCACTTCTAGAGACGAGATGGGCCTAATTGAGTCATTTATTCCTCCAGTGGTCTCAGTAAATTCTTTTTCTTTTTTCCAGTAAAATTTTCACTTTGGTTAAAATTATCTTTTCTAATGAATTAATTGGCAACTTAGATCTCAGCCGTAAAATCATGTATTCTACCGCCTGTTTGGATATAATCCCGTTACACTGGCTTCGGAGCAGATTTTCTACATTTTTCTAGTGCTTAGGTGGAGTTCAAGTCTTTTAATATAATGCACTTATATTTTATTAAATATTATGTTTTAATATGACGACACATTGCGTTGATACAGAGATCAAACTGTAATCTGGTGGAATTGTTTCGTTATCCTGAGAATGATAATAAAGGTGTTTATTGAAAATCAGCCGTCTTTGAGTGATTTCAAGCAGAAATCCTGAAAAATTTCATTCCATAACCTACCACCATGTGCCACACCTGACTGCAAAATTAAATGCTGTACGATTTAATGATGGTTAAAAAAAATATGTTACGTACTGGTACTAATATACGCATTGTTATTGAGCAGATTATCTCATATATATTCAAATAAGGTTTTTCTTCATATTAAAGTTATAAAGTGAATAGTATTACATCTGGATTCCTTATATAAAGATAAATATAAATTTACAATGCAAAATTACATCAAAATCTGATGATGATGACATTAAGTTGGAAATTATTATTTAATTTTAAATTGTGCACCGCTTCTCAAACTTGATACATGCTTGACAGCTATTAGTAGATATAACAGATTTCCAATTGTATAATTTTATGTTATGATATACAGGGTGCTCATAAAAAAACTTTGCCGATATATGGAGCTCTAGCGGCCAATCCGCTCAACCGATCGAGGTGAAATTTCAGATATAGCTATTCAGAGGTATGAGCTCGAGATTCTGTGAGCGGCAACAAAATGGCGCTCACGATTACGGTTACAGTTACAGAAACACGAAAATTTGTAATGGCAACATCCATTTTTTTATCGCAAAATGCTCAGCGCATGCGAAAACCATAAAGAGCGTTGGAACCGTACGTATATCGCAAGAAACGGACATGTTATGCACGCACAAAAAACCGTTCTGGGAATCCTCCCCCCCCTCCCCATAGAAAAAACTCGATTGGGGTGCAAAGAGGAAATTTGCATATGACACAGAGTCAGTACACTAATCTCTAATTACAATACAGATCGGAGAAACTAAAACATTTATTTTGATAACACATTTTCTACATGGTTGCCATCACCATTAATTGCCTGTGATGGCACCCATGTGGAAAATGTGTAATCAAAATAAAAGTTTTAGTTCCTTAAGGTATGTTTATGCATACACTTTTTAAGGATTTGGGATGAATAATTTGATTTTTAGAATTCTCTTTGTTTATTAAACTTTTCGAACGAAGTTGAAAAATGTGTAAAAATTAATTTTATTTCTCTTACTGATCAGCCATATGAGGCTTTGAAAACTAAAATGGATCAAGTCCATTTTCACACTTTCGAGGTGCATCGAGTTAAAAATTTCCTGATTGTAATATTTCTATTTGACTCAGCTTAATTACTACCATTCATCGGTAACTATCACAGATGATCTAAATTGATCATAACATTGATCTAAACACGCCTGAAAATGTAGAACTTAAGCAGTATAAGAAAATAATCATCCGAACTTCGATCAAAAGTGGGTTGGATTTACTTCTGCTCCGAACACCTCATATATACTGTCTATTCTATAAAACACCGAATCGCACCCGTCGGCCTAATTGTTCGTTGTTTTCAATGTTTTTTAAACCTTGGATTTCCTTATGTAAATAAGGGTTAGGTTCCCTTAGAAAGACCTCCAAGGAGGGCAACTGCTTCTTTAAGGCCGATATCACTTGAATTGATAATTGGCCGTCATAAAAGCACACTGTCATCTGTAATTGTAGTAAGTATATTCGGAATACTATGTTACTTTCTAACTTATTGAGGTTCACATTGCAATGTTAAATATTGAAAATGATAGGTGTGGTAACTATAGTTCTTGTCCGGTGACACATTCCACAACATGCAGAATTACGTTTCGTTACCAGGGGAAAATTGTCGAATTTTATTGCCGTTTTAATAATTGAAACATAATGTGATTTAAATACAGCACTGAGGGGAATTATCAAATGCAGTCACAAATGTATAGAATAATTATCATTTATAGATCGTTTACATTATATAAGCTTTCATTATACAGGGTGTTTCGCTACTAGACCGACAAACTTTGAGGGATGATAGTAGACATGAAAACAAACATTATTAAAAAGGAAACCTAAGGGCGCAAACGTCTTCTATAGGAGCTAGGGGCCATTAAAGTTTAAAGTCAAAGTTTCAAACGATGATAAAAAATGGAAAAAAAGGTCGATTCATTTGCGGTTTTCACTGAAATCATTCTTTATATCACGATTTTTTTAGAAAAATTTTTTAAAGGTTACGTCCAAAAATTGTCGATAGAGGGCGCTTTAGACTTTAGAGTAAGGAACAAATACTTTTTACCGTTATTTTGTGCATGGGGTTGAAATTATTCTAAAGTTTACACTTTAACTTGAATTTTAAGCCCAAAATCGGAAACATTGGTATAGGGTAAGTAGCGAAAAATGAACTGTGAGCAGAGGGGGAGATTTTAAACGCTCATAAATATTGGACAAACAAATCGATTTCGTTGCGGTTTGCGTGTAAGTCATTCCCTTGGTAATTATTTTACTCAAAATGATGTATAGCTTTGTTGTCCTCATTTTTTGATAGAGGGCGCTTCCCACACATCTCTGATATTTCAATGGCAGTACTCCTGGGTGTTTAAGTACCAAACCAACATACTTCCAGGAAGTGTTAGCGATGCAAATACGACTCGGAATCACATTTTACGACAAAATGTTTTACGACAAAAGGTGTTCGAAATACGACCAGAAGTAGTCCGACATGCTTGACAGCGGTTCGCGTGGAATTCCTCACGTTTTGAAAGATTCTTGACATCTCTGATAGCTTTCTGGCAGATACAGAAATACCAGCTGCGAGGTCTTCAACTGATGGTACGGGAGTTACGTACACACAATTTTTCATTTGACCCCAGCAGAAGAAGTCCATACATAATAGGTCCGGCGATCTGGCAGGCCAATGAACCGGGCCACCAAGACCTATACACCACTGTCCATATGTTACTTTGAAGTGTCGGCAAACGTCATTGGTAAAATGTGGAGGAGCCCTATCGTGCTGTTCATCGTTCAAATACTTCATTCTGCTACCTTTGGAACCGGTTCGGGAATGATCACATCAAAGTGATCGCTGCTCAGGCGCATTACCGTTTAACGCCATCTACCGCTAGGAAACTGCAGCGCTATTTACCGTCGCTGTTAAACTTGCCGGACTGGTCGTAATTTCGAACACCTTTTCTAGTAAAACCTTTAAATAAACTGTTTTCTGTCACATTAACGTGTCGCTCTTTCTCTGCTGTTTCTGTTACTTTTTTTCTCTGCTTTCTTTAACCGTAACTTGGAAAAAGGCATTTCCAACGTTACATTCCTATGTGATTCCGAGTCGTCTTTGTATCCCTAACACTTTCCGGAAGTATGTTGTTCTGGTAGTAAAACAACCAGGAGTAATGCCATTGAAATGCCAGAGTAATATCGGAAGCGCCCTCTATTAAAAAATGAGGACACTAAAGCTGTACGTCATTTTGAATAAAGTAATTACCAAGGGAATGACTTACACGCAAACTGCAACAAAATCGATTTGTTTGTCCAATATTTATGAAAGTTTAAAGTCTCTCCCTCTGTTCACAGTTCAATTTCCGCTAGTTACCCGATCCCAATGTTTCCGATTATAGGCTTAAAATTTAAGTTAAACTCTAAATTTTAGAATAATTTCAACCCCATGCAAAAAATAACGGTAAAAAGTAGTTGTTCATTACTCTAAAGTCTAAAGCGCCCTCTTTCGACAATTTTGTAACGTAACCTTTAAAAAAAATTCTAAAAAAAATCGTGATATAAAGAATAATTTTAGTGAAAGCCGCAAACGAATCGACCCTTTTTTCCATTTTTTATCATCGTTTGAAATTTTGGACCTCAAATTTTAATGGCCCCTACCTCCAATAGAAGACGTTTGCGCCCCATGGTTTCCTATTTAATAATGTTTGTCTTCGTGTCTACTATCATTCCTCAAAGTTTGTCGGTCTGGTAGCGAAACACCCTGTATAAGCTACGATATGTATGTATGTGTTGTTACATATGTTTATTTTAATGATGGTATCGTACTTAATATATAATGAATTTTAAAACAAGGTGATTGGGTTGCCCTACAACATACTTATGTTCATTATGGACTGCATTGTTTTTATCGTTCAATTGCAGTGTCACAGAAAATAATTCGATTACATGACTGGTTGTCTTCAATCTATACTAATAAAATCCGTGCGCCTCTGTCTGTCTGCTTGAAGCCGATTACAGTTCGCAACGCGGGCGAGTTGGAAGTCGCGAGAGGTGTCTTTCGATTGGAAATATTCCGGGGAAGTCATTTCGGGCATTTTCGAGACCGTGGGACCAAAATTAAAAAAGTTATGAATTAAAAACCCCTTGGGAATCGGAACGAAAAATGTCCCAAATACCAAACGGCGCTCAAACGGAGCTCCGAGGCAGAACACTGCGCTACCTTGCGGTGAAGAACCTGAACTTTTCCCCTTTGGCTAAAAGAAGAAACAGCCGAAAATCGCTTTTTCTACCGGCGGTAATTGCGTTTTTTTGCGCGTTTTTTCTTAAACCATCATGCAGACAGTTTTTAAAGTAAAAAAAAACTGATTACATATTCAGAATCTGCGTAAAAATCTACTTCTGATGAACTAAAAAATACGGAAAAATGTCTTAAGGGCGCGTAGTACCCACCGTGCAAAACCAAATATTTTTAACGGGACTATGGGCGCGAAGCGACCATAGTTCCGATCCACAATCTTTTTTTTTTCAAGTGCACGTGGCCCACAGTGCGAAATCACATATTTTTAACGGGACCATGGCTCTTTAATTTACTTTTTTTTGTGCCTGAGATTCGAACACCAAGACTTGCTTATTAAATGAATTTTTTTGCTTATTATATACTGCTTAATACCGAGGTTCGTTTGGAAAAAGTGGCCCAGCTAGCGGGCGTAGCTCGCTAGTAAATATTGAAAATTGGTTTACCATTGTGGTATGCATAGAAGTGTGATATTTTTAAACTTTCCTTAAATTTATTTTTTAGGGGCTCATATAGGATGTTATATAGTTATATGGGATGACTTCGCCTGTAGTTGATACACTTCCCGTAAAAGAATTTTTTTTTCAACTATTGCGCATTCAAGACGGAAATAAGTTCTATACTTAGACATAACATTTTTTTTAATATTAGTGCAATTGTTGTTACATAGGTATCAGTTATTTGCTGTAAGAAAAGGCGTTTTATAAATTTTATAATGTAAAAATGTTCACCACTTAGTTTTAGTTTAGTTTTATACAAATGCAGTTAGTTTAAAATACTTTCACCTCCATCTTTCTGTTTCCAATTAAATGTTTTATAAGAATTATTGCTAAACACAGACCAAGACTAATACATGCCGATCCAGTGGCGTGGTCGGTAGCGTCAGCTCCTCCCACGCCGCTGGACCCTGGTTCGAATCCAGCTAGCGGCATAGATGTCTGTGTTGTCCCTGTGATGTGTATTAAATGTATGTACTGTATTTTCATGTAATAATAAAAAAAAGTGTTCTGTATTAGTTTCTGTGTATTGTGGATCATTCGAGGTAACAGCCACTGTAGCTACAGAGCTCAAAGCATTGTAAAACTCAAAACTCAAACTCAGACTAATACATTATAGTTTTTGCCCTTTTGCTCAGCGGTCAGAGGGTTTCACATAATTAATTTTTTTTTAATAAAATTGGAAAAACCTGGTTTTATAAGCATTTCTGAAAAATAAATTGTCCCTTTTTTACAGTTAGTTGGCTATAATTTAAATTATATTTATTTCTTAGTTATTCATTAAAATTATTAATATTGTTGAAATTTAATACTGAATTCTACAACTTCAAATATCCGTAGGTGTCATACAATTCTGAATAAAATTATCTGAACATTAAACCATCTAAGAAAAGTTTAAATTAATTGCCAATGTAATCTCTTTTGTAAATAATATTAAACAATAAAATTTCGTTTATCGTCTTGTGAATTATTCCGTATAACTCCTTACAACAATTTATTTTTATATTCAACAATTTAAAAATCTATTGGATTACGCTTAATCCTTTTTTAATTAAATTACATTATAAATAAACATGAACAATATTAAAAAGTTTAATCTAAATAAAATGTATCTAGTACAGATTGCATTTTAATGTTTGTTAATATTAATGCACACACTACACAAATTATTCCATATGCACTGGTTCTTTTAAAAAACTCTTTATTTATAAAGAATAAATTCACTAGCAGCTCAATGCTAGTCTGCATTTATCTCAAACACAACTTTGGAATAAAAACAGAAAAAACAATTCACTTCTTTTCACTTTCTGAACACCGCGATTTTAATTTAAGTAGCACGGTATCGTCTGCCTACATGGAACAATGTTTAAATTATATTTAATGCATTTTTAACTATTCAGTATTGCAGAAGTTAAGTTATAGTTGACACTTCCAAGTTGTATAAGCATATGCGTGACAGAGTAACTTAACTATTTCTAACTATTCAGTAATGCAATATGGACATTTACTTTCAAGTTTAATAGCGATCTAAAAACTTAATCATCAATGAATTTTAACAATGACCCTTCAAAAAGCTTTAAAATTTAATTTCAATGTAATTAAACTACCTCTTTGTAAATAATATTTAACATTAAAATTGTGTTTAACGTCTCGTGAATTCTACATTATTACTAATACAAAAATTTATTTTTACATTCAATAATTTAAAAATCGATTGCATACTTTTAAGCCCTTTAAATTAAATTACATTATAAATGAATCTGAAAAAGATTCAAAAGATTTAACTTAATGAAATACCTGTAGTAGAAATCGCATTTAATATTTTAAATATATTTAATATATTTTTAACTATTCAGAATTGCAATATGGGAATTTACTTTCAAATTCAATTACTTTATTGAACGTAGTAAGACCACAAATCAATCTATCAAGAACCGGACTTAAAATAATTGCTTTAAAACTCCAATAATCCCTGAATACAATTTTAATATCTAAGAACTAGGGAATCATTAAGTATATTGAAAATAAAAAGGACACAAATGTAACTTTATGGTTTTATTAAAAGTAACAAATGAAATGACTTTCTGCATTTTTATCCCTTAAGGAAGTTTATCCTATTAACTTTTGGAAATAGCTTCCATTCTAAAATAGAATTCATTAAATGACATGAATAAAGACGGAAATGCAAACAAAAGAAAGAATATTGATGAAGCGAACGGAAAATAAAACATCAAAATTCCCCTTACTATTTCTTTCCCCTAAGGTATTTTGAGAAATAAGTTGATTAATGCAATATACGGTGTTTTCTTGCACACTGCTTGCTAGTTAATGAAAGTTTTAGGCAAGTAAAGAGCTTTGTAATTCAAATTAAAAAATGTATCACGCAGTATATTTGATTGGGCTTAAAGTAATTTTCGAAATAAATAAAAATAAATGTTATTCACTTGCATTTTTTTCTGATATTCTCCGAATGCAATGTTACTAAAGGATTTATATATTTTATAACTACAGTAAGCTATTTTAATTACATTTTAAAAAAGTTATTAATTTTTAGTTTACACAGGATTTCCTGAAAATTTTTCATATATCGAAAGTAGTTAAAGGCTTCCTTTTTAAGCTATTGCATAGCTTTTATCGCGGGCTTTGAGCGCGGCGACCGAATCCAAAAATTCCGTAACGAGAAATATCCTAACACATCCGTAACGAAAAACCTAACACACGGCTACCGTCGTTTCACTTCGGCAGACTTCGGCATGGTATCCTTCGGTAGACTTCGGCAGACATTGACGCGGTATTTTTCAGATATTTAGAGGATATCAAGTCTGAAACTTATATATCTTATTTCAGTTACTATAAATCTATAGTTTCAATAATAAAAGTCCTTCCGGCAATGCCGGGAGGAAGAGGTAGCTTTCATATACTTATATATTTATTTATTTATTTTAAAGTAAGTTACATTGTTCAAAAATACTAAGCTCAAATTAGTGGAAATAATCTTATAAAATTACTGATTTTATAAGATTGAATACTAGTTTTTGTCAAGACTGAATATTAGAAGGAATTTTTAAAAATTAGTTATCTTTTATTCAACCTGGTTTTATTTTAAGCGATTTAGAGAGTCACCAAATTCCACGATATCATAAAGTGTATGCCATTTTTAAGCAACATTGTGGATCGTTCAGATCAGACCGTTTCAAAATGTCAGCCATAAGCAAAATTCAAAGTGCTATAACTCAATCATTTTTTAAGATATAGACAAAATAAAAAGTGTTCTGGAATCGGTGTTTTAAGTTCTAACACGTAAAAGGAAAATATTTTTCAAATTTTGATTTTTTCGCATATAATTTTAAATTTTAATTTTTTTAAAAATTTAAAATGACCACCATTTTGAAACAAAATAGCAGATGATGCTGGCCAACGAACTCTGTCGAGAAACTTGTATGTACTATGTACATACCAAGTTTCATTGAAATCGGTTCATAAATACGCGTGTTATCACGTGACAAAATCAGATCGTTTCAAAATGTCAGCCATAAGGAAAATTCAAAGTGCTATAACTCAATCATTTTTTAACATATAGACAAATGAAAAAGTGTTCTGGAATCTTTGTTTTAAGTTCTAACACGTAAAAGAAAAATATTTTCAAACTTTTAATTTTTTCGCATTGAATTTTAAATTTTAAATTTTTTTAAAAATTTAAAATGTCCGCCATTTTGAAACAAAATGGCGGATGATGCTGGCCAACGAACTCGGTCGAGACATTTGTATGTACTATGTACATACCAAGTTTCATTCAAATCGGTTCATAAATACGTTAGTTATCGCATGACAAAAATCAGATATATATATATATATGTCAACATTTGAACGGAGGGTGGTTTTGGGGTCTGGGGGTCATGATCGGTGAAAATATACCAAAATTTTCCGGAAGTGCTTTCCTCCGGACGGCTGCAATAGGTAGCTTTTTACTTTTTGTAATGAAAGCTACCTAAAAATTCCTGATAGAATGTGTATAGAAAAGAATCGTCTTAAGATAAAACAAGGTAGGATAATGTAGCTTTTGGTGAGTGGAGACCCGCCCAATGGTGAGGATCGAAAAATTTAAATGCTTATAACTCGCGATCTAATTTTCGTAGCGCAGCCAAATTTTGTTTGGTAATTTATTATAAGACAGTGTTAATTTTTGGTGACAGGAGACCCCCACGGTGAGGGTCGAAAAATTTAAAATGCTTATAACTCGCGATCTAATTTTCGTCTCGGGCCAAATTTTGTTTGGCAATTTATTATGAGACGGTGTTAATTTTTGGTGACAGGAGACCACCCCACGGTGAGGGTCGAAAAATTTTAAATGTTTATAACTCGCGATCAATTTTTGTAGCGCGGCCAAATTTTGTTTGGTAATTTATTATGAGACAGTGTTACTTTTGGTGACAGGAGACCCCCACGGTGAGGGTCGAAAAAGTTAAAATGCTTATAACTCGCGGTCTAATTTTCGTATCGCGGCCAAATTTTGTTTGGTAATTTATTAAGAGACAGTGTTAATTTTTGGTGAAAGGAGACCCCCCCCCCCTGGTGAGGTTCGAAAATTTTAAAATGCTTATAAATCACGATCTAATTTTCGTAGCGCGGCCAAATTTTGTTTGGTAATTTATTTTGAGACAGTGTTACTTTTGGTGACAGGAGACCCCCACGGTGAGGGTCGAAAAATTTAAAATGCTTATAACTCGCGATCTAATTTTCGTAGCGCGGCCAAATTTTGTTTGGTAATTTATTATGAGACAGTGTTACTTTTGGGGACAGGAGATCCCCCATGGTTAGGGTCGAAAAATTTAAATTGCTTGAAACTCGCGATCTAATTTTCGTAGCGCGGCCAAATTTTGTTTGGTAATTTATTATGAGACTGTGTTAATATTTAGTGACAGGAGATCCCCCATGGTGAGGGTCGAAAAATTTAAAGCGCTTATAACTCGCGATCTAATTTTCGTAGTGCGGCCAAATTTTGTTTGGTAATTTATTATGAGACAATGTTACTTTTGATAACAGGAGACCCCCCACGGTGAGGGTCAAAAAATTTAAAATGCTTATAACTCGCGATCTAATTTTCGTAGCGCGGCCAAATTTTGTTTGGTAATTTATTATGAGACAGTGTTAATTTTTGGTGACAGGAGATCCCCCATGGTGAGAGTCGAAAAATTTAAAATTCCTATAACTCGCGATCTAATTTTCGTAGCGCGGCCAAATTTTGTTTGTAATTTATTAAGGTATTGCATAGCTTTTATCGCGGGCTTTGAGCGCGGCGAAAGAATCTAGAAATTCTGTAACGAGAAAAAAAACCTAACACTCCGGCTAACGTCGCTTCAGTTTGGCAGACTTCGGCTCGGTATCCTTCCGCAGACTTCGGCAGACATTGACGCGGTATTTTTCAGATATTTTGATAATATCAAGTCTTAAACTTATGTTTTTTATTTCAGCTACCATAAACGTATAGTTTCAATGATAAAAATTCCTGATTAACCTACATGTACTGTAAGATAATAAAAATATTTTAAACGATATTAACTTCTCATTTGTTCAATACAAGAAAAAAAATTGTTATCGGTCATCACGCTCAAAATGTTTAACTTGAATTAACATCAAAGACAAAAAAACTGCATAAATAAAAAATAAATAATTAATTATAATTGCATAAGTTGATAAAAAATGCTATGCAATAGCTTTACCGCGGCAGTCCCCGAGTGCCACACGTATTTTTTTTTCAAATGGAATTGTATGAATGAAAAATAATAATGTAATCTGTATTTTCAATTCTTTAATTAATACTGATTTTGAGAATTATGAAGGTTTAATAACTTTTTGATTACAAGTTTTAATTAAATTTAGAAAAAAAACAAATATATTTTTTTAATTGTTTTTATAAGAGTATTAATAGCTAGTAATAAAAAATAGAATTAAAAATCGACACTAATAATTAATCTTAATTAAACTGAATCTCATGTTTAAATCTTCGATTTTTTTATAGATATCCCTGTATAAGAAACAGATTGTTAAACGTCGCGTCATTTAATAGCGGAGCATTAATAATTTAAAAACATAATTGAATAGGTGCAAAAATTATATATTAAAAGTAAAGCTGTTTCTGTAACATGTACTCTTTAGAACCCTTTTATTTAAATTAAATTATAAATAACATATTGGAAAGTGACGTGAAGCGTAGCAAATGAGGTACGTTCGTACGATAACGAAGTTTTAAAAAATCACTCCCATATATGAATCTTATAAAAATGTAACTAACTAATGTAAAGTCACTTCATCTCTCTGTAAATAGTTAATTACAATTAAAATGCGCACCTAACAATGCTCTCCCATTACCATTATGTAATTGAATACTTTTGTGTGGCCTTGTAGATCCGTAAAAAAGTATTCTTTGCTCAACAGATTATGCAAAATGTATATTATAATATGTACTTTATAGAAGCATATCAATTTTATTATGTCCGAATGAGTGTAAAACCATTAAAATGCATTCCCCATTGGCTGTAATGTAGCGGAATACTTTTAATTGTCCTTGTAATTGATCAATGCATCCGATTTTCATGAAATTTTTAATAACTCGACAAAATTATGTAATAATTATGTATTTTAAATTTCAAACTTGTAAAAGGCATTTGAAATTTTTTCCCCATTGACCATAATGTAATGGAATACTTTTGACTGCCCCTGAAATTGATATATGCATCCGATTTTCAAAAAATGTGAAATAACTCGCCAAGATTATGTAATAAGTATGTATTTTAAATTTCATACGATTAAAATGCATTTAAAACTTTTTCTCCAATGACCTTAATGCAATGGAATAAGTTTGATTGTCCCTGTAATTGATCTATTAATCCCATTTTCTTAAAATTTCAAATGACTCGACAAAGTTATGTAATAATTATATATTTAAAATTTCAAACGATTCGGTTTGGTAGTTTTTGCGTTGTTATATGCGGATGGACGGACTGGAAGGCAACTATAGGATCTACGTATTAACATAATTATGAACGCGCCTAAAAATAAAAAAGATTAAAAAGATTAACCTAAATGAAATACATCTATTACAAATCGCATTTAATATTTAAAATCTTTTTAACTACTGAGTTTTGAAATTAGGGGATTTACTTTCAAATTTATAAATGAGCCATCTAAAAAACTTAATCATCAATATATTTTAACAATGAGCCATCTAAAAAACATTAAATTTTAATGTCAATGTAATTGAAATATATATTATGTAAATAATATTAAATAATAAAATTTAGTTTATCGTCTCGTAAATTATTTAGTATTACTAATACAACAATTTATTTTTACATTAAACAAATTAAAAATATATTGCATACGTTTAACCTTTTTCGGCGCAGTGTTACCACTCCGGCAACACCTAATTTTAATTCCAAACATACAAACGGCACCAATAATATTTTAGTAAAATTTTACTTTTGCAATGACAGCTTAAATTAGGGAATTCTTAATTTCTAAAAAAGCCTTTTGTAAATTCCGATGTAAGTCAGCAATTTCTCATTTTAAGAACAGAACTTGTCTGCGCCGGAAAGGGTTAAACCCCTATAAATCGAAATATTTTATAAAAAAATATGAAAAAGATTAACCTAAATGAAATATATCTAGTAGGAATTTCATTATTTAAAACATATTTAATATCTTTTGAAATATTCAGTAGTGGAATATGGGTATTTACTTTAAACTTCCACTACTTAATAGGATGTAGTAATACCACAAAAGAATCTATCAAAACCGGACTTAAAATAATTGCTTTAAAATTCAAATAAACCATGAATACAATTTTAAAATTAAGAACTAGGGAATCATTGAAAAGAAAAATCACACAAATATACTTTATGGTTTTATTAAAAGTAACTAATGAAATGACTTTCTGCATTTTTATCCCTTAAGGAAGTTTATCTTATTAACCTTTAGAAATAACTTTCCTTTTAAAATAGAATTCATTAAATGACAGGAATAAAGACGGAAATACAAACAAAAGAAAGAATATTGATGAACTGAATGAAAAAGAAAACATGAAAATTTCCTTTACTATTTCGTTCCTCTAAGGTATTTTGAGAAGCAGGTTGATTAATGTAATATACGTAGTTTTCTTGGATGCTGCTTATTAGTTAATGAAAGTTTTAGGAAGGCAAAGAGCTTTGTAATTCAAATTAGAAAAATTTTATCACGGAGTATATTTGATTGGGCTTAAGTATCTTCCGAAATAATTAAAATAAGTATTAGTCACTTGAATTTTTGTCTGTTATTCTTTGAATGTTATGTCACTAAAGGATTTATATATCTTATTACTAAAATAAGCTGTTTTAATTACATTTTTAAAAGATATTAATTTTTAATTTATATTGAATTTTCTTAAAAATTTTTCTGATATCTAATGTGATTAAATGTTTCTTTTTTTTTCTTCAAATAGAATTGTATTAAGTAAAATATAATAATGTAATCTGTATTTTAAATTCTGTAATTAATGTTAATCTTATCAATAATGAAGATTTGATAATTTTTTTAGCATAAGTTTTAATTAAATTTAGAAAAAAATATTGTTCTTTAAGAGTATTAATAGCTAGTACTGAAAAATAGAATTGTTAATCCATACTAGTAATTAAATTTAATCAAACTAAATCTCATATTTTTAATCTTTGATTTTTTTCTTTAAATCTTATAATACCCTATATAATAAACACATTGTTAAATGTCGCGTCATTTAATAGCTGAGCATTAATAATCTTAAATCATAATTGAATATAAGCAACGAATTGAATATAAATGTATAAGTAAAGAAGTATCACTAACATGTACCATTTTAAACATTTTTAAATCAAATTACATTATCAATAAAGCTGCGTGTTAGTTAATGAAAGTTTTAGGCAAGCAAAGAGCTTTGTAATTCAAATTAGAAAAATTGTATCACGGAGTATATTTGATTGGGCTTAAGGTATTTTCGGAAATAATTAAAAATAAGCATTATTCTCTTGAATTTTTCTCTGATATTCTCCAAATGCAATGTTAATAAAGGTTTTATTGTATTACTACAGTAAGCTCTTTTAATTACACTTTAAAAAGTTAGTAATTTTTAGTTTATATTGGATTACCTTAAAAGTTTTTTGAAATTGGTGGTAACTGAATGTTTTCTTTTTTTTTCAAATAGAACTGTATGAAGTAAAAAATAATTATGTGATCCGTATTTTTAATTCTGTAATTAATACTGATCTAGTGAATAATGAATATTTAATAACATTTTGATTACAAATTTTAATTAAAATATTTTTTTAATTGTTTTTATAAGAATATTAATAGCTAGTAATGAAAAATAGAATAAATAATCCACAAAAGTAATTCATTTTAATTAATCTGAATCCCATGTTTAAACCTTCCATTTTTTCCCTTAAAAACGAATGATACCATGTATAAAAAACACTTTATTAAACGTCGCGTAATTTAATAAGCTGAACATTAATAATCTTGCAACATAATTGAATGTGAGCAAAGAATTATATACTAAAACTAAAGAGGTTTTTCTAATGTGTACCCTTTTAAACCCTGTTAATTTAAGCTTCACTATAAATAACGATTAGAAAGATTAAAAAGACTGAAATACAACTAGTATAAACCATATTTACTATTTAATATCCTTTTAACAATTCAGTATTGCAATTTGGGTTTAACTTCCAATCTTAACAATGAGCCATCTAAAAAAATTAATCAGCAATGTATTTTAATAATGAGCCGCCTAAAAAACTTAAAATTTTAATGTCAATGTAATTCAACTATCTCTTGTGTAAATAATATTAAACAATAAGATTTTGTTTATCGCCTCGTGAATTATTAGATTTACTAATATAACTATTTTTTTTACTTTCAACAATTAAAAAATTTATTACATACTTTTAATCCCTTGCAAATTGAATTACATTAAAAATAAATATGAAAAAGTTGAAAAAAATTAACCTAAATGAAATAAATCCAGTACATATTGCATTTGATACTTAAAATGTATTTGATAACTTTTTAAATATTCAGTATTGCAATATGGAAATTTACTTTCAAATTGCACTATTAGAAGAACGTCGTACTACCAACGAAACAATCTATCAAAAAACATGACTTAACATAATTTCTTTAAAACTCCAATAATCCATGGTTACAATTTTAATATCTAAGAACTAGGGAATCATTATTTATATTTAAAAAAAACACACACACAAATGTAATCTTATGGTTTTATTAAAAGTAACAAATGAAATGACTTTCTGCATTTTTATCTCTAAAGGAAGTTTATCCTATTAACTTTTGGAAAGAGCTTAAATTTTTAAAATAGACTTCATTAAATGACAGGATTAAAGACGGAAATGCAAAAAAATGTAAGAATATTGATGAACCGAACGGAAAAGAAAACATCAAAATTCCCTTTAGTATTTCTTTCCCTTAAGGTATTTTGAGAAAGAGGTTGATTAATGTAATATACGTTCTTTTTTTGATGCTGCTTGTTAGTTATAGAAAGCTTTAGCCAAGCAAAAATCTTTGTAATTCAAATTAGAAAAATTGCATCACGGAGTATATTTGATTGGGCTTAAGGTATTTTCCGAAATAATTAAAAATAAGTTTTATTCCTTTGAATTTTTGTTTGATATTCTCTGAATGCAATGTTACTAAAGGATTTATATATTTTATTACTACAGTAAGCTCTTTTAATTACAATTTTAAGTGTTATTAATTTTTAGTTTATATTGGATTTATGTAACACTTTTCTAATTCAATTATAGTTATTCGTTTTTTCTTTCTAATAGAATTGTATGAAGTGAAAAAGAATAACGTAATCTATGTTTTCAATTTTGTAATTAATGCTGATCATGGGAATAATGAATTTTTAGTAACTTTTTGATTACAAGTTTTAATTTAATTTAGAAAAAATATTAAATATAGTTATTTAATTGATTTTTATAAGAGTATTAATATCTACGAATGAAAAATAAAATTATTAACCCTCACCGGTAATTAGTTTTAATTAAATTAAGCATCACTGTAAAATCTCCGAATATTTTTCTTAAATCAGTTTATGCCCTGTATAATAAAAACATTTTTTAATTCCGTCGTCATTTAGCAGCTGAACATTAATAATTTCAAAAAAAAAATAATTGAATATGTGCAAAACATTATATATTAAAAATAAAGCTGTTTCTCTAACATGTACCCTTTTAAACCCCTTTAAATTAAATTCCGTTTTAAATAAAAATGAAAAATATTAAAATGTTTAACCTAAATGAAATAATCTATTACAAATCTCATTTAATATTTAATGTCTTTTTAAATATTCAATATTGAAATTTGGAGATCTACTTCTAAATTTAGCAATGGACCATATAAAAAACTTAATCATCAATGTAATTTAACAATGAGCTATCTAAGAAACATTAAATTTTAACGTCAATGTAATTCAAATATATTTTATGTAAGTAATATTCAACAATAAGATTTTGTTTATCGTCTCGTGAATTATTTATTTTTACTAATAGAACAATTTATTTTTTGCATGAAACAAATTACAAATCTATTGCATACGTTTAAACCCCTTTAAATTCAATTACTTTATAAATAAATATGAAAGAGATTTACCTAAATGAAATACACATAGTACGAATTGCACTATTTAAAATATATTTAATATCTTTTGAAGTATTCAGTAGTCAGTAGTGGAATATGAGGATTTACTACAAAATTCGCTACTTAGTAGGACGTAGAAGTACCCACAAAACAATATATCAAAAACCGAACTTAAAATAATTGCTTTAAAACTCAAATAATCCATGATTATTATTTTAATATCTAAGAACTAAGGAATCATTATTTATATTGAAAAGAAAATGTACCCCATAAGGTATTTTGAGAAACAGGTTGATTAATGTAATACATGTTGTTTTCTTGGATGCTGCTTGTTAGTTCGTGAAAGATTTAGGCAAGCGAAGAGATTTGTAATTCAAATTAGAAAAATTACATCACTGAGTATATTTGATTGGGCTTAAGATATTTTCCGAAATAAATAAAAATAACTTTTATTACTTTAAATTTTTGTTTGACATTCTCCAAATGCAATAAATGTTACGACATTATGTTACTAAAGGATTTATATATTTTATTACTACAGAAAGCTCTTTTAATTACAATTTCAAAAAGTAATTAATTATTTCTTTATATTAGATTTAGTTTTTTTTCTAATTTGAATTGTAGTTATGTGTTTAATTTTTTTTCTCTAATAGAATTGAATAAAGTAAAATTGAATAAGTAATCTATGTATTTAATTCTGTAATTAATGCTAATTAATACTGTGAATAATGAATTTTTACTAACTTTTTGATTACAAGTTATAATTAAATTTAGAAAAAAAATTAAATATAATTTTAAAAATAGATTTTTATAAGAGTATTAATAGCTACTAATGAAAAATAGAATTATTAATCCTCACTAGTAATTAATTTTAATTAAACTAAACATCGTTGTTAAAACTTTCTATTGTTTTTTTAATCAAATTATATCCTGTATAAGACAGACATTGTTAAACGTTTTCATCATTTAATAGCTTAGCATTAATAATCTTAAAACATAATTGAATATGAGGAATGCATTATTTATTAAATGGAAAGAAATTTCTCTAACATGTACCCTTTTAAACTCTTTTAAATTAAATTACGTTATATATAAATACGAAAAAAAAAATAAAACGATTAACCTAAATGAAATACATCTATTACAAATCGCATTTAATATTTAATATTTTTTAACCGTTCAGTATTGAAATTTGGGGATTTACCTTCAAATTCAGCAATGAGCCATCTAAAAAACTTAATCATCAATGTATTTTAACAATGAGCCATCTAAAAAACATTAAATTTTAATGTCAATGTAATTCGTATATATTTTACATAAATAACATAAAAAATAAAATTTTGTTTATCGTCTCATGAGTCATTTGTTATTTCTAATACAGCAATTTATTTTTACATTGAATAAATTAAATAATATATTTCATACGTTTAATCCCCTTTAAATTAAATTACTTTATAAATAAATATGAAAAAGATTAATCTAAATGAAATATACCTAGTACGAATTGCATTATTTAAAATATATTTAATATCTTTTGAAATATTAAATAATGGAATATGTGGATTTACTTTTAAATTCCACTACTAAATAGGGCGTAATAGTACCAAAAATCATTCTATAAAAAACCTAACTTAAAATAATTGCTTTAAAACTTCAATAATTGCTTAATACAATTTTAATATCTAAGAACTATGGAATATTTTCAATATTTATATTGAAAAAAAAGCACACAAATGTAACTTTATGGTTTTATTAAAAGTAACATATGAAATGACTTTCTGCATTTTTATCCCTTAAGGAAGCTTATCCTATTAACTTTTGGAAATAGCTTCCATTTTTAAATAGAATACATTAAATGACAGGAATAAAGACGGAAATGTAAACAAAAGAAAGAATATTGATGAACCGAATGAAAAAGAAAACATCAAAATTCCCTTTACTATTTCTTTCCCCAAAGATATTTTGAGAAACAGGTTGATTAATGTAATATACGTTGTTTTCCTGGATGCTGCGTGTTAGTTAATAAAAGTTTTAGGCAAGCAACGAGCTTTTTAATTCAAATTAGAAAAATTGTATCACGGAGTATATTTTATTGGGCTTAGGGTATTTTTCGAAATAGTTAATATTTAAAATAAGTATTAGTTATTTGAATTTTTGTCTTATATTCTCCAAATGCAATGCTACTGAAGAATTTATTTTTTACTACTACAGTCAGCTCTTTTAATTATTTTTTAAAAATTATTAATTTTAATTTTATATTGGATTTCCTTGAATTTCTTCTGATATCAAATGTAGCTAAATGTTTCCTTTTTTTCAAATGGAATTGTATAAATTAAAAAATAACAAAGTAATTTGTATTTTCAATTGTGTAATTAATGCTGATCTTCTGAATAATGAAGATTTAATAAAGTTTTGATTATAAGTTTTAATTAAATTAAAAAAAACATAATTTTTTAATTGTTTTTATAAGAGTATTAACAGCTAGTAATAAAAAATAGAATTAATAATCCACACTAGTAAGTAATTTTAATTAAACTGAATCCTATGTTTAAATCTTCGATTTGTTTCTTTAAATCAAATAATACCCTGCATAAGAAACGTCGCGTCACTTAATAGATGACTATTAATAATCTTTAAACGTAATTGAATGTGAGCAAAAAATTATATATTAAATGTAAAGAGGTTTCGCTTACATGCACCTTTATAAACACTTTTAAATTAAATTACATCTTAAATAAAGATTAAAAAGACTAACCCAAATGAAATAGAACTAGTATAAATCTAATTTAATATTTAAATATCTTTTTCACTATTCAGTATTTCAATATGGGTTTAACTTCCAAATTTAAGAATGAGCAATCTAAAAAACTTAAAATTGTAATGGCAATGTAATTCAACTATCTCTTATAAAAATAATATTAAACATTAAAATTTTGTTTATCATCTCGTGAATTATTCAGGTTTACTAATTTAACATTTTTTTTTTTTTTTTTTACATTCAACAATTTAAATATGTATTACATAAGTTTAATCCCTTTTAAATTAAATTATATTAAAAATAAATATAAAAAAAGATTTAAAGGATTAACCTAAAAGAATTACATCTAGTACAAATTGCATTAAATATTTAAAATATATTTAATATATGTTTGAATATTTAGTATTGCAATATGGGTAGATACTTTCAAATCCCACTACTTACAAGAACGGTGTTCAACTACGAAACAATCTATCAAAAAACACGACTTAACATAATTGCTTTAAAATTCCAATAATCCATGTATACAATTTTAATATCTAAGAACTAGGGAATCATTATTCATATTGAAAAGAAAAAAACACAGGAATGTAACTTTATGGTTTTATTAAAAGTAATAAATGAAATGACTTTCTGTATTTTTATCCCTTAAGGGAGTTTATACTATTAACTTTTGGAAATAGCTTCCATTTTAAAATAGAATTCATTAAATGACATGAATAAAGACGGAAATGCAAACAAAAGAAAGAATATTGATGAACTGAATGAAAAAGAAAACATGAAAATTTTCTTTACTATTTATTTACCCTAAGACATTTTGAGAAACAGGTTGATTAATGTAATATACGGTGTTTTCTTGGAAGTTGCTTGTTAGTTAATGAAAGTTTTAGGCAAGCAAAGAGCTTTGTAATTTAAATTAGAAAAATTGCATCACGGAGTACATTTGATTTGGTTTAAGACATTTTCCGAAATAAATAAAAATTACTTTTATTCCTTTGAATTTTTCTTTCATATTCTTCTTATGCAATAAACGTTACGGCATTATGTTACTAAAGGATTTATATTTTTTAATACTACAGTAAGCTCTTTTAATTACAAATTTAAAAGTTATTAATTTTTTGTTTATATTAGATTTAGTTAATTTTTTTCTAATTTGGATTGTAGTTATGTGTATATATATTTTTTCTCTATTAGAATTGTATAAAGTAAAATAGAATAAAATAATCTATGTTTTTACATTAGAAATTAATGCTGATCTTGTGAATAATTAATTCTGAATAACTATATGATTATAATTTTTTATTAAATTTAGAAAAAAAATTAAATATAATTTTTATAATACAATTTTATAAGAGTTTTAATAGCTACTAATAAAAATAGAATTATTAATCCTCACCCGTAATTAATTTTAATTAAAATAAACATCACTGTTAAATCTTCGATTTTTTTTCTTTTAAATCAAGTTATACCCTGTTATAAATAAAAAACATTGTTAAAGGCCGTCGTCATTTAGTAGCTGAGCATAAATAATCTTAAAGCTTAATTGAATATGAGCAAAATATTATATATTAAAAGGAAAACTGTTTCTCTAACATGTACCCTTTTAAACCCTTTTAAATTAAATTACGTTATAAATAACCACGAAAAAGATTAAAATAGTTAATCTAAATGAAATACATATATTACAAATCGCATTTAATATCTTTTTAAATATTCATTATTGAAATTTGGGGATTTACTTCCAAATTTAGCAATGAGCCATCTAAAAAACGAAATCATCAACGTATTTTAACAATGGGCCATTTCAAAACATTAAATTTTAATGTCAATGTATTTTAAATTTATTTATGTAAAGAATTTTAAGTAGTAAAAATTTGTTTATCGTCTGGAGAATTATTTATTATTACTAATACAACAAATTATTTTTGCATGAAACAAGTTAAAAATCTATTGCATACGTTTAAACAATTTTAATTAAATTACATTATAAATATGAAAAACATTAGCCTAAATGAAATACACCTAGAACAAATCGTATTTAATATTTAAAATATATTTAATATTTTTTTGGAATATTCGGTATTGCAATATGGGATTTACTTTAAAATTTTACTAATTAAAAGAACGTTCTACTTCCACGAAACAATCTTTTAAAAACGAATAATTGCTTTAAAACTCCAATAATCCATGAATGCTTAATACATAAGAACTAGAAAATCATTATATACATTGAAAAGAAAAAGCAAACAAATGTAACTTTATGGTTTTATTAAAAGTAACAAATGAAATGACTTTCTGTATTTTTAACACTTAAAGAAGTTTATCCTATTAACGTTTGGAAATAACTTTCACTTTAAAATGGAATTTATTGTATGACAGAAATAAAGACGGAAATGCAAACAAAAGAAAGAACATTGATGAACTGAACGGAAAAGAAAACATCAAAATTCCCTTTACTATTTCTTTCCCCTAAGGTATTTTTAGAAACAGGTTGATTAATGTAAAGTACGTTGTTTTCCTGGAAACTTGCTTGTTAATTTATGAAAGCTTTAGGCAAGCAAAGAACTTTGTATTTCAAATTAGAAAAATGCATCACGGAGTACATTTGATTGGGCTTAAAGTATTTTCCGAAATAATTAAAAATAACGTTTATTACTTTGAATTTTAGTTTAATATTCTCCAAATGCAATAAATGTACGGCATTGCGTTACTAAAGCATTTATGTATTTTATTACTATAAACTCTTTTAATTTAAATTTTAAAAGTTTTTAACTTCTAGTTTATATTATATTTACGTTAAATTGTTCTAATTTGGATTGTAGTTATTGGTTTATATTTTTTAATAAAATTGTATGATATGAAAAAGAATAATGTAATTTAACCTTTTAAAATTAAATTACATTTTAAATAAATATCAAAAATATAAAAAAAGATTAACTTAAATGAAATATATCTATTACAAATCGCATTTAATTTTTAATATCTTTTTAAATATTCAGTATTGCAATTTGGGGATTTACTTCTAATTTTAACAACGAGCCTTCTAAAAAGCCTTAAATTTTATTGTCAATGTATTTCAAATATACATTTAATAAATAATATTAAACAATAAAATTTTGTTTATCGTCTCGTGAATTACTTAGTATTACTAATACAACAATTTATTTTTACATTAAAAAAGTAAAACTATATTGCATACGTCTAAACCCCTTTAAATTAAATTACTTTATAAATAAGAAAAATATTAACCTAAATGAAATACATCTAGTACAAATCGCATTTAATATTTAAAATATATTTACTATCTTTTGAAATATTCAGTATTGCAATATGATATTTACTTTAAAATTCCACTTAAAAGAACGTTGCACTACCACGAAACAATCTTTCAAAAACATGACTTAAAATAATTGCTTTAAAACTCCGATAATCCATGAATACATTTTTAATATTTAAAAACTAGGGAATCATTATTTATATTGAAAAGAAAAAGCACACAAATGTAATTTTATGGTTTTATTAAAAATAACAAATGAGATGACTTTCTGGATTTTTATCCCTTAATGAAGTTTATCCTATTAACTTTTGCAAATAGCTTCCATTTTAAAATAGAACTCATTAAAGGAGTGGAATAAAGACGGAAATGCAAACAAAAGAAAATTATTGATGAACCGAACGGAAAGGAAAACATGAAAATTCCCTTTACTATTTCTTTCCCCTAAGGTATTTTGAGATTCAGGTTGATTAATGTAATATACGTTGTTTTCGTAGATGCTGCTTGTTAGTTAATGAAAGTTTTAGGCAAGCAAAGAACTTCATAATTCAAATTAGAAATATTGTATCAAGGAGTACATTTGATTGGGCTTAAGATATTTCCGAAATAATTAAAAATAACTTTTATTCCTTTGAATTTTTGTTTGATATTCTCCGAATGCAATAAATGTTACGGCATTATGTTACTAAATGATTTATATGTTTTTTTACTACAGTAAGCTCTTTTAATTACAATTTTAAAAGCTATTAATTTTTTAGTTTATATTGGATTTATGTTAAATTTTTCTAATTTGGATTGTAGTTATGCTTTTATTTTTTTTTCTAACAGAATTATATGAAGTGAAAAAGAATATTGTAATCTATGTTTTCAATTTTATAATTAATGCTGATCTTGGGAATAATGAATTTCAATAAATTTTTGATTACAAGTTTTATTTTAATTTAGAAAGAGATTAAATATATTTTTTAAAATTGATTTTTATAAGAGTATTAATAGCTACTATTGAAAAATAGAATTAATGATCCACACTAGTAATAAAATTTAATTACACTTAATACATAGTTAAAACTTCGATTTTTTTTCTTTAAATGGATTAATATCCTGTGTAAGATGTACATTGTTAAGTGTTGTCGCTATTTAGTAGTTTAGCATTGATAATATTAAAACATAATTAGATAAGAACAAAATATTATAGATTAAAATTAAAGACTTATCACTAAACATATATTAAAACATATTGTGTAAAAAAAGAGTTATATGTGCAAATTATTTTATTTTTGTGTTAATATAGATAAGTGGTTTAAGATATAGTTTTTTAAAATTATTACCTTCATATTTAATTCCAAACATCTAAAAATGCAAGAAGTATTTTATAAAATGTAAAACATTAAAAGTAAAACATTAAGAGTAAAACATTCGAATGCTTTAGTCACTATACTTTCAATTTTGAAAAATATAGTCGTGGAAAAAAGCAAATACCCTTTAATAATATGAAGTAATTAAACATTGTTTAATATCTGATATATGAAACTTAACCCTTTTGGGTCTGATGTAATATTAATAATATTTGTCTTTTTAGTTAGTATTATTTTAATTAAACAAATACTTTTGTTACTGTTTACATGCGATATTTTTAGCACGTGTCTATACATTCGCTACATGAATCCATTAGTGTTTAGGCATTTAATAGTAATTATAATAATAAATGTTTTCTCAATTCTCTTTGCACTGTTTAGAATTCTTTTATTTTAAACATATATTTCATTCTTTAAATTTTAAATTAAAGTTAGTTTTCTGAAAGAATCAGGAGTAGTGAAACTCACAAATTTTAATATCATTTAAATCTTGTTGTAATATAATATTTATTAGAATTCTCCCAAAGCTTTTCCTTAGCCTATTGTTATATGAGTATGAATTGAATAGTACGCAAAACAACAACATTCGTTATGTTTCAGACAATGGAATGTTCGTTAAACTCAAATAAATTATTTGGATAGTTAATGCTAAATGTTATTCATGTGAAAGTAACTTTTTCTAAAAAAAATGAAATAAAAATAAAAATCGGACACTGAAGGGTTTTTTAACCCTTCAGTGTCCGATTTTTATTTTTATTTCATTTTTTTAAAAGAAATACCATATTTCATTTGACTACAAGCAAAAAAATTACATAATAAAACAAACGTTTTGGATTACGTTTTAGCTCCTCATCCGTCTGGATTCGTAAGAACAAAAGATTTGGGGGATTTTAGTATTTTAGTGCCAGTAATTTCGTAAATCACTAGTCACTACATCAGAAAATCGGATTTATTTACATAAAATAAGGCAAACGTTACTTTACAAAAATTCTAATAACATGTGCTTGAAAGTAATTGAAGAGTTCGAACCGTGATCACTGCAGTTTACTATTAACTATTAACTATGCCTTCTACTAAGTATGGAAGAAATTATCGCATAAGGAATTTACTGGTGCCAAACAGTTGAAAATATAGTGTACTTCTATGTTTCTATGTTATGGATATAAATTTGCTTAGAGTCTATCTTTAAATCAAAACTACCTTAAACTTTAAAAAAAAGAAAAAAAAAATATGTGTCTTTTGACAGTATATTTTAAATCTTTGTTTTAAACTATATATTTAAACAAAAGTAACCCGACATTGACAAAATATTATAAATCTTCGGTTCGAATTTTGCGTTGATACGAATTTTAATGACGGTGTTTTGAATTGTAAACATTCAAAATCTAGTGATTCTAATTTTAAATTGCATTTTTATATTTTACTTAATATCATCCGTATTTAAAATCCTAATGTGATAATAATATGTAAGGTATTAATACTATAAATTCCAAAGACAATACATTGAATTTGTATTCTTTATGATTTTATATTAAGAACTGTACAATGCTGCTAAAAAATGAAATGGAACTTACATTTTTTTGATTGGATTTGTTTTGTTATGTCCTGCTTTAAGCGAACCAAAATTTTCAAAGTATTCTTCCAAGTAATTTTTAAATTAAACTTTAAAAAGTCAAGATATGGTTTGAGCGACAGTGTATGACCAGAAAAAAGCATAATCTAAAAACAATATTTAACACATTACATTGAAACATCTGGCTTGAAATTATAATGTCTCCATTAAAATCAACTTAAAACGTGCTATAATTTAAACTGAGCATAAAAACACTCATAAAATTGCAGTCACATACACATTTCGGAATATTTTCTTTCGATAGGTCTAAAAAGTTCATTGGAAATTTCATTTGGAATTCATTTTAGTTTCCTACCAGCTCTTAAAGATTATGTCCTTTTCATGTGAAAATCAAGATTTCACAATGTAGTGTAAATTAATCAACTTTTTTTTGACTAAATTTCTGATTTCAGTAATATAACCCACAAAAATCACTTCTTAAAGTGTTACTTGCGAACGATCTAAGTATAGTTGCGTTTTGACTCTTTGAATCGCGAATAAAACCTTAAAATGTGAATCGTATTGTCGCAGAGAAGAGCACGCTTTCACTTTTATTTTTCGTATGCACATGAAAGATAGTTCTCTAAATGTAAAGGAAATGCAGTTTTCTGATTATATAGTAATTAAATGAAAAGAATATATACGATGTATTGTAAAACGATCTTTCATTTCATTCTAATTTATATTGGTCTTTTTTATCAAAATTAGGTATTACCTTTCGTGATTTGATTCTGCCCATATATATCCGGCTCTTGCTTCTACTACTACAGCCGCTAATAACGCTTCAACAACTAAGTTTATGTATCTTTCGAATACTTGAATCTAACAGGGAAGTTTTTCAATTGAAAAGATGGGACTTTCGATTTTTTTCTGAGAATTTCCAGTTTCTTTCTTGGTACTCTTTTAACAATGTGGGGTGATTGAGCATTCTTACCAGTTAATAATGTTTGTATAGTTTGTAACACTGAATTTCAATATTGGAATATGAAACCGTCTTATTGTAGAACATTTAATATCCTTCATCTTCCATATTCTTCGGAATCCAAATTTTCCAACATGATTTTTTTAATCAGTTATTGTTCCTGTAAATTTTTGTCTCAATGACAGAAGTATACGTTTTGTTGAATAACGGGATTGGGAATTGTCTTTAAATATTCCCTAAAATAACAAAACAACTAAATTGTTTATATAAAAAAACATTTTGAGCTCTATTGTTGCAAGAAGAATCTTTCTTGAAGTGAAACAACATAAACAAATGTACTTTCATTACAAATTCAGCCATAATCTTCAGATTTTGGGATGAATTCTGACTTCCAATCTGCAAACCAAGTAATAAATTGGCAGTTGTCAATCATTTAGAGTGCGACGTTCTATGCTCGATTACGATTTACCAGATTTGAGGAACATTAACCTGATGCAAATGTTTGACACATGTCATAAAGATTATTTTGTTCAACACTTAACTCTCCAGAGTTCTTTTCTGCGTGGTAGGAGCAGATATTTTTTAATTTCCATAGCTGTCTATTGTTCACATTGATCCAACGACTTTCCAATTAGAAAAGGAAAAGCTCTTGAGCCTTTATTTTGTTTATCAAGTTCAATGACTTGATAAACAATCGCTAGCGGCGATTCGTTTGCAGAGAGCTGACATATTAACCACTTAAATGGACGGCTAAATCTTAGTTTCAAAAATCTATTAGCATGATTTTTTATCTTACTTTTTACAGTTGTTCTGTAACAACCTATTGCCGTAAATTTATCAAGGTTTAAATGTTTTTCAGTGCAATATTTTAATACTTCCTGCAATGATCTTTCCTTGTTCAAAAGACGGTGTAATGTGTCCCTAATACAATTCATTTGACACATAAAATTAAAAAATAATTTAAATTTAATTAGCCTTTTACATATTTTACGGCCATTTCTGCTTCAAATACGCCAAGCATATTAATTACAATAACACTTATATTTTAACATAATTATAATATATTATACGCAAAAGAGCTGTATTGTAATAATAATATGTTGTACATTTTATTTCTTTCAGTTTCTAATTTACTGCGTTGTAAAATTGTTTTTTAAAAATATGAAGTAATTTCCTTACACAGTTAGATTTCCCCCTAAATATTAAGTCGTAACATAAACAGTGTATATAATGAAATAAATTTGTTAATAAAAATTGAAATAAAATTTTAAAATATCCCGCGTTATTTATTTGTTTATTTATTTATTTACTTTAAAAATTACAAACGTTATCTTTTAAAGAGTGAAAATAAGTTTTAGAAATGAGCTTTTGCATGCAACATTTCGCCTCTATATCAATCCTTCATTTTATTTTTATTTAAAGAAAAAAAACTGTGTAACAAGACGTCTGAAAGCATCGCACTGGAAATGTTCCAGAAGACCTCAAATAAACTCCATCACGAAATATTTTTTTCCGTATCGTCCCGTGTAGTTAAGCGTCTTTGCACACTGAGATCATCACGCAGCATATTTACGCTAGCAAGAGGGGTGAGGGGATGCTATTCATTGTTAAGAGAAAAAAAATGACCTTACTTTTCTTTTCTTAAATAATATGATCTAAAGAGCTTTTCCGGAAGTGTTTATTTTTAAGATTTTAAAAGTGCCAGAAATAAATAATAGAGCTCAATCTGATTTCAAAAATCGCTTTAAAATTACTATACGAGTCTATGATGGTAGTTCTTTTAACTAAATGCTGGGAAGTATTCAAGAAAATTATTTCCTCTATGTTACATGTGATTATATAAATAAGAACGTGGTCGTGATAAATTAATCTGATATAGTTTTTTTATTTGTTATACTAAGTCGTATTATTTTTAATCGCAGCCGGAGCGATAAAATCAACTCTTTTAATACGCTTATTACATCCCCTTCAACATTTTTTGTCGCAAATAAAAATATTTAAGGGCTGGAGCAGTTGCTTTTAAATACATTAAACATTCTAAACTGTCTTAAAAAATTTTAAGGAAATTAATTTTTAAGAATTACAGGTACATTAATGTCATTATTTTTATTTTTATATTTTTAAAAAGAAATTCTTGTAAAATACTCAAAAATGTATAAATGTGATTCAGCTGGTCGATAGATCTTTAAAATTTTCAAATAGTTACAATTGTTTTTTAGTAAGCTTATTATCGCAATAATTCATACAAATTATAAACTAAAAAAGCAAATTGGATGATTGATTCTTGAAAATGAAATTGTTTTCAGAAATATACTAAGTAAATTATGCGCAAAAAAGAGCTATAATGTATTAATAATAATATCGTCCTATAATGTAACAATATCAATAATATGTAACATAGTTCATTTCTTAAAACTTATTATGGCGTCTTATAAGTAGTGTATATAATAAAATGAATTTGTTAAGAAAAATTCAAACAAAATTTTGAAATATAACGCGTTATCTTTTTTCACTTTAAAAAAATCCAATCGTATAGAGTTAAAATAAGTTTTAGAAAAGCTTTTGCATGCAAAATTTTGCCTCTATATCAATATTTCATTTTAAAAAAATTGTAGAGCAGGACGTCTAAAAGTTTGCATTGCACTGGAAATGTTCTAGAAGACCTCAAATAATGTTCATCACTAATAATTTTTTTTCCGTATCATCCCTTGTAGTTAAGCTCCCTTGCACTCTGAGATCATCACGCATCATATTTACGTTAGGAAGAGGGGAGGGGAGGAACGTTATCCACTCTTCAGAAGAAAAAAAAATGACCTTACTTTTCTTTCCTTAAATAATATGCTCTAAAGAGATTTTCCGGAAGCATTTATTTTTAAGATTTAAAAGAGCCAGTAATAAATAATACACCTCAATCTGAAGTAAAAATTAGCTTTAAAATTTCTATGCCAGTTTATAATGTCAGTTCGCTAAAATAACTGTTAGATTTTATTTTATATATATATATATATATATTACATAAAAAAAGAAAATCAATTATTTTTGCTGCGTTACATGTGATTAATATAAATAAGAACGTTTCTGTGATAAATTAATCTGACACAGTCTTTATAAAAGTTAAATTATTTTGCACTATTATAAATCGCATCAGTAACAATAAATTTAGCTCTTTTATTACACTTATTACATCCTCTTCAACTTTTATTTTTTTTTCAATTTTATTTTTTTTAAATCACAAATGAACATTTTTAAGGTTAGGCGCATTTATTTTTAAATACATTAAGCATTTTAAATAGACTTGAAAAATTTTAAGGAAATAAATTTTTAAGAATTACAAGTAATAATCATTAATGTCGTTATTTTTATATTTTTAAAAATAAAATTTCATGCATGATACTCTAACATGTACATTTATGGTTAATCTGGTCATGACTATAGGATAGAACTTTAGAATTTTCAAAAAATTACAATTGTTTCCATCATCAGCTCCGTTTGTGCAATTTCTCTTCTCGGAAGTCGCGAAATGATTTTATCTACTTATATAACAAATCATAGGTATTTTTGTTATTGATGACTAACACCATCTATTGATAAAAAGCATATCCATACTAATTTTGTTTTCACTTTAAATGAAAATGACACAAATTTATAAACATTTCTGTGAAACCGCATCGTTCTGTTGCGCGTAGTTTACTTCTTAATAAGTTTCGAAAAGTATTAAAGCTTTTGAATATATTTTATTGTAGTATATACATAACAATGCAATATATATGTAAGTAAAGTTATGCGTGAATATAAATGAGATGTATTTTGAGTTCAGCAATGTTTATAGTTGCATACAATTGAAAATACATAGGAATAATAAATTAATATTATCGAATCTTAATGCGTAAATTTAGTGTCCAATAAAGACAGTATTATTTAAATATAGTTTCACATGGGAAGACACAAATAATTGGAAAATAAATGTAAATATCTTAAATAATTAAAAAAATCATTCAAATAAATCTACAAATATAAAAGAAATAACTACATAATTGAGAAAATAAAATGTAACAAACGAAAAATAAAGTTATTTTTATTTTTCCAAATCTACTTTTTATATGATTAATGCCAAGTTACAAAGGGAAAAAAAAGTTACAATATAGACAATTCTTTCTCAACCGTTATGAAGTAGAGTACGGTGTGGAATACAAATACATTTCTATTCCAAAGGGAAAACACATTCCTTGTTTAGAATGGGCAAACTTTATTTTTAATAATTTCAGTAGAAATGTATTTTTATTAAATTCTTACTGTAACTTTGCCGTGAAATGAATAAAAAGCGCTTTCCTTTTTGTCTTATGTGTAGTATATGTTTTAGCTATCCTATAAAAAAAATAAAAAATAAAAGACCATAGTCGAAATGACAGAAGAATAGTAACAACAAACAAAACGTACGTAATATTGAAACATCTCGAATACTTTTTATGTTTTACTTTAAAAGGCAGTGGTCAGTCAACTTCCGAATTCCCCTCACCAGTGTAAAGTCGAAGGGCGTTTGATGTATTTGTATACTTAAATTATCTCCTCGGAAAATTAATATTTTTAACTTCCAATTTTTTTGTATACATTTCTTAAAAATTGTGTCTGTTTTTCGTAGTTTTCAAAATTACTCCAAAGTGTATACTTCAATTTATATGAAGTGCTTAAATTTCACTCACAGTTCTTTAGCTTTCAAACATAAAATATTAAAATCAGAACAGATTTTGGAAATAGTTTGAAAACTAAGAAAAAAAGAAACATCCATTAAAAACAATACACTGAAAAAATACGTTAAGAATTCTTATTTCTCCAAAAGGTATTTTCAATGCACGAATCGATCAAACGTCCATAGATCTAACATTATCGGGGAGAATTCCGTAATTAAGTGACCTATACCCTTAAGAAGGTTTTTTTTAAATGCAATTGCTAATTTTTTTTCACAGAAAAATAAATTAATAAATAAAAAGTACGTTTCATAATGAATCCTTTGTTGATGCATAGATTGTATAAGTATCAAAATGTTACTCGATTCATCAAAATAGCATATTATTGAGAAATTACCAGTACTATTCCCGTAATACATGGTGACGTCACTGCAACGTATATGTGAAGTCACACTGTGACTTTGTGACCATCGATTGTCGATGTAACGTCACGTGACGTCGATGTGAAATCACAATGACTAAAATGTAAAGTTGTTAAGGCCGTTTTAGAGCTCTTTTGTGACGTCATATTGTGATCACTTTGTAAAGTCACGATGTGACAAATTTGTAAAAAATACATTAACATCGTGACATCACTTTGACATTAACATCGTGACGAAACTATGACAAAAGAGATGTTGTGACGAAAGTGTTTTTTAACATATTTTGAAGGATTTTTGTAATTTGGTGGCATTTTGGTCACAGATGTGATGTGATCACAGTGACTTACAGTGACGTCACTGTGACCATGCAAGCTATGAAGGTTTTCTTGCCACTACTGTAAGGCAATTTGTAACAGTCAACGAAAATGAACTGTTCTATTTAATTCTAATACAATGCTTTACCTTTTGAGTGTGCGCTATCAAGTAAGAAATTAACATTATAAAATTGAACGTTCGTATATGCGTGACATTATGCAATTACAAGGAAGTATTTTTCTACTCTCCTAAGAAAAAAAGAAATGATATTACTTCTTCAATCCCGTCTCTAACTTCACTTTGAGAGCTATGAGTCAAATCAGACGCATCTTTGAAAGAAAAGCGTTTGGGGTGAAATCTATTTCGACGGGTAAGCTTTACACTTTAGTATATATATATGTATATAATTAGACCAATACATATGCATATGTCAGTACATTGTAACATGTACATTGATTGCGTTTAATTTCTTTGTCAGAAACCAAGTATTTCAAAACAGAATTACCAAAAACAACAACAAAATAAAGGTGTTTGAAAGAAATTTTCTTGTGGGTTTTCCTTCAGAAAATGTTTTACAAACTATTTTTTGCGTTTTGTTGGAATAAAGAATGTTGCTTAAAAAATGCAAAAGCTGTTAAAAAGCTTATATGCATGAGCATTTTTGAAAAATAAAACTGTTTTTTTAATGCACAGAAAAATTGATCGAACCGCATACTTTTATTATTACTTCTTTCTTGAAAGCATAATTAAAAAAATAAGTTATATCCTCAAATTTTTTTCCTCTAATTTTGCAAAAAAAATTCGATATTTTTTCATTATTTTAAATTAAAGTTCAAGTATTTAGGATTCCAAACATACCTTAGTTTTGGTTCTGCCATAATTCGAAGTAAAGTTATAGTAAAAAAAAAAAAAAAAAAAAAAAAAAAAAAAAAACAGAGATGATCTTTTTGAAACAGGAGTGACCGTTTGAAAGGCCACATAAATGTAAATAATAAACTTTAATAGGCGATATATAATATATAATCTGCAGAAAATATATAAACGCTCGAATATACAATAAATTTTAACGTTGTAAACTTCATTATCATTCTTTGTGCTAAATCGAAATCTTTGTGTTTTGTGAAAAACTAAATTTTTCATTGTGTACTTTGTTAGAAACATCATTTCTTAAACAGTTTTTAAGATACTGAAATAAAAATTTATAATACGGTTCTTTTTATCTGTGTATATTATGATGAGAAATATAGCTTGTATGTCTGCATATATTAATTTAAGATGCAGTTCTTCTTTTTTTTTAAACATAATATTTTTTGTAAAAAAATTATATTATAGGGTGCGGCATAATTTCGTGCAAACTTTAAAAATCCATAATAAAAGAGGTAACGCTCGGAAAAAATTTCGGTTTGCGCGAGTATGATCAGACGGATTTTGGATTTTTTTTCCATGTATAATAAAAAATGATTCCAAAAATAACCAATAGAGGGCATTCACAGGCAATATTGGGACGTTTTATGCAAGTCAAGCAAACACAAATAGACAATGAAAAATAAATCACAGTAACATCACATTGTGCATTTATTATGTGGTAGTAAAAGAGGTTCAACCTGCGAAACTTTTCCAGTGCAATATTTGTGGATTTATCATTCTTATAGAAAAGTTTAACCACCAGCGCTGTATCTGCTAACGATAGCATGCTGCCGATATCGAATGACGAATCCATCTCCAGCTAGGTGTTTTATTGGGAGTCTGATTTATATAAAAGGCCTCAGTATGAAGTGTCAGCGCCCTCTATCGGTTACTTTAGGAACCATTTTTTATTATACATGGGAAAAATCTAAAAGCCATCTGATTATACTCGCCCAGACTGAAAGTTTTTTCGAGCATTACTTTTTTTTATTATGGATTTTTAAAGTTTGCACTAATTTATGATGCACCCGGTATTTTTCTAAATTTATGAGAAATTGCAAATTTTTATTTCATAAAACAGTTAAAGCTTATATATTCTTTAAAAATGTGGAATACGTTGAATAGATTTCATTATAGCAGGTTTGGCATATACACAATTATTTACTAAACTAATGAAAAAAAAACTACTAAATTATTTCATTTGATTTCTTTTAGAAGGCTGATCAAATGAGTCAAAAGCATGAAATTAAGTTTTATTTCAATGAGGTATAACTTTAATTATCAAAGATACATGTATATATGAAGACAGACATAAACACAATTAATAAAATAACCCAACACATGGTTTATTAGTGGTAAATTACCGGGGTAGCTTAGATGGAAGAGCAACAGTACGATACGCTATTGACCCAGGCTCAATTGTTGGCCCGGCTAATTTTTCACTCCATGTTGGGTAATTGTTTTAATTGTGTTTATGCCTGTCTTAATATTTATATGTACCTTTGATAATTCATTAATTAATTTCAAACGTTAATTTCTGTGTTCTTAAAGGTATAATTTTACAGTATTTTTACATGAATTAAAAAAAATAATGTATATATTTATAATAACAATAACAATATACAAAAGAATAACAATACTAATTACTAATCCAAGAAAGGTTATTTTTCATTATCTTTTAGATAGAATCACAAACTCAAAAGAAATTTAATAATTTGAGTAATGCGAGACATGTAAATGCTATAACCAAACAATTTTACATACGGCTACAAAATTCATTTTTTTTTTTTTTATATAAAAGTCAAAGAAACGTATTATTTGAAATAGAAATTATTTATTAACGTACTTTTTTTACATATTTTACTTAACACTTATTTAACATCATTTTTAAATACAGCTTATAGTGA
Organism: Maratus speculifer; assembly: GCA_964019185.1. Taxonomy (NCBI): domain Eukaryota; kingdom Metazoa; phylum Arthropoda; class Arachnida; order Araneae; family Salticidae; genus Maratus; species Maratus speculifer. The sequence goes on from OZ025295.1 coordinate 142,948,033, forward strand.
TAAATTCATGAAACATATATTAATTCAGATAACATTAAGTTTTACTCCGTTCACACAAATAAAAGTATAAATTTTAAAAATGAACCAGAATATAGACATAAAGAGGATCATTTTTTATAACCAAATTATTAAATTAGTTCATAATTTTTCTTATATGGCACATTGCAATGAACTTTTATTTAAAATATTGGTTTTGCGTTTATAATTTAAAGTATTCCATTTACTGAAATTTATTTTTACTTAAAAAAAGGTTTTAAACTGTCGGATGTGCAATTACTAAACTTTGTTCTCATACACCATAATATTTCCAGAAAAATTAATTATACAAACGCCACCAGTTAGGTAATTTACACCAAATTCTAATCTGCAACAATTTATTTCAAGTTCTAACAGAATCTGAAATTTGATTAAAATACGTGTGTTATTATTTGAGAAAGAATTATCGCGAAAATTGTAAAAAAAGTGGATAGAAGCACCACTGTTGAGACATTTTCTCAAAAAAGCTAAAGATTATTAATTTATATAAGGGACTGAATCTAAAGTTTGATGAATGTTCGTGCATTAGATTATGAAATATAGCTATTGAGATAATCATGAATAATGTCGCGTAGCAGAGACACCTATAGAGAGATTTATTCCAAAAATTACAGAATACTAATTTTTATAAAGAACTAACTAAATCTGAAGTTTGATGACAATTCGTGAATTAGTTCTTGAGATAGAGCTATTGCGATAATCATGAATAATACAGCATTGCAGGGCCATCTGTTGGCAGATTTACACCAAAACATGATCAGAATCATATTATATCAAAGTCTAGCGGAGATAATCTAAAGTTTTATAAAAAATCCGTCTATTAATTCTTGAGATATAAGTATTGTGGAAATCCCGAAAAAAAAGAGAATTTAGTAGCCCCACCTAATGTGTTATATACATCAAAAACTAATAAGATCCAATTTATATTAAGCTCCAACTGAATGTAAAGTTTTGTGACATTCCGTGATTAGTTACAATAACAATAACGCGTAAATAACGGCCGCAATTTTTATGTCACATGCAGACAGAAAGACAGACTCTCAGGCTCACAGACCCACAGACAAATATTTTTTAAAAACATGTTTCTTTTTTTCAATCTCTGACCCATAAAATGTGTAAATCTGACAAAAACCGAAAATAAAAAATTTCCACGAAGCCAATACTTCCTTTCTGTAAAGGAAAAAGAAAGTAAAAATGTACCATAGTTTTAAAAATAATCTTTATATCCTATATTCAACAATTATATTTTATTTTGTCGATTAATACTTTAAAATATGAAATTCGTTTGCAAGTTTAACACAACTTTGGGATAATACATCTTTTATATTTCCCAGACAAATAAGAACATTTTACGCATTCGAAGAGCCCTTTGGATAAGGAAAAACGAAAAATATTCAAACAATTTATTCTCAGAAATATGCATTATGTGGAAAAGAAATCTAGTTAAATTTATTTTTAAAGTCAGATTTTTTTTTCTTGGAAAACATGAAAGATAATTTTGAGAGGGCGAAGAAAATAATGTGGGAGCGATTCTTTCTCCAACAGCCAAGTATTATGTCTTGTAAGGTTCTTCATATCGCAACTCTGATAGAAAAGGTCTTTAGAAAGCAGACGATTTTCTGAAAAAACTCCATTCAGATGAAAGGCCGAAGAAAAAAGAAATGAACGGAAGAGATCGTTGGATGGAATGCGGGGAGAGTTGGTGTTGACTTTAGAAGAATGTTGATTAAGATGACGCGATTAAGATGTTTTAATTAAAGTTTCCTTTTGAATGTTCGAATTGTAAATATTAATATGTAAATATCTTTTTTGTAAATATTAACGTTTAATATAAGTCATTTAAAAGTTTAAAAACGGTGTCAGAATTTAATTTACCTCCGAGTTTATTTACTTATGTGTTCGAAAGAACTTTTATAAGAAGAATCTCCATAAATTTTGGTGTCAGAACCGAGACAAACGAACGCCCACAGAGAAGAAATATATATATACTTTAAATAATCTGGAAGCCGTTATTATTTAGAATTGTGATGGAATCCTTGCTGGAAATTATTATGAGGAAATCTTTTTTTGAATATATGTTTAATGATATGAAGCTGTTGGATACTGCGACAACAATGCTGTTTAAATGTGTGAAGCTGAGCATCTGATTATGAAGTGAGTTTATTATTTCATTTTTCTTTTCAATAATGGAAAAATTAGTTGATTTAAAGGAATTAGAGTTTTCTTTGAAAACTGAAAAATCAGCTAGTACTAAGATATTGCACAAATTAATTTTTGGAGAAATCGGTGACAGAAATAATCGACGTAGAATTCGGAATTTTACTGGGTTTACGTTTGAAGTAGATTCCGATGAATATCAAACTAAATTCAAAGAAATTAAAGATAATTTTTCTGTTAATGACTTAATTACCATTTGCAATGTTTTGTGTATAAATAATTCGGGAACTTTTGATGAAATTGCTGCCAGAATAATTTCTAGTTTATGTGATTTTAATATTTTAAAAATTAATATGATAGCCGATGTAGGTACTCTTAGTGATGACGAAAGTGTTGATGAATTTAATGATGATTTACAAGATAAAACTAAAAATATTTCAACTGTTTTTGAGAATAATATGAGAAATGATTCTGGTAGTTCTAATTGTGAAAGTAATGAAAATCAGAAAATTCTAATTCCTGATTATGTTATTAAACCAAGCATTTCTATTAATGATATTGAAAGTATGATTACAATGTTTGAAGGTACTCAAGTACAAAATATTAATAAATGGATTGCCGATTTTGAAGATATTGTTTCATTATTTAACGTTAGTGATTTGCACAAATTGATTTTGGCTAAACGCCGTATGACAGGCAAAGCAAAATTATTTCTTGAAAGTGAAACAAATATTAATTCGTGGTCTAAATTAAAAGCCCTACTCATATCTGAATTTGGTCAAACGTGCAATTCAGCTGAATTACACGAATTGCTGTCCAAAAGAAAAATTAGACCACATGAATCGTTAGATGAATATTTTTTAAATATGAAACAATTATGCTCAAAAGGCAATACTGAAGATTCTGCCCTTATTCAGTATGTAATAAATGGGATTAATGACCCCATTTCTAAAAAATCTTTTTTGTATGGTTGTCCCAATATTGCTGAATTTAAACAAAAATTAAAGATTTAAACAAAAATTAAAGAAAAAATAAGATCGGAGTATGAAAATGCAAAATTTCATAAATATGAAGGAGCTAAGCCTGAAATTAAATCCGAAGTTGAAGTTAAGAACAAATTTAAGCCTGTAAAGCCAAATATGCGTTGTTTTAATTGTAGCGGGAATAATCATAAGAGTATTAACTGTGTAAATAAAGATAAAGGGCCGCTTTGTTTTGCTTGTAACGCTTATGGTCATAAATCATTTCAATGTAATAAATCTAAAGATACAAGTGTTAAAAATGCTCAGTCACAAGTAAACATTATTACATCCCAAGATTTAATTCTGAAAGAGATAAAGCTTTATTCTTTGCGTTTAATCTCTTTAATAGATACTGGTAGCCAAAAGACTTTGTTAAAGAAAAGTATTTATGATAATTTGAAGAACTTTGTAGAATTAAAACCTACGAATATCTCTTTGACCGGTCTAGGAAAAGCCTCAATTAAACCAGAAGGTTGTTTCAATTCAGAAATCGAAGTAGATGGTTCAAAATTTAAAGTTACTATTTTTGTCGTTAAGGACAGTTGCATTAATTTCGATTTAATTATTGGCACTGATGTTATTCATCAAGGTACATTAACTATTTCTGAGAATAAAGTGAAACTGTTTAAAGCTGAAGTTCAGTCTAATGACTTTTTAGTTAATATTGTAAATGTTTTGGATGAGCCTAAAATTGATTTAACTCACATTGCTGACAAAAAATTACGTTCAGAGTTATACTCTTTAATTGAAAATTATGTACCAATTAAAACTAAAACAGTAGATGTTAAAATGAAAATTAATTTAACTGACGAAATCCCAGTTTGTTCTTCTCCTCGAAGATTACCGCCATGCGAGAAAAAAATAGTCGAAAACCAAATTGAGGAGTGGCTAGCTCAGGGAATAATTCGAGAAAGTTCTTCTAATTTTTCTTCGCCGGTTGTGTTAGTCAAGAAAAAAGATAACACAATGAGACTTTGTGTTGATTACAGATGTCTTAACAAAAAGACAGTTCGTGAGCATTTCCCCTTCCCAGTTATTGATGATGTAATAGACCAATTACATTCTGCCGAAGTATTTACCACCATAGATTTGAAAAACGGTTTCTTTCATGTAGATGTTGAAGAAGACTCGCGGAAATACACCTCGTTTGTTACTCATGAAGGACAATACGAATTTTTGAAATGTCCATTCGGGTTGACCAATAGCCCTAGTGTTTTTCAAAAGTATATTTATAATGTATTTCGAAACCTATTAAAAGATCACATTGTTGTCATTTATATGGATGATTTAATAATACCTGCTAAAAACGAAGCTGAAGGTCTAGAAAAATTAAAACTTGTACTCGAAACTGCATCGGAATATGGATTAGAATTAAATCTTAAAAAATGCAATTTTTTGAAGCGTGAAATTGATTTCTTGGGGTATAGAATCATAAATGGTAAATTGTATCCCTCTCCACTGAAGACTAAAGCAGTAATAAATTTTCCCGAACCAAAGTGTACCAAAGATGTTCAAAGTTATTTAGGATTGACAGGATACTTTCGAAAATTTATAAGAAATTATTCGGTTATAGCTAATAATAGCTATAACCGAATAATTCGGTTATAGCTATTAAGTGACCTGCTAAGTTAAGTGACCTGCTAAGTTAAGTGACCTGCTAAGAAAAGATTCAAAATTTAAATTCGATATAGAAGAACAAACAGCTTTTAATGAACTCAAACGTATTTTGTCGTCAGAACCAGTACTTTTAATTTACAATCCCAAAAGTGCGACCGAAATCCATTGTGATGCCAGTATTGATGACTATGGAGCTGTTTTAATGCAACAATCTCCAGTAGATAATCAATTTCATCCAGTTTATTTCGCAAGTAAAAAAACCACCGAAGCTGAACGGAAGTACACTAGTTACGAATTAGAAGTTTTAGCTGTAATTGAAGCCCTGAAAAAGTTTAGAGTATATGTGCTAGGTATCCCATTTAAAATTGTAACCGATTGTAATGCATTTAAAATGACTATGGATAAAAAAGAAATGAGTACAAAAATAGCTAGATGGGCAATAATGTTATCCGATTTTGATTATGTTATTGAACATAGACAGGGTAGCAGTATGAGACATGTCGATGCATTAAGTAGGTATCCTATTTGTATGGTAATCCAAGATAGCTTAACTTTAAAAATTATCCAAGCTCAAGAAACCGATGACCATATTAAAACAATAAAAGAAATCCTAAAGGTGAAATCTTATGATGATTATCTAGTTAAAAATGACGTTCTTTATAAATGTGTTAATGGTAATGATTTATTAGTTGTACCGGAAGACATGCAAATGAATATAATCAAGGCCGCTCACGAAAAAGGTCATTACGCAGTTGCAAGAACAGAGAAAAGTTTAGAAAATGATTTTTACATCCCTAAAGTTAAACAAAAAATTGAAAAATGTATAGCAAATTGTGTTCCCTGTATTTTAGTTAATAGAAAATGTGGTAAACAAGAAGGCTTACTTCACCCAATAGAAAAAGAAGAAACTCCATTACATACGTACCATGTTGATCACTTAGGTCCATTAGAAAGCACTAATAAAAATTACAAACATATCCTTTCGGTCATTGACGCATTCACAAAATTTGTTTGGTTGTATCCCACAAAATCTACCGATGCTGCCGAAGTAATTTCTAAATTAGAAATCCAAAAATCTATCTTTGGAAATCCAGTTCGAATTATATCAGATAAAGGTCCTGCATTTACCTCTAAAGCTTTTGAAGATTATTGCATCAATGAAAATATTAAACATATCCCGATTACCACTGGATTACCCAGGTCTAACGGCCAAGTTGAGCGTCTAAATCCTGTCATAATATCTGTTCTGTCTAAATTGTCTGTCGATAATCCTAAAAAATGGTATACACATGTAAGCAACGTCCAACAGGTGATAAATTCGACTTTTCAGAGAAGTATAAGCACAACTCCTTTTGAATTGATGTTTGGTACTAAAATGAAACTAAAAAATAACATTGAAATTACTAGTCTTCTGAATGCTGAAATACAATCTGATTTTACAAATAATCGCGAAGATATGAGAAAAAATGCTAAAAAACAGATTTTAAAAGTCCAAGACGAGAACCGTAAAACTTAGAACCTCAGACGAAAGAAAGCTAACAAATTTAAGATTAATGATGTGGTTGCTATAAAACGCACACAACAAGGTCCAGGTTTGAAGTTAAAACCAAAATATTTAGGTCCGTACAAAGTCATAAAAGTAAAAAATAATGACACCTACGATGTAAAGAAACTTGGATTCAACGAAGGACCCATGGTCACCAGTACATGTGCAGAGTACATGAAGCCGTGGACGGACGAAGCTTGAAAAAAAAAATTTCACCGATTGTGACACTATACCAACTATGACAAACCTCTGGACTGACAACTAATAGAATTTTAACTTTATTCTCGAAAAGACGAAAAGACGTAAGGTAAAAGAAGATGAAAAGACGTATGAAAGAAGACGAAAAGACGTAAGATAAAAGAAGACGGAAGACGTAAGAAAGAAAAGACGAAAAGACGTAAGGTAATAGAAGATGAAAAGACGTATGAAAGAAGGAGACGAAAAGACGTAAGATAAAAGAAGATGAAAGGACGTAAGAAAGAGAAGACGAAAAGACGCAAATAGAAAATATATGAATTTTTTCAAGAAATAATCTAAGCTTTGATAAACAATTTGAATAATGACTTCTTTTTTTCAATTAAGACTTTGGATGCTGCTGTGTTTTTTTTTCTTTATCTTTCCAGATGATCCAACTGCTGCTGCCTCCAAAGGGACGAGGATTCGAGGACGAAAGCCTAGTCAGGACGGCCGTTGTGGGAGCGATTCTTTCTCCAACAGCCAAGTATCATGTCTTGTAAGGTTCTTCATATCGCAACTCTGATAGAAAAGGTCTTTAGAAAGCAGACGATTTTCTGAAAAAACTCCATTCAGACGAAAAGCCGAAGAAAAAAGAAATGAACGGAAGAGATCGTTGGATGGAATGTGGGGAGAGTTGGTGTTGACTTTAGAAGAATGTTGATTAAGATGACGCGATTAAGATGTTTTAATTAAAGTTTCCTTTTGAATGTTCGAATTGTAAATATTAATATGTAAATATCTTTTTTGTAAATATTAACGTTTAATATAAGTCATTTAAAAGTTTAAAAACGGTGTCAGAATTTAATTTACCTCCGAGTTTATTTACTTATGTGTTCGAAAAAACTTTTATAAGAAGAATCTCCATAATAAAGCATTTTGAAGTTTATTTTAGTAAGTTACACATACCATTCTTGAATCATAATTAATTATACTTTAAACTTAGACATATATTTCACAAATTTCCGTTTAAAATTGAGCACTTTCTCGGAGAAAGATTGATAGAAAATTCTTTGCATCAATAAAGCGTAAATATTCATTGAAACATTTTGTAATATTTTTATGAAACAGGCAATTTCTAAAAAGTAAATGCTAAAAATTAATGTTATTATCTGTGGAATACTGAAAAAAAAATCTGTTAATTTACCGAATTTTTTTAAGGAAACTGGTATTCTTGGAGCTTTTATCGCAATGGTAAAAACAAGCATTCATATAACTATTACATGCTTATCTGTAATAGAAAATATCTAATAATCTATTGCAAATAATACAAAAAGTCTACTAATAAGATTATTAAGAATTATTTTTAGAAATCTGTAATGCCTGGAAATTTTAATGCAATTGCAGTGTTAAAAATTAGAAACTTTGCTGCATCGTCACTCCACCTCTTTTATAGAATATCTCTATTCTAACCAATGAGAATGCTCCATAATACAATGAAGTAATCGTTTTCTATAAAAGACGACGAAGAGTTGACGACGTTGAGTGACGAAGCAGCAAAAGTTTAAAGTTTTTAACACTGTTCAACATGAGTTGCAGATAAAAATTTTGGTAATATTATAAAAATTTTAGCATTGCAATTCTACAGATTTTTCTACATTTAAAAACTAGTATTGTACTCAGTTGTACTGGACTTGCATATCTTTCTGTACAGTATATAGATAAAAAATTAGTAAGCATACATATTTCTGTCAAATGCCATTTGTAGAATTACTTTTTTTCTCTTTTCATAGTGCATTTCAATGCATATGTTTATTTCTTTTATAGTTTTTCTCGTTTATTTCTTTAAAAAAATAACATTTTTTTTTCAAGCATAACATAAGTTTTTGACAATAACTGTAAAGTCATATGTTATTTTATATTTCACAGACAAATAGGAACATTTACGCTCATCCGAAGAGCCCTTTGGACAAGGAAAAACGATATATATTCAAATAATTTTTTTTCAGAAATATGCATTATATGGAAAGGAAATCTAGTTACATTTATTTCAAAAGTCAGATTTTTTTCTTGAAAACCACAAACTATACATTTGATAGGGTGGAGAAAAAAATAAGCATTTTCAAGTTTTATTTTAGTAAGTCGCACATGCCATTCTTGTCTCCTAATTTATTATAATTATTAATTAAGAAATATTTTGAAAGCATTTTCTTTTAAAATCAAAGAATTTTCTACACAAAGATATTTATTTCATAGAAAAATCTTTGCACCTATAAAACGAAAGAATTAATCAAAATCTGATGCACCATTTTTATAAAACAAGCAAATATCTTATATGTAAATTCACATCTGTAGAATTATGTATTTTTACATTGTATTTCAACATATATCAATTTATTTCTTTTGTTGTTTCTGTCATTTAATTTATTAAAATGACAAGTTCGTTAGGGCTGTGGTAGCTTAGTGGTCATAGCGTCGAACTCCAGACTAAAAGGTCCCGGATTCGATGTTTCACATCACCAAAGACGCACTGAGTGTACGCACTGGTTAAATAAAGGGGTACTGAAAGTCCCGTGGTCGGTAGAAGCAGTTATCATGGGTAATGATCTCTGCAGAAACTTTCCCTCCCCTTCAAATACATATCGAAATTGAGGAGGTGGCGATGCTTGTTGCTGCCATCTGTTGAGGCTTTGCCGAACATCTTATGCTACAGAAATCTGTCTTTCATTTAACTGGGTGCAGTTCAAAGGAAACTTTAGCAAACTTCTACTGCTGGGACACACGACAACACCACCAATAAATTCGTTCGCAAGCATAACATAACTTTTTCACGCATTCGAAGAGCATTTTGGGTAAGGAAAACAAGAAAATATTCAGATAATTTATTTTCAAAATATTCGATATGAATTTATTATTTTACTCTCTGCTTTACATAAAAACAAATGTATTTCTTAAAAATGGCATATTTTTTAAAAGAAGAGTACCGAAGGTAGGCATATACCCTAATTCTTTCTTTTTTAAGAAAGAAAATTCTTTCGAAAGCATAACAAAACTTTCAGACAGTAACTTCTATCAGTCATGCATCTTTTGCGTTTTCTGAAAAAATGAGATCATTTCTCGAATCCAAAAACCCTTTACATTAAAAAATACACAGTTTATTCCCGGAAATATATATTTAGTACAACGAAAGTCCTTTCAAATGTTCTTAAAGAAATAGCTTTTTCTTTGAAAACATAGAAATATACTTTTGAATACACAGATGGAATAAAGCAGCATGCGGCTTTTCTCTGTTTTATTTTAACACGTTGGACATACTTAAATTTTTTTAATTTTACATCGAAGTAGAAAAAATGTTTATATTTCGTCTTATCTTTATGTTTAATTTCTTTTTACACTTGATTTTTGTAAAACATAAAATGACACTACTGAATTTTTGAAGAAGTATACATTTTAAATTTCAAACTATTCGGTTGGTAGATTTTGCTTTGTTATATGCGGGCAGACGGACAGACAGAAGGACAGGCGGACAGAACGACAACTATAGATGTTACATATCTACATAATTACAAACATGTAAAAATGCCTTTTTCTGCATAGAAGGAGCAGAGTAATTCATAATGTTTACACGTTCATTTTAACGCAGATTTTCTTCTGAAGAGTTAAAATAATTACTGTATAAGAGATATTTTGTTAGAAAATAAAGAAAGACATAAGGGGGAGAAAAAGAAAGAAAATCATATAATTTATTCTTGGAAGTATCCATTATGGGCAAAAGAAGTATAATTAAATGCATTTAAAAAGACGAAAGGTGTTTTTGACAAGCTGGAGAAAATGAAGCAATTTCAAGTTTGATGTTAGTAAGTTGGATACGTCATTTTTGTTCGATAATTAATTATATTTTGCACTTAGAAATTTTTTGCAATTTTTTCTTTTAAAGTCTAGAAATTTTCTACAGAAAAATGCATAGTTTTTATAAATATCTTTGTATCGATAAAACGCAAAAGTAAAAATAGCATATTTTTTAAACGAAGATCCCCAAAAGTAAGCATATACCTTAATTCTTCCTTTTTTAAAAAAGGAAATTCCTTCGAAAACATAACAAAACTTTCAGACAATAACTTCTCTCAGTCATACATCTTTTGCGTTTTCTGAAAAATGAGATCATTTCTCGCATCCAAAAAACCTTTTACATAAGGGGGAGGTAAAGAAAGAAATTCAGACAATTTATTCTCCGAGATATGCATTATGTGCAAAAGAAATACAATTAAATGCATTTAAAAAGACATTGATATTTTGCTTGAAAAAAATGGATGATGTTTTTGACAAGCTTGAGAAAATGATGCATTTTCAAATTAGAATTTAGTAAGTAGGATACGTCATTCTTATCTTGTAATTAATTATATTTTACACTTAGAAATACTTTGAAAACCTTTACTTTTAAAATCTAGGAATTTTCTATAGAAAAATGCATAGTTTACATAAACATCTTTCTCTCTATAAAACATAAAAGTTCATTGGTATATGATGTGTCATTTTTATGAAACATAGACATTCAGATAAGAAAAAATACATTGCAAATTAATGCTATGGTTTAACCGAAGAAATTTATTTGATTTTAGTTCAGATATTTAACTCGTTAAAAAATAAATTCCTTCGAAAACATAACAAAACATTTATATAATAAATTATCTCACTATATTGCGTTTTCTGAAAAATGAGATCATTTCTCGCATTCAAAAAACATTTTACATAAGGGGGTGGAAAAAAAAGAATTTCAGACAATTTATGCTCTGAAGTATGCAGTTTGTGCAAAAGAAGTATAATTAAATGTATTTAGAAAGGCTGATTTATTGCTTGTAAAATACGAAAGATGTTTTTGACAAGCTGGAGAAAATGAAACATTTTCAAGTTTGATTTTAGTAACTTGTATACGTCATTCTAATCTTATAATTAATTATACTTTACACTTAGAAATATTTTGTAAACTTTTTCTTTTAAAGTCTAGGAATTTTCTATAGAAAAATGCATAGTTTATATAAACACCCTTGCATCTATAAATGTAAAAATTTATCGGTATATGATGTGCCATTTTCGTGAAACAAAAATTTTCAGAAAAGAAAAAAAAAACGTTAAAAAATAATTATGTTATTCTGTGGTTTAACAGAAAAAATTTATTTGTTTTTAATTGAGATATTTAACTCGTTAAAAAAGGAAATTCCTTCACAAACATAGCAAAAGTTTTATATAAGAAATTCTCTTACTATCTTGCATTTTCAGAAAAGTAAGATCATTTCTGGTAGTCTAAAAACCCTTTACATACTTTTGAAAGGTAGGAGAAAATAAAGCATTTTTGAGTTTGATTTTATTAAGTTGGACATGCCATTCTTGTCTGAAAATTAATGACAGTTTAAACTTAGAAATATTTCGCAAATGTTTGCTTTTAAAAACTGTTAATTTAATAGAGAAGTATACATATTTCATAGAAATGTCTTTGGATCTACAAAACGTAAATTTTCATTCAAATATTATGTACCATTTATATTATTAGATAAGACAATAACTTTCCAAAAACAAAGAACTATATAATTATTGTTGTTATTTCGTGGTTTTACACTGTAAAATTAAAATAAAATAAAATAAAATAATCTTGAAAGTAACTAGACTTGTTTTTCTCGGAAACTGGGATTCCCAGAATATTTTATATAACGGCAACAAGGAAAATTCATATAAAAGATACATGTTTGCAATATCAATGAAAAACTCTATCAGGTTACTAAGAATTTTTTAGGAAAAAATGCGTAGAACATTTTATGTAATTGCAACACTGTTTACAGATAAAATTAAATAACATTATTGTAATTTTAGCACATGTTTTGTTAAGATAGAGATTTTTGTAGTTTTATAAAAAATAATTTTGTTAACTTGTTCATTTTTCGGTACAGTGTACTTGATAAAACATTAGTAAGCATACAGAATTCTCTAACTTTACTTCTGTAGAATTAGTCTACTATGACACGACCGATTATTTCTACGTTTGTGGTTTAGAATGCAAACATGGCACCTGCCTCGGATCTTTCACACGATTATTTTTTAAATCGTCAAAATTCACTGAAATATGCTGTGCCATTTTTATAAAACAATAATTTTGCAAAAACGAAATATTAGAAATTAAGGTTTTTACTCTGTAGTTTTACACTGAAAAAAAATCCAAATAACATTTTTGGACAATAATTTCTACAAGGCATTCATCTTTTATATTTCATAGACAGAAAATATAAATTAATGCATCCGAAAAGCATTTTGGGACAAGAAAAAACAGGAAAAATTCAGACAATTTATTGTCGGAAATTTGCATTATGTGCAAAAGAAGTTCAGTTAAATGCATTTAAAAAGACAGATTATTTCTTTAAATACACGAAAAATATTTTTAACAGGGCGGAGAAAATTAAGTATTTTCAAGATTTATTTTAGTAAATTGGATATGTCATTCTTGACTCATAATTATAAATATTTTGAACATAGAAATATTTTGATATTCTTTTCTTTTAAATTCTAGGAATTTTTTTATAGAACAATATATTACATAGCATTTATAAAACGTAAACAGAATCTTGATAAATAATGTATTATTTTAATAAAACAAAAATAAAAAAAAACTGGTAAACATTGGAAATTATTTTTTTAATTCTGTTATTTTAACCAAAGATATTTTTTTAATTTTTAGTTGCGACATTTAACTCTAAAAAATAGGAAATTATTTCGCCAAAAATTACAAAACTTTTAGACTTTGTATCTCAATTGTATACCTTTTGCGTATCATCATTTTACGCATGCGAAAAACCCTATACACAAAGAAAAATAAAACAATTCAGAACGTTTATTCCCCGATATATGCATTGAGTACAACAAAGGCCTCTTCACATGTCCTTAAAGAGGCAACAATTTATTTCAAAACTTAGAAATATACTTTTAAATACGTAGACGGAATAAAGCAGTACACTGCATTTTCACGATTGCTTTTAGTAAGTTGGACATGCAATTCATGTCTCATAATTAATTATATTTTAAACTTACAAATATCTTGTAAACTTTTTTTTATCTAAGAATTTTTTACCGAAAGATACCAGTTAGATAGAATTCTCTATTCACCTATAAAATGGAAAGAAATTCCGAAATATGAGGTTTCATATCTATAAACCAAACTTTTTCCGAAAAAAAATCCCCACTAGAGATTAATGTTGTTTTAAAAGTAGAGATTTAATCTTGTTGTGACATTAATTTCTGCGAAATAAGGTGGGGGTTCCTTTGCAAACATAAGAAAACTTTTAAACAATAACTTCTCTCAATCATACCATTTTTGCGTTTTTAGAGAAGTAAGATCATTTTTCGCATCCAAAAACCCTTTACATAAGGGAAGAAAAAGAAAGAATATAAGACAAATTCTTCTCAAATATATGCGTTATGGGAAAAGAAAATCCAGTTAAATGTATTTAAAAAGACAGATTTTTTACATGTAAAACACGAAATATACTTTTGACATCGTGGCAAAATAAAGACTTTCAGGTTTGATTTTAGTAAAATGACCATAGCATTCCTGTCACATAATTAATTATACTTTAAACTTAGAAATATTTTGCAAAAGTTTTCTTTTACAATTTAGCAATTTTCTTGAGAAAGATGCATATTTGATACAAACGACTTTGCATTTATAATTTGCAAAAAATTTTCAAAATATAATGTATTATTTTAATAAAAAGACAATTTTGAGAAAGAAAAACCTCACTAGAAATTGATATCGTTAGTCTGTGATTTTAAAACATTTATTTATTTTAGACATTTATTTTCCACATTTAATTCTAAAATAAAAATAGAAAATTTCTTCGCAATGATAAGAAACTTTTAGACAATAATTTCTCTCAGTAATATAACTTTAGCCTTTTTGATATAAGTAGGATCGTTTCTCGCTTTTGAAAATCCCTTTACACAAGAAATAAAAAAAGAAAAAAAAATCAGACAATTTATCCTTGGAAATATGCATTATGTGGAAAGAAATTCGAAGTTAAATGTATTTAAAAACTGATTTTTATACTTTAAAAACACAAAAGATACTTTTGATAGGGCGGTGAACATAAAGCGTTTACAAGTTTGATTTAAGTAAGCTGAACATTCTTTTCGCGCCTCACAGTTAATTTTTATTTACTGAGAAAATCTTACAGGTGTTTTCTTTTTAAAATCTTAGAGTTTTCTACAGAAAGGTATATATTTGATAGAAACGTTATTGCATCTATAAATTGCGAATATTTCTCGAAATATGATGCATAATTTTTATAAAGCAAACATTTTTCGAAGTAAAAAACACTAAAAGAATGTTTTTTCCTTGTTTTAACAGACGACATTTATTTATTTTTAGTTGATGCATTTCAAATATTTGCCTATCCTCAAATCACTGTTTTTTGCAAAAATTTTCATTTATTTTTTTTTTATTAAAATTCAAACCGCGTTTTTGTGCCCCAATATTTTGTTAGCAAAAAATATTTTTTCACTTAATCGGAACATTTTTATGATTTAACAGAACAATATATTCTCTAACAAAATACTGGTGCGAAAAAAGGCGGAAATCTCATCATTAGATACCAATATGTTTTCCTTTTGATTCAGCAATAATTGGAGTAAAAGATATAGTCCAAAGTATACATTGTAAATGAATTTTCCAAAACCAGGCATGAACATTTAAAGATCCACAGGAAAGTAAACAATACATTTTAACACTCAAATATACCGGGTGTTCCAAAAGTCAGGATGAACTTTAAAAATTAATAATTCGAAAACGAATCAAGATACAAAGATAAGATTTGCACCAAACGGATAGAAAAGAAACCAAGATTTGTGTGGCAACGAAAGAATATAGATCCGTTAGCAAGCAACGACATCACTAGCTGCACTGAAAGATGCCATCTGCCAAAATGTGTCTGCCTGAATGCAAAAAATGCTACTAAATGCTGTGAATGGTGTGGTGCCTAGTCTCACAGCTACACTTATGAATGATGGACAGCACATTGAACAGTTACTTTAGTACTAATTAACTGTAATTAAACTGACTTGTAAGTTGTCAAAATTTTTTTTCATTTGTAAATCACTTTTCGATGCAATAAAACACTATAGCACCAGTTGTTGATCACCTACAAAACTATTTTTCGTTGTTAGACAAAATCCGGTTTCTTGATTCGTTTTCGAATTATTCATTTTAAAGTTTGTCCTGACTTTTGGATCACAAGGTATAACATATACCATACACAGAAATACATAAACATCTATTTGGGGTGGATTTTAAAATTCTAAACTTCATACATTTTTTGTGATATATCAAAATTTTAATTTGCGTTTTCTGGAAAAATGTGCATTGATTGTATATTTATTGTGCACGTTTACGAGAAAAGCATTTCTTAAAAGTTTTTTTAGGTATTGAAAAAGAGTTTTGTCATAAATTTCTTCTCATATATTGGTATGTTATGAAGAAAAATATAGCTTGTAAGTTTGTATATATTTATTTAATAGCTACTTTTATTAAAAAATATACATTTTTAAAAATAAAAAAATCATGTTTTTTAAGAAAACTGTTACTTGTGTTAGTATATTTAAGAGATATTACATATATTTTGCTTCATAAGGCAGATTAGGGTTTTTCTATATATTTTTGAAAAAAAACTAACATTTATCGAAATGATTTCGTTATAGAAAATTAGAAAATTTAGCATAAACGCAATCCTTCACTATTATTTGACTTAATATTTTCTAAATTTGAAAAGTTAATTAAAATTCCGTTACACATTTATATAAATTTCGATGATTTTAATAAAAACACATGTTTTTCATAAAAATGGCATATAAAAAAGAGCTTTGAAGGTATACAATACTTTAATTCTTGCAAAAAAAAAATCTTTGTAAACATAGGAAAACTTTTACACAATAACTTCCATTACTCAAATATATTTTGTGTTTACCGAAAAGCAAGATCATTTTTCGCATCCAAAAAACCTTTTATACAAGGGGAAAAAAAGAAAGAAAAAGATTTTAAGACAGTTTTATCCAGGAAATATGCATTTGGTGCAACAAAGGTCCCTTCAAATACTCTTAAAGAGACAACATTTTTTTTTAATACATAGAAATATACTTTTAAATCTTTACGGAATAAAGCAGTTAACTGCATTTTCATGTTTAATTTTAGAAAGCTGGACATTCTATTCTTGTCTGAAAATTAATTGTGTTTTAAATTTAGAAATATATTGCAAATATTTCTTTTAAATTCTAGGAGTTTTCTTCAGAATGGTATATATTTGATAAAAAAGTCGACATGATCTTAGAACAATCCACTTCTTGGCGCAATTTTATGTATGCACACATATATATACATCTATTTATAGCATATATACATATATAAGCCAGTATTATATATATATATATATATACATACACAGCACCAAAAAGTCGCCTTGGCAAAATGGATTGTCCTAAGAAATAACCAAAATGTCTTAGCATCTACAAAATATAAAAAAATCTTGCAATATGGTGCAAAAGTTTCATAAAACGAAAATTTTTCGAGTAAAATCCTACAAGAAATCAATGATGCTATTCTATGGTTTAAACCGGAGACATTTATTTACTTTTAGTTGGGACTTTTAATTCTTAAAAAAAAAAGGAAATTCCTACATAATTATAACAAAATATTTAGATAATAAGCTCTCTCAGTATTTTGCGTTTTCAGAGAAATATGATCATATCTTACGTCCAAAAAAAAAACCTTTTACATAAGTGGAAAGAGAGAAATTTAGACAGTTTATTGTCGGAAATATGCATTCAGTACAACTAAAGTCCCTCAAAAGTCCTTATCGTGGCATATATATTTTTTTAAAACATAGAAATGTATTTTTGAATTCATTTACGGATTAAAGTAGTGCACTGCATTTCCATGTTTGATTTTACGAAGTTCGATATGCCATTCTTGCCTCATAATTAATTATACTTTAAACTTAGAAATATTTTGCGAACATTTTCATTTGAAATATAGCAATTTTCTTTAAAAGAATCACATATTTCATGTAAAAGCCTTTGTATCTACAAAACGCAAAAATTTCGTATACAAAACAAAAGATTTCTAAAAAAAGGCGCACGAGAAATTAAGGTTATTATTACGGGGTTAAAGGAAAACATTTATTTAATTTTAGTTGAGAAATTTAAAGACACATTGAGCATCTCTACAAATCTATACAAGAAAAATAAGTAGATTTTTAAGAAATATTCATCTTCTTGCATTTTACTTAAAAATAGAGAAAGAAATAAGATTTTGTTAACAAATAATATAGGTATTTTTCCTATATATATGTATATATATATATCAAAATAAATTAATTTCATAATTATATAAGTTTTCAACAACTAATTAACAGTTTACATATCTTTTGAACAACGTTCCTGTCATTTTAAAAAACTACTATAAATATATCACCTTAAAATTTGTTGTGGTGTCAAAAAACATATTATTTGAAAATAATAAGAAGTGATTTTCATTTTGACTTAAAAAATAAAATTAAAAATTTTTTACTAGAAAAAATTTAAAAATCCAGATAATTAAAAAAATAATAATAAAGTATTATGAAAAAAAATCATTTAATTTTACAAAGTTTGATATCTTTGAAGATATGAGTAATTTACCAACTTTGGTAAGTTTCAAGAATTTGCCATAAATGGAATTTTAAAAAAGTTTCGGAAGCATAAAAAACACATATTGTTGAAAACGCCAAAGAATAACATACACACCAGCAGTGCTTAAAATGTATTATTTTAAAAATCTTTCAATACCATTATCTTTTAGGTACATTATCATTCAGACGATTATTCAAAATCCAAGAATTTGAGCCATTTCATGTTCTATGTGCTTTTTATATAAAAGGGAAATTCTTTCGCAAACATAACAAAACTTTTAGACTATAATTTCTCTCAGTCATGCATGTTTTGCGTTTTCAGAAAAGTAAGACCATTTAAAAAAAAACAACAACAACAACAAAAAAAAAACAGACAGTTTATTCCCGAAAATATACATTCAGTACAACAAAGGTCCTTCCAAATGTTCTTAAAGAAAAAACTTTTTATTTGAAAACATTGAAATATACTTATGAATACATAGACGGAATAAAGCAGTATGCGGCTTTTCCATGTTTGATTTTAGTAAGTTGGACATAATATATATATATTTTTAATTTTACTTCCAAGTAGGTAAAATGTTTAATTTCTTCTTATCTTTATATTTAATTTATGTGTACGTTCGATTTTTGTAAAATTTGAAATGACTCGGCATAATTATGCAAAAAGTATACATTTTAAATTTCAAACCATTTGTCTAGGTAGTTTTTGCTCTGTTATATGCGGGCAGACGAACATACAAACGGACAGACGGATTGAACGACGACTATAGTTGGTACATATATACATAATTACAAATATGCATAAATGCTTTTTAATGCATAGAGGGAGCAGAGTAATTCATAATATTTACAAGTTCTTTTTTCCGCAGAATTTCTTCTACGGAGTTAAAATAAATAATACTACAGTAATACTAATACTAATAATAATACAGTATACTAATAGTATACTGTATAGGATATATTTTCTTAGAAAATATAGAAAAATATATTTTTACTGTATAGGAGCAATAGAGTAATTCAGAGGTTCCCAAAGTGTGCTCCGCGGAGCCCTTGGGGCTCCGCCTGAACTTTCCAGGGGCTCCGCGGCGTTCCAGGAAAATAAACAAAAAATGAAAGAAATTAGAATATTGCAATCAACAGATTTTTAAAAGTATGTAGGAATTTTTGTGTTGTATGTGTTAAAAACATATATACCTCTAAACTGAGTTGTAAAATACAATAAAACATATTAAAACAATTGTATCATTTTCATTATATTAGTATCTATTCTCTGTATAGTATTTTTGGTTTCAATTGCTTTACTTTTTGTTTCTACATTTAATGTGTTTTAATAATTCGATTTAAAATAAGCTACCAGAAATAGTATACTGAATCGAATGCATAACGTGAATCGAAACAGAAAAGGCCCGCCAAGGCTGCCAATGTTTCTGTTTGCCGAACTAAAGTGAAAACAGTTTTGTTCTTCGGAGCTTTATACTTAATTATTTATTGCTAAGTGACAAGATTCTAATGTCCTAATGAGGTAAGTGTGTCTCACATTGTTTATATTCTTTCACTTTACTCTTTACAATGAAATATTTTACACTTCAATACTTGCTATATTCACTGAAAAATGAGTTACAATTTGATTGTTTCAATAATAGACTTATAATTGGTTTTCACTTTTCGTTAATATTTTGATTTAAGTGATTCAATCTCAAATTCCATGTTCTTTTTTTCGTTTAAAATTTAAAACTGCTTTAAGATTTAGCCCTGAAATAAGAAATGATTTTTTTTCTTTTTTAATAATTGCTTGGGTTGTAAATTTTATTTGAGAGTTAAAATTTGTTGTCAAATTAATTTTGTAACTCAGTAGCGTAGCTATGTTTTTTGGCGCCCGGGGCCAGCAAGAAATTTTGCGCCCCCACCCCAATATAGATATATAACAATTTCTCTCAATTTGGCGTTCCTAGGCTTCGGCGCCCGGGGCGGACGCCCCCCTTGCCCCCCTACTTAGGTACGCCACTGTTGTAACTAATAATTTATTCCAAAATTTTAATTATTGTAATTATTTTAACGTTTTAATATTCTATTAATAATGTTAATATTATTTAGTTGTTCTTGGACTTTTCAATAATATCACCTCAACACCGAGTAATTCGAAGTTTATCGTAATATTTAACTGAAGACACATTTCTGAGAGATTTCTAATTAGCGGTTATATTATTAAGCTGTGCATTTTGCTCTTGATTACTATTTATGATAAAAAAAATATATTTTTCAAACTTTTATTTATGTAGTTTTAAGAGTTCTAGTTTTCTTTTTAATCATAAGAATTTTAGACGGATACTTTTTGATTTGTATGTATATGTATAGTTAGAAAAAAATTTTCAGACTTTCGCTATTTTGTTCCCTATTTTTATCTTAATTATTATTAATCTGTTTTAAAAAACAAATTTATAATAATTGCAAATTTCTCGCTAAAAAGCAACTGATCATCCGATTACTATAAACTTAGATAATATATAATAAAAGTTATTATGAAAAATGAATTAATTTTTATAATATGGTAATACATTATATACCATAAAAAATCTAGAAATTATTTAAAATCTTTTTAAAGCGATCATGGATTATCTAATATAGAATGACGATATATCGAGGTATATGGTACTAAACAATATTTTAATTAGGATATACATTTATTTTTGTTTAGAAAGATAATTCGTGTTTTTATTTTGTTAGATTGAAAATATAAAAAAAAAACGTATTTTTGATGTCTAAATAAAATTTAATATTGTAGACGCATTTTCTTTTAAATAACTAAAATTCATGCAAGTATCCTAGGTTAATGATTGTCTTTGACATTTAACAAACTATTAATATTAATTACATTTTACTACTTGTTTACATATCATAACACATTTTTCAAATAATTAAATTTATCTACTTATGTATACAATTTAGGTCTTAAATTATCATGTTATACAAAGCTTCCAAACGGTCCGCGAACTGAGCACCAATATTTTTTGAAAGAAAATTACATAGTAGGTTTCAACAGCATTTGCGCTAAAACTAACCTTTGAAAGTGGTTTCTGCGCAATTTTTCAAGAAAAATCTAAAGCGAAAATCTTTCTAAGGAAATATTGATGTTTAACTGGCCTGGACCATTTGGGAGCCCTGTAGTAATATTTTTTTTTCTTTTTTTCCAGTATTAAACGTAAACTTAAATAACAATTAATCAGACATAAGGTGTCCTGGGTTAAAACACCAAGGTGGGTAGTATCGCCAAGTGCTAATATTACACGTAACAATATGAAGGAATCCGTTAAATTTAACTATGGGTTCTGCATAAAAAGGCTCTGAGTCATCTGAATTCCCCCTCCCTCCCAAAAGAAACGTTGAAAGTTACTTTGTTCGATTTGCAGACTTTACCGTTGAAAGAAGTACATAAGAGTCAACGCATAATCTAAAATTTATGAAGTAAGACATAATTAATAATGCTGTTTAGCCCCCCCCCCTTTTTTTTCGAAAAAATATCTAAAACTAAGCCGTGAAAATTGGTAGAATCTGAACGTGGCGTTACTAGCCCAAGACACCTTATTTGGATTTTTGTAAATGAGAGTTTTTAAAAGGAAATAATTAACTTTTAACAATAAAGAAAAATAAAGACAAGAAACAACTAATTTTCTAATTAAAAAAAATCTTGTATTTGGATTATTTTTTGTTCTAAGCAAAAAAATATATTAAATTATTCTTATAGTGCTGCGTAATTTTGTTTTAGGCATGGATTGCTGGCTACAAACAGGTAGTTTAAAAAAAAGAGATGCCGCATTTAAAAAGGAGGACAAACTAATAGCTTCAACATCATCGGTTGGTTCATCATCATCAAATGAACCAACAAAAGAGCTTTTAGTCAATGAAAGCATTTCTGAGCCATTGACCTCAGTATTGTTATCAAAGCAAGACAGAACCGAGACATCGGGAGAAAGTAATCTCAATAAAAAACGAAAATATGATGAAAATTATTTAAATATGGGATTTACTGAAACAGATGATGATCGGCCTCTCTGCGTTATTTGCGGTAAAGTTTTGAATAACAGCTCAATGTTTCCGGCTAAGTTGCGCCGTCATTTCGAGGGTAATCATCCAGAATTAAAAGATAAACCATTTGATTTTTTTAAGAGAAAATGCAACGAAATTTTAGCTTCAAAGAAATGTATGGTTACAGTTGCGAAAACAAATAACGAAAAAGCGCTGGAAGTTTCCTACTTAATAAGTTACAAAATAGCGCAAGCTGGCAAAGCCCATACCATTGCAGAAACTCTTATTAAACCTTGTGCAATTGATATTGCCAGATGTTTATTTGATGAAAAAGCTGCCGATTTAGTTTCCAATATTCCTTTGTCAAATAACACTGTTGTCCGACGAATTAGCGATATGGCAGATGATGTAAAAGTAACACTTATTGATCGTCTCAAACACAATCAATTTGCCCTACAAATGGATGAATCAACAGACGTTGCCGGATTGGCGGTTTTAATAGTATTTGTCCGTTATGTTTATTCCCATAGCTATCAGGAGGATCTCCTTCTTTGCAAACCACTAGAATCCAATACGTCAGGGGATGAAATATTTAATCTTTTGGACGACTTTTTAACATCAAATGAAATACCTTGGGAAAACTGCAAAGATGTATGCACTGATGGTGCAAAAGCAATGGTAGGTCACAATGTTGGAGCTATTGCTAAAATTAAGAACAAGTCAAATGAATGTAGCAGTAGCCACTGTGTTCTTCACAGACACGCGCTAGCCTCAAGAAAAATGCCTCTTGAACTTATGACAGTTTTGAATGATGCCATAAAAATAATAAACTTTATAAAATCAAGACCTCTTAAAAGTAGACTTTTCAAATTAATTTGTGAAGACATGGGAAGCCTGCATCAGTCCCTGCTGCTGCATACTGAAGTAAGATGGTTGTCCCGAGGAAAAGCGTTGACACGTTTGCTGGAGCTGCGTGCAGAGGTTGAAGTTTTTTTGTCAGATCACAACCCTCAATTAGCAACGATTTTAAATGATAAAGATTGGTCGTGTAAATTGGCATATTTGGCGGACATTTTTAGTAAAATGAACGAAATGAGTTTATCCTTGCAAGGAGAAAGTGTTACTGTTTTCGATATAAACTCCAAAGTGTCGGCATTTAAGAGGAAACTTGCTTTTTGGTCTGAATGTGTAGAAAAAGCTGATATCAGTTGCTTCCCTCTTACTAAAATATTCTTAAATGATCATAACATCAAGCTTGAAAGAAATATTCAAAAAAATATTCAAGATCATCTCGAAGCTCTGACAGATTCATTTGAGCATTATTTTCCAGCTGCTCAAAATAAGATGCTGGACGATTTTAAATGGGTTTTAAATCCATTCAGTGTCAAAACCAAACCACATAGCTTAAGCTCTGAGCAATACGAAATTCTCATTGACTTAACATCTCAAAGGGATCACAAGTGTATCACTGAATTTTGGTGTAATTTGACAGATGAATATAAAATCTTGTCAGACAGAGCAAAATTAATTTTGCTCCCATTTTCAACTACATATCTGTGTGAAGCTGGATTCTCCACTTATACAAATATGAAAACAAAATACAGAAACCGGTTAAATGCAGAACCAGATATTCGGTTAAAATTGTCAAAAATTGCACCAGATATAAAAAAATTGTGCAGAACAATTCAAGCACATTTTTCACACTAAACTCTTCTATATTAATATTTATCAAACTTTATGCAGAATAAAATAAACTATCGGCATTTAATATTTGTATACATTTCACATTGTATTATTTTTATTTTTAGAATTTTAATTTCCTTAAAGTGTTTATTTTAGTTTTATTATAAATTTTACTTATTTAAATCTTCTAATCTAGTTTTCAAAATTGTATTTAAATTTAAAAACAATGTCTGTCACTTTAACCATCTTTTTTTTAAAAAAGATCTTATTATCATTTAAAGTCCCTCACTATAGTCATTTTGTGTGTAATGTGCCTATATATTTCTTTTTATAGTATTTTTTATTTTTATAATCTATTCATTCTATTTGTATTAATTTTTAATTATTTAAATTGATTTATACTGATTTTATAGTAAAATAATGTTTGTCGCTGAAAACATATTTTCATTGCATCTTCTATCATTTAAAAGCCTTTATAAATTCATATTTACATTTGTGTATATTGTATATATATATATATATATATATATATTTCTTTTTAAATGTATAAATTTAAATTCGTTAATCTGAATATGTTATTTGTATATTTAAATTTTATATACTCTTTTTCATTGTAAATATATAGTTTTTTTCTTTTCGTACTTTTAATTGCTTTAATCTGTTTATTTTATTTTTGTAATTTCTTAGTTATTTAAATTTTCTATGCTATTTTACATAATTGTACTTAATTTAATAGACAAGGTATATTGCTGAAAACGAATTTATTTGGCATCTTGTATCACATTACAACCCATCTTTAAAATTTCCTTTCAATTGGTCTCTACCTCATTTTATAATCAGAAATATGTCTGTACCAGTTTAAACATATGTATATTGGTTCTTTAAATTTGTCATCACACTAAGGATTTAACATTTTGCTCAGTTCCACCTCTTGCTTAGACTTTTTTTCAATGAGTACCCGCCCCAATATACGTTTAATCCCGCCCATATATCTAATTTTGTTAGTACATTTTTTCTACTAGATGCAGTTCGTTTAACTGCATATCCGTTTTGAGACAAAAACAATGACGAAAGAAAGTTTCTGTCAAAACTATAATTAATAGCCAAATACTTTAAATAAAATATCCAAAAAATGTATAATGCTGCACCTAACAATGCAGCTTATAGATTTTTGCCCCGCCCACATAAACACTGAAACAATGACCTGCTTCTAAATGTATTTTTTAAAAATGATTTAAAAAAAACGCTGGGAAGCGATTTATTTTCGTTGCATGTTTAGAAGCACTAGAAAATTAAAGGAGAACGAAAAAATTTTCCAAAGCCGTATGATTCTATTACAGGTACGCGGACTTGGCGAAAACGTATACAATTTGACGTTTTTCTATGTGTGTGTGGTTTTCGCCATAAATAAAATTACATTTACGCAAGCCCCAATGCAGTGCATTATCCAAACGTGGTTCCCATTTTGATCTTTAATTCCGAGTTAATACTGGAAATCCCAAAAGAATATTTTTATGTTGAAATTGATGTCAATCCCTTAATAGTGTGAACATCGAACTTGAGCATCGCTCGGGTGAAAAATGTATGTTTTCTTCGTTACTAAAAGGTTTCAGAAATAACAAATTTTTAACTACTGTTTTTCCTGTATTTGAACAATATATATCGATTATGCAAGGTAGATATTTTATTACAAAAAAAGAAGGCTTTAATCCTTCTTTTCATTTTATTGTGTTCAATAATAGTAGAGTAAAAACCCAATAATTCGGACCAGACCCATTCCGGATTATCCGGAGAATGAGAAAAAATAAAATAAAACATACTTTCAGAAAATCATCTTTATATTAAGCATACTGAATATTTACTGACAGTAAAAATGTTTATTTTGTAACTACAAAATCTTCTGCTGTGCCAATTTTGTATAACTTTTGCGGGCCGCGCGGTCACGCATCCGCTTGAGCATAGTTAGTTTCTTAGGTGTAGTCCCCAACTGATGTTCAAAAAAAGCCATTAATTGTTGCAAATGATTGTTGCTTCATTATGGCTAATAATTTTTGGTTGATTATCATTAAAAATAGTGTTTTCGCCTGAATCATCTTCATTTTCAACTTCTTCAACTGTACATAAAGTGATTATTTCATCATCTGTAAGTGAGGCGTAAATTTCATTAATTTTTGCTTCATTCAATTGCTAATGTCGGTAATATAAGGATCTCAACAACCTTCTTCTTATTATATTTTCTTTAAACATGCTCACAAAAATTTCAGGTGTAATTTCCTTTTCATTCTTACCTATTATTTATTCTATTTCAAGCTAGCTTGTTATTCAAGAAATCACAATTTGTAGATCATAAATTCTTCCACGACTTTCGGTAAATACTCTCAACAACCTGCTTGCAGACTGTAAGTGATGCATTGCTGTTTCTTTGAAAGGGAACATTAAAGAGTTTAAATGAAAAAGATTAAAGTATTTTTCCGAAAATGAAATGAATTAATGTTATCGAAATTTTGCCGATCGCTTTTCAAACATTAATTATTATTATTATTATTATTATTATTATTATTATTATTATTATTATTATTATTGATCAGATTCCGGATTAACGGGGTCCGAATTAGCGGGGTTCTATTGTAATACTAAATAAATCTATTAAAGGGTTATATAATAGAAAATTTGATTTTTAAATTTTCTAGTTTGAATTCAGAATTTTTGTAACAGGAAACGGCCAAACTGAGAACCTTGGTCCAGTGTTGGAAATTAGAGGCCGGATTTTTATCCAGCAAATTTTTCTCTGCTCCATAGGCATAAAAAACATTAATTTGTAAAGAGCAAAGTATGGTTGGGATCAGGGGCTCCGCCTAAGAATTTCTTCCGAGAAAGGGCTCCGCGAGCCTAAAAGTTTGGGAACCGCTGGAGTAATTCATTATATTTTCAAGTTCGATTTTCGCAGACTTTTTTTCCAAATAGTTAAAATAATCAGTGCATAGACTTTTTTATTAGAAAACATAGAAAAATGGTCTTTAATGCTTTAGACGAAATAGAGTAATTAAGAATAGTTTCAAGTTCGTTTTTCGCAGACTCTCTTTTCGAATAGTTAAAATAATTACTGCATAAGATACTTTTTTTTAGAAAACATAGAAAAATGCTTTTAGTGTTTTAGAGGAAACAGAATAATTAACAATATTTTCACGCGCATTTTTCGCAGACCATTCTCCGTGTGTTTAAATAATTACTGCACAAGGGACCTTTACTTAGAAAAAATAGAAAAATAATTTTTAAAGCGTAGAAGGAATAGTATTTTCTATAGTATTTATAAGTTCGAATTTATCGCTTTAAAGGAAATAGAGTAATTAAGAATATTTACTCGTTCGTTTTTCGCAGGCCATTTTCGGTGTAGTTGAAATAATTACTGCAAAAAAGACCTACCTATACATAGGAAAAATACAAAAATATTTTTTTATGTGTAAAGGAAATAGAATATTTTATAGCATTTGTAAGTTCCTATTTATTGCTTTAGAGGAAATAAAGTAATTAAGAATATTTACACATTCGATTTTTACAGACCATTTTCCGCGTAGTTGAAATAATTACTGCAAAAGAGACCTTTACTTAGAAAAAAATAGAAAAATACATTCATGGCATAGACTAATTCATAAAATTTTGAGGTTTGCTATTTGCACACTTCTTTTTCGAGTAGTTAAAAGAATTAGTGAATAGATAAATATTATTTTATTTAAATAATAACGGAGTGCGTCACTTTGTATATATCAGAAAATAAATAAAATACATATTGTAAATACCGTTTGTAAGGTATCATGAAATCATACTTTTAGTATAATACAAGCATTAAAATTTTAACAGAATTAAATTATTAAATTTCTTCGTTTTTTTCATATATGTCAGTTATATTAACTTGTATTCATAACGTATGTTTATTATTTCGATAGTAAATTATATCTTTAGCAGAAACGTGTTTACCTTTGTAAAACATTGAAACTTTTCAGAAAATGATCGACCTTGCTCTTAAAACAATGAAAAAAAACTGTATGTACAAAATTCTTAAAACTACTCTACGTGTTCTTTTATATTAAACAAGACATTTATTTTTATTTCTGATATTTAATTGTTTAAAACAGGAGATTTATTCGCAAGCATAAGAGAACCTTCAGATAATAACAGCTCTAAATTGCACATTTTTCACTTTTTAGCCATAAAAGATCGTTTGTCGCAGACTGAAAAACCTTTGCAGAAGAAAAAAAAAATACAAATAATTTTTTGTCAGAAATATGCATTTTGGGTAAAAGAAGTTCAGATAAAGGTTTTAAAGATAAAGTGACTTTTCTTAGAAAACATTAAAAAATATCTTTCTACAGAGAATAGAACAATACATTATATTTTCATGTCTGGTTTTTGTTTGTGCAGAAAAAAGTATTTATTTTTTCATAATTATATTTTAAACTCAAAAATATTATCTAATATTCCTATTCGAGCATTTAAGTAAGCAAATTCAAAGATAAATGTTCACGTATGCATACATAAAATCACTGCTTCTGTCTTTATGTAAAAGGGATTTTGCAGCGTCAATAGAAATCATACTTAACAAATTCAGAATGAAATATACTCTTTACAAAAACATATAAATATACAGGGTGTTTATAACGTCCCGGAACCATTTTGATGTTTAATAACTCATAAAATAATGAAGATATAAACAAACTTATGGCATTTATTGATGGAATAACTCATATATTTTCCTTTACAAGTTTAAATATCTTTACTTTTGTAAATATCGTCTGCGCGTATGGTTAATTTCAGATAATTTCATTTTCCAGTCATTGGGCATTTCTTTTTTACAGAAATGGCGGTCTCATCAGTCGTATACTTAGACATTTCGGAAAACCTCGAATTTACACAACTAGAAGAGCTTCAGCCACATGTCGTTTTGCAACAAGATGGTGCACCACCTCATTGAGGTACCATCGTTCTTACTTCTTCGAATGACTATTTTCCAGGAAGATGTATTGGGCGAGGAGGTCCAATTCTTTTGCCACCCAGATCTCCGATATAACGCCACTAGACTTTTTTCTTTGGCTATTTGTAAAGGGTTTACAGGAGGAGAGTGTCGAATATTGATGACTTAAAAGCCAGAATTACAACCGCAATAGCCTTTGTGGATGCCGACATGCTTGCCTCTACCTGGCATGGAATTGACTATCGACTTTATATTCCCCGTGCGACGAAGGAGGCACACGTGAAAGTTCATTGACATGGGTCATGGAATTTTTTGAGTCTATCTAACCATTTATGGTATTAATTTTCCTCAATCTTTATTAATTTATGAGTTATTAAACATGAAAATGGGTCCGGGATTTTATAAGCACCCTGTCTATTGGAATTTTTTGATTTTTATTTGATTTTTTTTTAAATCATACTCGAAGTAAATGTTAACAATATATATATATGTATAATGTAGTGCAAATTCTTTATTACATAATTAATTTGTAAATTTGAGATGTAACATAATCAAACAAACCATAAAAAATAAGGTCAGTCTTTCTGTTCCTGCGGATCATCAAGCTGTATCATAAACTTGTTGTTACTTAATACTAAATTCATGAAATATTTTTAAATGATTGCATTTCTGAATGAGCTTTGGAACAAACGTCTTTAGTCACAAATTTTAATACTTAAAAGGGAATTTTCGTATTGGAAGATTCATTATTTAATTTTAATGTATCAAAATTTTTCTATATTTTATAAATATAATAAATTTCATAATGACATTTGGAAACATATTTTTTGTTTATAAGAAATATTACAGATGGAAATTCGTAAATTACGTTCTTTTAACAAGTACACTATAGAGCCCTAAAGGACGCGATTGTCGATTTCGTAAAAGAAAGTGTGTAAGAAATAACCATTCTATAAATGATTTCGTACATGTATTCCACCAGTTCTATACTTCCACATATAAGAGATCATTTATTGCGTGCCAGAAGAACAATTTACATTGCTTTTTAGAAGAGGAAAATTCTCTTGGATAAAATCTTGAAGCTGTGGCTCTTTTTTTCGGAGTAATAATAAAAGAATAGTATAGTCGTTATATTGGTTCAGGAACATAGGCAAACATTTAAAAAAGGATTTTTCTATTAGTGTAACTATCTTCGATATGATTTTTTAGCTAAATAAAAAGTACGGATTAAAATTTTATGTAGTCAAAACTTATTTAGGCAATGCAGTAATAATAAAAATGACAATGATTGGCAAATTTGAAAATGAAATTCAACACCAAATTATGTAAAAGAGTAAAATTATATATATATATAAATACTATATATTATATATATAACATATACATGGTACATATATATCGATAGAGGGCGCTTTAGATTTTGGAGTAACGAACAACTAATTTTTGCCGTTATTTTTTGCATCTCATTAAATGGTTTCGTAACATTAGTCTTAAACTTAAATTTTGAGCTCAAAATCTGAATATTTCGGAATGATTAAGTAGCACAAACTGAACCGTGTTAAGAGGGCTCAAATTTCAAATGATAAAAAACGGAAAAATTGGTCGAATGATTTGCGGTTTTCACTAAAACTATTCTTTATGCCGGTATTTCATTGAAAATAAATTTTAAAGATAAATTTTAAAAAATGCCGGGGGGGGGGAAGAACAGGGGCAATCAAAATTATTCCGTTACATTACGGTCAATAGGGGAAAAAGTTTCAAATGCATTTTAATCGTTTGAAATTTAAAAATATAATTATTACGTAAATTTGTCGAGTCATTTCAAATGTTATGAAAGTCGGATGCATAGATCATTTACAGAGACAATCAAAAGTATTCCACTACAATACGGTCAATGGGGAAAAAATTTTCAAATGCATTTTAATGATGTTACACTCATTCCAACATAATAGAATTTGCATGAATCTATGAAATATATATTAAAATATGCATTCTGTACAATCTGTGATGCAAAGAATTTTTATTATTAAATTACAGGGCTACACAAAAGTATTCCACTACATAATGCTACACGGAGAAATATTGTTTGGGATGTGTTTTAATTATGTTCAACTATTTCACATTTTATGAATAAGATATACGTTGCTGAGGTGTAATAAAAAATACTTCTTGCATATTTATAGAAACGTAAAGATTTCGACTACTATACTGTATCCGGAGTACGCTGTACTATATCAGCAAGATCTGATTATTGTACGAACGCACCTCTTTTGCTACATTCACGTGTAATTTCCAACTTGTTTTTAAATTGATTTCGATAATTTTCTATTAATGTCGCTCTGTCTTATGTACTTCTCATCATCTATATCGTAAAATTTCGAGGTTTAAATATCTCACTTATTTGATAAATTAATTTTATCATTCCCTTTCAACGATTTTTATTTATTTATTTAATTAAAAAAAGATTTTTAAAGGATTTATATCTGAATATGACTTCATTAGTCTGTAGCGGCGATTCCAAGATCGTTATAAGCAAAGTATGGGATGCTGAAATTTTACAAATTGTACTTATGTACTGTGATATGAAAATTATATTTTATTTTTACTTTTAATAAAAAGCTCTTAATGCAATGCAGAAAAACAACAGGTTAAAGTTTAAATTTGGTTTCTTTTAGAAGAATACAGTGAAGAGTTATTTCTCTCGATTTTTCATATTTGAAGAAAGCTTTCTAGGAAACAACAATTTTATAATAAACTTGACACATACATTCAGGGTGTTCTTTTACTACACATACTAGAACAAGGTGATCATAATTAAACTGACAGCAATCAGAGTTTCTGCAGCACGATATAATTGAGAGAATGACGTCAAATTTAGTTACAAGGTTGAACAAAACGAGGGACAAAAATTCAACGAAGAAAAAAATAGTTCCAAAAGTCACCCCTAGGCGAATATGTGGCACTTTTTAATAGGAAATAGAGTTTAAGAAGTGTAGAATCAATATTGAAGAATTATTTTCTGTCTAATTTAATGAAAAAGACTAATATTATTGCGATTAATAAAGATAAAATAAACCTAACGGTAAATATTCTCGTTACATCGCGAAAGCGAACGTTACATCGCGTACATTGCTTTTATTCGCTTGAAAAAATAAATTACGCTTGCTTCTTTTAAATACAAAAAATAACTTGCAAATGTAAATATACGGCCAAAAAGACATGTGTCTGAATACATTTTAACATTTTCTTTTTTATCGAAGGAATGGAAGAAATCTGATTGCCACCATTTTTAACAAATTTAAATGAACCTAAAATATAAATATGGGAAATTTCGTTAAAGTAACCAGTGCAGACACATCTGCAAAAGAACACATCTCATAAAAAATAATTATCAAAATCAGTTCTGTGGA
Source organism: Maratus speculifer (assembly GCA_964019185.1). Lineage (NCBI taxonomy): Eukaryota > Metazoa > Arthropoda > Arachnida > Araneae > Salticidae > Maratus > Maratus speculifer. The sequence continues at coordinate 142,980,369 of OZ025295.1, forward strand.
AAATTCAAGTTCAGATCCATCTAAAATAAATAAATAAATAAAATTCCAGTATTTAAAATCTGTAGAAAGTATGGTCGGTTCTTCCCGGAATGATTACCAACACTTTTTTACACTTGGGTTTGATATAAATAAATGAAAGATCAGATCATTCATCGTGTGTTTGAAATATAAATTTTATTCTACATTTTTGGAAAGGCAAATCCTTGTTCATAGCCAGATTTCAGCGTCTTAAACTGATGCAAATTTTTTCGATGTACTTTAACATGAAAAACTAAAATTTACCTTTCATTTTAATAAGACTGATTTATTGTAATAAAGATACTTTACAAAGTGAAATTTTGAAGTTAGCATTTATTGCTAGTACACAGTGGATACAGAACAATTTACGATATTCTATTTTGGATAAAAATTTTCCAAGAAATAAACATTCTAAAAATACTTTGGTACACACATTCTGGCTATTTCTTTATTCCACATATGAGAATCATTTATCGCGTGCTGGAAATATAAATTTTACGCCACATTTTAGAAAGGTTAAATTCTCTTGGATAAAATTTCAAAACTATGGCTGTTTCCAGAGTAATAATAATAAAAAAAATGGTTTTTCGTTATCGTGAAAAGGGAGTGCCTAGCTGAAAGAGGAAAATGGGATTTCTGAACTAGTGCTACTATGGCCTTTTCTAACCTATAAAGAGATGAAAGAAATTTTTAAGTAAGAAATAAAAAAAGATTTAGATTATTTAATGGAAATTGCGTCCTGATCTTTTGAAAATTTTTCAAAAGCAAGAGATGTAAAAAAAATAATTATTTCAAAAGGTTTTACTGTTATTCTTACATTTACGGTTATAATACATGAACATTTTATATGGAACTACAAAAAACATGGAACTACTACTTAAAAATCCTAAATTTTTTAAATACAGTATTTTTAGGTAAAATCATCTATATAATTTAAATTACTGATTTCAAGGAAAAAATAAAAATATTTTTTTAGAGTAATTTAAAAATATTGCAGAAAACTTTTTATTAATGCTTATTAAAAACATATTTAGCATTATCATACTCTAATAACTGCGTAAACTACGGCATTTAATATATTCACAAAGAAAAAATGTCAACTTACACAAATTATTTGATTTGCCGTTAAACATCATTTATTGTTATGTATTAAATATGCAAGTTGAAATTTTCAATTTATTTTATTTTAGAAGCACACCGTGAAGTTTATAAATATGCTGTTTGATTATAGATGAAATCATTTTAGAAAAATAAACCATATAATTTCATAGGTACAAGGCCTAACACGCTCTGCAAGAAAAAAGTCTATCCCCCATAATTTTTAATCATGAAACTTTTCCAAAACTATTTGGATGTGGTAATCTCAAAAGCCTTCTATTTCATGCAACATTCTAGTCATTCTTCAAAATTCTAGTTCTTAAAATATTACTATTGTATATATAGGGGAAAATGCAGCACAAAAGCTCATTCTGCAGGGTGATTTTCATCAATGCATAATCAGCAATAATAATTATCAAGCTGCACCTGAATCTGAAATCCCATCATTATTTCTTCCCTAATAGCATGCATGGTCACATTGACGTCACTGTGAGTCACTTTGGTCACATCACATCTGTGACCAAAATGCTACCACTCGGTGACGTCACATTGTGACTGAGATGTGACTTTCTAAAAAATCTTTAGAAATTTACCAATATCCTTCAAAACGTGTTATTTACTTTAAAAAACATGTTTCTGGCAATTTATGTATCGTCACTTTTGTCACAGTTTCGTCACAATGTTAATGTCAAATTAGTCACAACCCTAATAGCATGCATGGTCACAGTGACGTCACTGTGAGTCACTTTGGTCACATCACATTTGTGACCAAAATGCCACCACTCAGTGACGTCACATTGTGACTGAGATGTGACATTCTTAAAAATCTTTAGAAATTTATAAATATCCTTCAAAACATGTTATTTACTTTAAAAAACATGTTTCTGGCAATTTAAATATCGTCGTTTTTTTCACAGTTTCATCACAATGTTAATGTCAAATTAGTCACAAATGACACATTTTTCACAAATTTGTCACATTGTGACCACTTTGTGAAACGTCACAAAAAAGCTCTAAAACGGCCATAACGACTTCACATTTTAATCACAGTGACTTCACATCGACGTCACGTGACGTCACATCGACAATCGATGCCCTCATAACATGCATGTTCACAGTGACGTCACAGTGACGTCACTGTGAGTCACTTTGGTCACATCACATCTGTGACGAAAATGCCACCACTCAGTGACGTCACAATGTGACTAAGATGTGACTTTCTAAAAAAAAATTCACAGTTCGTCACAATGTTAATGTCAAAGTAGTCACAAATGACACACTTTTCACAAATTGGTCACATTGTGACGTCACAAAGTGGTCACAATGTGACGCCACATAAAAGCTCTAAAACGGCCATAACGACTTCACATTTTAGTCACTGTGACTTCACATCGACGTTACGTGACGTCACATCGACAATCGATGGTCACAAAGTCACAATGTGACTTCACAAAGACATTGCAATGACGTTATCATGCTTTACGTGTTGAGATTCAGCTATTGCAGGATTGGGTAAAATCCAACATAGGGGCACCACTTGTTGTGCGATTGGCACCAAAACTTAAAAAGATTCAATTCATATCAAGGATAGTTGAATTTTACGTTTCATGAAAATCTGTGCATTAATTCTCAAGATAGTGTGGAAAGCGCGAAAAATGCTGCATAGAAATTTCATCTGTTGCGCGACTTTCATCAAAATGTAAACACTAATAGTCCATGTCATTTACTAACAGAATCTTAAATTTGCTGAGATTTCGTTCATCAACTCATGGGATCGAGCAAAAAATGCAGCAAAGCAGCGCCACCTACTAAGCGATTTACACCAAAATCTATTCAAAATAAATTTATATAAGGGACTCATGTATTATCGGGGACTTATCATTTCATGTATGCTCTTAAAATAGAGCATACATTTTTTGTCCCAAATTTACAGACAGAAATTCTGTTAAAACATATTTTTGAAGATTATAACCTCTAAAATGTTTAAATCCGCCAAAAACCGGAATTCAAAAATTTTCACGAATCCATTTTTTTATTTATTTATTGTATTAGAAAGTAAAAATTTAATTCACCATTTGACGGGAAATCATGCGTGATCTAATTTATGATAATAATCATAAGCTCAGTTAACTTTTTTCACAATAGCTAAAACCTTGTGTGGAAGATTACAATAATTGAAATCAACGTTTAACACACAATACACAACTGTATGTAACTTGTGTATTGTGTGTTAAACGTTGATTTCAATTATTGTAACTTTTTTCATTCTTAAATTATACCAGACAGTAAGATTTTTCCTTAGAACTTTCAAATACATCAGCATATTCTTGTCCATAAATTTTACTTTCTGCAACGAACGGCTGGTTATTGAGTCAAATATTTTATGAATTATGAAAGATTTAAGATTAAAATTCATCATGTTAATTTTTTTTAATCGTTGCAAAAAAAAAAAAAAAAAAAAAAAAAAAAGCCAATGTGTTTTTTTTTTTTTTTTTTTTTTTTTTTTTTTTTTTTTTTTTTTTTTTTAATTTAACTACAAACCTATCGGTGAAATGAGCTGCATTATTGGATTATCATATTTATGACAAATGAGGACCCCAGAAGCCAAGGGGTACAAGTGAGAAAATTTCGATTTGGAGGAAATTGAGTCTAAAGATAATTGATGTTAAATTCGAACATCAATAACAATTGAGTGAATTGAAATAGGAAATTTTTTCTGCTTGTTGCATTCTGGTCTTTGAACTGTTATTTCAATAACTGTTTAAAAAAAAAGTACAATTTTCTTTAAATGTATAATTAATCAATATTTTTTGTTTTTCGAAAAAAGTGGTTTGCCTCTATAACTCAGCAAATAATAAGAAAATAACTTATATTTCTTTACCTGAAATGAAAAAAGCATATTTTTAGGTCGTCTGTGTACTTAGTTTATTTTTTTCAATTTTGTCACTTATACCCCTTGTCTTCTGGGATCCTCAAATGAAACCCATTCAAACTAGTCGTAAGTGCTAATTCCAAAAAAATTTCTTCTATCTCATACATGTTAATATTTCAAAATTCGTTATTACAGGATGAAAAATAGGGGACAGTACATTAGACTCTCATTAATTCGAAATCGGATAAATTGAATCTTCGTTTAATTCGAACTAAGGAGAATTCCCATTTTTATTTTTTCCTTACTTTCTCAAGGATTTCAGGTAATTTAAATAACTTTCTTTATTTGATTTTTGTCAGAATTGTTCTGAAACTAGTATATATATTTGTCATGTATTCAATACCCGATTTCTTAATGTCCCGTCTGTCCACCAATAACACCTCCATTTCTTCTTCCATTGTGCTTGTTCCAATTCCCTTAAATAGTTTATGTATTGATATCTTTTAATTTAATATTAAGTCATATTCTACTGATAACGGCCAAAATAATTTTAAAAAACACTATAATATTAATTCCTTTGTAATAGTACCTTTTTTAAACATGCTTTCCTCTCTGATTTCTAAAATTCGAACTCTGGATAATTCGAACATTTCTTGTAGTCCCGACGAATTCGAATTAACAAAAGCCGATTGTATAGGTCCATCACGAGGCTTGTAAAAATACATAATTCGCTAAATTTCATGCATTTAACAAAGAAATAAAAGTAATCCATTGTTTGAAACAAGTTATTGAATTTTGGAACTTATCCTCTTAGATGTCTGCAACTAAAATTTTTAACCAAAAGAGTATAAAATTAACACCTGTTCTTTTATGTACACCCAAGTCTAAGGATTTTTTTACGTGATACTGTAAAACAATTTTAGTTTTGATCAAATTACGTGCATCAGTTTTTTGACGTATAGCTTTCACGAAGGTCAAGAAAATGCACCGTAGCAGCGTCATATACACGAAAAATTAATCAGCACAACTTATGACATGGTTTAAATTAATCTTAAGTTTTCTGAAATTCCGTGCATTAGTTCGTGATAAAAAGTAAACAGTTTCTTTTTGAAAAGTTTATTAATTGTTTTAATATAAATATTTATCCGTTTCAGCTTCTTATAATAATATTTATACTAGTGATATGAAATTAAATTTAATTATTTTATACTTGTTAGGAAATGAATTTATTCGAAGCATTCCTAGGAATGCATTTACTTACAATTTAGTCAGTAATAAAAAATAAATTGAGCGCAATGTCAAATAAACATGCATTAACACAGCTCCTATTTACAAGTATTATTTATGCATTTTCAAAATAAACTAAAATCTAAATATAGTGATATTTAACATGATTTATTTTTTTATACGCGTCGCTCATGAAAAAATCGTATTATCGAATATTGCTTGTTCGAAAACATAAAACAAAGTTCATTTAATTGTAGGATTATGAAAGCAGCGATATTTGCAAGACATGCGTTGATACTGATTTGGGATAGGTTACAGATATGGTTGAAAAAATATATCTGTATATATCTGTAATCTTTTTTAAACCGCTAAATGGATGAAATAATATTTTACATAAGTGAAATCTTTTATTCCATCACATTTAAAAAAAAGTCAAGTAAAAAAGAAAAAAGATACAGGAATAAAATATGTAATTAAAATACGTATTGAATGATATTAATTCGTAATATAAAAATTTTCATATAAGAGGTGATCGTCCCTTATCCTATCTTCTCTTTTTACTTGGTGTCAGTAATTTGACTGCCTCAACTCTTCGGAATTCACTATATTAAACATTCTGTTAACCAGTCTTAAGTATATATATATATATAGAGAGAGATAGAGATAAATAGATAGATATATAGAAGATAGATAGATTGATAGATAGATACAGATTTAGATATAAATGCTAGTAATTATTAACTATTCCATTGACTGATGACACTATAGAAACTTGCCAAAAGCAGTATTTATTTATATATTTATTTACTTATTTTTTTTTGGGGGGGGGGGGGGAATGAATTCGATTTATATAATTTTGCCCAAATATTCTGCATATTATATTCTTTCGCGTAGGATGGATAATTTGCTATGTGTTTAAGAATTAAATTATGCACTGCTTTTGGATAGCATTCCAAAGAGTTTTTCTAGTAAAAAGAATAATTTTATATTTTTCTTTATACCAAAAGTATCCGTAACTAAAGGAAAAAAAATAAATTAAAACTAAATATCGAAACTGGTGACACTGTCCATTGTTGGGTTATTTAACACAAACACAAGAAAAGGAGAAGGGATGAAAAAATTGTTTATCTCAATTGAAGCATTTGTCAATTTTATTCAAATATGAATATTTATTAAAAAGTGTGAAATTGAATTTTGGGAAAATTTTAAAATGATACGTAAAACAATATTCCGTAGTATGAAAGATTAAATGCCGAGATCTATTTTCATATATAATAATTTTCATTTAAAAAGGGAAAACTCCGTTTAAACAGATATAAATTTTCCCTGTGGTTGAAAAAACTCTCTCCAGGATTCGAACCAAGGATGTATTGGACGGCGTCTCCAATACTCTTCCAATTTAGCCATCCCGGACACAAATACTGGAGGAATATTACACCCAAATAACCTTAACAATCACATAATATGGTCTGATACTATGTATCAGCTCAACAGGTTTGGTTTATTTGGTGTCGGCCGATTATCTACTCTAGAAATAGGGATAGCCCAGGGGGGCAGTGCCCTTCGCGGGGGTCTTTCTAAGGGAACATAACCCGTATTTACGCAAGATCAGCACTACAGAATAAGTAGAAGGTCAATATTGCAGAAAACGCTGCATGCGAAATTATATTAGATTAATTTATAACAAGATTTTACAATCGGTAAATCAATTATAACAAATGTAAATTTTCCATGTCGATGAAAAGAATATGGGACAGGATTCCAACCAGGGATGTATTGGCTAAAGCGGCCGATACTCTTCAAAATGAGCCATCTCGGACACAAACACTGGAAGACTTTTCACCCAAATAACCTTAATGATTAAATAATCAGGTCTGCTACTATGGAATACGGTTTGAACCTTTTGTGTTTCACGATTTTAAATAACAAGCAAACAAAAACGGAATGATAAAAATGGAAACTCAAAATTATTTACATACTCAATAGTGATTTTTTTTTACTTACATACGGAAAAGAAAAGTAATGAATAAAGCTTTAATGCAATTGAAAACATTTAGAAAATTAGTAAAAATTCAATTGATATTGCATAGATTATTTAAAAGATAAATGTGTGGAAAACTGAAGTTAAAACTATTTAAAAAACCATAGTTTTCATAACAACATTTCATGTTATGAAAATTCAAATACACAAAATTATTTTTTATTTCATAATTTTTAAAAGTTTGTTTAAATATTTCGTTAAATCATAATTTTTAACATACTAACTATCTGGAATTTAACATCATAATTAAAAAAAATAATAATATACATGTATAATATCTAATGTGTAATATTTTTAATAGGCTAAATAAGAAATAATATAATATTTTGAAATTTTAAAAACAACTAATTTTTAAAAGTGATGCTTGCAAATTAATTATATTAAATATTCTATAGTCCAAATATTTTAATTTTTAATGAAATCTCACATTAAAAATTATTATGAATTTATTTATTCTTTAAAAAAATTGTCTATTTGAGCTTAAAAATGTATACAATCAAATGTTCATACTGTCATCTTTTAGAAACATATCAAAAGAGACCTGAACACTTCTTCTTTGAATAGCTTTTTTCTGCAATAACCATTTCATGTACGCTTTTACATTCAGCAAATGCATTCAGATTTACAGCAAATGCGAGGCGAGAGCAAGCATGACAGTGATCCGTGCTGTTTGTTTTAACAACCATCCTACACGCGATGTAGAAGTTGTTTGCACATATTTTAGAATATTTTATTTTGTTATAAAATAAATATAACAATTACATATATAAGTACATATATATATATATGTGTGTGTGTGTAATAAAAAAAATTCGCTCTTTTCCCAATTCGATTTTGTTCCAAATTCTTATAAAAATCTACTTATACTTATCTGTCAGAAATATTCTAATTTTTAATTATTATCTAGATTCCACCTTTCCATTAATCGGCGTAATCTTCTAATTATTTTTCTAAAAAGAACTCAATTGAATTATTAAAATGTCGATCTTTTACTTAGAACTATTAGTCTATTTTATTATTTCATTTACCTTTTTTAGAATAAAAAATAAATTTTCGAAAGTTTTATTTTTAATATTTTATTAAATATTGTCTGCAATCCCATAATTCATTTCGACCTTTTAGACGGCGTACATATTTTCAATTTGGCAAGCTTTCGCGACTTGAAAATAGTTCGAATATTGTGCCCTACTTCTAAGCCAATAACGTAATTGGTTCCGCCCTTTTCTCAACCCCCTAATGCCGCTCATTGGCGTTCAGGCTGTAATATTCCGCATAATTTTCCTGCTTAAAACGCGCTGACATAGGCATAGAATTCTGAATTCATCTAATTTTTAAACTGCTAAAATATACCCGCCGACAGAAGTCTTAAAATAGAATGTTTTTGTACTTTGTTTTTCGGGATGCGAAGGTTGATCATTCCATCGTTCTTGGGGGCAGATTTGTTGGGATATGGCTGAGATGTAGCGTAGCTGGCTGAGCTTATCAACATTGTATTAATGGATTTATCTCTTGATTTATTTGGGGAAACCACTAATTATTTCATCTCTGTTCGCCAGATTTCTCTGGTGGCGAAATACATGATCCGTCCGTTCTGATGTGATTAATTCATCCGTTCTGATGTGATTAATAATTTTCATATCATCAGTCGACATCACGCGTATCATCATTATCGTTTCGTCATATCATTGTTGATCCCTCTGAAAGTGCTATTACACGTAGAAATTGCAAGCGACAAGAATCCCCTGCGTTTTTTCGTGTTCTTAGCATTTTATTGGCTGTTCGAGAAAAATCTTTACCATCATTTGGATTTCCAAGCATTTGATTCGCTCTTAATGGCGACTCGCTTCGTTTCAGGCGTCAAAGACGCTCCGACAAAAGAGAATCGCGCGCTACCAAGCGACTCCCCTGGTCCCATAGGATAACATGGAGACGCCTGCAATTTGACGCCTGCAGCACAACACGTGTAATAGCACTTTGAGACTTCTCTGAGACTCTTTGTCGGGAAAGCAAATTTATCTAAAACGTTTTGTAACAAAATAAAATAATCTATTTAATCGTTACTTTATAACTGTTATATTTATGTTATATATATTTTTGCGATATTAATAATAGGGCAATTCCATTTTGAAGTGAGTCGAAGTTGTTAGTTGTATAAATTAATAAATGCGAGGTTTTTGATTCACGAAGTGCCAATTTATCAGTGGAGTTTTTTAAGAAAATTGGAAAAAAAGTGTGTGGTCTTCAAATGATTTTTTAATGAATAATAAAGAAGAGATAATATCATTACTCCGTGATGCTTCGTTCGACAACAAGGGACGATTATTATTGGAACATAACTTCTCAGCGTATATAACTGGACTTAATTTAGAATTGTGTAATGCTATTCAATATATTTATAAGAGCTTAACTGTTTCTGATTACTAGAAATGAGCTGTGAGTATCATTTAAAAGCTTTAAATAATAATAATAAACCACATAAAAAATTCGATAAATTCAGAACTAGTGCATTCGTTACTTCTGATTATATATCCGTTAAAACAAGTGTTTATATAAATGGGACAATTTACTCCAATATTTTTACTTTCTCTTATCTTCAATAGAAGAAAGTATTGTAAAAGACATTTTTTTTCGATTTCCAGTATTCAACGGATTTACATGTTTTAGGGGTCAGAGATTCCAAAAAACATGTTTTTTAAAAATGTCTGACTGTCTGTCTGTGTATCCGTATGCTGCCATTCAACCATCCAAAAATGTATAAAGATATGCATACAATTGAACCAAATTTTTTGTGAATGTTTTTGGCTGTGTCAAGCAGGTCCACCTTCATTTCTGAAATATTCCGCCGAAAGGGGGAGCTGCAATAGCGATTTTTGTGGCACTTTCAATGTTGTACCGACTAAAAGTGTATGAAGTTATGCATAGAATTGAACCAAATTTTTGTGTAAGTGTATGCCTATGGCGAGTTGGCCCTCCCTGAATTTGAAAAAAATCCACTTAAAGGGGTCGCTGTATTAGCGTTTTTTGTGCCATTTTCAGTATCGTTCCACCTAAAAGTGTCTGAAATTATGGATGGAATTTAACCAAATTTTTTGTGAGAACGTATGGCTATTGCTAGTTGGTTCTGCCTGAATTTTAAATAAATCCGCTGTAAGGGGGCATTTAAATCAATATGTCTGTGCCATTTTCCTTATTTTACCCTAAAAAAAGTGTGTTATGCATAGAACTGAACTAATATTTTTTTTATAATTTTATAAGTATGGCAAGTAGGTCCTCCCTGAATTTGAAAAAAATATGGTTATCATTCTATTGTCCATCGGCTCGTGCAGAGACGGAAACTAGTTTTTACTCCGATTAATTGACTGAAGTAGGAATTTAAGATGAAAATCAAAGTTGGTATAATATTGAATTAAAATTATTAAAGCACTGACATGTGTAACTATTTTTTTAAATATTAAAATGTACGTATGAGATAGAAGAAAGTTTTGGGATTGGCACATACAATTAGTTTATTCATAAGAATCCTATGAAGTCATGTGACAGTATCATATTTTTGTTGGATGAAATAAATTACAGCTAATTTAGTTGCATGTATGTTTTCAGAATATTAAAAAATTTCATAAAGGCATAAAAATAACATTCATTTGTGAGATACGGCCGTTACAGAACAACAACAAAAAGTAAATAAATAAAGTAACTAATTAATTAATTAATTATTGTTTTTGGAAATCTTCAAAATTTAATTACATTATTTATAAGCTGAGTCCTTGTTCTTGGTAAAATTCATGCAATAAAACATGAATCTAACACATTTAGTTTGTTGGCTTTAAAAGGTAAAATGTCAAAAATAAATTTCAGATGCTTTAATAAATTCGCAACTTTTGTCAAATTCTTTCATTTTTGTTTTGTTTTTTCAAGTTTCACTTGCATTTTAACAGTTGTATTATTTAGCTCAAGAAATCAAAGTAATTTGTAAAACCACGATCTGACTTCATTCCATGAATTTCAATAAAAATATATGAAGGTACTCTATATTGTTTTGACGTCATTATGTGATCGATGTTCGGCCAATCGTAAAAAAAATATCGGAGATTCTTCACAGCTCCGCTTTTTGACAGTGAATTTATGCAAATTTAATACATGACTTTCTTTGCTTTTAAGACGCTGGCCAAAGATCGAAAGTTGTGTTTTCTCAGAGCTGCTTTTTCTTTTATGCATTCATTTTAGCACTGCTGTTATGTTTACCGTGCGTTATAGAGATGCTATTAGTGGAATTAATAGTTAGTTTTCAATCATGTTTAATTCTTTTAGCATCAATCTTAATTTAAATGTTTTTGTGTTGTGTGGAGATAGTGATGTTCTAGTATTGTTAATAAAAATATTTCTCCAAGAACTTTTGCTTATTTTTAAGACTTCCACATAAAAACTTTGCTAGTTTACAGTTAAGTACAGACATATGAGAGAAGGGAGTCATCATAGTTTGTTTTTAGGGTGTTTCATGTACCGACTGATACGTCCGTTACCGTGGAATTTTCCATCGGCTATAGTGTTGATAATAGCCGTATTGATGAGATATTTTAAAACATTTTGAACAAAACAAAAGATATATATAATGTATTTATAAATGTTATAAATAACCATGAAATGGAATATTTTATTTTGCTATAAAGTTTCTTAGATAAATTTGTTTCCATGATCTTTTTTATAAGCAATGCATGGAAAGCATAGATAATCAATCGACTGTTAGCTGAAATGTGTTATTCTTATTCAACTATTAAAAATATGATGAAAATTTTATTTGTCGAAGAAAAGTTTTCTAAATACAGATTTTTTTAGCATTGAATTGGCGAGAGTTGTCATGTTAAAAGAATCATCCTCTAAATCAATTTGCTGTTTCAAAATCAGAAAACACACAATGCCAATAATAAACAAAGTACCGGGTGATCCAAAAATCAAGACAAAATTTAAATATGAATAATTCGAAAACGAATCAAGATAAAAGGATGCGGCTTGCACCGAACGATTGGAGAAGAAACCGGGTTTTGTCTAACAAGGCAAAAAAAGTTTTATTGGTGACCAAAAAATACCGCTTTAGTGTTTTATTGCACCAAAAACGATTTACAAATGAAAAAATTTTGACAACTTAAAAGTCAGCTTAATTACAATTAATTAGTAATACAGTAAAAGTTCAATGTGCTGTCCATCATGCATAAGTGCAGCTGTGAGTCTAGGCACCACACCATTCACAACATTTAGTAGCATTTCTTGCATTATGACAGACACATTTTGGCGGATGGCACCTTTCAGTGCTGCTAGTGATGCCGTTGGTTTCCAGTTGGAACTATATGTTTTCGTTGCCACACAAAACTCGGTTTCTTTTCCATCTGTTTGGTGCAAACCGTGTCTTTGTATCTTGATTCGTTTTTGAATTATTTATTTTTAATGCTTGTCCTGACTTTTGGATCTCCCGGTATTTAACATCGTTTACGTATTACAAATTTCGAAGATCCCATATTCATCAACAAAACATATAATACTAAGCAAAAAATCCTGCTATATAACTCTTTTTGAAAAGTACTTATACGGAAAAAGATTAATCTTGCTTTTATTGAAATGAACTTAAAGAAAAAAAAATAGAGTTTTAATTTTCAAAGTGGAGAAATCCTTAAACTTGGTTAACTTTTTTTTTTCTCCAGAAATTTATTATACTTTCCTCATAAAAATCCATCTTCTAAACCTGACTTGAATATCATATATTTCAATTTTCAAATCTAATGATCATCGTATAAAGGTGGATCAGATAATTTGCAATGTACACTGTAAAACATTTGTGGAAACGTTATTCCATACAATTGGTGTAAAAATGGTGGCAAATGCTGCCTCCAATTTCATGGAGTAATTGTTTTCACATATGCAATGGTGTAATTTAAACGTACATTACTTGTGTAACATGACAATGTTACACCGATTTTAACGGTTAAAATACTCCATAAAATTGGAGGCAGCAATGCTGCCACCAATTTTACAGAGTAACGTTTCCGCAAATGTTTCCAGTGTAGCATTATATTTTTCTTGTACAAATTCATGAATTAATTTTAAAAATCGACAATTTGTTGCAGTTTACAAATCATTTAGTATACTTTTAAAATGTTGATAACCAAACTTGTATTGCATGTTACTAAATGTTGATTCTTAAAAATCATTTTCTAAAGATACTATAAACGCCATATGCTATTGCTTCTTAATAATCAACAATCAACAAGCAAATTATCATTAAAATATTATGAAACAATTTTTATAATTATGTGATTGCTTACCCATTCCCTTATCAATAGATAAAAGAGACAGCAATAAACACTTACCTAAAAGATAAAAAAAAAGTATTAGTCAATAATATATTGAAATACTATTTATACATATAAAGGGTTACTTATCATCAATCAAGAAAATTAAGGTCATGAAAATGAATTTCTGGGATAAAAATTTCATTTTAAAATACAAACATATTTTCTCTAATATTGTTATACATTCGACTTTCGTTTATTTGAAGCCTCATAACTCGAACATTATCTTAATTCGAATTAAGCTTAATTTCGAATTTTCCCGAAATTTTCAATGGCGAAATAACGTTGTTTTTATATATTCACTATCAGCTTTTCCATTTTCTAACTTTTCACAGAATTCAGATTTTACAGATAACTTTATTTCTTTCGATTTTGTAAGAATTGCTCTGAACTAGTATACATATAATTCCATGCATTTAAATTCTCTTTTTTAGTACTGTGTTTTTACACCTATGATACCTCCACCACTTCTTACTTAAACTTGTTCCTAATCTTTAATCTATTTATGCATTTTAATTTAATATTAAGTCATATTTCAATTATGGCAGTCGAAATAAATTTATAAAATACTGCAATATTAATTTCCTTATAATAGTACTCATTTAAATATATTTTCTTCTCATACTTTCCATAATTCGAACAAATCTTGTGGTCCCGATGAGTTCGAATTAACGAAAGCCGACTGTGCATAGAATCAATGTATGTCTGATCAATCTGATCAATATATTTATCAATCAGCGATAATATTTTTAATACAAAATCTTTGTATTATCGCGTAATAAACGCATCTAGACATAAAACAAAGTCTGAATTTTGAACTCGCTTTACTGTGTTGGATATGTTATTTTGTAGCCAAAAAAGAGCGGCAGAAATCTAGCATAGTTGAAAACATTTATGCAATTTAATACTGAAAGAAAATTCGATAGTTAGATATTTTTTAAATGGAAAATATGCCAGAAATTTTATTTTGCGAATCATATGAAAAGGGTTACATAATATAGCTATATTTCGAAACATGATAATTTAAATAATTGAAGGTAATACTATAAAGATATGAGAATCAAAATTCCTTGTTTTTCAGTGTCTATGTATAATAAAAAACGATTCAATTTAAATTATATGTATATTCAAGGTATAATTTTGTATCTAAAAATATTTCATAAACTTGATTTTATGCAAAAAATAAACTCACATTCAAATATTTAATTTATTTCATTAAATACTTTTCCTTTTAAAATGTATTTACAATGCTTTCAAAATTTTACACGTACAAATTTTAAAATACATCTTTAGCATTGCACTGTAAGCTGTATTCTTTTCAGATGAAATATTATTTGGGAAGCAGCCGTCCTATAAATCCGTAGCTTTAATATATTAGACACTTATTTTCTTCAATATAAGAAATATTTTCCTCAATATATTCTTCAATATCTCATGTTAAAAATATACATTTTACGCTGCTTCATAGAAAACAGTAATTGTCATAGATGGAATTCCAAAAATGTTATATTTTTAAGCAATAAATAATAATATGATCTTTACCTTATCTGAACATGGGGTATCGAACTTAAAAGATATACTATTATTTTCAACACAATCTAACTGATTGGTAAACTAATCATACGAATTTAATATTTCAAACTGAGCGAAAAACTGACCAGGCTGGGAATCGAACCCAGATACTTGGCTTACAAGGCCAATGCTTTACCTGTTAAGCTACCTGGGCGATAGCCAGCTGGGATTTTTCGCTCAGATGACCTTGTTGGTCATAACATCTGGTCTGTCAATTAGACAGCTCACCAGAATAGACCGCAGGTAATGGAACTCCATATGACGATGGGTACGCAGATATACTATTATTTTCAACACAATCTAACTTATTGGTAAAGTAATCATACGAATTTAATATTAAATTCGTGTCTAAATGACAGACCAGATGTTATGACCAACAAGGTTATCAATTCGGTAAAGTAATCATACGACTTTAATATTAAATTCGTATGATTACTTTTCCAATGAGTTAGATTGGGTTGAAAATAATACTGCGTACCCATCGTCATATGGAGTTCCATTATCTGCGGTCTATTCTGGTGAGCTGTCTAAATGTCAGACTAGATGTTATGACCAACAAGGTTGTCTCAGCGAAAAATCCCAGCTGGCTATCGCCCAGGTAGTTTAACAGGTAAAGCATTGTCTTTGTAAGCCAAGTATTTGGGTTCATTTCCCAGCCTGGTCAATTTTTCGCTCAGTTGGAAATATTAAATTAGTATAGAACTTAAAAGAAGCAAAAAGCAATTTTTAAACTGCTTTTCTCGTAGTTTTTTTTT
Source organism: Maratus speculifer (assembly GCA_964019185.1). Lineage (NCBI taxonomy): Eukaryota > Metazoa > Arthropoda > Arachnida > Araneae > Salticidae > Maratus > Maratus speculifer. Next base: position 142,996,293 of record OZ025295.1, read on the forward strand.
TTTTTTTTTTTTTTTTTTTTTTTTGAAGCAATTTTTTTCTCATAGAAATTTATTAATTAAATTTAAAAATCGATACTATGTTGCAGTTTACAAATCATTTATTATGATTTTTAAATGTGGATTACCAAACTAGTATTGTATGTTACTAAATGTTGACTCTTAAAAATCATATTCTAAAGATAAAATAAATACTATATGCAATTAATCATACTACTATTTAGAATGTGATAATAAAAAAAAGAAAAAAAAAAAGAAAAAAAAAACAATTGGGGTGACTCCACTTAGCTTTCCAACGACTGTTGTTCTTTTTCAGAATTTAAAAAAAAAGGGATTGAAACTTAGTATTTAATTAGATTCGAATGCTCTAAGACGCCTTTTAAAACTAGAGAGGTTATCACTGCTCTTCTAATACTCAATTGCATCACCGAAATATTTATTACTTACTTCTTTCTACACTAGCTTTGTGATTGTCTCCGTATAGTTGCTTACAGAAACGTTTTAAAAAGGTTGAAATACAAAATAAACACATAAAATGCAACGCCATGTGGCACGGAAATTGGAGAATCATGTATTATTATTTTTAAATTGGATTAAATCCGGATCAAAACGGAGTAAAAATGAGGATACATAAAAATGGGATAATATATTAAATTAATGGAAATATTTCATTTTATAATGGGTATGATTTATAATACGAAATCATCACGCTTTGAATCTTTAAAATTACTTTTTCTAACTACAGAACTGAAACTTAAAACAAACTAATATATATATATATATACTAAGAAAACTCTCTTTTATAAAGGGATGATTTACAAAACAATTATTTCCTGTGTGCTAGATTACTTAAAATCCATCGCATATTTTACGTTTGATAGAAATGGTAAACCAAGATTTAGATAAAAGAGTAGTTGTTTTATAAAAATTATTACATTTTTTCATTTTTTATTTATATTTTATAATTTTAGTGTTTAAAATATTTCTTTGCTGCAGTTTCACAACCAGTTGACAAATTGTCTGTAGTTGTTCTGGTGGTTTTGGGTAAAATTAATTCTGTTGCTTTTGTAACTCGATAAACATCTTTCACCATTAATTTCTTTCGCAAATTTTTACCTCTTGTCGGATATAAGAATAATTCGAAAATTGCATTTCAAGCATAGCAAACTAAATGAGTTCGTAGTGTAACGATGTTTAAAAAATATTTAGAACTCAGTGTAGTGTTACACAGTACTTTGGATATAGTATTGCAGCCAAAATATTTCGTGTGTCCCTGTAAATACTATCTGCTTTCTATTATAAAGAATGTATTAGAAAAGCAGACAAAATTTGCATTTTCTAAACATAAATAAAAAAGTTAAAAATTTATGTTTGAAACAAATTTTTAAATATTTTCAAATATTCCTTAAAAAGCAAACACTTATCACGTATGAATTATATAAACTTTAGGATTTGTCTGCTCATAATTAAAATAGGAAATATAACCTCGTTTCGAAAGAAATATTTCCAAAGAATTAAATACATGTATATTACTTTTAGAAATTCTCATCTTTTTGATACATATGATAAGACGTATCTTTCAATATTTCCCTTTAATTTTCAGTCTCGTTATTTGCACTTTTTTTACTTATCACAATCTTATATTTGAAGTGCCGTCGCAATATCATATCTTTATCAAATAGTTTGAGGAACGAATCAAATATTTGAAGTCCTTCTTCACGGCTTAGAATATTTCCTACTTCATTGTCACTATGAAGCTGATATTATTCCAGGAATTCATTTAGCTCAAGTGTTCTGCGGATTCCAAAGGAACACTGTAATTGAATATATGACGCTATGTAAGAAAATATTCTCAGAAAAGGCTCAAAGAGAAATCTACATTTCATTTCTGAATGCTCTGTAGTTATTCTGAAGTAAAAGAATGTCGGAAATAAGTAAAGTTGGATAGAGAATGTGCCTTTTGAAATATTTTAGTTTATACTTCTGATAAAAATAAAGAATAATAATTAAGCAAGTATTTAACAAATTTTTTATGTTACGATGATAGCAAAACATCTTATAAAACTTTGTATGCTTTTATTTTATAAATAGGATTTTTTTTAATTTTTAAATATATTTAAAAATTTAATATTTGGGGATGAATGGGACACTATGCATGCATGTTTAAAAATACTTATTAAAAATTTAAAAAAAAGAAATGTTTATTGAAATTAGTATGTCAATAAGTTACTAAATACTGAAGTATTCTTTTAATATTTTTAAAATTAACAAATGCATACAACTTAAGTTATTAGTAAAAATGTAAAAATTGTTCCATTCGTCCCCACTCTCCCCTAACCTTTAACTGATGTGATATAAATTGTAACGTAACTAATGTGAAGGGGTCTGTGAGACCGTAAGATCAAAAGATGAATAAAATTCATGATTAACTCATAGGATGGTATTTTTTACTAAACGTTTTTTACAAGACGATTATAATTGAGGACCTCAAAAGCCAAGGGGTACAAGTGACATCATGTGAATTTCGAGTAAATTGAGTTCAAAGTTAAGCATCAATTGTAATTGAATGAATTGAGATAGGAAACTTTTGCTTATTTCTTAATGTTCTTTGGACTCTTATTTCAATAACTGTTTAGAAAAACAGCCGATTAAATTTTGTTTTAAATGTATAACTAAGCAATATTTATCAGCATTCGACACTTGTACTCTTTGGCTTCCAAGCAATAATGAAAACTGCGTGAAAGCCAAAGGGTACAAGTGTCGAATTAATACAATAAATAATAATAATAAAAAAAAACCATGAAGTAAAAAGATAAATTTATAAAAAATGAAGAACAATATTGATATAAAAAAATGAATGGACAAAACTTTGTTTTAATAAAAGTTCTAAAAAGGAAAAATTATGAAATTTAAAAAAATTAACATAAAAAAAATTAAGATCAATGTTGATACACGTGAATGAAACAACAAACTTTATTCTAACATAAGAGTTAAAATTTTATTATAAGTTTTGAAAAAATTAAAATTTTCTAACACTGCCTAACAAAGGTAAAAAAGTGAATGTATTTTCAGCTTGTCTGTCCGTCTGTCTGGCCATCCGGCCGTCTGCCCGCGCTCTAACTCTTGTATACTCGAATTGCGCTGAATTTTTCGGAATTTATTTACGCTTATCCTAGCACGAACCCTATTTCAAATAAAGTTTATAGCATAATTAATTTATTTACAGGGACAGTCAAAAGTTTTTCGTTTCATTACGGACTGTGGGGAAAAATCGTTTCAAATGAATTTTAAAGGTATTACAACCTGTCAAATATATTAAGATTTATATTCATCTAGAAAGTTAATTAAAATATGCATTCTGTAAAATATGTGGTGAAAAGAAACTCTAATATTCATTTACAGGGCCACACAAAAGAATTCTATTACATAATGCGAAAGTGGAAATTGTTTGCAATTTTAATTATATTAAACTTTTTATGTATAATAAAATTTATATACGTCCATGAGATTTAATATAAGTTATATCGCGCATAACATGAAGTTCACAGCATTTACAGTGACACACAAAAGATTTTGAAATAGTATATTCTATCCAAAATACTGTACACTATCGATATGGCTGATGGATGGATGAAATTCCTTCTTAATTATGATATGCGCTTTTAAGTTTCACTAAATTTATACATATTACATGGTATGTATAAATGCTATATTTGATATACAGGGCTACACAAAAGATCTTGTAGGGGTTACTGAATCTGGGTATAATTTACTTAAAGATAGTTTTTAAATAAGTATTTTTATGATGAATATATATGTATGAATGATGAGAATGAATGTATGTATGAATGAATGGTGTATGAGTGTATGTATGAATGATATGTATGAATGAATATGATGAATTATATATGTATTTTTATGATGAATTTCATTCAGTTTACTCAGAAATGTTTATAAAATACAGAGAAAATGATATACAGGGCACACACAGAATTGGATACATGGTCATCTATGGATGATAATTTCTTGAACTATTATTTCAGTAGTCTTAAGAATGTTTTACTTGGAACTAAATTTTAGCTAAATTCTGGTGTAAAATATAGGTTCTAGGTAAACTCCAGGGATGAACAAAAGTATACAACTATGTTTCCATCTACTAGTACAAAATGCTAAAAGAGAAATTTTAAACTGTTACGCATTTTCTTCCTAAATTAGTTTTTTTCTATTATACAGTATATATATAAGCGACAGATCAAACACAGGGCTGTTCAACAGTATTAAAATACATACTTTTCTATGGACAATAACACTTTATTACCTTAAATTGCGAAATTTTTAAAAATATTTCAGGAAATCTTGGAAAGTGTTTCAGAATCTATGTTTGATGTTTGATTTTTCTTACTTGTTAACAGTTTGCATTTATTTAATGTAATATTTAATGCATTAAAAAGCAAACTCTAATCAAAAAAATAAAACTGACGAAAAACATTTTGAAAAAAGACATACAACTCCAGTTCATAAGGTTTAAAACGTCACAGGGTGTAAATAATTTTAAACTGTGATTGGTACAAATTGGCATATGATCGTGTTTTTGTACCAGTCGACGTTTAAAAATGATCAAATTCCTGGGGCGTTTTCAGAGTCATGAACTAGCCTTGCATGTCGTTGGTCGCGCTTCAGCTGTATAGACGTAAATTCACCTGCACTTATACCCCTTGGCCTCTAAGCGTTTCATGGTTTCGGGAAAGAGGTTATGTAACTGACCCCTAAAACTAAGTGCATAATTAAAAAATCACTCATAACTCTTTACCAAAAATAAATACACTTATTTCCAGATACCTTGTGCACTTGACTCATTTTTTTTTCAATTTTGTCACTTATACCCCTTGGCTTCTGGGCTCCTCAATTAATATGTATCTATTTAAAAGCGTCTGGTAATAGTACTAAAATTCCAAATGAGACAAAATTTCGATAGCGTTTGCAGTTAAACTGAAAATTACAAGTTAAACTATAAAAATTGCAAAAAGAAATGGTCTGTGAGACCGGTAACATTAGTTAAAGGTTAAAAGGCGATCAATGATTAAAACTCATGGGGCATTATTTATGCACTAAGCTTTTTGTACAGGATTAAGTTTAATTAAGTTTAATCTGCTTAAATATTTCTAATAATAGTACAAGGACTTCAAACGAAACAGAATTTCCGTTGTACCTACAGTTAAATTGGAAACTACAAGTTAACCCCTAACTGCTGTGACAAAAATTGTCTTATAACCACTGTGAGCGGTTTGTCAGACAGCTTAACTCTCAGAATGCTATTTTTGTATTATACTTTATATACAGGACTATTATAAATAAACTTCAGCTATTCAAAAGCCTCGAAAATTAGTTATAGGACTCCAAACGTAACAAAATTTGACCATTTTAGTAAACTAAAAATTGCGAGTTAAAGTCTAAATCTTGAAAAACTCACCGGTCTGTGAGACCGCTCACAGCAGTTAAAGGATAAAATCTAAAAATTGACCTCCCCCCCCCCCAAAAAAAAAAAAAAATCAACGTTTAGTGACAGCGCTAATAACAGTTAAAGTTTAACTTCGTTGCTAACATAGAGATAACGAAATATAACCATATGAATCATAATTGAAATGAGAAAAACTTCTTTAAACACCATAAAATAAGTTAACTGCGCAAGGCCTTTCGAAAGAACTTAGTCTTTCTTCGTCAGGCGCAAAAAAGACTAGCGTCCACAATGAATGTAGTTGCACGACTGAAGGGGAATGCGGGAGGGAGAGGGAGCAAGCAGAAGGAACAGCCAATAGGAAAGAAGAAGGCAACAGCCAATCACGGAAGAGCATAAACAAAACTAGATAGACAATGAAGGAGAGGAAAGGAAGAAGGGGGGAAGGGAAATGGGAAAAAAGCGGGGTAAATTAAAAAATTAACTAAAAGGAGAGATTAAAAAGAAATAAAATGTACGCAAAAATATATAAATTAATAATAAAAAAAATAATAATAAAAAAAATAAAATAAAAATAAAAATACATAAAAATAAAAAATAGTTTACAATTATAAACACACATGAATAAACCAGAAAAATTGTATACATAATAAATATGTATAAAAAAAATAATAATAATAATTAAATAATAAACTTAATTATGAAGCAGTGCTGAAAAGATTCTTCCAGGCAACGGAGAGGGTTTTAAAATCAGATTTATCATTAACAATAATATCACGATTAATATAAATAGCTACATTTTCAAGAAAGTCTAACTCAGAGGAACTATTGGCATTAAAAATAGTTCCATCCCAAAAAGTATGTTGATTTTTTGTTTGTTTGACCCCGATGGATTAATACCCAAAAAGTATTAATCCATCGAATTGTTCTATGCTTTCTCTTGATGTCAAATCTTTATTTACTAATGTCCCGATTGAAGGCGCTCTTTCTTGCTTGGAAAAAAGATTACGTGAATTTCATTTCTCGGATATTGAGGTCAAAGATTATGTTAATTTAACTAAAATTTGCTCAACTCTTACTACTTTTCAATTCGATAATAAATTTTTCAAACAGTTAGAAGGCTTAAGTAAGGGTAATCCTTTATCTCCCATTCTTTGTGATATTTATATGCATTACTTTGAAGATAAATTATTAAATCTGATCAATTTTAAATGTTGGATACGTTATGTTGATGATACTTTCGTCCTATTGGATAATCCATTTGATATTTCTACAATTCTTCAAACTGTCAATTCTATTGATCCTCATATTCAGTTTACTTTTGAGTTAGAGAATTGTAATAAACTCCCTTTCCTTGATGTTTTAGTTACCAAATGTGATTCTTCTTTCAAAACTTGTGTTTATAGAAAACCTTTTTCTGTCTCTAATCCACCCCATGCACTCTTAAATCATCCTGTCAATCAAAAGATAGGTGTTTTTTATACTTATGTTTATCGTGCTCTCAAAATTTGTTCCGATTTTGCATCTCTTAAGAATGAACTCAATTACTTAAAATCTGTTGCTGTAAAACGTGGATTCAATCCTTCTATCATTAATACTGCTGTGAGCAAATTTAATAGACCCTCTAACAATTCCACTCTTTCTAATATTGATAAAAGTAAACCTGATAATTTGGTCGTCCTCCCTTTTTATCCTCCTTTATGTTTTAAATTAGCTAAAGTTTTAAGACGTTTCAATTTTAATGTTGTCAATAAATTAAAATTTCCTTCCATGAAATGTCCTGTCCCTGACCTCCAAAAATGGGGTATTTATAATGTTCCTTGTAATGGCTGTGATTTATCGTATATTGGTCAAACTAAAAGAAATCTCGAAAAACGCCTAAAAGAACACTCTCGGTATGTCATTAATCAAGAAATTTCTAAATCTTCTGTTGCTAAACACTCTTGGGATTCCGGCCATAGTTTCAATTTTCAAACTGCTCAAATTATTTTTAATGCCAATAGTTCCTCTGAGTTAGACTTTCTTGAAAATGTAGCTATTTATATTAATCGTGATATTATTGTTAATGATAAATCTAATTCTAAAACCCTCTCCGTTGCCTGGAAGAATCTTTTCAGCACTACTTCATAATTAAGTTTATTATTTAATTATTATTATTATTATTTTATATATTTATTATGTATACAATTTTTCTGGTTTATTCATGTGTGTTTATAATTGTAAACTATTTTTTATTTTTATGTATTTTTATTTTTATTTTATTTTATTTTATTTTTTTATTTTATTTTATTTTTTTTTAATTAATTTATATATTTTTTGCGTACATTTTATTTCATTTTAATCTCTCCTTTTAGTTAATTTTTTAATTTACCCCGCTTTTTTCCCATTTTCCTTCCCCCCTTCTTCCTTTCCTCTCCTTCATTGTCTATCTAGTTTTGTTTATGCTCTTCCGTGATTGGCTGTTGCCTTCTTCTTTCCTATTGGCTGTTCCTTCTGCTTGCTCCCTCTCCCTCCCGCATTCCCCTTCAGTCGTGCCGCTACATTCATTGTGGACGCACGTCTTTTTTGCGCCTGACGAAAAAAGACTAAGTTCTTTCTCAAGGCCTTGCGCAGTTAACTTATTTTATGGTGTTTAAAGAAGTTTTTCACATTTCAATTGTGTATAACACCAGCTTCAATTTTATACATATGAATCATGTGTAAAATTTAATAAGGGATTGATAATAGGGAAATCTTATTTACTTAATTAAAAATACAAATTTATTAAAGAATGCTTAATATAACGCCGATATTTTAACTTTAAGTTTGAACTAATCCACATTAGTGTGGGGTTTACGGGTTAAAAAGTATTTTAAAAACTTCTATAATGGTGTTAACAAAAATATTTATTACACATAACTCTAGTTATTATAAAATTTCACATGATAAAAATATTACATTATGATTACAAATAAGGTTAAAACCTTGCAATGTTTTTTTTTATAATTATATTTAAGCGGGACATTTTAGGCAAAAAGAAGCTCAGGGTCTAATATTTGTTTCCCCCCCCCTTCTTTTTCTTGCATTTTCACAAAAAATTAAACATTTTCTATCGCATAGAATTTTTTGTCAAAAATTTGTCAATTTCTATGGCTGTAGAGTTTGTGTTTTTAGATATGGGTAATTTACATGGGATTATTCCACCTTATTTTATTGATTTGTTTGCATGGCGTTATTACCCGAATAGGTGGTTACTACCGCCAAATTGCATTCCTCAAGAATCACGCCATTACATTTTATGAATGCATATCTGTTCAATGAATTTTTTCTTATATATCGACAATGAGTTGCTGCATCAAATCCTATATTTATTTCAAAAATACAATCTAAAATTAAGCCATGAAAATTGGTAGAACCTTAACGTGGCGTTGTTACCCCAGGATACGTTAAACACTGCTCAAAACAATTAAAGGATATTTGAAGTTTTATATAAAAAAAAGATATAAACGAAATTTTTTTTGCCGAAAATAGAAGAAAAGAGAATCACAAACGCAAATTTTTCTGGTTTTCAAACTGTGGAGTATGCAAATTTTGAGTTCGACGTCAAAAACGTCGCTTCAGCGGCAGAGAATGAAATTTGACTTTCAACTGGATAAAAGAGAATGAAGACAACACTGTCAGAAAAATTCGTCAATATACACTAAGTTATCGTTATTTTTTCACAAATAATTTCTGTTCTCCCAGAAAACGTATTTGTTCTGTGAGTTCTTTCCGAGCGTCGAAAAATGAGGAAAAGTTTCCGTTTATATCCAGCACGCATGCGCATTGGGTCTGTTAGTAATAAGTTCGAATTTATTTTTAAAATGAAAAACAAAAATATTCTATTGATTAAAATGTCTAATTTAGTTTTAAAAGACAAAAATGTTTTCGAATTTAAAAATAAATAACAATTACTTTCTTTATTCGTTCAAAAATTCTCACAAATAGAACATCCATGTTTTTTCTCTAACATTCTACGTAATATATTTAAAATTCACATTTTTATACTATATTAATACTAAACGTAAAAAAAACCCCAGCCACAGTTTCATTAAAGATGAAATCTTTCCGAGATTAACTGCATAATTAAAAGCTTTTTAACGAAATACACCAACCCACACCATATGAAATGAAGGGTTCTATTTTAACGCGCAATCATCATGAGCAGCCGTAGCGCCGTGGATTAGCGTTGGTCTGGTAATCCTGGGGTCCTTGGTTCGATCCCCGCCTCTTCCGCATTGATTTTTTCCAAACTTTTTTCAAGTGACGGATATTTTTCCTCTTTTGACAGAGAAAAAAATAAACAGAAAATCGTCAATATACAGACAATTTCTGGCAGCAGTGCTGCCAGTGCATTTTCTGTGAAAAGACGGAAGTTTTTTTGAGAGTGAAGGATGATCGGCATTCAGTGATTGCTTTGTTTCGATGAGTACGATGTCTCAGCGAAGTCATTTGACAGATTCTGAAGCTTGGAGAATTGTTGGTAGGTTAAAAGGGGGCCAAACTCAAGCCGAAGTAGCGCAAGCCATTGGGGTATCACAAAGTGTCATTTCCAGGATCTGTAACCGTTTTTTGGAGAGTGGATGTGCAGGCCAAAGACCAGGGCAAGGTCGTAGAGGGGCAACAGCGCCCAATGAAGATCGGTATTGAGCGTTAACATCTCGGAGACACCGAAACATGAACGCTACTCTTCTCCAACAACACATTCGCTCGGCTACAGGCACCACGATTTCAACTCAGACTGTCCGAAGCCGGCTCCATGCTGTAAGTCTGTTTGCACGCCGGCCTATGATATGTGTTAGATTAACATCAAGGCATCGTCGCGTCCGCAGGGAGTGGGCAACCGAGCATGTCAACTGGAGGAGAAATGAATGGAACAATATTCTGTTTTCTGACGAGTCCCGTTTTTCTGTGGATCCGGATAATAGGCGTATTTTCATCTGGAGGGACCGTGGCAGTAGGAATAATCCTGCGTTCGTGCACGAAAATGTCAGATTTGGCGGTGGAGGAATGTTGGTGTATGGTGGCATCTCCATTGACGGGCACACTGACCTCTACATTATTCGAGATGGAACTCTGACTGGTCGCCGATATAGGGATGAGATCCTCAGACTTATTGTAGTCCCTTACGCTGCAGCAATCGGAGATAACTTCATTTTAATGGACGATAACTGCAGGCCACATCGTGCAAACATGGTGGAGGATTTCCTTTTCGAGGAAGGAATCGTTCGAATGAAATGGCCAGCGTGTTCTCCAGACATGAATCCAATCGAGCACGTTTGGGACGCTCTAGGAAGACGAGTTTCTGGCCGCCAACAACCCCCACAAACTCTCCAAGAACTGGAAAGAGCTCTTCTGGAAGAGTGGGGCAGAATACCCCAACTCGTCATTAATAGCCACATTGAGTCCATACCCCAAAGGTGTTCAACGTTGCTGGCCTCCCGTGGAAACCATACCCCCTACTGAAAATGATTTTCTTTGAAGAAAACACCTTTTCTTATTCTTTTTTTCTCGTATGCACAAATTGTGTTTATTTCCTTTTGTACACAAATGCGCAATAAAATGCATTTTTTTCTGCCAAACATGTGTAATTTATTCTCATATAACCTACTATGTCTGTCTACCATGTATCAATCAGCTAAAAAGTTTCCCAGATACAAAATCCACCTAAAACTACAATATCCTTTAATTGTTTTGAGCAGTGTATATATGGAAGTATTTTGTAAATTTGAAAGCGTATTACCTACTCTTCCTCTCTTTTTCAATACTATTAAAAATTACATCATTATACTCCAAGTTTAATTAATTATGTATAAAATTTAGAATTGATTTTTCGGGGATTTCTATGAAAATAAAATAAATAATCGTACAAATGGGGATCGTGGTGAAAAGTATTTTGAAGGGGAAAATAATGATTTTATTCATCAGTTGTATTCCGTTAAAAATAATATGATGTAATATAATCATATTGCATTCTCCGCATTAGTTCTTTGTTACCTTCATATACCCATATACTGATTCTGTTAAAGTATTACAGCAAAATGCACCGTCATTCAGCTGTTTATAAAGAAAACAATTACATAACCGTAATTTAAATTTATTTTGACTATGATAAGTATCAATATTATTGTCATACACGCTCATAATATGATTAAGTACTTTATTTTTAACCTCTTATAGCTGCTTTTCACTCAACTTCCCGATTTTCCTTGCTAGTGCGCTCTATGATATATCTCGTATGATATATTTGTATGATTAAAATATCTCTACTGAATAATAATATTTTTAACTTATTTTTATGTGTATAGTTCTAAAACGTTGTCTATCCTTATTACTATCCCCGTTCTTATTTTTTATACGAAGTATAGTGTAAATCTTTTAACTATATTAAAAAAAAAATTGACAAATTTGCAGGATTTAAACACTGGAGATTTTGAAAAACATAGTTTTGAAAAAAAAAATGCCGTCTACCAATGTATGTGGGTGTGTCTGTAAACTTTCTATCTCCCGCATAAAATGAGACAGAGACTTGAAATTTGTTATGTATTTCGTATGTAAAATATAGGAAGGAGCTTTTGAATATCAGTAGCCTCGATTATCTGAAACTATTTTATCGAATTCTGAAAATTGTATTTCTGATAAAAGGTATCTAAACATTTTCAAAGTTATTTATTTTAAGGAACAAATATAAAGATGAATTTAAAAGAAAAATATAAATTTTGTATAAAGAATGAAGTCGATCGGATAATTAGTTGTCGATATCCTTGTAATCCTATTTTCCAGACTCTTCAATTTTCATAACCCTGAATTTCATTCAAAATTCAATTCAAAGATCTATTTTAATTGGGAATGAGACGCTTAAACCGACGCTGAATTTGTTAGTTAAGGGGCTGTCCATAAATGATGTCGCGCTTGAAGTGGGAAGGAAAATGGAATTGTGACAATTTGGGACATGGGGGTAGGAGGGGATAAGAAGAAATGTGGCATCACACATTTTAGTTAAAATAAAAGCATTAAAATTCAGTAGATTAAATTATAAAGTATGAAATTATTTTAAAATTAAATATTTTGTGTTCAAAATGGTATGATTTACATAAATTAATGTTATATAAAATACGTTTAAACTTTAGAGAATTGCAATGCCTTTTATAAATGTCTTTCACATGTTTTATTTTTATATTTTAAATTATGTTCTCCATGGGGGTAAGTATTACGGTACTTCCAATGACAAGCTTTCTTAGTTGACAAAATAACCCTAAAATATGTGCTTAATTTTATGTGAGGTTTTAAAATAATACTCACAGCTTGCCAGTTCTTGACTAATAAAATATTAATTTAACACTATATTTTAAAAATATTTTGAGAACTAAAGAGAAAAATACGCGCTTTTTAAGATAGAAACTAAGAAAAAAGGAGTAAAAATACTGTCCGATGACATATTTTAAACATACAATAATTTTCTACTCCCACAGGTTCCGTATTTGCAAGGGGATTCGAAAGTTGAGTATAAATTACAAGAATATGGCCGTATCCATATATATATTGATTAGGGTCAATATCGCATACACAATATTATATCTACTGCAATATTTGGATACAGCCCCTCTTCTTTTTTGCTTACTTTTGATAACAACGGATTCTCAATTTATTTAGAAATGATAACTCTGAGAATTTTCAAGAAATGTTTTTTGAGATCTTCAATAAAGTTTCTCAAAAAAGCTGCATTTAGCTAACACATTATGCAAGTTATATTTTGATTGTGTGCGCGCATGCGCAGTGAAACATTATTTAGTAAAACTGCTCATTTTCATACAATTTTTATTAATTTTTAATTCTAATTACATCGTGTTATGTAAAATGTTGTTTGTCATATTTTCTGACAAAAGCATTTTTTATAAAAGACTGCAAATTATTATTAAAAATAGTGGCAAAATTTAAGAATGTTTTTATAAAAATCCTTAATCTCTCTTCGACTCTACATCTATCCTTATAAAAAAACAGTTTATTACAATAAGCCACGTAATCATAATCTGCAGTTTGTACGATTTTGCTACATTAGTTTTGACAGGATTATCCAAAAGATTTTCGTTGTTTTTCAATTTGTTGAGGGTTCGCTATCGGATTTAGCAAAAAATCTTCTCGGAAATATATGATCTGCTTTATTTTATTTACACATTTGGAGTTTCAAAATAATTCCTCATGTATATTTCTAGATATTTGACTAAACATCTAAAATCAGAAGTGTTCGGTCATTAATGGCCATATGGTGTATGTTATGAATATGTTACGAAATAATTATTTCATAGAAACATACCATCCAAAAAAACGAATAGTGTCTTTGTAATCTTAAATTCATCTCAACAAGTTTAACTGAGGTTTTTTAACATAATTTTTTAAAATATCACAAAGAAAAATTTCTTTTACATTTTAATTTTTAAATCACTTTAACAATTCCATTTTCTATTACACTGTTCGAATAATTTTTCTAACATAAATAAATCTTTCATCTATGTTTTACTTTAGAAAATCTAACTCCAACGGAAACAGATAGATTTTGCATTTTCTAAAAAAGTAAAATGAAGTAAAGTAAAAATAAAATAAAATAGAATAAAAAAGGATAAAATTTCTATTTAAAACACATAAAAATTCATCTTTCATGTGAAGCATTTTTTTCATAATAAAAGAAATTTTATTAAAAATGCATATTTCAACCTCGTAACATTTATCTTATTATTTTATTCACCTTTTAAACAAAACAGTGGACTTCTTAAAGTTCATATAATATATTTTATATTGATCTGAATGTTATTTTTTGAAGACAGCGTGGGGACAAACAGTATCAAGATTTTATTATAGAAAGTTTTGTATTGTAGAAAAGTACATTTAAACAATGGCATATAAAAGCTACAAATACAAATGATGAAAATATTTTGTTAAACGCTTATACTATTTTTGAATTAATCGGATGTGGCATTCCTAAAACTCTCTTCTACCCCATTCATTTTCATATTTCAAAATTCTTATAAAAGAGTCAAAATTATACGGCAATCTATGCCATCATGGGAATTCTAATGACATGAATTTCCCTGTATTAGTTCTTGAGACATGAGTATCCCTAAAATAACTTAAATCAAGCAAAATGCAGCTTAGTAGCGTCACTTGTTGGGTGATTTAAAAAGAAACCCAATTTGCAACAACTTATGTTAATATGTAACACAATCTGAAGTTTGATGAAAATTCGTGCATTAGTTCTTGAAATACGGCTACTGAAGAATGTGTGAAAAATGCAGCATAGCATTGCGGTCTGAGTGGAGATTTATAACAAAATCTGAAAAATACTAAGTCACATTAAGGAATAACTGAATCTCAAGATTTTTAAAAATCCGTGCATTACTTCTAAAAATAGTTAATTCAATAATGTCGTGTTTGTTGAAATCGCAAAAAAATGCTGAATATTTGCCACCTGCCGACCGATTTACACCAAAATGTAGAAAACCGTCAATTCATGTCAAGGACTAATTAAATCTGAAGTTTGATGAAAATTCGCGCATTAATATTTGGAATAGAGTTATAGCGGATATCGTAATAAATGCTCCATAGCCATGCCACATGCTGAGCAATTAAAACTAAAATTTCAAAAATGTCAAATCGTGTCATGTACTTACTGAATCTGAAGTTTGATAAAAACCTGTACATTAGTTCTTGAGATACAGTTATTCCGGAAATAATTAAAAAATTGCTGCATAGCATTACCACCTGTTGAGCGATTTTCATCAAAACTTAATCAGCGTCAACTTATATCAGGTACTAACTGAATTTATATTTTTATAAAGTTCCGTGCATTAGTTCTTGAGATAGAGTGACCACAAAATTTTTGTCACATGCAGACAAACATTGAATAGAAACTTTTTGGTATATCTTACCCCTTATACATGTAAATACTTTGATAAACTGAAATCGAAAATATTGACGAATCAAATACTTTCTTTTTATGAAGATAGAGGAAAGTAAAAAGTTCAACGATCAATAAATTCTTCGATTCAAATCTCTGGAATTTATAAATAAAAATCCAGTGAAATAAATCTTCGTCATGTTGAAGCAATCATATTAGTTTTCTGCCTTAGTTTTATTCATAGAAAAATACATTTATTGGTAACCACAACATCGCCGGCTCAGATGTACGTATTTTAATGCTTAACCACGGTATAAAAATATCTTTTTTTTTAATTGTAATGAAAAAAATGAAATCGTAATCCATAAAAAAAATAATCCCATTCGAGAATATTCCTCCGCTGATGCTATAAATATAATTTTTTGTTACAATTGATAAAATAACATGCACATGCTTTTATTTTTCATACTCAAAAAAAAAAAAAAATGTCAATCAAAAAGTTTACCCAAAAAGACACGAGCCAAGATAGTTTTAATACATTCGCTGCTTCTAAAAACCACATTTCCGTTCTCAGTAGCCAGATTACAAAACGGGATGTTAAAACACCATCGCGAGGAGAACCTTTTGCTTAAATTTTAATGTTTTACTACCGGTTTTTTAAAACAGAAATTTTTTCTGTAGTTGAATCGTAAAAATACTCTCCTTGAATGATGAAAATTTTACAATATGAATGGTGAGAATAATGAAAGATCCTGAGCTCCTTAAGTGGTGCTTCAGAAATCTTCAGCTTGGAGCTCTAGAGCGTCGCCGGTGTACAAAGAAGTGCCGGTCGGAAGCGCTAGCGCCAAGGGGGTCCTATGACGTCACCCGCATAGGACGGTGGATTAGAATTGTGTTTTACATAAAGTTTAAAAAATCGTCCTATGACGCCACCCGTCATAGGACGGTGGGTTACAATTGTGTTTTACATAAATTAAAAAAAAAAAATGATAAAAATAATTTTTAATATGTAAGCGTTTAAATGAGCAAATTTCGGCTAGTTTATTTTCTAGTAAACCCACTTTTAGCATTTACAACACTTCTGGTAAAAACCGTTCTGTTTCTGCTGTCAAGCTTCGGATGCACACGACATGCACACGGGGCATTCTGGGGAACATTGATTTCAATGAAAGTTTTTAGAGTGAAAACCGGTTTGGAGCGGTATCCTTTATACTACGTTTCATTACATAGAGATTACTTCTCTTTCATATTAAACAATGCAAGTAATCAGCTTTTTTTAACTTTAAGGAAACTTATGTATATGAATAAAGAATCTTATATATATATATAATTTATGCCATGCGATAACTGTCGTACTTATAAACCGATATGGGTGAGAATAATTGTATGTATTATATATATCAATGTCAAAGTTTGTTGGTCAGCTTTAACCGCAATATTGTTTCAAAATGGCAGTTATATTTAAATGTTTAAAATTAAATTATAATAATACACAAAGTTTTTAAAATCTAAATTTATTTTTTGATTCAGTAACACAAAGCCTTGACAGAAAGATTCTGGGGTACTTTTTGTTTCTTCTCTAACTTAAAAAATGGTTGAAATACAGTAATTTGAAATTCTAGGATGGTTGACATTTTGAAACAAAGCAATGATTAAAGGGAAAAAATCATGTATTAATTTATGAGCATTAGAAAATGTAAGCTTCAGATTCTCGCCAAGCTTGGCGATACATGGCGATAATCGCCGAATTTTACGACGAAAAATTCTGACCAAGATTGACGACAAAAATTAAAAAATTATAAATGATGCCAATTTGGCTATACCTACTATTTTGGCGTAATTGTCATTCAAATTCAGTATTGACAAAGCTTCTTTTATAGGGTTTGTCGAATTCTAGTTCATTAAAATGTTAGAAAAATTGAAAAATATTAAAATCGAGAAATGAGGATTTTTTATTGAATCGTCTAATCGAGTTCCATTAATTTTACCTTCGTGTGTTTGAGTAAAATAAGCTATAATTAAAAAAAAGGAATATGGAAGCGACTTTTTCCTCCCGACATTTTCGCATATTCGACAAGATTTATTATTCTGCATTTCTTATCCCGAAGTGAACTAGCAAAATTTATTCCTTACCATATTTTTTTGTTTAATTCGGTTGTGTTTTATTTTATACAATTTTTTTATAGACGAATAGTACTTTTTAAACTAAACCAAAGTGCTGTCTAATGACAACAACCTGTTTTTTCAACTCCTAAACCATACTTAAAATAAAATATGATTTTTAAAATTGTTTCTAATGGTTTATTTAAGAAATGAAATCCAGAAAACATTTTAAAATTTATTTTCAGAAAATAATCCATTTAAGGGTTAAAAATTAATTCTTCTGAATTATTAAAAACTTAAATTTATATTAATTCTTTTACTTCAATAATTTATTAAATGTCACGTCTTATTTATTTTTTTAATTTGTATTTGAAGGGCTTTGGGTAAATATTTTTTTCCAATGCATATCCTAAGCACAATTTTTCGCAAGATATTTGCTTCGAATTGCCATTTTTTTCTAAGAGTTACAGTAGACATTTTACAATTTTTTCTCACATCTGGAAGTCCTAAAAGGAGTAGTCTAAAACAAACTCCATTGCACAAGGAATGATTTTCTTTTCAAAATGCATTGTTAATCTATTTTTTTCAACACAAATCATTTGTTTATATTCATGAAAAATTTAATATATTACTCCGAAGTGAGTGTGTTTTTTTACCTTTCCTTATTCATTATTTTTCCCATACTTAATTTCAGAACAAAGTTAAATTAGTAGCTAACAATATAGAGCAATATAGAACAAAGATTAATATTGCCCAGTATGTAGTTAAAAAGACGATTTTATTATATTTATTAAGCTGTGATGAAATTCAGTTACAAAATTTGAATAACATTTTTATTATTTTTTCAATACTATCTTTTGTAACCTAAAACTTTTATGAAATCGAAATATAAATCCAAAAAACAATTCAATTTTGATATTGTAAAAATCAGGCATTTAAGGATAAAAAAAAAAAAATGATTCTTCATAATTTTTAGAAGCTAAAATTTTAATTACTTCTTTACTTCAATAATTTATTAAATGTCGCATCTTGTTTACTTTTGTCATTCGTCTTTGAAGGGTCTTGGGGAGATAATTCTTGTTTCCAATGCACATGCGAAACACACTTTTTCACAAGTTATTTGCTTCGAATTGTCATTCCTTTTAAGAGTTATAGTAGACAGTTTGAAATTTTTCGTTTTTCTGGAAGTTTTCCAAGAAGTGGTCTAAAAAACTCCATTCCTTAAGGAATTATTCTTTTTTTCAGAACGCATTGTCCATAAACCCATTTTATTCAACACAAATAAATTTGTTTATATTTATGAAGAACATAATTTATGACTCCGAAGTAAGTGTGTTTTTCACCTTTCCTTGTTCATTATTTTTTCAAAACTTATTTTGCGAAGAATGTTAAATTAGTAGCTGATGATTGTTTTACAGTAGATTGGAAAGAACTTACTTTGCTTTAAAGTAATATCAGATATTTATATAAAATCATGCATAATAAATTATTTCAAGTCTTTATTTGTAGACTCAATGGGTTTTTATAATGTGGAATTTTTGAAGGATGAATATTGCGTAGTATAGGTAAAAAGATGATTTTATTATCTTTAGTTCTTTTGTAAACTAGAAATTTTAATGAAATCGAAACATAGATCGAAATATAAATCCAAATAGCATTTTAATTTTGCTTTTTTAGAAAAATCAGTCATTTATGAATTGAACTTTAATTCTTAGTTATTAAAAGCTTAATTTTTTATTAATTCTTTTACTTCAATAATTTATTAATTGTCACTTCTTATTTAGTTTTTCATTCGTATTTAAAGGGTCTTGGATGAATATTTTTTTTCCAATGCATATCCTAAGCACAATTTTTCTCAAGATATTTGTTTCGAATTGCCGTTCTTTCTAAGACTTACAGTAGACATTTTACAATTTTTTCTCTCATCTGGCAGGCCTCCGACGAGTGCTCTAAAACAAACTCCATTGCACAAGGAATGATTTTCTTTTCAAAATGCATTGTCAATCTATTTTATTCAATACAAAAACATTTATTTATATTCATGAAAGATGTAATATATTACTCCGAAGTGAATGTGTTTTTCACCTTTCCTTATTCATTATTTTTTCTATACTTACTTTCAGAATAATGTTAAATTAGCAGCTAACAATATAAAGCAATATAGAGCAAAGATTAATATTGCCCAATATGATAGTTAAAAAGACGACTTTATTATATTAATTAAGCTGTGATGAAATTCTGTTACAAAATTTGAATAACATTTTAATTACTTTTTTATATTGTCTTTTGTTCTTTTGTAACCTAAAACTTTTACTGAAATCGAAATATAAATCCAAAAAATAATTTAATTTTGATTTTGTAAAAATCAGGCATTTAAGGATAAAAAAAAAGTTCTTCATAATCTTTAGAAGCTAAAATTTTGATTACTTCTTTACTTCAATAATTTATTAAATGTCGCATCTTGTTTACTTTTGTCATTCGTCTTTGAAGGGTCTTGGGGAGATAATTCTTGTTTTCAATGCACATGCGAAACACAATTTTTCACTAGTTATTTGCTTCGAATTGCCATTCTTTTTAAGAGTTATAGTAGACATTTTGAAATTTTTCTCTCATCTGGAAGTATTCCAAGAAGTGGTTTAAAAGAAATTCCATTGCGTAAGGAACGTTTCTTTTTTCAGAGTGTATTTTCCATAAACCCATTTTATTAAATACAAATAAATTTGTTTATATTTATGAAGAATATAATTTATAACTCCGAAGTGAGTGTTTTCTTCCTTTTTTTATTCATTATTTTTTTTTTCCAAAACTTGAGAAAAATTTTAAGTTAGTAGCTTATGGTATACAACGTTGTTTTACAATAAATTGAAAAGAGTTTACTTTATTTTAAAAATTAGTGTCGGATATATATATTAAATCATGCATAATAAATTATTGCTTTTCTTTATTTGTAGACTGAATGTATTTTTATATTGTGAAATACTTTAAAGATAAATATTATATATAATTAAAAAGATGATTTTATTATCTTTAGATCTTTTGTAACCTAGAAATTCTGATGAAATCGAAATATAAATCCATTAGACATCGTAATTTTGATTTTTAAAAAATAAAAATCAGACATTTATTGGTTAAAATTAATTTATCTTAGATAGTAAATGCTTAAATTTTTATTAATTCTTTTATCTCAATAATTTATTAAATGTCTCGTCATGTTTACTTTTTTAATTCGTATTTGAAGAGGCTAGGTGGATAATTTGTGTTTCCAATGCACATCCTAAATGCAATTTTTCACAAGACACTTGCTTTGAATAGCTATTTTTTTAAAGAGTTGCAGTAAAAATTTTGCAATTTTTTCTTTCATCTGGAAGTATTCCAAGGAATGGTCTAAAACAAACTCCGTTGCGGAAGAAAGATTTTCTTTTCAAAATACATTGTCAACCTATTTTATTCAACATAAATAAATTTGTTTATATTCATGATGAATGTAATTTATTACTCCGAAGTGAGTGTGTTCTTCACAATTTCTTATTCATTCTTTTTCAAAACTTACTTTTAGAATAATGTTAAATTAGTAACTGTTGGTATATAACATCGTTTTAGAGTAAATTGGAAAGAGTTTACTTTGCAATAAAAGTAGTGGTGGATATTTATATTCAATCATGCATAATAAATTATTGTTTTTCTTTATGTGTAGACTCAACATGTGTTTATATTGTGAAATTAAGGAAGAATGAATATTGTTCAGCAAGATAGTTAAAAAAACGATTTATTACTTTTATTAAGCTGTGATGAAATTCTGTTACAAAATTTTAATAATTTTTTTATTATTTTTTTAATATTATGTTTTGTTCTTTTGCAACCTTTTAGAAATTTTACTGAAATCGAAATATACATCCAAAAGAAAATTCAATTTTGATTTTTAAATAATCAAGCATTCAAGTGTAAAAAAAAAAAATTCTTCATAATTTTTAGAAGCTAAAATTTTGATTATTTATTTTTCTTCCTGTAGACTGAATGTGTGTTTATATTTTGAAAAACTGGAAGGGTAAATATTATATATAGTAAATGAGATGATTTTATTATTTTTACTTCTTTTGTAACCAAGAAATTCTAATGAAATCGAAGTATAGATGGAAATATAAATCTAGTAGACATTCTAATTTTGATTTTTAAAAAATCAGCCATTTAAGGGTTATAAATTAATTCTCCTTAATTAGTAAAAGCTTAGATATTTATTAACACTTTTACTTCAATAATTTATTAAATGTCACTTTTTTTAAAATTTTTTCATTCGTATTTGAAGAATCTTGGATGTATAATTCTTGTTTCCAATGCACATACTAAACACAATTCTTCACATGATATTTGCTTCGAATCGCCATTCTTTTTAAGAGTTATAGTAGAAATTTTGCTATGTTTCTCTCATCTGGAATTATTCCAAGAAGTGATCTAAAAGAAATCCCAATGAGCAAGAAATGATTATTTTTTCAAAATGTATTCTCCGTAAACACATTTTATTCAACGTATATAAATTTGCTTATAATCATAAAGAATATGATTTATTACTCTGAAGTGAATGTGTTCTTTACCTGTTCTTACTCATTATCTTTTTTTTTTCAAAACTTACTTTCATAACAATGTTAATTTAGTTGCTGTTGGTATACAACATAGTTTTAAAATAAATTAGAAAGAGTTAAAAATTACTATCGGATACTTATATTAAAAACATGCGTAACAAATTATTGTTTTTCTTTACATGTAGACACAATGTATGTTTATATTGTGAAATTTTGGTAGCATTTCCCAGTATGATAGTTAGAAAAATAATTTTATTATCTTTAGTTCTTTTGTAACCTAAAAATTTTACTGAAATTCAAATATAGATCTAAAAGACATTTTAATATTGATTAAAAAAAAGGCATTTTAGGGTTAGAAATATATATATATTTTTTAATTTCAAAAACTTAAATTTTGATTAATTCTTTTATTTCAATAATTTATTAACCACTTCACCGTCTGCCCTGAGATAATTCGGGGGTAAAAGCACTGTTTCCCCATACCCATCGCCGGTTAAGTGGTTAAATGTCGCGCCTTGTTTACTTTTGTCATTCGTCTTTGAAGAGGTCTGGTCAGATAATTCTTGTTTCCAATGCATATCCAAAACACAATTTTTCACAAGATATTTACTTCGAATTGCCATTCTTTTTAAGAGTTATAGAAGAAATTTTGAAATTCTTCTCTTTTCTGGAAGTTTTCCAAGTAGTGGTCTAAAAGAAACTCCGTTGCGTAAGGAATGATTCTCTTTTCAGAATGTATTGTTCATAAACCCATTTTATTCAATATAAATAGATTTGTTTATGTTCATGAAGAGTGTGATTTATTACTCCGAAGTAATTGTACTCTTCACCTTTTCTTATTCATTTTTTTCAAAACTTATTATGAGAAGAATGTTAATTTAGTAGCTAATTGTATACAATAATGTTTTACAATAAATTGAAAACAGTTTACTTTAACTTTTTGTCGGATATTAATAGTAAATCATATATAATAAATATTGCTTTTTTTTATGTTTAGACTCAATGTGAGTTTACATTGCGAAATTCTGGGAGAATAAATGTTGCTCTGTATGTTAGTTAAACTGACGATTGCATTATCTTTATTTCTTTTATATCTAAGAAATCGTATTGAAATTGAAATATAATTTGGTTTGTTTTCACTGAAAAATAAATATAATTACGAGTTCAAAGATGATTTTTTCAAGCAGCCAAGAAGCAATAAATTGAAAGACTCTAGAAAAATTGTAATGAACACTAGATTCAAAATTAATTAAGGTATAAAAATAACAAAAATGTGTATATTTTTTAAGATGTGAAGTAAGTTTCAATGATTTAATTTAAATCTCAACAGTTTTCTAATACTCGAGAATATCATCTGGGTAGCTTTAAGAGATCTTCGATATCTTACTTGCTTTATGTGTGTTGAAGTGAGCTTCCAAGAAAACAGCACGAAACAATAAATGTAAACTTTTGAAGAAAATGGATAAAAAGTTAGAAAAAAAAGCTAGCAAAATGAATGAGCGCCATATTAAGTGTCAAAATGAAACTAAACTAAAATGCCTAATTCCAATTTACACAGTATTACAAATCACGTCCTCCTTAAAAGGAGGCAAAGTGCAATTCTATCGGAAATATGAGAGCTTTAAGACCTTGAACCTTCGAATTTACCAAACTTATTTTGTTCAAATTTGAAATCTATATTCACTTCATTATGCTAACGACATATGCAAACAAATTTGCCTTTCAGAGACTTTTTAATCACTTTTTACTTTAAAACGTTGGCAATTTTTCAAAAACTTTCTATCTTTAGAATTGTTTTTCCTGAAATTTACATTTTTAGGGTTCTGTTTATCTGTGAAAACCCTATTCGTATGTGCCTTCTGCGTCCGTCCGTCACAGAGTTCATGGACAAAAACTGTATTAGTTAGAGGCTTTAAATTTTGTATACTTACAGCTGAGTACCTCGAGTCACATGATAAATAATAAAGTTTCAAAAAAGTCTATTATTTTTATTGAATATTTTTTGTGTCATCTGTTATTTAATTATTTACTTATTTATTTATTTTTGTATTTAAATTTTAAAACAGAACCTTAATTTCAAAGTGTTTTTTGTAGACATCGTAGCTTGGAGGTAAATCGTCTAACTAGTAATCAGAAGGTTCTTAAATTGAAATCCAATGCTGGAACTTGAAACTTTTAAATTAAAAAAAATTTAATAATAAAAATTTTCACATTTTCGGTCAATTTTAGGGTTTATATCTATTTAAAAAACTTTTACGATTTATCAAAGATACAGCATTTTAAATTTTATTTAAGCAATTTTTTCGCTTTTAAAAATTTTAAATTTTATTTTTTAATTGCTGAATCTCAAAAAAATTACAAAATTGGATTTTATTTAAATAATATGAATATTATTAATTTGATTGAAATGAAAAATTTCCTTTTATAATTGCTTTTTAAATAAATATACTGACACTACAGTCGATGTAAGAATTTAATAATCATTAATTAAAAAATTTGGAGTTATTAATTAAAAGTTAATTGGTTTGAAAGAAGTATTAAACAATACCATCTGTGCGATCTGCGATCACACTTACTCCTTGCTTTTAGACAGCCCACAACATATGAACTTGTATTTATACTCTAAAACTAATAAAATGTTTTATCATTGAAGAACTTTAGGTGTTAATGGTATTTTTAGTTGAAATGTACAATTTTTCCGAGAACTACAATAACTAGACCCTTCTAGCATGTGCGAGGTTTTTGCACATTTTTTTAAACACATAAATTAAAGTATATATAATTTGTTTAATAAAATTTGATTAAATATAAAAAATGAGCATAAAACTTCGCAGTAAAATTAATGTGAGAGGGCGTAGCGTTCTAATCGTGTCTCCGCTTAAGGTGCAACATTAGGCACAGAGAAAGACCCGGATGATAATGTAAAGTCTATGGGAGCGTTCTTTTCAAATGTCTCGCTTAAATTTTAATATTTGTACATGATTTTTTTGCACAAGATAGCTGAGTACGATCCATAACCGGCCTAGTTTTTACTTTTTCAGTTTTGGTTTAAGATTTTAAAAAAATATTTTAACTTTCGAAACCGGTTTAAACCGGTTTTGAAATTGAAACTATCGTAATATAAAAAATAAATAAGCAAAATCAAAAAAGTAAAAACTAAGCCGATTGTGGATCGTCCTCAGTTAACTTGTGAAAAATATCATGTAAAAATATTAAAATTTGAGCGAGATATTTGAAAATAACGCTCCCATAGTCTTTACTTTATCATCCGGGTCTTTCTCTGTGCCTAGTTTGGGACCTTAAGGCCCACAACAATTATTTTTGAATATCTCGCTCAAAATTTAATATTTTTACATTATTATTATTATTATTATTATTATTATTATTATTATTATTATTATTATTATTATTATTATTATTATTGCATGGGATAGCTGAGGACGATCTACAACCGGGCTAGTTTTTACTTTTTCGATTTTGCTTACAAATTTTTTATATAATGCTAGTTTCAATTTCAAAACCGGTTTTAACCGGTTTTGAAATATTTATTTTTTAAACCTAAAACTAAAATTGTAAAAGCAAAAACTAGGCAGGTTGTGGATCGTCCGCAGTTAACTTATGCAAAAAAAACTAAGTAAAAATATTAAAATTTGAGCGAGATATTTGAAAAGATTACCCCCATAGACTTAACATTATCATCCGGGTCTTTTTCTGTGACTAATGTTGCGCCTTAACCCCTTCGCTCCGGGAGCCATTTATGAAATTTTCAAGGTTTTGTCACCGGCCTTTAAAAACCGAATATTCTGACTTAATAAATCGACAAAAAATGCTTCGAAAATTTAAGGCAAATTTTACTGGTGTGGATAAGCAAGCATTCTTAGTATTTTTTGAGGCACGTATACGGGTCGCTCGTTCCCAAGGGAGTAAAACATTCAACTGAAGTTTTCGTATGTTACATTTGAGCATGTTATTTCATACACAATTGTTTTGTTGGTCGCTTCTATTTCTTGTTTAATTGTGACTTCGAAAATGTTATTACAGTTGAAGGTTATCCTTTATTTGGTAAATATGCCTGTATACCAGTATAATATAAACATGATTATTCTAATTTGTTAAAAAATCATATGAGATACCAATTTGGAACTGGGCAAAAATTGTTCTGACCAGAATTCGAACCAGCGATCTCTTGGCTGAAGCCACAAATACTTTACACCTCTGTTATCTTGGACGAATCTCATGGAACAAAATCACCCAGTTAATCTTATTTACTAATGCCTGTATTACTTTTATTATGTTATCTATTTGGATATCTTAATGCTCAATGTTGGATGCTCAATTAAAAAAATTGTAGATTTTTTTTTTTTTTTTTTTTTTTGGATGCAGCAGTACATTGGATGATCCGCTGATCTAGTGCAGATTTAATTTTGTTGTTGAAACTCATAATTTTTTTCTTTCATCTATAATATTATTTTATGTATTTAGACCATTTAAGATGAAATTTAACTATAAAAAAAGTAATATAGCACATGAATAAATTTGACGCTTGGGTATTAGAAAATTTCATTGAATAATAAGGACAACTGATAGTATTATTTTTTTATAGAGTAATACAATACAACTTTTTTTCTAGATTAAGTAGAAATTTAAGTATTCACTGTTTTTTTAAATAAAATAAACGTAATTTTTTTTTTTTTTTTTTTTTTTTTTTTTTTTTTTTTAACAAATAGAAATTTTACCCAGGTATTTAAATAATACCTGTTAAAAAAACTGAGCAATTTGTCGAAGTTTTGTCTATCAATAGCATATTTTCTGTTTAAAAATACATGAGATTAACGGTTATGGATTAAACAATACTGTTTTCGTTAAACCTAAAAAACTAACTTTTTTCCTCTTGTCCGTTTATTTTTTTACAGCTTTTCAAAATTTCGCTTATCCTTTTAAGTGTTCTTGTGCCAAAAGACCTTAGAAGAAGATGCGATCCAATTATGCGGATCAAAATAAAAGAAGTACTTCAAAACTGAGAAAAGTTTTTTTTTTGGATAACGACAGAATAAAATTGTTTCTAAAGAAAATGGATAATTTTTTCCAGGGTTGGTTTACTTTCGTTCTTTTAGTCACAACTTGTTTACTTCTACTCTATTTCGAAAAGATATTTTTCTTTGTTATAATTGGAATTGTATTTATGTATCTTCAAATATAAATTCCAGTTAAATAATTTTTTAGCTTGTATATAAATATCATACTTGGATAAAAACTGCGAATTTAGAAAGTATAATATTCGAATTAGAATAAAAAAGTCTCTAAAATTTTATTTACATTCCTAAAATTTTATTTTTATATGATTTTAGCACTGAAAAGTTGAAAAGTGCTTATGCATTTGGTTTGTTGGTTTGTCTGTCCATCTCTCCTAACTCTCGTATTCGGATTTTCATGCAATCGATAAAGTTTATTTAGGATTACAAAAGCATGTTTTGTATTACATATGAAGTATGTATGATTAATGATTCATTTACAGGGATACTGAAAAGAATTCTATTATATTTATTTATACATATATAAAATGGTTTCTCCTTACTGACAAATAATCAACGCACAGCCCAAACTACTAAACGAAGAAACATGAAAATTGGAGAAAATATATTTCTTATGATGTAAGCGTGCACTAAGATGGAATTTTTGAAAATTCCCCTTCTAAAGGGGGCAAACGTGGGGAGGAGGGTCGAAAATTTTGGAACTTCTTCTAATATCTCAGCAGCCGTTTAAGACAGCAGCATGAAATTTCAGAAATTCAATCTATTAATAAAAATAATTAAACACACATTTCAGCGATTTTAGAAATTGCCCCCTGATGGGGTTAAAGGGAAGGTTGGCACATCTCAGCAGTCGTTTTTAGTAGAAACGAGAAACTGCAAAAAATAAACCTATCAAAAAATAACTAAAGACGTGTTTCAGCGATTTTAAAATTTTCACGCCCGAGGGGGTTAAAGCCGGGGTAGAAAATCCAAATTATTTTTGGGCAGTCATGTGACATATCATCGGAAAGCCCTTGGACCGCTCTTTTATATTACGGACATTATTTTCCGCACCCCAATTTGTCTCCCCCATCCCACTGGGGTGCAATTTTGAAAAATGTTTTGAAATTGTAGTGTTTTATTATTACATATCGGATTTTTTTACTGGGCCTTCTGATAAATATTAGCTGTAATATTCGAAAATTTCAAAGAGAGGGGAAATTTTTATACCGGTATGACTCTGGAGGGGGAGGGGAATTTTGTAAATTCGGCCTAAATCCATCATGGGATATATCACTGGAAAGTGCGCTGACCATCATTTTAAATTATACATCTCCAGTTCTTCTGAGATCTCAGCAGCAGGCTTAGTTAGAAGCGGGAAATTCAAGATACTGAAAAAAGTTAAATTTTGGTCATTTTAGAGCTCTTTTTTTTGTCGTCAGCATAAACTTTGAGAAGGCTAATGTAACAGTACAGATATACAGAAATCCTAAAAACGCTGATTCTATAGCTATATATAGCTATAGTTATTTAAGTTTTGCGAAAAGTACACGGCACAAAAAAGTCGTTCAGTTATCATTTCTTCCAATAACATCTAGTGCTGCTCTCCAAAATTTGTACCGAGTTTACAACCTAGTCCAAATATGGGCAGGTAATAAACTTGAACCTAAAAAGGGATGGATATTGAACAATAACAACTTGGAGCCAGTTAAAACTTTGATCTCATCTGGACCATAAACATCGTTCCATACAATTTTTCGTAACTACACAAAGGATTACAATTTAAATTGTAAGTGAAAAAAACTTTTTTTTATTTAGCTATATGTAGCAATTTTCACGGCTAGTCTTGTTCAAATGTTGCCACAAATACAACAGATGATGATTTTGACATCAGTGAAGAAATACCAGATCCATTTGACTTCTCAGGATAACTGACAGGAGCTTAGCAACCAGAGGAAGAAGAAGAAGAAAATGCAACTCAAGAAACATAATTCGCAGATGAATGATTAACAAGTAAGATAAAATTATTAAAAGTGTAAAGATCTTTTTAGTAGAAAATTTCAATTTTTGTAATAACCTTCAATTTTTATAATAACTACGCTTACAATAAAGCTTACTGTTTAACAGAATCTGAGAAAACGAATTCTTTGTATCTTTGATCTTTGAACTTGAATATATATATATATATATATATATATATATATATTGCTCCGGCCAGATCGATTTAGATTTTTGGCATTTCATTTGGAATGATATTTTAATTTTTTTTTGCAAAATTTCAGCTCTTCGCCAATTTTGGCTATGTTAAATGTCTATTTTGACTGGACTACTACGCAGGCGATTCACTAAGCACATTTCTGCGTTGCCAGCATTCCATTTTCAGCAGCACATGAATTATATCATAGAAGAATCGAAGATAGTTTTATGGTCCCGCGAATCAAGATTTTTGGTCAATCACATTACTGGCACGACAAATATTTCCGTTTCTAAGGAAAGTTCTGGCTCCCGGATGCAGTGTCTGTCGGAACTAAACCTAAGGTTACTATATATCGTGTCGGTTATGTTTTTATGAGGCACACTAGGCCCACAATCTGCATAGAACAATCCCTGACGTCTGTAAGTTATCAAAACATGATTGCAGACCAGGCGCACTCATTCATGACAACAATATTTCCGGTGGATTATTTTATTTACCAACAGGATAATATACTATGTCAGATTAGTCGAATTGCCTGGAAATGGTTCAAGGCGCATTCTAGGGAGTTTTAAATCATGTCTTCGCCTTCGAATTCATCTGAATCTAATAGAACATTTGATTTTCCACCTGGAAATCGCTGGAAATGAAACCTGGCAATGGGCGAGAATTCCAGGACTAGTTGATGAGTACTTGGTACCAGATATCTCAGACTACCAATAAAAACATTGTCGAGTTAATAACAGGTCACGTGTTGGAAGGGAGGAGGGTTAAGGGCGAAAGATGTTCCTACGTCACATTAAACAAGTGCTCATGTAATGGCTCTTCGATGTATTTTTTAAACATTCAATAAATGCATTAATTATTTCTTTGTAACGTTGTATTTACTAAAAAATTGTTGAAAACTAAATTTGAATCATTTTTAAATACTTTTTGAAAATGTAATGATTAAATTTTATTTTTTAAACATCAATTAAAATGTGTAAAATTTTCACTATTACCTTGTAAATACTAAAAAGAACAAAACTAATTAAAATTAAGTTTTGGATTATTTATAAATATTTTTACAATGTGTAATAATAAAATATTTTTTAACATACCCTAAAACGTGCGAAACTTTTCGTTAGGACATCGTGAATAGAAAAAAAATAGTTAAACTAATTGAATTTAAGGTTTAGATTATTTTTGAGTGTAATAATAAAATATTTTTAAACATTTAGTAAATCTTGTACAAAACTTTATTTATACTCGTTTAATTACTAAAATGTCCAAAACTAATTAAAATATATTTTCGATTATTTTTAATTTCTTTTAAACATCCCCTTAAATGGATAAAATTGATATTTATAAAAAAAGAAAACTTTTTCCGGAATTTTCTTGTCACGTTATTTATTTTATGTCTTTTTTTTCATTTTAAAATTCGATTTCA
Organism: Maratus speculifer; assembly: GCA_964019185.1. Taxonomy (NCBI): domain Eukaryota; kingdom Metazoa; phylum Arthropoda; class Arachnida; order Araneae; family Salticidae; genus Maratus; species Maratus speculifer. The sequence continues at coordinate 143,026,970 of OZ025295.1, forward strand.
AACATGTTTAACTTTATTCTAATGCTATTATTCTATTGCAATAAATATATCAATTCATCAATATATCAATAAATATTCAACTCGAAATTTTTATTTAACATTTTTGTATCATACATATATTTAATATTCTGTTAATATCTGTGAATGGATAGAATAGGAATTTTGTAGAAATTTGAAAAGCTTTTTTTTATTTTATTTTAAATATTAAAATAAATCAATTTTATGCAAATTACCATTTTTAGCCAAACATGTTACATAAATCAGAATAGTTCTGTACATTTCTTACAAAATAATGTAAGAATATAAAACGTCAAACATTTTTATATGTATATATTATCTAAATAATTTTTAAAATAATACATCAAATAACAAAAAAAAAATTATTTCTCAGAAATAACTAAGATACTCTGGGTGGATTCCAGAAAAGAAGTCTTGATAGATTCAATGAAGAATGGAAAATTAAACTTAAATCTTTAACTTAAGACTAAAACACTAAAATTAAAATCATTTGACTCAAATTTAAAACAAACTACGAAAACATTAGGATTAAATGTAAATATTATTCGCTTCTATCTATAACATATTTAATATTAGTTGAATATACTAACTACGACTCTATCCAAGAATTAAATATGTGGGATGTTCTCCAGCTGTACAGGTTTTTGACGGCTTCATATACCGTCTTGGCGAAGTCTTTCAAATACGTCAAAAGTACGTGAGTTGTTGAAGACAAGACGAGTTAAAGATTTTGGTTGGGAGGGAACTAATAAAAATTTTTGTGTATGTAGGGAATACGGGAAAGAAAAATTACTGGCACGTGATTTTCATTTTACACGTTTAAATGTCATATTCAGACTGGAGTTCTGACAGATTTTTTAGTAGTACTGAAAGAAAGTTGAAAATTTAATAAACAAATAGATACGTACTTATAAATAATTGTAATGTACATAATGTTTAAAAAAGATACGATAATTGTTAAGAAGTGGTATAACACAATACTATAAGTATTTTTTGCATGTGACATTATGTTTAAAATTTAATAAGTCTACAATACAAATGTCTTTCTTTTGCCACTTGCAGATTGTTTATGAATTTAAATGTGTTCAAAACTAATTAAAATCATTATAATAAATGCATTATTTTCAATTCGAAATTTTTATTTAACGTTGTTATATCATACATTAGTTAAAATCTGTAAATGGATAAAATGGAAAAAAATCTGAAACTTGAAAATTGTCATTTTTTTATCTTAAATACTAAAAAAACCTATTTGATATAAATCTCCATGTTTAGCGAAACATGTTATATAAATTAGAGTAGCTCTGTGTATTTCTTATACATTGATGTAAGAAAAAGTTTAGATATAAAATGTTAAACATTTTTACATTTATATATTACTTAAATAACTTTAAAATTACTTTGTCAAAATACAAAAAGTGTTTTTTCAGCAATTATTTAGATAGTTTTGAAGCTGTCAGAATTTCATTAAAGAATGGAAAATTTAACTTAGATTCTTAAATTAAGACTAAAACACTAAAACTAAAATCATTTCACATAAATTCAAAGCAAACTACGAAAATATCACGATTAAATGTAAAAAATATTCCCTTTTTAACGTTTTCCTATCTATAACATATTTAATATTAGTCGAGTATATTGTAAAGCAGAAACTACGGCTCTATCCAAGAATTAAGAATGTGGGATATTCTCCAGCTGTACAGGTTTTTGACAGCTTCATATACCGTTTTGGCAAAGTCTTCCTAATATGTCAAAAGTACGTGAGTTGTTGAAGACAAGGCGAGTTAAAGATTTTCGTTGGGAGACTCTAATGGGAATTTTTGGGGTATATAGGGAATACAAGAAAGAAAACTTGCTCGCACGTGATTTTCATTTTACATGTTTAAATGTCATATTAATACTGGGATTCTGAAAGATATAAATTTCATTTTTTTAGTAGTACTGAAAGAAAGTGGAAAATGTGATAAATAATTAGATAGCACTTATAAATAATTGTAGTATACTCAATGTTTAAAAAAGATACGATAATCTTTAAGAAGTGGTACAACACATTACTAGAAGTATTTTTTGCATATGACATAAGGTTTATAATTTAATTATTCTACAATGCAAATTTATTTCTTCATCCCACTCACATATGTTTTAAGACATTCAATATTTTCGAAATAATGTACCATCATTAAAATTTATTGCAAAAGTTTTTCTACGCTTTTTTGAACGCCCTAATAAAGAAAGTATTAACACCACACTCTTCATTTTTAATCCCGAAAATATGAACCTCAGTGAACCCCAATGACATACATGAGTTGCTTGCAATCAGAATACATTTAGGTCAGATGGAGCAAAGACTAACGGCATACAGATAGAAAGAGACAAACCGAATTCATATATAGCATCTAATTTTTTTTTTTTTTTTTTTTTTTTTTTTTTTTTTTTGCATTTGTTAAAATCTGATACAATGCAGTGCTATCTTTCTTCCAAAATTTTAATTTGTAAATAAAATTTGTGTCTAACTTATAAGTTTGTCGCTCATTTCGTACTGATTCATACGAGGGGATCTAACTATGGGATTGCAGGTTACTGAACTCACAGTGTGTATGTATAAACTATTTCTTATTAAAATTTCTACTGTATTATTCACAGTTTTTTTTTTTCTAAGTAGCAATATTAGAAAAGCATTTTTATATGAAAGATATTTATGTAACATATGTTTCTAAATTTGTTAAATTCTATATTTTCGTATCAGTCACATGCAATGGATTAACAGCCGAAGAAATTCACCAGAAACCTTTTGTAGAGAAAACAAATGTGCTTAACCAATAAACTACAGGAATTCACAAGCAATCTAGTACGTTAAGATTCTATTCTCAACGCATGCGTAGGGAAGAGTGGGGAGTAAATTTTGGTGTAAATCATCTAATCGGTGACGCTGCAATAATTCACGTTTCTTGAAGTATTAACCTGTATGAGATAGAAGAAAATTTTGGATTGCCACATCTGGCTGGCTTTTTATATCAATGGGATTTTGAATGAGATAAATGCAATAAAATTAAATTTAAAAGTGACAGCTGCATGAATCGTATCAGAAAGATCTTCAGTTGATATTTAGAAGTTTCAGAAGTTTTAACTAATGAAAATATAGCAATACTTGTTTCATTTTTTGACACTCAAAAGATTTTTTGTTTCTCCTAAAAAAATAAAACAATTTTAAACTAGTCAGATGTGGCAATCCCAAAACTTTCTTTTATATTATGCATGTTAATACTTCATGCAGCATGGCAGTGCCACCACCTAGGATGCTTTAAACTAAAATCCAGTCAGCAAGAATTTATGTCTACTTATAACTGAATCTGAAGCTTGATGAAAATCCGTGCATTAGTTTTGAGATATAGCTATTGTAAAATCTTAAAACTGCATAACAGCGCAATGCGTTGGATGATTTATACCAAAAACTAAGCAGAATAAATTTTTTATCAGGTACTAACTGAATGTGAAATTTCATGAAAATCCACGTAATAATTCTTGGGATACTCGTGGGTTGAATTCGGGTGAACTTGGGATGAACTCGTGAAAAAGGCAGCATAGCAGCATCATATATCAGGCGATTTAACACCAATAACTAAACAAAACTAATCTATATCAGGAAAAAACGGAATTTGAAGTTTTAAAATTTTCGTGCATTAGTTCTTGATGGATATATTGAGACAATCACAAATAATTCACCATAGCAGCGCCATCGGTTGAGAGATTTGTACCAAAACGTAACCAACACCATGTTATATCAAGTACTAACTAAATATAAAGTTTTATGAAAATACATGCACTAGTTCTTAAGGTATGGCTATTGTGGAAATTCTAAACAATGCAGCATATAAGCGCCACATATTTACCAATAATACACCAACAACTAATCACTTCTATTTGATATCAAGGTCTCACACATTGTGTAATTTTGTGAAATTCTATGTATTAATTCTTCAGATAGAGCTGTTGCAATAATGACGAATAATGCACCATGGAAGCGCCACCTATTGAGCGATTTGCACCTAAACATAATCAGCACTATGTTATATTAAGTACTAATTAAATCTAAAGTTTTACAAAAACCCATGCTCTAGTTCTTGAGATATGACTATTGTGGAAATTATGTAGAATACAGCTTATCAATGCCATCTGTCGTGCAATGTACACCAAAAACTAATCAGATCTAGTTTATATCAAAGTCCAACAGAATGTAAAGGTATGTGTAATTCTTTACATTAGTTTTTGAGATAAAGAGCGCACCAATTTTTTGTCGCAATCAGTCAGACACATAGACGCACAGACTCGCAGACTCACTAAGTGGCAGATGGACATTTGGTATAAATATCTTTTTTGGATTCATTAAACTCTAAAATATAAATCCGCCAAGAAATCGGATTTTGAAAATTTTTACGAATCCAATATTTTCTTCTGGTGAAGACAGAAAAAAATAAAGAAGAATATTGAAAAATTAGATTGAAAATAAACGTTCGATATCAAGATATATTATTGCTTATAAACAAATTTTTAAAAATATCTTCTGAATTGTGTAAAAAATTCATATTATCGATAAGAACTTTTATCACCTATTTTCTACAGAGCTTTTTGATATGAAAGTGTATTTGGTAGCTACTCATAGCTCCTTAGTCAAAGTTTGGATAAACGTGAGAAACATACAAGCTGTTGATATAAATTTGACAGTTAAAAATATATGAGCCGGATTAATTTTCAAATTTACCCTCGAGATAAGCCGAATCAAAATTTTGAAGCATAATATTTTTATTTTCTTACACCTTTAAAAATGTATATGAATGTGAAATAAGATTTTTTTATTATTAAGTAGGTGAAACATCGTGTTATGTCAAGTATTTAAAAAGTTTTTCGTTAAAAGAAATTCGCAAAATGGTTAAAAAATTGAATGACTGAAGTATGTACTAAGAAATTTATTTGAAAAGTAGCATAAGCTTTTATACACGTACTTAAGACTAAAAAAAAAATATTTCCAATCCAATATCCTAACGCCATAATAATATTTTGGAATTATATATAAGTGATTCAAAAATAATCCACAGACATATTATTCATTAAAGTGTGTTTAATTAAGTTCTTTTCATTATATTTGTTTAAAATACTGAAAAGTAACATATTCATAAAATAGATAGTACAGAAAATTCACACATTAAAATGAATTCATTTAATTTATTTACAAGATAACAAAAAATATTCATTTTTGGCGCTACATTTTTTTAATTAACGTCGGAGCTGAAATTTTCATCGAACGTAGGTTTATCAGCATGCATGTGGTTTTAATTTAACGATTACATCTATAAATTGTATGTCTAAAAAATTTTTTTAGACAATACAACAAGAAAGATAATTTATACCTCGTAAAATTTGAACTATTTATGTCTTATAAATATTAGATCGTTAGGTGCGGTGTCAAACATCGATTATTGACTTTGAATTTTCGTTTAGGCTGCGTCAGTTTCCGATGACGCTTAAAATATTACACAAAACTGAAAAATGAATATTGTTTTAAGTATTTATTAAAATTTATTTAAAATTTATTTAAAATTTACTTAACTTTTATTTATTACAGTATTACACTTTTTTAAAGATTGCTTAAAGCAAAATATATTTTTCGTTTTAGATTACATTTTTTATTTACTTTGTATTAATTTAAAAAAAAAAAAGTCCTTGAAAAATACGATTTAAAAAAAGTTCTACATCAAAATATATTATAGCTTATACTTTGATAACAAATTTTAAAATATCTTCTGAATATTAGAAAAAAACTCATAGTATGGAAAAGAACTTTTATTACATATTTCCTACAGAGCTTCTTGATATGAAAGTGTATTTGACAGCTACTCATAGGTCTTTAGTCAAACTTTACATAAACGTGAGAAATATACAAGCTGTTGATATAAATTTGACAGTTAAAAATGTATGAGCCCGATTAATTTTCAAATTTTCCCTTGAGATAAGCCGAATCAAAATTTTGAGGCATAATATTTTTATCGTCTTATATGTTTACAAAAAGTATATTAATGTGATATAAGATTTTTAAATTTATTATAAAGTAGGTGAATTTTCGTGATATGTGAAGGATTTATAAATATTTTCGTAAAATAGTTAAATAATTGAATTGCTACAGTATGTATTAATAACATTACAGTTGAACCTCGTTAACATGAACCTCAAGGGGAATCAAAATATTGTTCATGTTAACAGTAATTTATGTAATCAGTATCAATTCTTTGTATTCGTTTTTATAGGAGTGGGTGAAAACAATTCATGTTAACGAGGTTTGACTGTATTTGAAAAGTAATATAAGCTTTTGTAACCATACTTAATAAAAGAGAAATATTTAAGTGCGAAATTTTGGCGCCTTAATAATATTTAGGGATTTAATAAAAGTGGTTCAAAAATTATCCACTAAATTATTATGGATTAAAATCTATTTAATTACGTTCATTTTATTATAGTTTCAAAAAATATTTAAAAGTAACATATTTATTTAATATATAGCGCGGAAAATTCACGCTTTAAAATGAATTCATTTGATTTATTTACAAGATAAAAAGCAAATTTTACATGTTTGGGACTACGTTTTTTTTTAATTAACTGCGAAGCAAAAATTTTCATCGGACGCAAATTTGACATTATGCAAGTGGTTATAATTTAGCGCTAATGTCTATGAATCGTATTTTGCTTGAAAAATAATAACTTTTTATGCTATACAGCAGGAAAGATAATTTATACCTCATACAATTTGACCTATTTATGTTTTCTTTTAACAAGATAGATTCAAGACAAGAAGTTATCAATTACTCAGTTACCAATGACTGATAGTCTAAAATATTACATAAAACTAAAAAAATGTATATTGTTTTAAATAATTACTGAAAATGTATTTAAAATTTATTTAATATTATTTATTACAGGATTACGCCTTTTCAATAATTACTTAAAACTATACAGATATGGGTGTATTTCAAAATAGGAGACTTTTTCAAAAGTGAAATCTTAAAACAATTACTGTTAGCAAAATTTCTGAAAAAAATAGATGTTGTTAATATAGTATTAGGTATATTTTACATGTAGTCAGCAGAGCTAAATATTTAAAAATTAACTTTAAAAAAAATAATTAGTACTTTATGAGCCCCGCTAATGACAAAACAAATTGCATGGAATAAATATATTAAGAATTTTTTATTTTCTTCCATTTTAAATATTTTTTCTACATTTATTAGACTTCCTTTTCAACAAATAGTTTCCATTTTTACATGTATGCATATAAGGAGACTAAAAACATTATCAAGGAGTTAACTTTGTTTAGATGAACAACATTCTAACACTAACAATGTAAGAAGCTGTCTTAGTGATTTTCTGACAGATTTAATGCATATTTTAGGGATAATAAATATAATACCTAAATTTATATGTAAAATTAAACTTTAAAAAGGATACAATATGAGTACTGGTTACATTTATGCACATTGGAGTCTTTAGCATGGACAGAAAAAACATGCTAATGACACTGATATTTGTCCATGCTAATGACAAATTTTAATTTAAATAAGTTTATGAGACATAATATAATCACAATGCAATAGTCCTTTCTGGGGCTTTTTAAAACACAAAAGTTCTATGCAAATAAGTAAAATAAAAATTTTAACTATAAAATAAACATGAAAATTATTATCCATTCTAATGACATACAATTGATGTACTCGCCTAATATTCAACTTCTATTCTTAAAATACAATACATGCTTCTATTTTCAGGCTGGGATAAAATGGCTACTTGTTGCCATGGAGAAACTTTATATTTTCAAAGTATTGTCATATGTGAAAATGAAATTTTGATTAATAACCAGCTGTTATAGTATGACCTTGTTTTGAAAACAGAATATGGAGGACAAACTTTAATTCTTTTTTATATACTATAATTTTATTTTTAAAAAGAAATTTATTGGATAAATCCTCTCCTTGATTAATTTAAAGAAAGAATAACATTTGTTTTATTTTATAAACATGATATAAACTCTTGAAAAGTGCCAGTATATACAAGGCACAGCTGCTGTGGACATCCATGCTAATGACATTTTGAACATTTATTCTGTTATTTTAAGCTGTTTTTAACTAAAAAGTGAGTAATTATTGAGTGCAAATAATGAATAATATTAAGACAAACATATCTAAATATAAAAACATGACAGAAAGCCTCTCAATTTTTTTTGTATGCCGAAGGACATAAATTGTCCCCTATTTTGAGAATCACCCATATATATATATTGTGTTATATCATATTTCATATCTTATTTTATAACAATTAAAAAAATACTTGAAAAATAAGACTGAAAATAAACATTCTTTATCAAAATATATTATTGTTATACTTTAATAACAAATTTAAAAAAAAAATATGATTTGTGTAAAAAATTCATACTGTGAAAATAAACTTTTATTACATATTTCCTACCGAGCTTATTGATATGAAAGTGTATTAGACAGCTAGTCATAGGTCTTTAGTGAAGAATTGCATAAACTTGAGAAATTTACAAGCTGTTGATATAAATTTGACAGTTAAAAATGTATGAGTCAGATTAATTTTCAAATTTTTCCTTGAGATAAACAGATTGAAAATTTTAAGGCGTGATATTTTTATCTTCATATATGTTTACAAAAAGCACATAAATGTTATACAAGAGTTTTTTTTTTAATAGATGAAACGTATCGAAACGAAGTTTTTCGTAAAACGCTTAAATGATTGAATGACTGCAGTATATACTAAGAAATTCATTTGAAAAATAGTAAAAGATTTTCTACCGGTACTTATTTAAAGAAAAATGATTTATTTCAAAATTCTGGCGCTATAATAGTGTTTAGGAATTAAATTTATGTGGTGATAAATGACAACTGACTTATTGCAGGTTTTGAAGTGAGTTTAATTACTTTTTTTTTTCATTTCAAACACACTACTAAAAAGTAACACACTCATTTAATAGATAGCACAGAAAAATCACACTTGAAAATAATATCAATCATTTATGTATTATCCATTCATTGTTAAGATTTTTTTTGAAAAAAACGTTATTTATGTTTGAAATTGTATTTTTTAACTAACGCCAGAGCAGAAATTTTCATCGAAGGTAGACGGCATGCGTGTGGTTTTCATTTAACGCTTATGTCTATAAGTCTGTCCAGCGTAAGAAAAACAGTATTTTTTTAGACTATACAGCAGAAAAGATAATTTACAACTCGTATAATTTGACCTAATTATCTCTTATAAATATTAGATCTATTTATATTTTCGTATGACGGACAATGTAAATTTCGATATAAAACTAAAAAAGATATATGATTTAATTATCTTAATTAAATATTAATTATTTTAATTAAAGATATATTTATTTAAAATTTACTTAATATTTTTCATTACGGGTTTACACTCTCTTAATAATTACTTAAGACAATATATGTGTTTTTGTTTTATATCATATTTTGCTCTAAGTTACCGGGGACTGACAAGTCCTTAATGAAAAGTTTAGCATCAGTCACCCTTGCAATCAACGTGTTAACAACGTATAAACACCTCATTGAGTTGGTGGCTAAAATTCCAGGTTTTGTTAAAACTCGATTGGCATATTAAATTGTAACTGGTCTGTAAAGTAATATCTTTGCGAAAAACACCTATAAACACGATTTTAGCAGTGGGATGTTAGGTTTACCATTTGTTTTCCTGTTCCAATCCTCCATGTTTTTTAGATGTTTGTGTTCAGTTAAACACAGAGTAAACGTACAGATTGATCATTAAAATTTGGTCTAAAAGTGGTTCCCAACAATATTTGATTTGGAAGACCAGTTGCAATTTAATATGCAAATCGAGTCTTCTTTAATCCAGGAATTTCAGCCGTAAATTCAATGAAGTTGTGATCTATGCAGCTACCTTCCTGTCCATAAGTTATTCGAAAATTTGCGTATCTGTTTTAATGTTTCAAAAATTCAATTAAAAAAGTTTCATATTTATACGCAATTTTGTGCAACATTGATACACGCATTTCCTTTTTGACGTCTATATCCGTATATCACTTCTTATCTAACTTACTACAAATTCTCTTCTCTCACGAAAAATACTTTTCGGAAATATTTCCAATAACACAAAACCATTTTGAAACACATTGAAAAGAACTGTAATCTATTGAAAGTTTATTTATAATTATAGTTTAGTTTTTTAATCTACATTTGTAATTATTTGAAACTGATATTACTTTACTAAGCGCATATTTTATCAAGCAGTTTTTAATTATCGCTTTATTAAAAAAAATAATTACTTTCTTCAACTTTTACCTTTTAATAATTGTTTATGTTCTGTAAAGCTCTGTAATATATTTCAAAAACAGAGTTATTTTACTCTTTCGGTTTAATTGAACACTGTCGCAATTTCCGAAATTAATAAGAATTTCATGAGAAGAAATTAATTCGGTACCTAGTAATCGTAATAATGCATCGGTTGTAAGTGTAATGACAAAATTTTAATAACATTCGTATCTAGAAACTCGATTGATTTATTGTCGGTAATACACTCACAAAAGATCCAAAGCTCTTGCATAAAATTTGGAGATATATTGAATTTCTCGTAGTTCAGAAGGCGAAATAGCTTGCATAACATGTTCTTAAATTATCTTCATTTTACAATCTTTCCATGTGCTACGTCAACATTGTGCTTTTATGATTTTAATAGAATGCATATGAGGAAATATTTCAATCAGTAGGATGTACAATAGTGTCATTGATTACCTTTATTTTGAAAAGATATTTTGAATGCGTGTTCCTTTGTCATTATTTTCTATTTTGATTCTTGCATATCAACAAGTCTTTTGTGTCGTTTATCAGACGCTTGATGAAGGAAATTTTATAAAATGTTTGTATTTGCAGCGCTTGTTTGTATAAAATAGATTAATTCTTTTTTTTTCAGCGAACGATATTTGAATACTTTGCACAACTTCATAATGAAGGTACATACAAAATTGGGTCTGGATAAACAGTTTGTGAATATAAATATTTTGTTTTTTGAAACAATGTAAAGCGATATCGTAAAATATATTTCAAGGAAGGTTAACTGAATTTTACTGATTAACCTGTTATAAAAATGTACCATATAACTGAACGATATTTGAATCCGTTCCAAACATTTATTAAGAGGATAAATAAAACACAATTGAATCTCAATAAATAAATCTCACGAATATAAATATTATGATTTTCTGAGACGTTGCAATACAATATTTCTTAATATATTTTAGGTATAAGTTACCTGAAATGCATTCAATAAGCTACATCGCAAAATATATGAATTTTATGAAAATGTTTTTATATATATTAAGTGTAAAATGTACTTTTATCAATTGTTAATAAATTGCATATGAGGGAAGGGTTCTATACAAAGATTTCAAATAAGCCGAAATTTTTAAAACAGGTATTTTTAATTTCTGTAACTCCTCTTCGATCTCTGTTCTTATTGTTGCGAGGGGATTTCTGTAATAATTCAAAAGGTTGCTGAAAGAAATTTCATAAGGTGTTTGATATTACTTCGCAGTTTGCACAAAATAGACTAATTTAATTTTATGAAAATATGCATTTATTGCACATCTTTATTATTTTGATACATTCAAAATTTGCATCTTTGTAAATAATTCGTATCCGTATAAATATTTTTTTGCGTCGTAAATAGTGGTATGATAGTGTAACATTTATTTGAAAGATTAGTTACTTAGAATATACGAAATACCATTTATAAAAGAAGTACCTGTGTTATACAAAACTCGATATTTTAAAATTATTCTTTATTTTCAAATACTTGAAGTGTATATTAAAATACTTGAAATGTATATTAAGGCTTCGTGATTTAAAAATATGTATCCGATAAAATTTTTCAAGAAGTAACTTGTACAACAGTGTTTTTGATTACTTCCGCAAGATATTTGCGATTCGTATCTCTCTTCATTACACTCTATACAATTTCTTGCATGAACAGAGATCTCTTGCATGATTATTCAAAAGTTTTTTAACGGATATTGTGTAAAATATTTGAATTTGCATGAATATTTCTTATAAAATGAAATAATATTTTTTTTTTCGATCGATATTCGTGTTTAAAGTATATTTGTTTATTATGGAAGTACACAATATATTTTTTCATTATAGAAAATATCGCAGATTGATTGAAATTTATGTATCTTTTTCCTATAATGTAAGATTATATTTCTGATTGGTTTTACTAGGTTGTTTGTATGGAATGTATTGGTTGACCAATATGCAAATTATATGAATTTTATGAAAATTTTAGCATTATTTCGAGGCTATTTTTAGACATATTAATACGAATAGATATAATATCAATGCATGTAATATATATTTTTAAAATACAGCAAATGAAAAAAATTACTTTATCGTATAAGCATGTGATTGTTTAAATCTAATACAAAATAACTCATATAAAGTAATATCGATATGCATTCGAATTCATTCATAATTTAAATTTCATAAAGCGTTTGACATTAAGGCGGGGTTTGTTCAAAAGAGTCTAATTAAATTTCATGAAAATATGTATCTATTGTATATGTTTATTATTTTGATATGTTGAAAATTTGCATCTTAGTAAGTAATTCGTATTAGTAAAAGTCTTTTTTTTTCTCGTAAAATGTGGTATGATGGTGTTGTATTTATTCGGAAGATTAATTACGCATAATGAATGCTGTAGCCTTTGTTTCTAAAAAAGTACCTGTATTATACGATAATCGGTACTTTAAAATTATATTTATTTCCCTATATATTCGAACATGGCATTTGCATTAATGTTTCATGATTTAAAAATGTGCATTCGATAAAATTTTACAATCAGTAGGTTCTACAATAGTGTGTTTCATTACTTATACTCCGGAAAGATATTTGCAATTTGTATCTCTCCTCTTTACACCGTATTCTGTATCGTCAATGAACACATACCTTTTGTATGATTATTCAAAAGTTTTTCATAGAAAATTGTGTAAAATAATGAATTATCAACAATAGTTAAATAAAATGAAGTATTTGTTTTCTTTTTCTTTCCAAGCAATATTTATTCCCAAGGTATATTTGTTTATTATGGAAATACGCTAAAACTTTTTAATTATGGAAAATATCCCAGATTGATTGAAATTTATGTATTTCTTTGCTATAATATTAGGTTATTTTTCTGAATGATTTCCAAAGATTGTTTGAATGGATTGTATTGATTGAACAATATGCAAAATATAGGAATGTTATGAAAATCTTTGCATTTTTGGAGGTTATTATTAAAAATATTAATACGATGAGATATAATATCAATGTCTATAATATATAGTTTTAAAACACAACAAATGAAAGAAATTAGAATAATTATAGAAATTAGAAATTAGAAATAGAAATTAGAAAGAATATAGTATAAGAAATGTGATTGTTTAAACTTATAATATAAAGATAACTCTTCTAAAATAAGATCGAAATACATAAAAAGTAATTTATTTTTTAAAAGTCATAGTCCGTATATTGAATCATAATTCGTTTTCGTAAAAATCTTTTTCGTTTTCATAAAATGTGGTTTGATAGTGTAGTATTTATTTGAAAGATTAATTATATACAATATATAGAACATCATTGTACAAAAGTATCATAAAATCATAATCATCATAAAAAAGCACTTGTATTATACAAAAATCGATACTTTAAGATACATTTGATTTTCCTATACTTCCAAACATGACGTCTATATTGAGGCTTCATGATTTAAAAATATGCATCCGATATTTTGTTTTCAATCAGTAAGCTATACAATAGTGTGTTTGATTACCCATACTTTGGAAAAATATTTGCTATTCATATCTGTTCTCATTATACTCTATTCTGCTTCTTGAATGAACTTGGGTCTTTTGTATGATTATTTAGAAGTTTTCTAAAGAAAATTGTGTAAAATATTTGAATTTACAACAATATTTCTATAAAATGAACTAATTTTTTTCTCTCTCTGAACGATATTCGTTATGTTGATTGAAATTTATGTATTTTGTCGCTATAATGTAAAATTATTTCCGGATTGGTTTTCAAAGGTTGTTTGTATGGAATGTATTGATTGACATACATACAAAATAGATGAATTTTATGAAATTCCTAGCACTATTTCGGGGCTATTATTAAAAATATTGCTACGAAAAGATATAATATCAAAGCGTATGGTATTTGTTTTTAACATGCAACAAATGAAAGAAATTTACTTTGCAGTATAAGTATTATGAATGTTTAAATTGAATACAATATAATAACTCTTATAAAATAACTCTTATAAAATGTGGTTGAAATAAATAAAGATTAACTTATTTTTTAGAAGCAATCTAATTAAAATGTATGATCAGTCCACAATCTTATTAGAACAAAAATTAAAATCTCTTCTTGAATAATTTGTTTTATTTATTCCCTTTTTAACACTTTTTTAAACAAACTTAAGAAGTACTAATGCATTCTGTTTGTCTGTCTGTTTGTCCACTCTTTAGCTATCCTGAATACATTTGGATTCTAATGCAATATTCATAGACGTTATTTTGGATCACCCAGGCTTTTTTGGTATTGTATATGAAGTATGTGCAATTAATAGTCCATTTACAGAGGAACTCAAAATAATTTCATTTCATTATGGTATGGATGAAAAACCATTTGAAGAATGTTTTAATGAGATTATTCTATTTCAAATGTACTTTATATAAAATAAATCACTGAATTTTACTATAAGTTTATTAAGCGCATTCAATAACCTTTGTAATTTATTTAAGGGGACGCACAAAAGAATAACTGTACTATGTTTGAGTAATAATTGCAGCAAGTACATTTTAAAAATCAGCATTCGCTTTAAAATTCAAATACACTTTTGTGTGCCATTGCTGCATATAAATTATAAGCTTCATATACAGGATTTCACAAAAAATTAGCAGAAATTTTTGAAGGGGAATTTTCAACAGAAATCTATGTATTTTATAACTGAGCTGAATTCGCATACATATAGTTAAAAGATACAAATCTATTTATCATATGCATGGCCGATCGAACAATGCAAATTTTCCGATTGTAAATGAGGACAGCTGAAATTATCTGGTAAAAAGGGATAATGCATCTTTATTTGGTTGAATTAAACATTTTAACTTAATAAACTTAATAAATTTATTTAAGATAAGCGATAAAACTTAATAAGCGGTAAAACTTCGTTACACTATTTTGAATGCGTTGAAAAGATTTTTCATAATTTATGCTCAATTCATGATTTTTTCTTACTTGTTTAAGATTACTTTAGTTTCAAGTCTCAGTTAAAGAATGAAAAATATATCTGTAATTAAATATTTCATTATTTTTCAAATATACGTGTATAAATATATAGATATATATCTATACATGTATAATAATATATATAATATATGTACTATATAATATTAACATATATAATAATTTTTAAGCAAGTGGGAAAGCTTTTTTGTAAAAGCTTTGTGAGGTCTTGAGCTTTTTTGCTGGAATATTTTCTGGAATCTCGAGTCAAACGAAGGCTCGATGGGCGAAGACCGGCTATTTACCTACTTAACCTGTGTTATTACTGAAAAATACTTATACATTATCTATAATCATGAAAAAATTGTGCCCACATGTAGCGATTTTAATTTAAATGTTGTTAATCATATTTTATAAAAACATGTGAAAAAACTAAGTGTTTCCCACTAATGTTCCTTTTTGGAACATGTTATAAATCATACACAAAAGAAAAATTTCGACAAAAAAAAAATACTCATAGTGCTTATGTTTGAATTTTAATGGTATTTTTACCAATAAATAGTTTGTGTTACCTTTCGATCATAGGGCGTGGTTTAAAAGACTATTTAATCGAAAACTAGTGTAAATTTACAGAAAATCTCGTCTTTTTTCAGTGTTTTTCCAGAAATTTTTAGCAGTATGCCCAGAGAGTCCTAATTTGTAAATAAATTTTTATGAATTATATCGAATAAATAAAAATCATAAAAGCACCCAATTCTCATCAACGAAGTACATCAAAATCCCTGCTATTGAGTAAATCAATAATAAAACATGTACCAAAATAAATCATGTAAGCTTTTTGATACATAATAGTAAATTCTAAATTCAGTCAATTTATGTACATTAATACATAAAAATTTATAAGCATTTAAGCATAAAGTTAATGTTAAAAAATGTAAAATTCATTATAGCGATAAAACATATTTGTCTTCCTGATTTAAATACATTTCAGATAAGTCAAAATTATTCTACATATTTATATTCAAAAGCATTTTTTTGATCTCATAAATATTTTTTCAACAAAACTTACATCAATATTTTAATAAACAACATACATTTTGTAAATTTATTTTAAAGAGAATCATTACGGAAAACTTTCCTCAAAAATGTTTTATTGTTCTTTGCTTGTAAACTAATAAAAGTAGTTTATAAATATATGAATTTTACATGAATTTTCAGGTAAAATATTTCAGAAAGCGTAACACAGAAACATTTGCATAAATGAAGATAATTTTTGGTGATTTACCAACTACAATCTTATCATTTGATACCTTTAGAGCGAATTATTACGCATTCTTTCATTTATTTTCTGCGATAGGATAGGGAAAAAATTATGCGCATAAATTTATTTTATATTGGAATTTGCAAATGAATAGATGTCGTTTGCTCTGTTTATTTTCTTAAATTGCTAGCTTCTACGTTTGATATAAGAGAAAGCATTCTAATATTTTGATATAACTTTTACTTGAAAAATGAAGTGTGTATGTACATTCATTTTTCCATGGATGCATTAATGTAAATTGCATCTTTTTTTTTAAATACTAATCTTATAATTATTAATCTTATAATATTAATATTATAATTAATATCATATACATGATTTTTCTGAGGATAGATTTCATGTTTTAAACTTTAATATTTATTATTTAATGCCTTTTTACTTATTATAAAAAAAAAACCATACAATCAAAACTAAGAAGCTTTCTGATTAATATATATACCGGGTGTCCCAAAAATGACTGATGGATTTTAAAATTCAATAACTTGCAAACGGTGACAGTTATTAAAAAAATTTTGCAGGAGGGTTATGTATAATGTCAGGAGTTTTTTTTACCGTAATTTTTTATTTTAGTTCGAATTTCAAACAATAGGTGGCGCTGACGACGATTGAAGGCCGGGTCGACGGTTCACTCAGCATTGATTACCTGGCCTTCAATCTCCTATTGTTTGAAATTCAAACTAAAATAAAAAATTCCGGAAAAAAACTCCTGACATTATACATAACCCTCCTGCAAAAAATTTTTTTAAATAGCTGTCACCGTTTGCAAGTTATTGAATTTTAAAATCCTTCAGTCATTTTTGGGACACCCGGTATATATATGTTGCAGCCAATACCCGAAATTGGCCAATTCTAGAACTGGCCGGCCAATTCCCGAATTGGCCAGCAACGTTAAAAAATGACTGGCCAATTCTAGAATTGGCCAGCCAATTCGCGAACTGGCCAGATGCAATTGACCAATTCGCGAACTGGCCAGATGCGATTGGCCAGTTCGCGAAATAGATATAAGCACTCGGCTTAATCCTTTCTAACATAGTTGAAAATGTCTATGAATTCAAATAGTCTAGACGTCAGCCTGTCCGTGATCTAACTCAAGTAAAGGCCCTGTCATTGTATATTTGGTTTATCAATTAATTTCGATATTGAAAGAGAATTGTGCACTATTTTTGGTTAATTTAGTTGGGTACACAAAAATATTTCATTTCAATATAATCAATGGAAATCTTTTTTACTGTACATTTTTATGTTACTTATTTTAAATACAAAAAAAATTGGTACCTATGCATCATAGTTCGGATGTTGGCCAAGGCTTAACGGCCGGTTCGCGAATTGGCCGGCCAAAACCCGAAATACGCTATTCATTTCATGTATTTCGGTTTTTGGCCAGGATGCTTGGCCAGTTCGGCTATTGGCCGGCCAGTTCTAGAATTGGCCAGGCTCCGGGTATGGGCCGCAACATATATATATACATATATATATATACATGGTGATTCCAAATTTTTTTACAATGAAAGAGGGGTGATAGTACACATCAAGACAAACAATATTAAATAGGAGACCAAGGGTCCAAAACATTTTCCAAAGGAGATAGCCGCCATTAAAGTTTAGGGACCAAAATTTCAAATAAACATAAAAAATGGGAAAATCGTTCGATTGATTTGAGGTTTTCACTAAAATTAACCTTTATGTCGGCATTTTCTTGAAATTAAATTATAAAGATAAATTTCAAAAAATGCCGATAGAGGGCGCTTTAGACTTTAACGTAATAAAAAACTATTTTTTTTTTTTTTTTTTTTATCTCATTAAATGGTTTTGGACTTTTGTTTTAGACTTTGGAGTAACGAACAACTATTTTTTGCCGGTATTTTATGCATCTCATTAAATGTTTTCGTAAGCTTAGAGTCAAACTTAAATTTTGAGTTAAAAATCTGAAAGTGGGAATGGTTAAGTAGCACAAGTTGAACTGTGTTCAGAGGGTTCAAATTTCAAATGATTATAAAAAAACGAAAAAATTGGTTCATTGATTTGCGGTTTTTACTAAAACTATTCTTTGTGTTGGTATTTTCTTAAAAATAAATTATAAAGATAAATTTCAAAAAATGTCAATAGAGGGCGCTTTAGACTTTGGAGTAACAAAAAACTATTTTTTGCCGTTATTTTTTGCATCTCATTAAATGTTTTCGGAAGCTTAGACTTAAATTTTGAGCTCAAAATCTGAATAGTAGGGAGTAGTTAAGTAACACAAAATGAACTGTGTTTAAGGTGGGGGGGGGGTGTTAAAATTTAAAATAAATATAGAAAATGGAAAAATTTGTCGATTCGTTTGCGGTTTAAAATAAAACTGTGTTTTAAGTCAGTATCTTCTTGATAATAAATTTTAAAGATAAATTAAAAGAAAATTCTATTAGAGGGCGCCTTAAACTTCAGAGCAACCAATAATTAATTTTAACCATTAATTTTTTGTTCTAATTAAATGCTTGCAAAAAATTATTAAATGTTTTCGGAAGCTTAGATTTAAACTTAAATTTTGAGCTCAAAATCTGAATAATTAGGAGTAATTAAGTAGCACAAATTGAAGTGTCTTCAGGAGTTGAAATTTAACACTTCCCCCTTCCACGAACACAATTCAATTTTTCGATATTTAAACACTTCCAACGATTCAGAATTTGAGCGTAAAATTTAATTTAATGCATTTGAAAGCATTTAATGAGATTAAAAAAAAACAGTTACAAATAATTGCACGCTACTCCAAAATCTAAGGCGCCCTCTATCAGCATTTTGTGAAATTTATCTTTAAAATTTATTTTCAAGAAAATGCTCATTAAAAAAAATAGTTTTAGCGAATACCGCAAACGAATCGACCAATTTTTTCGTTTTTTATAGTCATTTGAAATGTGAACTCTCTGAACACATTCAGTTTGTCTACTTAACCACTCCCAACTATTCAGATTTTGAGCTCAAATTTTAAGTTTAAGTCTGAGCTTACGAAAGCATTTAATAAAATCCAAAAAAGAACGCCAGAAAATAGTTGTTCGTTACTCCAAAGTCTAAAGCGCCCTCTATCGGCATTTTTTGAAAATTATCTTTATAATTTATTTTTAAGAAAATACCGAGATAAAGAATAGTTTTAGTGAAAACTGCAAATCAATGAACCAATTTTTCCATTTTTTTTTATCATTTGAAATTTGAACCCTCTGAACACAGTTCAGTTTGTGCTACTTAACCACTCCCACTTTTATATTTTGAGCTGAAAATTCAAGTTTGACTCTAAGCTTACGAAAACATTTAATGAGATGCAAAAAATACCGGCAAAAAATAGTTGTTCGTTACTCCAAAGTCTAAAGCGCCCTCTATCGGCATTTTTTGAAATTTATCTTTTTTATTTAATTTCAAGAAAATGCCGGCATAAAGAATAATTTTAGTGAAAACCTCAAATCAATCGACCGATTTTTCCATTTTTTATGTTTATTTGAAATTTTGGTCCCTAAACTTTAATGGCGGCTATCTCCTTTGGAAAACGTTTCTCACCCTTGGTCTCCTATTTATTATTGTTTAATAAATAGGAGTCTTAAAAGTCTTTTTGTGTACTATCACCCCTCTTTTATTGTAAAAAAAAATTAGAATCACCCTGTATATATATATATATATATATATATATATATATATATGCCAATTATTAACTCAATTTTTTACTTTTTATTTTTAAAATTAGAGTTTGTATTTTGATATAACTTTTACTTGAAAAATGAAGTATGTACATACATTCATTTTTCCATCTATACTTTGATGTAGATGCATCTTTTTTAAAAAAATACTTCAAAATCTTATAATTGATATCACAGAGATGGTTTTTCTGAGGATAGATTTCATGTTTTAAGAATTAATATTTATTATTTAATGCCTGTATACGTATTATAAAAAACCATACAATCAGAACTAAGAAGCTTTCTGATTAATATATATATATATATATATATATATATATATACTAATTATTGACTCAATTTTTTTACTTTTTATTTTTAAAATTAGAGTTTGTTTAGAAAGATTTTTAGTGCAGATTAAATATTAAATTTAGTAGCATTTTTAAATCCTAAAAAGTTAATGTACGGAAATATGCACCTAATTTAATTTTTGTTCTGAATATGCAGACTAATTTAAAAAGTTTCCATACAGACTTTAATTAATGGTATAACAGATTACATTTTTTTTTAAAGTTGGAAATCGCACTTCAGGTGTAGCAAAGGGGTTGTTCGTACTAGAAAGAAGTTTTAAAAATACTCAGATCTCGGTGTAATAGTATGCAGTACTTCAGATACAGTAAAACATCCGAAATCGTTTGTTTATCCCATTAAATATTATCTACTTTCTATCACATAGGAGAGAACTTGTAATAAACTACAGCAATGTATATCAATTTCATAAAATGTGAAATAGTTTAATACTATTAAAACGCGCCCTAAACAATGTTTCTCATGTACCATAATATAATGTTATACTTTTGTGTAACCCTGTAAATTTATAACACATACTCTTTGCACCTCAGATTGTACAGAATATATATTTCCGTATATACTTCACAGATGCATATCAATTTTATTATGTTAGAAAGAGTGTAACACCATTAAGATGCACTTGAAACTATTTTTCCCGATTAGCCATAATGTAAAGGAATAAGTTTGATTGTCCCTGTATTTAAACTTTGCATCAGTTTTCACAAAATCTGAAATGACTCAAGAAAATTATGCCAAATCTTTATATTTTAAATTTCAAATGGTTTGGTTGGATAGTTTTTGCTCTATTATATGCGAACGGGTAGAAAGATAGACAGAAGAATGGACAGACGGACGGAAGGACTGAACGGAGACTATAGGTGCTTGGTATATTTATAATTACAAATGCTTCTAAATAGAGTGTAAATTTTGTTATGGAGTGAAAAATACTATCGCAAGTTATATTTTAAAAAATATTTTTTCGCTTAATAATGTAGAAATTTATATGCAATTCGCAACAGGCATACTTGCATTTTTTTATATTTAAAATGAAATCAGATCACGAGAAGAGTGAAGGTAGCGAATAATCCATGGCCAAGAATGCGTAATTCCTATCTAAATATTCGGTATTTATCAAAAAGATTGATCTTACATATAGCCAGTGGTAAGATATGAAATAAAAGGCCAAATTCGGAATTAATTAGGGGAAAACTGAAAATTATTTCAATCCATTTACTTTAGGTCTAGAATGGATGTGCTAAGTTTCCCCGCTCGTAGTAGGTGTGCGTTAAAAAATATGTAGAGAATTTTTAGTCGAAAAACAATCTTTCTTTTAAATACCAAAACATTATCCTGAAATCTCTTACTCTTTCAAAAACATTGTCAATACAAATATTGTTAAGTTTAAAATTCTAAATGTAATGAGAATCCACACTTAATATTTTTGTTGCATATTAAGGTTACAATTTTTCTTCGAAATTTTAGCCTCGTGGTCAAAGAGTTGAACTCAGAATTTATTAGGGGAAAACTGGAAATAGTTTTAATCCCTTCAGTTTAGGTCTTAAATGAATATGATATGTTTTTCAATCGTGCTAGGCGAGCGTTAGAAAATATGTACCTATTTATAGTCCTAAAACACTTTTTATAAAAATTTTCTTAACAATATATCATATTGCGACTTTAACGCTAAACAAAAAAATTAATGTGGCTATTCATTTTATTCAGAATTTTTAGTTCTACGGCCATGTATTGGCAATTTTCTGATATAGCTAGCTGTTTTGATATATTTTAAGACAATCTAGTTTTTCCTAGCTTCAAGTTCTTGATTAGCAATTGAGACAAAAATTTAAAATAGAATTGCTACCATAATTCTTACCAAAAATAATTCAGAAACTTAAGCACTACAACATTTGTACTGACAATGTTTTTATAGAGTTAGCTGCTTTGCGATATTCTTAAAGTAACACAGTCTCTCCTGCATTCAAGTTCTTGATTAGCGATTAAGAAAAAATTTTGAAATACAATTTCAATGTTAAAGTTGAACAAAAATACTAATATGGTTATTCACTTTATTCAGAATTTTAAGTTCTGCAACATTTGTATTTATAGTGGTTTTGACAGAGTTGGCTGTTTTAAAAAATTGTTAAAAACGTTAAAAAAAAAAAAGTGTTTTTCGATTATAGATATGTATATATTTTCTATGGCTCATTCAGTACAACAAGGTTGTCCAATGCGGCGCCCGCGGGCGCCTTGGAGCCCTTTGAAGGTTTTCCTGGCGCCGTTTTGAATTTTTTCCCTTACATTTCTTTTTTTAATAATTTTTAAATACAATTACTTTGTAAAGGATACTTTATCTAAAATCTTTGACATTTTCATGAGAGTTGTTTTAAAAATCTCTACAAATCATTTCGCGCATCAATAATTACAGCATGTTCAACGTTTTAAAAGAAAGGCAACAGCACATAATTAGTTTACCAAAAAAAAAAAAAAAATCTAATCATGTGATGTTGTTACATTTCTTTACTGATTTAAAGTTATGCCTTATAAATCTTTTTATGTAAATTATGCCGATATTTGTTATTAAACGTCGGCAATAACTTTTTTAATACGATAAGAAGTCGTAGAAAAAGATAAGTTGTACTTCTTCTCCTTCGTACATGTAAGTTCAGCATTTTTGTTATTATTATTGATGCTATTCCACTGGCCATTTGGCTGTTTTATAAGATGAGAAAAAGTGTTTTTCTCTGCTAGATCTTTGAAGCTTCAGGTAATTTTGCTTTAAAAAATCTATAAAATCGTACAAAAGGATCTCCATCAATGAAAGCTCTTTCAGGTTCTGCCTTTGGAACCAACCATGACTCTGTTTCTGTGCTTTTTTATAATGGCAAATTTTATGTCTCCAAAAAATATTGTAGTTATTGCAGAGTATTTTCGTCCCCCCAAAAACCGAACAAAATCTCTGATTACCCTTTTATTTTAATAATAGATGACATTTCATTTTTTGGCTCCAATTCAAATATGTTTGAGATAACCCCACGCACAAAAATTTATTATTCAAAATTATTTATGATTTACTGTTTAATCTTTTTTTATATGGCGTTTCAGATCTATAGGGGTGTTATGTCTCATTTACATACTTATATTGCTACTAATATTAAAATATGATTTTCTTGCATATTCCGGACCATGTTAATAATTGCGCCCTTCATTGCTTGCCTGAAACCGAGATGCGCCCCGACTTAGTAAAAGGTTGGACAGGCCCACAGTACAAGTTTAAAAACATTGCATATTCATTTTAGACCTAAATTGAAGGAATTCAAATAATTTTCATTTTCCCCTTAATTAATTCTGAGTTCAACTCTCTGATCACAGGTCTAAAATTTTGAAGTAGAATTGTGACTTTAATATTCAACAAAAGTGGTAAGTGTAGGTACTCTTTTTATTCAAAATTTTAAGCTCTACAACATTTGTAGAGATTTAGAAATTGTTATGGCATTTAATCTAATCAGTCTTTATGTCGCCTGGAGAAGATACTAAAATACACACTTAAAATTACTTTAAATGCTTTCATATTTCATTAAATTATTTCTAAACGTTTTAAATGCGTGCATATCATTAGAAACGATACTTAGGCATCTTTTTAGATTTAAGCATCTTTATAGATGTTTTGTAGTAATTTCAAATGATTTTTGCAGTCCCTCGTAATATTCGTCTCACAAGAAAGGTGTCCATACTAGGTGTAGAGAGAAAGGTCTCTACATATTAATATAAACAAGTGGCAAGAACTCAAAACCAATCGGCAGAGCAAACGCATCACAAAAAAACAACACTTCATTTCTCCTACAGCCAGTACGAAATTCGCAAGAGAGAGAAAACACGTGAATTCCACTCCAGCGTGTGAAGAGAGAGAGAAGAATCATTCACGGTAGAAAACCACTTTTTTCTCCCTCAGTTCTTCTCAACGTTTTTGGCAACAGTTGAAAAAGCGGCAAGCTACGAGTTTACGCGAAAAAGCCGCGCTGCAGTTTAGGTAAAAAAAAGCCTTTTCTGCAGCGTGGGCTGGTGATATTTTATATATTTTGTAAGTTAATTCTTCAAGTATGAATCTTTTGCTTCTATCTTACTTTAACAAGATGATCTCCTAAGAAGTTCGACTGTAGTGCTGACTAACCGGCTGAGTGCTTTCTGTCTCTCCATGTGATCGTGTGTCTTCTTCAATAAGTGTGATCGCCATCATCTAAAATATCGACATCATCTAAAAAATAGTGCCAATTAAAAGATTCCCTAAGAAGATAAAGTGTGGTGTTGACTAACAGGCTATGTGTTCTTCGCCTACCTCTGTTTGTGATAGTGTGTTCTCTCCAAAAAGTGTAATAACAAAATAGTGATCCAGGCCATGATGACCTTAAATATCGATCTAATCCAAAAATATCAGTGATACTTAAAGCAGCGTGGTGCATATAATCGTTTCAGCCCAAAATCAGTCAAATTGATTGATAAGATCTAATGATGTAAAAGGAATAAAAATCACTGCCACAATTCAGCAGCACATGGTTTTAAGCCGAAGTGAGGTAATGATATAGATGCCATAGAAAACACAAAGTGTAGTTTCATCATGTGTCGATTAATTTTACTTGTTTAATCCAGATATTACTAGTAAGTTTGCTGCAGCAAATTCTTGTGTATATATATTTTTTTATTTTGAGTGTTTTTTTATTTCCTTTTATGTGTTCTATCAATAAATATGCATTGTTTTCAATAACATACATGTTTCATTACTTATATATAGATTTTAATTTTAGAAAAATATTAGCTTCCTTTCTGATTTCAATAATGTATATATTACAATCCTTCATATAGATTTTCATTTTAAAAGAATGATAATTGCCTCCTTTCTATACTAGGCATACTCAGATTTTTTTGAAAAAATACTAATTAAACTACTCATGAATGTAGTAAAGGATCAGCGAAAATTAGCGAAGGAATTGCAGTAGAAAACCTGTAAAAAAATAAAATACTTTTGAATATTTTTCTGAAAAGACGAAAGTGTCACACGATTTAGCGAAAGCACTTTTCTCCGCCAAAATCAAACGATTTTAATGCAATTGAAAACTTTTGAATTTTTAAAATCCGCGTAAATGGTATTTAATGAATTTAAATATAAACAATGAGAGAATTTAATGCATACATACATATATACAGGGTGATTCTATTTTTTTTTTTTTTACAATAAAAGAGGGTTGATAGTACACATCAAGACAAACAATATTAAATAGTTTTCCAAAGGAGATAGCCGCCATTAAATTTTAGGGACTAAAATTTCAAATAAACATTAAAAACAAAAAAATCGGTCGATTGATTTGCGGTTTTCACTAAAATTATTCTTTATGTCGGCATTTTCTTAAAATTAAATAACAAAGATAAATTCAAAAATGCCGATAGAGGGCACTTTAGACTTTGGAGTAACGAACAACTATTTTTTGCCGGTATTTTTTGCATCTCATTAAATGCTTTCGTAAGCTTAGATTCAAACTTAAATTTTGAGCTCAAAATCTGAAAGTGAGAGTGGTTAAGTAGCACAAACTGAATTGTGTTCAGAAGGTTCAAATTTCAAATGATTATAAAAAACGGAAAAAATGGTTCATTGATTTGCGGTTTTGACTAAAACTATTCTTTATGTCGGTATTTTCTTAAAAATAAATTATAATGATAATTTTCAAAAAATGCCGATAGAGGGCGCTTTAGACTTTGGAGTAACGAACAACTCTTTTTTGGCGTTATTTTTTGCATCTTATTAAATGTTTTCGTGAGCTTAGATTTAAACTTAAATTTTGAACTCAAAATCTGAATAGTTGGGAGTGGTTAAGTAGACAAACTGAACTGTGTTCAGAGGGTTCAAATTTCAAATGACTATAAAAAACGGAAAAATTGGTCGATTCGTTTGCGGTTTTCGCTAAAACTAATTTTTAAATGAGCATTTTCTTGAAAATAAATTTTAAAGATAAATTTCACAAAATGCCGATAGAAGGCACCTAGACTTTGGAGTAGCGTACAACTATTTTTAACTTTTTTTTTTTAATCTCATTAAATGCTTTAAAATGCATAAACTTAAATTCTGAATCGTTGGGAGTGCTTAAGTAGCGAAAAATTGAATTTTGTTCGAGGGGAAGGTTAAATTTCAACTCCTGAAGACACTTCAATTTGCGCTACTTAACTACTCCTAATTTTTCTGATTTTGAGCTCAAAATTTAAGTTTAAATCTGAGCTTCCGAAAACATTTAATAAATTTTTGCAAGCATTTAATTGGAACAAAAGAATAATGGTTAAAATTAATTGTTGGTTACTCTGAAGTTTAAGGCGCCTTCTAATGGAATTTTTTGAAATTTATCTTTAAAATTTATTTTCAAGAAGATACTGATTTAAAGAAATATTTTATTTTAAACCACAAACGAATCGACAAATTTTTCCATTTTCTATAGTTATCTGAAATTTGAACACATCCCCCCCCCATTAAACACAGGTCAGTTTTTGCTACTTAACTACTCCCTACTATTCAGATTTTGAGCTCAAAATTTAAGTTTAAGTCTAAGCTTCCGAAAACATTCAATGAGATGAAAAAAAAGGCCAAAAATTAGCTGTTCGTTACTCCAAAGTCTAAAGCGCCCACTATCGACATTTTTTGAAACTTATCTTTATAATTTATTTCTAAGAAAATACCGACATAAAGAATAGTTTCAGTGAAAATCGTAAATCAATGAATCAATTTTTCCATTTTTTTTTATAATCATTTGAAATTTGAACCCTCTGAATACAGTTCAATTTGTGCTACATAACCACTTCCACTTTCAGATTTTGAGATAAAAATTTAAGTTTGAGTCTACGCTTACGATAACATTTAATGAGATGCAAAAAATACTGGCAAAAAATAATTGTTCGTTACTCGAAAGTCTAAAGCGTCCTCTATCGGCATTTTTTGAAATTTATCTTTAGAATTTAATTTCAAGAAAATGCCGACATAAAGAATAATTTTATTGAAAACCGCAAATCAATCGACCGATTTTTCCGTTTTTTATATTTATCTGAAATTTTTGTCCCTAAACTTTAATAGCGGCTATTTCCTTTGGAAAACGCCTTGAACACTTGGTCTCCTATTTAATATTGTTTGTCTTGATGTGTACTATCACCCCTCTTTTATTGTAAAAAAATTTTGGAATCACCCTGTATATATATATATATATATATATATATATATATATATATATATATATATATTAAATTGCATCTATATATTATTTGTTGCTGTAGTTATTTAATTTACCTCTGGGAAAAATATTTTCATATGTAAAAATTTCTTATTCAGTAAAATTGTTTTCATACATTTAAGCGTTTTCAAAAATAAAAGCCAAATGTTTCCATAGCAACAAAATCGAATTGACAATACTCAACTGGACTTTGATCTTGAAACAATTTTAACTAATTAAAATTTGAATTTCGTTTTAAATCTTAAATGTTGATGGTTAAATTTGAACTTAAACTTAAAATTATACTTATAAACTTCGAAATTATACTTAAAACAAACTAAAACTGGCAAAACCAAAGATGTTTAATTTATCTAAAGACGTTTAACATGAAACAATTTTCCTTTAAAATGCATTTGACATAAAAAAAAAAAATGAATTGTTCGTTTATTGCCAAATATCGAAATTTTCGTTATTTTTTTACGGACAAGTTCCACCGAATTTTTTTTTATATACGCATACATCCTCATGTGGAGAAGATACTGTAATTTTTCAGATTTTTCGGAGTATGCCTGTATGGAGACCTTCCTTGTCAGAAATTAAAAGGTAAAAAAGAAAAAAAAAAGTTTTTGACTATAAATCTTCGCCTATTTTCTAAGCACTCACCTAGTTCATGGGGAAAAGTAAAACATATTCATTCTATACCTAAACTGAAGTGGATAAAACGATTTCCAGCTTTCCCTTAATTAATTTCTAATTCAATCCCCTAACCACTGCGCTAATATAAGATCACATAGGAAAAAAAGGATTGTGAACTTCTAGCAGTCTCTCCTAAAGCCATTAAACACCACACAAAACAACAAAAAAAAAAAAACTGCTTGAAAATGGAGTTTTTAACCCGTAAACGAAAATGTTAAACATCATAGACGAACAGTTTCATGGCTCTCTAAAACCTTTCATGTATTAGAAATTGTTTTAAATAAAGTAAAATAGTTCATATTAACTTACTGCAAATAATGGAAAATGTGCATCATTGAATACTGATACAATAACAAATCACAAATTGCTGTGTGATTGCAGAAAAATCTTATTAAAGAAAATATTTTACACAGGAGGTTTACAAACACCACATTGCAGCCGTCTCACAGCCACACAGACAGCCGTTTCCACTTAAATGTTAAATAATGTTATTTATTATTATTATTATTATTATTTTGAACAGCGGCTAATAAAACATGTTGACAGAAAAATAGTCTGAAAACATTGTGAACAATCTAAATATTATTCTTATTGGAGTTAGAAATTCTACATTTTTGACTAAATAGTTTGTTTAGGACTCTAATTTCCTGCACTAAATGTGTTTTCTAATAATCTTCATCAAACCTTACAGTTTGTTTAAGTACTTTCGTATAATCATTTTGTAATTTATGCTAGCAAACTCTATAAAATATTTAAAATTAATTTTAAAATAAATTTATCTCTAGTGTTAGCTAAGAAATAGATGATAATATATCTTAAACAATTCGAATGGTATTGCATGTAATTTTGATTAAGAGAACACAATCAAGTAATAGAAAAAAATCCCTAACATATTTCATTTTTTTTTTTTTTTTTTTTTTTTTTTTTTTTTTTTTAAATTAAGCTATTTTAAGTTTCGAAAAAGTTCGAGTTGAAGTATTTTTAAAGAGCTGACACAGATGCTAAGCTTAATCTTTTTTTTTTTTTTTTTTTTTTTTTTTTTTACGAATCTTAATTTTCAGAAGTTTTACGAAAATAAGTCCAGACAAACACATGTTTAAAGACATCTTCGTGATGGGAAAACAAGCACCTGGCTTCGTGCCCTGTTTTACTCATACGTTTGGAAACTTAAAATAATAGCAAAAGTAAATGTTTCAATTAGCATTTAATTCAAAAAATACTAGAAGTTATACTTTTACTGTGAAAACATTTTTCACTGCTTAACTTAATGAATTAAATTAAAATTTTGAAAAATTTTACTAGTTTAAAATACATTTCGCCATTATTTATCTAGTAAAACTATCATGTGAATAAAAAAGGCGTCTACTTACTTCTATAGTCAAATATATTTTAATTACATTTTACATTTAAAAGCTTTGCATAGTAGAAAAGTAAAATCTTAATTCTCAATAAATATAATTATAGAAAAAATATTTTTAAAAGTATCTTATTTCGAATTTATTTTTTCTCCTCTTTCCTCGAAAGCAGTAGATAATTTTGTAGAAGCTATTTGACTAAATGCTGACTATGTGTGTGTATAATACAGATATATAAATTTTTCTAATATGAACATTGACGCACCCATGGGGCGGGCTAAGGGGCTCAAGCTCCTTCCAAACTGGGCTAGATATTTAATTTTTTTCAAAAATTATGAAAAATTACGATTATTGCTTTATATAGCTCCTTAAAAAATCATAATTTTTGAAAAGGTGTTAATTTTGTCCGCCGATTTTTTCGCTTTCATGAGTTTTATTATAAAATTCAAAAT
Organism: Maratus speculifer; assembly: GCA_964019185.1. NCBI lineage: Eukaryota > Metazoa > Arthropoda > Arachnida > Araneae > Salticidae > Maratus > Maratus speculifer. Next base: position 143,057,398 of record OZ025295.1, read on the forward strand.
ATTAGCATGATTATAATTTACTTAACCCTTTCACCGTCCAAGGGTTTTCATGTATTTTTATAAGAATGCTTATAAATTGCAAGATATTTATATTAATTAACCACAGTTTGATGCTATAATATCTTTAATATGACTTCTTTCTATGTATGACCCAAAATAACATTCCGTTTAAAATATTTTTGTCAGCAGCCATTTATATGTGATTTTTGGAACCGGAAAAAAGCCGGGCCAGATGGTTAAAGGGTTAATGAAAAATTTAAGACCAAGTCCAGCCTCTTGCCCTTTTTAATTATCATAACCTTTTTTTTATAATTTAATAATAAAACTTTAAATTGTTTTATTGTGAACACTCTTTAGAATTATCTAAATACAAAAATCACAAAAATTTGAATATATTTTAGTACAATATTTCATTATTTGACATGTTAAATCATTCAGAATCAGACCCACCAAAACTATACAGAACGTCCTCTGGTTTCTCTGACTAGTTAAGAATCTGCTCGAGAATGTAAGTCAAGACATGGTCGGCCCGTTCCGTCCAATCAAACAAAAGAAAAAAAGAGCTTATCATCGAACCCGATTAAATTTGTTCGTCTATATGCGTATAATATATTCTAGTCCCCTCTACAGCGTGATCTTGGATGCGCCACTGAATATGAATAACCCACACAAGTAGTTATATAACTAAAAGAATCATGTAAATAAAATTATGATAAAGACATGACGATTTTAGCTTAAATAAAAATTAGCAATGAGTAATCTTAATCATTAAAGAAGATATTTTTAAACGATTTCCTGATTTGCCTGTACGACATACGAACATTTATTTTTTGCAATCATGGTTTATTCCCACCAAGAAATTTTATTTTAAATTTTGTATTATGTAATCAAATATTTCTTCTACTTGAATTTAGAAGCATTTTCCTACATTCTAGTGGCCAAGTTTATTTTAAAATCTCTGCAAATAGATGCGATCACAAGAGGTTAGTTTAAGTAACAATAATTTTAGTTAGTACTAGAACCGCCGGGTATTTTACTGAAGTTTCATAAAAAGAGTTTCTCGCCAGAATTTTAATTTTAAACTATTTAACTTACTTAATTAGCTTATTTTTCTGCTGCACACATGTAACATATCTTATGAAGAAAATTCTGGTTCGAATCAATTATTATCAATCTGGCAGGGGTCATTTTGACCCATAATGGCGGTTCTAGTGTTAATAAAACCCTTCCACAAATCAAGCGATTTTTTCTTTACTGGAACTATTCGTTATCCTTTCGTCATCTAAAAAGCAAGAGACTATAATTTCTCGATCATTTTGTCTATTCAACTTGGTTGCTTACACTACTCGTAAAGTACTGAAATACAAATTTTTAGTTCAAAGTTATAGAAAATTATTAACTATTCATTTTAGGTGAAGACGAAATTTTGTTTCATCAGTGTAACTGCACATCACAGTTACAAAATAAACAAAGGAAAATTTTCAATATTTAGTACTATACAAGTGACACTTGAAAAGATACTAATCTCCGACGAGTTTCGTTCTTCTCTTCGTTCTCAGAAAAATTCATCTTTATACAGTAAATTATTCGTCTTTTTTAATCAAAAAAATTCCGAACTCTTAGAAAACATGCTGTTTCCTTTAATTTTTGCCGGATGTCTAATAAAAGAGGAAAATGTTTATTATTTCTTCCAGTGTTTAAAACCTAAGTTCAAATGTATTTATTAAATGAGAAACCTAATATTCAATAAAATATAAGTCTTATCTTATTTAAAAACAAAATTAATGCTTTCGGATTTAATAAAGTAGGAATTTTCTCCTCGTTTAAACTTAATCACAATTTTACATCTAACAATCAATCTATTTCCTTTTAAATATAGGTCAATATTGATATTTTCTATCATCTGTTACTGTGAAATTGTTAAAGCACTAATTCTTTCAACACGACGAAATATCTTTACAATTAAGTTTAAATTTCAGAGCTTTCTGAACAAGAAATTTAACAAGTCTTTTCATGAATAGCTAGATCTGCTAATGTAGTTTAAAAAATTCACAAAATCTGCTTTTGAAGTTGAACTTTTCATGAATTCAAGATGGATTAAGAAAAAAACCAAAGTTTTTTATCTATAAAATTTTTTTAATACCTGTATTAACAACTTTATATCCACATATTTACCAATTATATCAGGTATTATCGTAAGTTCAAAATGGGGGAGTTTTCTACGTCCAACTACCAAAAAATTCAAAATTCTTTTTCAAAAGATAGCATATAAATATATACACATATAAGCACATACTCTATGTATATTTCAACATGTTTATTTATATTATATCAGTTATTAATATAGTATTCTGTACAATTTATTACATACAATAAATCCAATTCACAAATCCTTTTTTTAAAAAGTAAGCATATTGCATCGAGTCTTTTAAAGTGTTTAAAAATGATGATAATGATAGTTCGAAGTTCAAGTTAAAAAAAATAGATTTGTCCACAAAGTATTCTGTACAATTTATTACATACAATAAATCCAATTCACAAATCCTTTTTTAAAAAGTAAGCATATTGCATCGAGTCTTTTAAAATGTTTAAAAATGATGATAATGATAGTTCGAAGTTCAAGTTAAAAAGCGATTTGTCCACAAAAATTGGTCCAGAGAGTCCCAGTATTTAAATACATAAGTTCATATAAGATTCATTACCTTTTTAATTTTCATTACTAGTTCAACGTAGTTCATTTCCTCCATTTTTTTCTCACTTGAAAACGCTTTCGCCTATTTCTAAGGCATCTTCAATCAAGAATAAACAACTCATTCAGTTTTTCGGCAGAGATTTTCGAAATTTTCCTCCTTTTCTTTTTGCTTGAGATATCAGCTGGCGCCATCTATTATCAATAATTGCATGTGTCATATCATTACATACTATTTTCTCATTTTCTTCTTGTAAGGTTTTTATTTCTATTGCTTCTCTGATCAAAGCATTGTGAAGGCATCCATAATTTGCAATTTTTTCAATCTCTATTGTCTTATTTTTAATCGGAGTTTCTATGTTTTTCCTTGCCAATGCTGTTTTTTGATTATTGTATTTTAAGTCTCGTATATGCTCGCTTAATCTTTCCTCAATTTTCCTTTTGGTCATCCCTACGTATACAATATCTTCATTATTATTATTTTTACATGTAATTTTATAAATACCAGCTGTTTGTAGGTCATCGTATTTTTCTATATCGTTGCGTATTAAATTGAAAAGGGAGGGATTTGGTGTTAATGGTACTTGTTTTCCTAGTTTTTTTATTTCTCTTTTTATTTTAAGTGAGATGGCGTTTAAGAATGGAAAGGGGGGTGTGAAATAATTTTTCTTCTTCTGTGCTGGCTGGATTAGGTCAAATTTATCTTTAGTTATCTGTATTAATCTTTTAATCGTTTCTTTTGAATGTCCTGCATTAATTCCTATTGTTTCAATTGTTTTTAGTTCTTGATTTAATAATTTTTCGTTCGAACATACATGCAGTGCTCGATTTATATAGGTATTTAACGCTGATAGCTTATAGGTGAGGGGGGTATTGGCTTCATTTGAGATTATGTTTAGGTTAGCTGTGGGCTTTCTGTAAACGGTCGTTTTTATTTCGTTTTCGTCGTACATTAGTTTAACGTCTAGGTATTCTAGGGATCTGTTTTTTTCTTCTTCTATTGTAAATTGGATATTTTTATCGTTTAGATTGACTGCGTTCAGTAATGAATTCATAATTTGGGACCACAAGGGTTAAAAGACATAAATCGTACAGGCAACAGTACAACAATCATCGGTTTAGAATTCAGGTTGTACTGTAATTTCAAATGTAAATAAACATAATTTCACTCTCATTATGTGTATTTTGCATATGTAATATTACAAAAATAAAACAAAAAAAAACACTTTTAAAAACACTTTAAAAAATACTGATTTGCTATTTTCTTATGAATGGAATAAGATAAATATTTTGACATTCTTTAGGATCGTTCAAAAAACTGTAACTAACGTCATCATGGAAATCCTAGCTTTACTTTTAAAGTCACACATATCTCTGAAATTCGCCCATTCGCATCTTGAATACAAATGCTTTCCTTTCAAAAAAAAGCATTACTTACACTTAAAAAAAGGCTGAACATCGCCTTTATATTTCCACTAGAATGCAAGCTGTAAATGTTCAGTTAAAAAATATGTGACCAGAATCGAAAATAGTCATGTTATGTAATTCCGAAATGAGATTTTAAGAGATTTTTCTTTGTGAATAGATAGTAAAACTTTTTCATATTTCAGTTAAAGCTTAAAGCATATGCGTTGTGGTGAACTTACCAAGATATTTTGCTCTATAAATAGAAGTACGATTGTTCTATGAATGTTCACCACATTTTAAAAAGTACATTTTGAATTCAGAATATAAGGTATCCTGGGGTAATAACGCCACGTTAAGGTTCTACCAATTATCACGGCTCAGCTTTAGATTGTATTTTTCAAACAAATATATGATTTGATACAGCAACGCATTGACAATCTATATAAAAAAAATAATTTCACAGATATGTATTCATAAAATGTAATGGCGTGATTTCTTGACCAATGCTGTTTGGCGTTATTACCCACCTATATGGGTAATAACGCCATGCAAACAAAACTATGAAATAATATGGAATAATTGCATGTAGATTACCCAATTCTAAAAATACAAACTCTACAAACTTAGAAATTGACAATTTGCATTCTAAGCTATTGAAAATGTTAAATTTGTTGTGAAAGTATAAGAAAAATAAAGGTGTGGTGTGAAAAGGGGATGAGGCAAAAGAATATCAGACCGTGAGCTTCTTTTTGCTTAAAAAGGAAAGCTTAAATAGAATTATTAGAAACATTGCACAGTTTTCACTGTGTTTATTTGAATCAGTATTTAGGATGTAGCTCGGCTACTGTAGGGAATCAACCGGGGCATTAATGCCAAGAATTGGCGTTATTACCCCGGTATAGTTATTGCGCAGTACATTTTAAATTACAAATTATCTCGAGAAGATATCCAAAATCTTCAACAACATTTTGAAAGTACGTGAAATGCACTACAAATTTATGTAATTAACAAAATATTTCCGGATTAAAAAAAATAGTCTTCACATCACAAAACGTATCTTGCAAATTTTAGATCAAGCGTTAATTTTAGTTGCATGTAAAAACAATAAGACTTACAAATGGAACAAATTAACTTGAAGCTGTTTTTTGCGATTTATATGACTGAAAACCCTTCTACGTAGAGAACATGGGTGTAATTTACCTGATTCTTTCATAATTATGCATAATATTAGCACTTGGCGTTATTACCCCGCCTGATGTTATTACACCAGACCACCTTAGTTGTTTTAAGAGAACGCTTGGCAAAGAGTAGAGAAAGGAGGGTTAAAGCGACCACGCTCAGGTTTAATGAATTTGTTTAATACCTATTTATTCAGTAAAGTTCTAGAAATAAGTTCCCATAGTAACTATAATGTATTTAGTTCCAATAACTATTTTACTTTTTATTTGTTTTAAAATGGGCACGATATTTAAAATTTTTCAAATCCAAAACGAATCGACAGTTTTTCCGTTTTTTTTTTCTTTTTTTTATTCATTCGAAAGTTTGGACCCTATAATTTATAATGTCTCCTATCTCCTACGGAAAATGTTTGGGACCCTTAGTTTCCTATATCATGCTATTCGTATTGATGTGTTTCCCCGTTGTTGTGTCATGACCTCTTAAAATTTTGCTCAAGAATTCAGATTCACCCTGTATATAACAATCATCGATTTCCAATTCAGATTACACTATAATTTCAAATGAAAATAAACATAGTTTTATTTTCATTATGTGTATTTGAAACATGTAATATAAAAAAAAAATCTTAAAAACACTGATTTGTTATCTTCTTATGAATGAAATAAGATAAATGTTTTGACATTCTCTAGGATCGTTCAAAAAATTGCAACTAACGTCATCATGGAAATCCTAGGTTTACTTTTAAAGTCACACACATCTCTAAAACTGGCCCATTTGCGTCTTGAATACAAATACTTTCCTTTCAGGAAGAAGCATTACTTACACTTAAAAAAAGGTTGAATATCACCTTTATATTTCCACTAGAATGCAAGCTGTAAATGTTCAGTTTAAGATATGTGTGACCAGAATCGAAAATGCCGATGTTATGTAATTCAGAAATGAGATTTTTAGAGATTTTTTTTTGTGCATAGATATTAAGGCTTTTCCATATTTGAGTTAAAGCTTATAGTATATGCGGTGTGGTGAACTTGCCGAGATATTTTGCTCGATAAATAGGACTACTATTATTATATGAATGTTAACTAAATTTACAAAATACAAATTGATTCCACGATGTAGTTGTTTTAAAATTATGCTTGCAAACAGTAGGGGAGAGAAGGATAAAGCAATCACTGTAAGGTTTGATGAATTTTTATAATAACTTTTTAATCAGTTAAGTTTTAGAAACAAGTACCCATAGTAACTATAATATCTTTAGTTTCAACTACTATTTTACTTATACATTTTTTAAAATAGATATGATGTTTTAACTTTCTTAAAGACAAAGCATTATTATTGCGAATACTATGAAATGAATGAAGAGCACCAATATCCACGTACAAATTTATAAATAAGAAAAAAAGGTGGATTTTTTTTATATACATAATAAACAGAAAAAAAAGGTGGATTTTTTTACATACATAATAAACAGAAAAAATCTGTAAAAAAAATCTGGTGCCACTGTGACATTTGGGAAATAAAATTAAATGCTTTCAATAAGTATCTCCCCACCCTTGAAACGGTGGTTTAACAAAATTTTCTTAGGGAGCCATCAACATTATAAAACGAACCGAAATTTATTTTTTTAATAGAAATACTCAATTTTAACGAGAAATTTCTCACCTTCAATTCAAACTATCCCTACACAACATATTTTATGTTACTTTAATGATAAGCGTTTGAATTATAAACATTGCAAATTTCGGGCTTTTGATTTACATTTTCATATTTTTATTAATATCTGTGGAAAATATATTAACTAATGTGATATTTTTTATATAGAAATAATACTAAAATATCCAAACATAAATGCGTTTGATCTGCAATTTTTACAATTTTATGATCTGAATTGTGAATTATGAAATTAATTTTCGAATATACAGTTCTTTCTTGTCACATAGAAATCCGTAATGCTTTCATTAATTTGAGAAAGATAATAAACCAATATATGATTGGCTCTATGGGGTGCAATAACGAAAAATCTCATTAAAGATATGCTCTGCATATAAAGCAATATACAGGGTGATTCATAAAAGATGGGCAGAACTTTAAGGGGTTATAGTACACTTAAAGACAAATAATGTTAAATAGGAGACTAAGGGTCCCAGACGTATTCCGAAGGAGATAGGGGGCATTAAAGTTTAGGGTCCGAAATTTCAAATGATTATTAAAAATGGAAAAATTGGTTGATTCGTTTGCGGTTTTTGCAAAAATTTTTTTATGCCAGTATTTTCTTGAAATAAAATTTTAAAGTTCAATTTCAAAAAATGCCGATAGAGTGCGCTTTAGACTTTGGAGTAACAAACAACTATTTTTTAACGTTATTTTTTGTATTTCTTTAAATGATTTCGAAAGCTTAGACTTAAACTTAAATTTTGATCTAAAAGTCTGAGTCCTAACGAGTAGTTAAGTAGCGTAAACTGAAATTTGAAATTTGAAACCCTTCTCCCCCCAGAACAAAAATCAGTTATTCCCGATCTTTGTGTCGTAGATTAGGCTCTAACTACTGCCGCGTTTTGCTAAAATTATTCTTTATGTCAGTATTTTCTTGAAAATAAATTTGAAAGAAAATTTTCAAAAAATTCCGATAGAGGGCGCTTTAGACTTTGGAGTAACGAACAACTATTTTATACCGTTATTTTTGTGTCTCATTAAATGCTTTCTAAAGCTTAGACTTAAATTTTCAGCCCAAAATCTGAATCGTTAGACGTGGTTAAATTTCTGGGGAGAGGGGTTTGAAATTTCTACTTCTGAGCACAGTTCAGTTTACCATGTCCACACATTGTATGCTGTGATACGAGGTAAAAAGACACAAATTAGGATTATGTTACCAAAGCATATTTATTAACATGTAATTACAATAAATGTTCAAAATTGTGACCACCAGAGGTTATGCACGCAGAACAACGGCGAAAAATGGAACGGCGAACATTCGCGAAAACATCAGGCTTTTCGAGCACTTCCCCTACAGCGGCGGAAAGTCTGGCGACCAGTTCCTCGGGGGATTCAATGGGTGTCTCATACATAAGAGCCTTCAATTGTCCCCAAAAAAAGAAATCGAGGGATGAAAGATCTGGCGAGCGAGCAGGCCAAGCAACAGGACCACCTCGACTAATCCATCTGTTCGGAAATGTGATGTCCAGATAGTTTCGGACGTCTCGTACGTAATGGGCTGGCGCTCCATCGTGCTGGAACCACATGACCCGCCGGATGCGTGGAGGAACAACGTTTAACAGGTCTGGCAGCACATGTTGCAGAAATGTGAGGTATGTTTTATCGTTGAGGCGTTCAGGAAGAAGGTACGGTCCGATTAAATGGTCTCCGAGGATTCCTGCCCAAACATTGATGGAAAAGCGTCTCTGATGAGCATGTGGATACGTAGCATGTGGATTGACATCCGCCCATACATGTGCATTGTGTGTGTTAAATGTACCTTTACGTGTGAAGGTACATTCATCGGTGAAAAGCATAGTTCGTCCAAAATGTGGATTTAGCGCGTTCTGCTGCAGAAACCAGCGGGCGAATTCAATACGATTTGGATAATCCCCTGGCGACAGTTTCTGGACTCGTTGCACATGAAACGGGAGCAAATGTTCATCCTTCAGTACCCTCCAAGTCATGGACTGTGGGGTATCCACCTGCCTAGCCACTGTTCGTGTATTTGTACTTGGCTGCGCCGCTACTACATCCAGAATGGCTTCTGCAACAACTACTGATTCGTCCTTTTTTGTACGACCTGCATTCGACCGGGAAGCGAGAAATGATCCCGTCTCACACAACTGTCTGTGCAAGCGCTCGAAAGTTTTGCGGTTAGGCAACCGCCTGTTGGGAAATCGCTCTCCGTACATTCGTTGTGCCTCTGCACCATTTCCATCTGCCGCTCCGTAAATTAAATGCATCTCAGCTTTTTCCTTATTCGTGAAGGGCACCATCTTCCGATTCATTACTACAGCGACTTACACATGACTCACCGTTCAGTGGTTTTTATGCCTGAATCGTGTCGAAATTTTGCATACGTGTTCTTCTTCTTCCCCATTTGACATTTGCATACTTTCTGTCTCCTTCTTCACCCGGTGACTAGCATCAGGAATGGAGCTTTAACGTTTGCATGAGCGACGTTTCCAACTGTGCCAGTGCCTTTATGAGTGAATTCCGACTATGCAGTCCTTGACGAAAGTTGTATTTTTGCCTCGTATCACAGCACAGAATCGTTGGGCATGGTTAAGTAGTGCAAACTGAACTATGTTCAGAAGTTGAAATTTGAACCCCCTCCGCTCGCTACTGAACCACGCTCAGCGATTCAGATTTTGAGCTGAAAATTTAAGTTTAAGTCTAAGCTTTAGAAAGCATTTAATGAGACACAAAAAATAACGGTATAAAATAGTTGTTCGTTACTCCAAAGTCTAAAGCGCCCTCTATCGGAATTTTTTGAAACTTTTCTTTAAAATTTTTTTTCAAGAAAATACTGACATAAAGAATAATTGTAGCAAAACGCGGCAGTAGTTAGAGCCTAATTTACGACACAAAGATCGGGAATAACTGATTTTTGTTCTGGGGGGGAGAAGGGTTTCAAATTTCAAATTTCAGTTTACGATACTTAACTACTCGTTAGGACTCAGACTTTTAGATCAAAATTTAAGTTTAAGTCTAAGCTTTCGAAATCATTTAAAGAAATACAAAAAATAACGTTAAAAAATAGTTGTTTGTTACTCCAAAGTCTAAAGCGCCCCCTATCGGCATTTTTTGAAATTGAACTTTAAAATTTTATTTCAAGAAAATACTGGCATAAAGAAAATTTTTTGCAAAAACCGCAAACGAATCGACCAATTTTTCCATTTTTTATAATCATTTGAAATTTCGGACCCTAAACTTTAATGCCCCCTATCTCCTTGGGAATACGTCTGGGACCCTTAGTCTCCTATTTAATATTATTTGTCTTTAAGTGTACTATAACCCCTTAAAGTTCTACCCATCTTTTATGAATCACCCTGTATTTTGATAAAGAAGCCTTTAAAAATACAAAAATACTGTTTCTAACATTGATTTTTATAAGCGTTTTCGAGTAAATTTTCAGCAGTAACATTAAATTTAATAGCATTTTGACATATTCGCATGCATAAACAGGGTTCTCATGGGTCCTGGATTTTTCAGACAAGAAAATTGTTCGGTAACAATATTTTCTTGCAAAAAATCTCTGCTTAAATAAGTCGTAAATTCGCTCCTTTGAACTAGATTGATTTTTTTATTAAAAATACTGATGTTCTACCTGGAAAATAACAGTATCCGTACGAACCATGATAAATAGCGTTACGTGCTGAAAATATTTAGTTGAAAATTGATAGTATATCAAATACTATCGGTATACTATCCGATTTCTGTATAACTGAAGTAATTAATACATTACAAAAACTAGTAGAAGTTTGAATAAAATTTTAATTAATTGCGCCTTTAAATCTACAAATTACGTTGATTTATGTGGTTTATACAGATATGGAACACTTTTCAGAATCATGATTATCTAGTATTTTCTTATGATTCCATATAATATTTTTGTGATTTACGAAATATTTGACTTTTTACAGGAAGAAGTAAAAAGAAAATGCTATTACAGCCACAATTATCAATCCTAAATCATTATTATCAAATATATAATGCATCTGGGACATCTTTTAATCATCAGGGCAGCTCTGGTTGTTTTTGCGATCCTAAGTTGCCTTTGAATATTTTAAAACTTTATTTCTTGTTATTACAAAAATGTTAACTGTTCAGAATATCAAATTTCCAACTAGTATAATATTAAGAATAGTTCCCGAATATATCACGTTTTCTCATGATATGAAGAGATGTTCAAAAATCTATCTTGTGCAACAAATTCAAAACGGAATTCCTTCAAAAATTTAATAATCAAGAAGATTGAAAATCGTCGTATAGATATTAAAAAAAATACTGATGCAAATAACATTATTTCAGCTGCGCTACTACTTTTTGCATCATTGTAATGGTTTATTTGTGGTGCGACGGCTTAAATAAAAAATTCCCAGTTGTGGTGTTTACATGAATTTGGGTATCAAATCGATTTCTAATATCGAATCGCTTCATTATTGTCCAAGAGTCGACAGCACAAAAATCTATGTTATTGAGCATAAGAAAAAATACCCTTTATTTTATGGAAGAGTAGTAATAGGATAATCTAATCATTCATGTCTGCCGGAAGCGAAATGATGCATAAGCTAAAAATAAATACCACTAGTGTTTGACTCGTAGGCTTAGCATTGTCTATTCCTGCACCCAGTTTTCCATGTGTTCATACTTTAGATTGTAGGACAAACACAATGCTAAACCTACGAGTCAACTACTAATTGTATCAATTTTTGGCTTATGCACAACTTCACTTCCGGCAGACGTGGATAATTAGATTCCTCTATTACTACTCTTGCACAAAATAAAGGTTTTTTACTTGTGCTCGATGACATAGGGTTTTTGCTGTCGGCTCTTTCACTAGTGACAGACCCAGGGATATATTGAAAATAGACTACTAGGATTATGAACTGATGGAGTATGAAAAAATAGCATAAGTAATAGGTTTGTGAAAATTAGGAGTTTTCATCATTTCAGTACTAATGTTGCAGTCGACAGATCAGAAGTCAAATTCAGTCAGATTGCTATCGAATACAATAAAAACTGGCCTGTAAAATGTAGCTGCAAATGGAAGTAAATACGTATATAATTTCCTTCCGTGTCTAAATTCTGATAAGTTTTTTATGCTTTTGGAAGCTTCTAACAAAAAAAAAAAATATATAATCACATTCTTGATTTCTTAAACTAAATCATGCTATAGTACCACATGATTGCTCGACTATTTTTTGTACATCAAGCATCTGTATTTCAGATGATGGCATAAGGAAATGGAATATTATCGAAAAGAAAAAAGTTTACATTTTTCCAATATTATATTAGTTCCAGCACGCATTAATATTTTATATCTATTTCAATAATTTTAATGTAAAGGAAATATTTTTATCTATTAAGCAATATTAAGCTGATATTTAAGCAAATATCTAAACGTGTTTTGTTGTAATGCACAAAGAAAATTTCAACTGAAATTCAGATTCTCATCAAACATAATTTATCTTACAAGGGATTATAAAAATTTGAAATAATCACAAGAATTTGGAAAACTATTGAAATTCCGATGTTATAACTTGCTACTTTTATCTCTTTCATCTCCATGCAAATAATTTTTATTTAGTACTTTTCTGAAGCAAAGTCGGAAATACTTTAGAAAGATGTTTATAAATAGTTAATACTTAAAGTTGACCTCAAAGAGCTAGTAAATAGCTGGAGGGCTTAAATGGAATTAATCTGTTGTAAAATTATCTTTCCTAGAAAAGAGTCTTTTACTTTGATATTTGGAAAAGGAATTTCCGTTATTTCAGTTTTATACACAGTGTTTTTCCACTGTGTCGAAACATTTTATTTTCTAGAAAAATGTGAAAACTATGATAAATCTACGCTTTTTACTCTTTTAAAAAGCTGTAAATAATTTATTGTAGTATATTATTTATCGATTACTCAATAATGTAATTTACGTCTAAATGTGTTTTGTTGTAATGCACAGTGAAAATTTTGATGGAACTTCAGATTATCATCAAACATAATTTGCCTGATAAGGGATTATAAATATTTGATAAATGAAAATAATCACAAGAATTTGGAAAACAGTGTAAATTGTGATGCTATGCTTCTATTTTTATATCTTTCTTCTCCTCACAAATAAATTTTATTCAGTACTTTTCTGAAGCAAAGTCGGAAATACTTTAGAAAGATGTTTCTAAATAGTTAATACTTAAATTTACTTTTCCAAGAGCTGGTAAATAGCCGAAAGGCTTAAATGGAATTTTTCTGTTGTAAAATTCTTTTTCTTGGAAAAAGCCTTTTACTTTGAAATTCGGAAAAGGAATTTCCGATATTTCATTTCTATACCTCGTTTTTTTTCACTGTGTCGAAACATCTTATTTTCTAGAAAGATTGTGAAAGTTATGATAAATCTACGCCTAAAAAAAGTGTACTTCTTACTCTCAATACAAGTTTTATAGTTTTGTTTGCAGGGCGTTATTACCCAACTATGTGGGTAATAAAGCCAAATAACATTGGTCAAGAAAACACACCATTACGTTTTATGAATACATATCTACTAAAATATTACTTCTGCTATACATAATAAATTCATTAAATCCTATATTTGTTTGAAACAAAGAATTTAAAACTAAACATTGAAAATTGGTAGAACCTTAACATGGTGTTATTATCCCAGGATAACTTATATACTCACAAGAAATTACTGCTGCATATTACCTCACTTATATCATGCGATATTCAAAGAAAAATAAAAGAAATAGCATACTTTCTTTTTAACTATATTTTTCATGACACATTTTACATTTTTACTGTAATTCACTCTTTTAAAAAGCTGTAAATACTTTACTGTTGTATATTAACTCGTAATGTAATTTGCATCTAAACGTGTTTTGTTGTAACACACAAAGAGAATCTCCATGAACATTTAGATTCATCAATCATAATTTATCTTAGAAGGGATTATAAAAATTTTAAAGAATCACAAGAATTTGGGAAACAGTCAAAATTGCGATGTTATATTTGCTACTTTTATCTCTTTCTTCTTCCTGCAAATAATTTTTGTTCAGTACTTTTCTGAACCAAAGTCGGAAATACTTTAGAAAGATGTTTATAAATAGTTAATACTCAAAGTTTCTTTTCCAAGAGCTGGTAAATAGCCAGCGGGCTTAAATGAAATTTTTCTGTTGTAAAATTCTCTTTCCTGGAAAAAAGTCTTTTACTTTGAAATTTGGAAAAGGAATTTCCGATATATCATTTCTATGCATAGTTTTTTCACTATGTCGAAAAATCTTATTTTCTAGAAAAATTGTGAAAATTATGATATATCTACGCTTAAAAAAACAGTTTGCTTCTTACTCTCAATACAAGTTTTTCATATATGGATATAAATGGTTATTATAATTTAATAAAAATCTAAATAACGTGGGAAAATATTTATCTAATGTTTAATTTACTTTTTTATTTCATGAAAAATTTATTTTTAACATATCAACAGAAGTCTAAAAAGATAAGAAAATTTCTTATATTAATAATTTGAATTTAATTGATTATTTTTTTTCATTTTAATAGTAATACACATTTTTTCCCTTGGGGTTTGCATATTTTATCAAGCAATGTTTAATTAGATCTTTCTGTCCCTTTTAAATACATTTTTTAATGTATAAAAGGCTTATTGCACTGTAATGAAATCAAAAGACTATGATTGCAGCCAAATCCATGTACGTAATATATTCTAATGTTCATCATTAAAATTACATAAACTACTTATAATAATTAAACACAGTTATATTTCTAGTTATTCAAATAATAAAAACTTTCCAATTTCTGAATAATCTGTTTTTGAAAGAATACAATAAAATAAATAAAAAAGTGTCTGTGTTAAAAACATTAACCACATCATATTTTACTGAAAGATGTAATTGCCCTATAGGCTTATAAGCTCAGTACATTAAAATTTTATGTCCAAAGAGCAATTTAAGTTTATTCAGAACAGTATCTAAACAATGAAATAAATTATTTAATTAAGATTTCAAGAAAGAACGGTTTCCAAGCAAAAGAATACATAAGATGATTGAAAGATTAAGCAAATTAAATCTTGAGCTAGACATATTTACAATTCCTACCTGTAGAAAAATCACATACAGCCCAATCATTTTCGCAATGTTAAGAGAAACTTTCAGGAAATAGAACTTTCAGCTCATAGCATCGACTTCAGCTAATCTTGTAGAATTATTCTATATGAAACTGGACTTAAACACTCCCGCAAATCAAGCAGGAATGTATGAAATACCATTTCAGTTAAATATCAATGAACTTATATAAAACTGACTAAACAAAAACTTTTCAACAGACTTAAAGAACGTAAAAAAGATATTAAATGTCATAAATTCTGCACAATTTTATCAAGACTTTATACTACTGGTGATATAAAATCAATCTATTTTGACAGCAGAAAAAATATTATTCAACAAACAATTCCCTACAAAACCAAGTTCCACGAATCGCTGTAAATAATAACAATTAATAACAAGAAATAACCAAATCTGAAACAATTTATATCTTATGTTATGCCAAGGATTAAATCGATATTTATACAACAAAAGATAATACTACCTTTTTTTTAATTTTCATTGGGGAACTCGCTTTAGAAAATATCAGCATCTGTTTTGAACGGTGACTTACATGTTTGTATATATTTTGAGTTATATTTATGCCGGAGGATGGGCAAGTTGTTTATTGTCTGAAACTCTAATAATATAATTGTATTTTGTATTTTAAGTAATTTATATAATTTATATAATTTTAAAACAGGGCTTTAGATTATATTACAAATATAAATTGCCGTAGCCATAGCTTATTTTACAATTTTTTTAATAATTTAAATTTCATAATTTCAAAAGTGTTAAGCTGAAATCTTTTTCGTGAAAGGATGATGAAAATTCAGAATTAATGAGATTGTATAATAATTTGTTACAAAATACTACATTGAGCAATAAAGCTCTGAAAAATATGTGATAGTTGCGTGATCGCGCGCATTTTAAGAACGAAAGGAACAACAATTAATCTTCAAAGTAGAGTCCGCCATAATCTACGATCAAATGAGATCATAATCAGATGAGCCACGTCTAAACCAAAATTCCTGTACATATACCTCTCGTACTTCTATATACGATATAAGTTCTGCTAATTATTAGATTAAATTTTTTCCAGACGTTTTTGCTCAGCTTAATAACTCCAAAATTGATCTCTAAGAAATCGCAAACTAATAAACAATAAAAAAAAAACACATTATGATTATACTTTGTTTTCCCTGAATGAGTAGCAACACTAGGAAAAAATCAAGAAATATCTATTTTTTTTACAATTAAAATCATTGTACTGAATAATTCATGAAAAATCTTGTAAACTGTGAAACGTTAAGATTTCATTATCTTTATTCGCATACAGACAGAAACAAATAATGATCAGCGAGTGAATTTTTATGCTAAATTTAAGATGAAAGATAGGCATTTATATATTCCCCACTATATTTTAAAATATCTATCCCCTCCCTCTCAAATAATATCCTTGTGCTTATACATTCTACTGCTATATCTGTAGACGTCTTTTAATAGAACGTTGAACGTAACTTCGGCAGCTTTAAAATCTTTCAATAATTTATTTAAAAGGCGATAAAAAATGGACTGCTCATTATCATAAGTTTATTAATTGCTATAAAAAAGCATGGGGAAATGAAGTAAATTTATAAATAATTTGATTTTCCCAAATGACTTAATTACGCAGTCGAACATAGCTTTCAATGTGGGTGTGTTCTTATCCAAGCGAAACTTTTCAAGATAGAAATAGCAGCTACATCTGAAAGTCATTTCCGCAATATTTAATTGAAGATGTATGTAAGAACATATCAATAGAAATCTGCCGATAACAAAGTTGTATAAATATGTTTCATAGAGGTAAAAACGTAGCTGCCAAACTTCCGGTTCTAAATCTAATAAAAGTTCTTTCAACTAAGATGTTTAATTAATTGAACAAATCAAATGATGACAAAGTATAGACAAGAGTTACTTTTAGAATAATTTTGTTAGATATATTTTCTGATTAATTCTGCGATAGCTTAGAATTGGATTGGTAATTTAATTATCATAAAATGGAAAAATAATTTCGATTCAAAATCGCTTCCATAGTCAGGCCTTACAATTTAATAACTTTCTGTTTTAAAATAAATTTGTAAATGTGTCAAAACGTTTTGTGCTTGCTGAGTTGAACAGTTGAGAACAACCTTAAGAAGCCTTGGATCAAAAAGAGAGTCAAATATTGAGTACAGAACCTCAATTTCGATACAGGCTTTCAAATGTGCCCGTTTTAAAATAATTAATTTATTATTCATTAAAAATTATTTTATAATTTTACATAATTAATTTATTATTCATTATTCGAATTACATGAAAAATTGTATTTAGGCTAAATAAAGGTTGTAGAGTTCATTTAGGCTGTCAGAATAAGTAGCGAGTGTTTTGCGGAGTTGTAAAGAGTGTTAATTTTTTTTCCTCGACTGTTCATCAGGCGGTTACGCAGAACGTCACGTCTGCGAACTCTTCGGCGGTTTGAACCTCCGTTAAATATCGCTGGATGAATTTCCATTTAATCAATTTTCCCTTCCTTAAGGCTAGGTTTTGCATAATAATACTGATCACATAATAGCAGTCTTTTAGTTTTAAAATTTTCACACTATATTAAATTAGAAATTTTTATGATTAATTTGATATGCAAGGGGTGTTTATAAAGTCCCGGACCCATTTTGATGTTTAATAACTCATAAAATAATAAAGAAAGATTAAAATTAATGACATAAATGGTTAGATAGACTCAAAAAGTTTCATAACCCTTGTCAATGAACTTTTTGGTGTGCCCCCTTCGTCGCACGGAGAATATCAAGTCGATAGTCAATTTCACCCAGGTGGCGACAAGCATGTCGGATCAACAGAGGCTATTGCGTTTGTAATGCAGGCTTTTAAGTCATCAATGTTCGACACTCTCCTCCTGTAAATGTTCTCCTTTACAGATCCCCAAAGGAAAAAGTCCAGCGGCGTAATATCAGGTGATCTGGGTGGTCAAGAAATTGGAACTCCTGGAACAATCCATCTTCCTGGAAAATGGTCATTCAAAGAAGTACGAACGATGGTACACCAATGAGGTGGTGCACCATCTTGTTGCAAAAAGACATGAGGCTGAAGCTCTTCTAGTTGTGGAAAGACGAAGTCCAATATGTCTAAGTATACGACTCATGAGACCGTATTTTCTGTAAAAAAGAAAGGCGCAATGACTCTGTCGTGCATTAGTCCACACCACACATTAATCTTTGGGCAATCCCTTTGTGCCACACGGTATTCATGGGGGTTTTCAAATCCCCATATTCGCACATTATGGCGATTAACAATGCTTTTACAAAAGAGAGAAAAATGCAATTAATAAGCAGACAATATTTAGAAAAGTACAGATATTTAGACGGAAAATGAAATTATCTGAAATTAACTACACGCGCATACTATATTTACAAAAGTAAAGATATTCAAACCGGAAAAGAAAAATATATGAGTTATTCGATCAATAAATGACATAAGTTTGTTTATATCAATAAATGACATAAGCTTGTTTATTTTATGAGTTATTAAACATCAAAATGGGTCCGGGACTTTATAAACACCCTGATATATCTGTAGATAAATTAAAATGTCGTAAAAAGCTAAAAAATGTGTAGAGATATTAGAGATGTCTAATTTTAGAAATATATATCTGTGCACAATGCCAAAGTAACTATCTAATATTTTAAACCTTTTTTTACAAGTTCGAATGTTCTTTCGAAATTTGAAGAAAAACTTTATTTGAGAGCAGTAACATACGAAATGAATTCTTTTTGGTCTTAAAAATATCTTGATCGTCAAATGAAAGGAATAGAAAAATTGATCCGTAGCTAAAACAGATAAAGAAAATCCATAAGCTAGTTCCATTGATGCTAAAGCTAAATAAGTAACAATGCCTGCAACTTTTTTCATGCTCATAAATCAGCATCAAAAGTAATAAACTGATAAACCTTACTAGTACTAGTTCCGTCCCGTATTTAGTAGTTTTATCGATAGAAGAATTCGATTAACGAAGAAGTGAAAAATTGTTTGCTAGAGATGTTCAGAAGTATAATACAAAGAGTTATTTTTAGACGGTTGCATGAAAGAAAAGAACAAAGTAAATAAACATTTTTCAGCATAGATAGCTCTTTGAGAAAATTGGCATAAGATATCTAAAAAAAAAAAAAACGTGCATTGAAGAAAACGATTTATCAGATATTATGTAAATATCCGTATGATATCTTAGAAGAAAGAAACATGTTTTTATTTTATCCGTACAGTTTGATTAATTGGGTTAAATACATATTTTAGCTACAAAACTGAGCCCTATTACATACTTTAACAACTGAGCAATTCAAAACGGGGCTTTATATTTATTTTCATAGGAAAATTTTACAGTAACAATTATTAAATTTTAGATTATATTTTTGATAATTTATTAAAGCATATTTGATAAATGGCCATGTTTTTTTTTATTGCATTATCCATAAATATTTCATTTCAGCACTTCTCGTTCGTTTACATTTAAAAATATAAAAAAAGTATTTCATTTAAAAACACTAACTTTTTATTTTATTAAAGACCGTTGCTAAAAAACATAGGATGTTTTAATTAATATTTTAAATCATTTTACTTAAATTACATTTATATATATGAATTAGTGGTAAAAAATCACTTGAAACAGGTCAAGATATTTAAAGAAACTGTGTACAGAATATTTTATGATTTTTTAAATGCATGGTTTTTTTTATTCAATTCGTTTATTTAATTTTATGCTATGCAATTTTACATACGAAAGCAATATCTCTACTCAAATTGTACATGTTAATTGCTGAATTACAGCAGGTTCTAATTATCAAAGTCTTCTTAATCCTTTAAGACAGGGAGAATTTTAATAGAAATTAAGAGTGGTTGTTTTAACTCTAATTAATAGGATCATATTTGGTGAAAAATATATTAAAAAAATTTTCGATGTTAGGTTATTTAACGTAGGATTTACACAACTGTGTGGTGCAGCCTCGCCTTTAAATCACAGAAGAAAAAAAGAATTTTTTCTTCTTTTTTCTTAGGATCACCTATATCCGGGGTCAGGCATTAAAAAACTTGAATCCCTTTAAGAAAACAAAACAATTAGAAATTATAAACTACCAAAGAAAAACGAAGGAGATAAAAGGAAAATTTATTTTTAAAATATTGATGTAGAGTAGGCGCCTTGCTAGATGATGAACTAAAGAACTGAAATTCTGCTTTGCAGAATTAAACCTCGTCCCCTAAGAAAAAGTTTATAAATATAGGTTGTACAAGATTTATTTGAGTTCTTAGTCTTAAAGGCCCCACCAGTGGCCGAGAGGTTGGGTCCTCTCAACCGGTAGACGGCAGGTGCTGGGTTTGAACCCAATCGCGGCTGTCGGCCTAACCGTTCGGAGTTTTCGTGGTTTTCTTCGAACCTTGCGTAAATACGAGTTAGGTTCCCTTAGAAAGACCCCCACGAAGGGCACCCCTCCCCTGGTCCTATATCCCTAGCGTAGATAATCGGACGTCAAAAAAAATCAGTCTTAGTCTTAAATACAAGCTTTTATTTTTTTTTATATAAAATGATGTCATTGCATCCACTGAAGAATTCCACATTTAATATCCAGTCTTAGACGGCATCTACAGAAAAATATGTATGGGGCATCACTATATCTAAATACACAAAACCAGAAAAAAGTAATGTCTTTCAAAAAATTCGACCAAAAATCGGGTATAAGATTGATTTAAAAACCTTCATGTGTTTGTAACATAAATGTGGATAATGAAAATTAAATATACTCCATAATAGCTCTATGATTTATCAGAAATAATTCAGGTATATTTTTTCAAAATTTGGAAATTGTTACTAAACATGGGTTAATAAATTATCATTCTTTCAACTTTTTGATAAAAATTATGTGAATGTGGAAATAAAAAGTCAAAAATATATGCTTTAAATTACATTTTATAGCAGACAATATTCTATTATATTACATATTTTAATTACATTACATATTTTAATTATGATTTTTTTTGAAAAAAGGAGGAATAAAAAATATAGAAATCTAATATTTTACACAGCGTAAAAAGAAAAAATTGAGGTGCATTATGCAATGGTTTCAAAGCGGTTTGTAATATGACTCTGGTTATTACTCACTTATATGCCTCCATTCAGACCAATTAAAACCTGCAACCGGTACAAGTTCTTTGCATTTTTTTCTCTAAATTAAAGTGATCTGTTTATGTTTAAGCAATCTAAATTAGCATTTCGTTGCATTAGGAATTAAAAACTATATTATAAAAGTGTTTTTTTCTTTTCTCGTTAAGTCACTTGCGTTTGTGCTGAATATAGCAGACTTTAGGTTTACATTGTCGACACTTCCTACCACAATAATTCGTCTTTCTTTTTCTACTTACACTATGATTATTTTTCCTTCACTTTCTACTGAAATATATGGAGTACTTAGGTTGCAAAAAATTATACACATGTCTTTAAAAACTACACGCACAATAATAATAATCATGTCTCAAAAACAAATTGAGATGCAGTTTTTACACATACAACATTTAAAAGCAATTTTTTGTTTCATTATGACGGTGTAAAAGATGAATACATGCGATGATTAGAAGTTTAAAAATTGCAATAGAGGTTATCGATGTTTAACATTACAATAATACATCTTTATCTTTTTATGTCTGGCTTATATAACGGGACATTATATTTTAGGGACAATATTTTAATTTCAGCTCGAAAGAAATTGCATATCGGGGTTAATAAATGTTTTTTTTTTCCTTAAATGCATAATGTGTTGGTTTTCCAGACAATGCTAATATATAGGGGGAACTGGGGTACATTGATACATGGGGCACATTGATACACCCCCTCTACCGCTCACAGGGTCATTACAGGAAGTTTCACAACAGCTCCAAAAGGTGATGCTAGTGTATTCAACTACATACAGAAAATCTTGGAATGATTCAGCAGTTTGATGAAATGGGACGGGTGATTTATTGTTTTTGTTGTTTAAAAGTAAATTTGAGTTGTACAATTGAAATGCTATTATACAACTGTTCCAGTATTTTCAACCAAAATGAATACACTCCCTGGTAAGTACAGCTACTCTTTATCAGTTCCTCATTATTTATTATTAGATATATTGTGAAGTGTTGGAATTGAGACTCATTTTATTCAAAATCGCTGTATGGGGCACATTGATACAGTTTATGACGGGGCACATTGATACAGCCTAAATCCTTTAATAGTTCATATTTTCATTATCTTTTATTATTCTTTTTTTACCATACACTCCTTAATCCAACCTTTTTTTCACGAAAAATTTCTAATATTAGTTTTTATTGAGGTGAAATAGCTCTAATTTCTTTATATTAGAACATTTTATAGTATTTCTGAAAACAGAAGACGTAGGAACTTACCCAGCATCTAGTGCTAGTAGAACTAATAAAAGAAAAGGACGGCATTCTGGCAAATCTCGAATTTATATCGATTCTCCAGAGAAAAAAGTATTTTCGACATGAGAAATGTTAAGTAAGAGAAACAAACTGCAGAACAGAAAATGATACTTATATTATAAACAGAATTTTTAATATAATTATCCTTTATTTTCTGTTTATGAACCTATTTATAAACAGAAAAACTGGTAATTTTTTCATCTTTCATAAAAAAGAAGATAATGCTGGGGTTGAAGTGCTAGATATGACAAAGTTACCGCAGCCAATAATCAGACAAGAAACAGCCAGAACATCAGGTCATAATATATTTAATTTTGATTGCTTTAATATTGCTTAAAAATAAATTGTGGGTGATTTGAATTTTTATAAATAAATATAAAATTGTTTTCTAACTCATTTTTTATGAAAAATATGCATTGGTATTATTTTGTCGTCATTTTTCTTAAACGTATCAATCTGCCCCGGGGATGGGGCACATTGATACAAATGACTTTTTTTGATTTTTTTAAAATTACATGCAAAAATACTATATAAAACAATGATTGTACATTTTTATAACATACTACACAAGTTTTGCTGTCACCTCATGGAAAAAAAACTTGAATTTTCTCCTTTCTTGACTCCAAAAAAAATCTTAGAAAAAAACTGTATCAATGTACCCCAATTCCCCCTATACATATATAATAATATTTTTTCGCCTTAACTCTAAATTTTTTTTTCTAAATATTTATAATATCGAATTTTTCCCTATTTCATTTATAATAACGTAACGTATTTATTGTATCGAGTATATCAATTAAATTAAATATTTTAATAATTGAATTTTAATCAGCCATTCTTTGGAGTACTATAAGTCTCATTTTTATTTATCAAATTATATTTTCCTAATTTTATTGAAAACAAGATATTTATAATCATGCTGCAAGTATAATCATACTGAATTAATGAATATATTTTAGAATAAAATAAAATAAAGAAAGCATTGCTTAAAGGTATGAAATATAACATATAGGTTGCGATATTATACAAATATAGTGAAACAGTTAGATATTAGTAATATTTGGAAATAATAAATTTAGAATTAATGCGGAAATATTTTATTATAATATATATCGGTATGTATATATATTTATATATGTATATATATATATATATATATATATATATATATATATATTATTTGCTGATTTCTTAAGGATTTTCTCAAATTCTAACATCTTAATCAACACGTTAATCAACACTGTTTTGCTTCTATATATATATATATATATGTATATGTATGTATGTATATATATTCATATGTATTTATATAAAATTCAGCTTTTATAAAATGACGAAAGTAAGTTGGTATTTTTTACACCTTTGCTCCCTGGTCACTGCCAAAGCCACCATGATCCAAATTTCATAATTACCCATCGTTCCTATATTTGTTGGAAGACTGCGCTGAGAAAGTTTCAGCTTTTATAAAATAACGAAGGTCTGCCAGTCACGGGCTCTTGCTCTATTAAGGATTTTATCAAATTCTAACATCTTACTTTTTTACACATTAATCAACACTGTTTTGCTTCTAAATGGAAAACGTGTTTAGATGTCCTTTTTTAGAAATTATGACATGAAATAGCGCTTCACTTTTGTCAATAGAAGCAAAATATATGTAAAAAAAAGTCTAACAAGAAAGTTCATTTACATATAGCAATTAATTATGACGCATAACGCATTTCATTTAACGAAAAATGCAAATCTGTAGTCGATTTAAAATAGTCTAATATTAATCTCTGTATATTTCATACACCCATGTATAAAAACTCTGTGAATGTGTTACACAATTTAATGTTAAACGCGTTTTTTTCCTAAGAATTTTTTAAATAATTTTCTAAAATATCCCTTAGAATCAGAGAATATAGTACTTACAATTGATATCTCAGTTCCACATTTTTTTAATAAAGAAATATATTTATGGAAATATATTATATAGAGAAATATATAAAAGTATTTATTTTATTTGTTTTACCAGTTATATATTTACAACTTTAGCCACGGCCCCATCAGCAAATCAGTCCAACTATTTGTTTAAAATTTAACTTTGATAAAAAATAAATTATGAATTTCATTTTAAAAGAATTTTTTAAACATGTTTAACAAGTTAAACAATAATACAAAATTAGCATAATACACGCCTAAATACATAAATATACTTCAATATACCTTAAAAATCTAAATTGCTAATTTCAACAAAAAAAGTACGTTCTTATTAATAAAAATGACATAGACATAATTTGATTAATGTCTGGTCTGTTATATTTTTTCTTTGGAAAAATACTTTCTTTGTGGAAAATATTAATTAAAACAAGAAATGAATTTTCATTATTCAAATTTAACGAATTATATAGTCACTTCTTTTTTACAATTCTTTCGTGATTTTTTATGGAGAATAATTAAGCATATGTTTTAGACGTGTTAATTACTTAATTTAAAATATTCATCATTTTTAGAGTAAACATGAAGTTTTACGCTGTAAAAAAATTTAAATAAAATGAAAGGTTTTAATTGTTCCTTAAATAAAATGAATGTTTTTAATTTAAATTCGCCTTTCAAAATTATATTTATTCATTTTATAATTTTGTTTTTGATCTTTATTTCATAATTAAAAAAATCCAGAAAAGTCTTGTAATGTTGAATTAATCAATGAATAATTAAAAAGATCATTATTGCTGAAGACATCTAATTAAAAGTAGTTTTTTTTAAGTTATATAACTGCTATTTTAATAGTTACTTAAACTTATACTCCCTGGAGTGATTAGTATAATAACGATTTATGTTGTTAAATTCAAAACGAGTAAAATAACTTTATGAAAAAGAAGTAAATAGAAGATGAAATAAAAAAATGATTATAAATACAGTTTTATTAAATGCTAGAAATCACTAATATATATCACTAATATAATGTGACCACATATCCGGAAATATTTTCAGCAGAATACAAGCATTGTACTACTATAGACGCAACAACGTACTTGCGAACGCCTTTTAATTTTCTTCGATTTTTTTTTTCAAGATTTCAATTCAAGAATTCAATTTTTTTATAAGATTCGTGAAAGTTTTAAAATTCCAGTTTTTGAATGGGTTTCACAGTTTATAGGTCAGAGATAAAAATCCCCAATAAAAATTAGTGTTGGTTTGTGCTTGATATAAATCACTCAGCAGGCGGATCGTGGCTCTAATAGCTCTATTTCAAGAACTAATGCATGGATTTTGATCAAACTAAAGATTCAATTATATTCATGCTGTTTATGTTTTCGTATAAATCACACTACAGCTGGCACAGCTAGGTTGAGTTTTTCATATTTTCCGCTGAAAAACTGAAATGCTTTTTGGAAGACAACAAAGAAAGGATTTTCTGCATCGACTCGTGATTGGAGATGACAAAAAGGATTTACTACCAATATCCTAAGATTAGAAAATTTTGATTATAACCTTGGGATGCTCATCTGTCACATCCAAAGGGATATATTCATTCTAAAAAGGCTAGGCTCCGTTTTAATTGGGTATGAAAGGTGCTGTATATAACGAACTACTAAAACTTTCTGGAATTGTTACTGGTGAAGTCTTCCGACAACTAATATATTTGAAACAATCTGCTCAAGGAAATCGACTAAAATTGGAGAATAGACACACTAAACTGATTTTTTAGCATAACTACATAAAACCACATATTGGATAAGTAGTTTTAAAAAGGTAAGACCGGAAAGTTCTATCCCACCTGAGTATTTGCCAAACATTGCTCCTACGAGGTATTATTATTTCTTTTTTCAATCGACTCAGTCAGCATTTCAAGACATCTTGTGAAAGTACTTGAGGAATATATCGTTTAACTTGATTAGACAGGGAATCTGTCAATTGTCTGAAGAATAGGCATTGGTTGTGGCTTACAATTTAAATATCATGCTATTATATACACTTGATGAAGAAACATGCAATTTTAATCGAAAATTTAATACATATGCCTTCATACATATTATAAATTTACAATGGTTTCAATACTTGATTTTTTACTAAATATATTTAGTCTGCTTATTACAACTATATTACAAATAAATTAATTTACTATTTTTTTAATTCCAGCTCATTTCTTTTTTTATACTATAGGTAATTCAAAACCGCAACAAGTAAATCTAATAACTCAAAAAGTGTTACTTTAACGAGAATATCTATATATAAAATACATGCAGATATATTTATTTATTTGTTTTTAGTATTACTGGAATTTCATATAAAGGAATATTTCAATATTACGAATTTAATCAACACAATGCATAATTTCGTTGTATAAATATTTTATTGCTTCAAATTTTTTTTAATGAAATTTAAAATGTCTCAATGAACTAAAAAACTTTTAATAGTTTCGAAATTATTAAATATTGAAGTGTACATTAAATTGCACTTTAGCATTTATTAAGTAATTTATTTATAATTGTCATATTAATAAATATAATTATATATAAACAAAGTAAATTATTGTAAACACGCATTAACTAATCTATAAATTGTTACGCTGTTTTATAAAACAAGGTTATTGTCTGCTTGCAATACAATCTTCAAATGATATTACAATATTAATTCTTTGTGCAATTTCCATATATTTTGAATTTAATTAAAATGAATATTTCAGCTTTATGTTTCAATTGAATTGTTAGATTAAGAGATAATTTGATTTAATTCTTAGCAAATAAAATTAATTTGTGTAAATATGTATGCATGTTACATTTGAATAGCTTTAGCTTGATTATATTATATGACTAACACATTTTGAAATATATTTACTAGTTGTTCACTTCAAAAACGTAATTTACATCTTTTATATTGATGAATATAAATTTGCGATAGAATTTCATGCATACTAAAAGGTTACATAATTATCTGGTGTCTAATGAAAATTGAATTCTTATAAATACATTTAATGCAGAAACTCTGAGGCATTTACGAGACATGAAGTACCGCAAGACCTGGAGAAAAATACAATGCTGCGTAGAAACAAACACACACACGCATACACACACAGAAATTAGGATTTGACGGAAAAAGCCATGGAACAAACAAAAGCCTGAGCGGATTTGCCCTGTAGGAGTCGTGCTTTTTTGTTAATGGATAAATTCAAACTGATTGAAAGCAAACTTGAAATAAGGTAATGGAAAACAGAGAAGCATATAGAGTGACTTAAAATAACGTGGCCAAAATGAAAAGACAAAACAATCATACAAAAAATGCCACATGGACGTGGGGTCATAAGCGCCCCTCGGGGCCGCTAGATGAGGGTTGAAAATTACACACAAAATAAGTATATCAAAATTCCTTCTACATTATTTTATTTATATTGTGTTTTAACAGTTGTTACACATTTGAAATCAATACCAGTATTAAAAAAAAATTAGAAAAAGTTCATAAGAAGTTATCTACATAAGTCAAATCTGGTCATCACGATGGTCATGGTTAATCCATCTCGTTTGTAACCCTAAGTTTCTTCTGATTTTAGTATCTTTTTATATGTCTTATTTTCCCTTTCATTTTGACCACGTTCTTTTGAATCACCCTGCAGAATTTCATGATTTAAATAATTCTTACTGCATAGACATTATTTATTCAGCCTATTTTTCTGATTACTTCTTCTTCTCATTTTTTTTCTGATTACCTTAATCTTCTCAATAATATCTATAACTTTTATATCGACAAGTTTTTTATAGGACCAATTTTTAATAATTTCATAATAATTCTCAATAAATTAAACAATAATAGGAGTTGTAGAAAAAAAATCTCCATTCCAAACTGCTTATATTCTCACTCATTTTGCTGTCAAACACATGCAATTGTCAGGTTCTCTTATTAAGAAACTATATAATGTGGCGCATTGCTCAGTTTTGTGATAAAGGCAGAATATACTTTTAAAAAACCTGTCGAAATGTCATTTTGAGCAGAATTTGCTGAAGCGATCGTGATTGAAAAATGGAAGAAGAATTGAAATAGCAAATTGCTTAATTTCTGACTTATTTTAAATTCATTTTTCTTCTCAAACGTTTTCAATCCACAGGTTTCCTTAATTAGGAACAGTATAATGTGCCGTATTGTCCCGTTTTTTGAAAAAAAGCAGAATATATTTTAAAAAAAGCTGTCAAAATGCGCCATTCAAACAAAATTTTTCGAAGTTATCGCGATTGAAGAATTGAGGATGTATTTAAATAACAAATTGCTTATTTTATGACTCATTTATAATTTAATTTTGTTCTCAAATGTATTCAATTGACAGTTTCTCTTTTTTAGGAACTATATAATGTGCCATATTGGTCGATGATTTTTTCATGAAGTCAGAATATATTTCAAAATATGTTGTCAATGTATGCTGCAATGATTCTAATAAAACCAGTTCTTGCAGAAAAATAAAATTAAAAGTTCTTCAGAAGCGACCAAATAAAGTTGTTAAAGCGATGTTTATCTATAATCATATTTTATTTTTTGCTGTCGAATTGAGCACTTAACTTCGAAATCTACCACCGTCTATAGGCCAAGCCCACAGGGATTTTTATTATAACTGGATTAGTTTGTAAAAACTAATACTGAATATAGTGATTGTTTCTTCATATATGGTATATTTTTTTATTTAAGATTTATAATCATTCCTACCTTTTTAAGTGTATGAATTCAAAAAAAAATTTACATATGAAATGTAACCGATTTGCACCACCGGTGAATTATTTGTGAACTCACGTGGATCACATGTGAAGACAAGAAGAACTATGCTTTGGTATGGTTTTTATTCCGTTATTCATTTTTCATCATAATCATAAGTTATATTATCCGTTAAGTTCACGGTGACGAAATATATATATATATATATATATATATATATACCAGCGGCCTTCGCCCGCTACGCTGGTCGGTTTAGACGAACAGACGGGCATTAAATAGTTTAATAGTTTATTAATTACGGGAAATTTATAAAAATTAGCACCAGTTGTGCAACTTTTTTTTATTGCAATTTTTATTAAAACCCTTAACTTTTATTACAAACAAAAGGATTTCGCGTTTAAGTATGGATTTTGGCAAAATGCCAAAAATATCTTCCGTGGAATTTATGGGTTGGATGTACGTTTTACGAAAATCAAAGCCGGCCAAATCAATGCCAGCATTTTAAAATCTGCTTCAATGGAAAATAATTTTTTTTTAATTACTTAATCAATTCTTTCAAAATTTCTAATACTTTTAAATCATGTTTAGATAAAGAACTAAAAAAAAATTTCGAGTGGAAATACCCCAAAATCGGCGTCATATAAAATATTAATGTTCACAATCGCTTATATGTCAAAATCCAATCAACCACTGAACCGATTTTTTCTATCTTTTCCAGATAGTTGGATAGATTCAGACGTACGTTAAAAAAAAAAAAAAAAAAAAAAAAAAAAAAAAAAAAAAAACAAGTCGATAGTGCAAAAACTTTGGGAAATATAAAATATTTACTGTAAATTTTTTACGAAAAACGAAGTTTCGAAGAAAAAATAATTAAAAATCGAAGAAATCAAAAAATTAAAAATAAAATTACACTGACATTATCAGAAAAGAATGATGATTCAGAATCCGGCGTTGTTTTTGTTAGAGTTTCATAGGACTGCCAGGATTGGAATTAAAAAACGCATTTCGAAAAAATTGCGAAAAAAAACACTAAAAATCGAAGTTTCGTATAAAAAAATCGAAAAAATCACAAATTAAAAAAAAATTAGACAGTTGCAAGAAAAGAACGAAGTATCCGAAAATCTAATTCTTTTATTGTTGGTGTGTTTATAACTGCACCAATGACAATTTAAAAACGAGAAAACAGAGGGAGAAATTTTCTTCCTCAGTCAATCTTTTTCAGATCGCCATTTCCGCCCAAATTGCAAACATGCAGGGGCAAATCAGTTAAAATTGTAACGTATCTGATTAGTTTTTAATTAATAATTCACGAACTAATTGCAGTTTCGGGACGTGAATTGGCAACTCATGATCCCCGGATTTTTTTATTTCAATTCAAAACAAACGCGACGTTTCTCCGTTTTCGGGTTCGGAAGAGATAGCGTCACATACTTTCATACATTCATACATACAATCATACAACATACGGTCGAATTTTAATAGTACATAAATATGGGAAATCTCCTCCACTTTTAGATCTGCATATTATTTTCTACGCATCGCAACTCTGATGAACAGGCTCTCAGTGAGGCAGACGATTTTGAAGAAACTATTAATTCCTAAGAAGCCAGACGATTTAAGCGGTAGAAAAAAGAACTGAACGGAAGAAAGGAGAATGGAATGTTTTTAGTTTTAAGTTGGTGTAAAAAGAACGTAAGATGAAGACGAGTTCCCGTATAAGATGTAATTGATTAATTAGAGTTATGATTGTTTGCTTTGTAAATAATCTTATGTAAATATCTTTTTTGTAAATATTAACGTTTAATATAAGTCATTTAAAAGTTTAAAAACGGTGTCAGAATTTAATTTACCTCCGAGTTTATTTACTTATGTGTTCAAAAGAACTTTTTAAAGAAGAATCTCCATAAATTTTGGTCTCAGTAAGTGAGATACAGACGCACGCCCACAGAGATGGAAATATATATTTTTTAATATCTTGGAAGCCGATATTTTTTAGAACTGTGATGGAATGTCAAGCCTACAAAGCTATTTCAGAAGAGGTAAAATTTTGCGATGAAAGTGAAATCAAAGTGTGTGAAGCTGAGCATCTGATTATGAAGTGAGTTTATTATTTCATTTTTCTTTTCAATAATGGAAAAATTAGTTGATTTAAAGGAATTAGAGTTTTCTTTGAAAACTGAAAAATCAGCTGTATTAAGATATTGCACAAATTAATTTTTGGAGAAATTGGTGACAGAAATAATCGACGTAGAATTCGGAATTTTACTGGGTTTACGTTTGAAGTAGATTCCGATGAATATCAAACTAAATTCAAAGAAATTAAAGATAATTTTTCTGTTAACGACTTAATTACCATTTGCAATGTTTTGTGTATAAATAATTCGGGAACTTTTGATGAAATTGCTGCCAGAATAATTTCTAGTTTATGTGATTTTAATATTTTAAAAATTAATATGATAGCCGATGTAGGTACTCTTAGTGATGACGAAAGTGTCGATGAATTTAATGATGATTTACAAGATAAAACTAAAAATATTTCAACTGTTTTTGAGAATAATATGAGAAATGATTCTGGTAGTTCTAATTGTGAAAGTAATGAAAATCAGAAAATTCTGATTCCTGATTATGTTATTAAACCAAGCATTTCTATTAATGATATTGAAAGTATGATTACAATGTTTGAAGGTACTCAAGTAGAAAATATTAATAATTGGATTGCCGATTTTGAAGATATTGTTTCATTATTTAACGTTAGTGATTTGCACAAATTGATTTTGGCTAAACGCCGTATGACAGGCAAAGCAAAATTATTTCTTGAAAGTGAAACAAATATTAATTCGTGGTCTAAATTAAAAGCCCTACTCATATCTGAATTTGGTCAAACGTGCAATTCAGCTGA
Organism: Maratus speculifer; assembly: GCA_964019185.1. Taxonomy (NCBI): domain Eukaryota; kingdom Metazoa; phylum Arthropoda; class Arachnida; order Araneae; family Salticidae; genus Maratus; species Maratus speculifer. The sequence continues at coordinate 143,089,532 of OZ025295.1, forward strand.
ATTACACGAATTGCTGTCCAAAAGAAAAATTAGACCACATGAATTGTTAGATGAATATTTTTTAAATATGAAACAATTATGCTCAAAAGGCAATATTGAAGATTCTGCCCTTATTCAGTATGTAATAAATGGAATTAATGACCCCATTTCTAAAAAATCTTTTTTGTATGGTTGTCCCAATATTGCTGAATTTAAACAAAAATTAAAGATTTATGAAAAAATAAGATCGGAGTATGAAAATGCAAAATTTCATAAATATGAAGGAGCTAAGCCTAAAATTAAATCCGAAGTTGAAGTTAAGAACAAATTTAAGCCTGTAAAGCCAAATATGCGTTGTTTTAATTGTGGCGGGAATAATCATAAGAGTATTAACTGTGTAAATAAAGATAAAGGGCCGCTTTGTTTTGCTTGTAACGCTTATGGTCATAAATCATTTCAATGTAATAAATCTAAAGATACAAGTGTTAAAATGCTCAGTCACAAGTAAACATTATTACATCCCAAGATTTAATTCTGAAAGAGATAAAGCTTTATTCTTTGCGTTTAATCTCTTTAATAGATACTGGTAGCCAAAAGACTTTGTTAAAGAAAAGTATTTATGATAATTTGAAGAACTTTGTAGAATTAAAACCTACGAGTATCTCTTTGACCGGTCTAGGAAAAGCCTCAATTAAACCAGAAGGTTGTTTCAATTTAGAAATCGAAATAGATGGTTCAAAATTTAAAGTTACTATTTTTGTCGTTAAGGACAGTTGCATTAATTTCGATTTAATTATTGGCACTGATGTTATTCATCAAGGTACATTAACTATTTCTGAGAATAAAGTGAAACTGTTTAAAGCTGAAGTTCAGTCTAATGACTTTTTAGTTAATATTGTAAATGTTTTAGATGAGCCTAAAATTGATTTAACTCACATTGCTGACAAAAAATTACGTTCAGAGTTATACTCTTTAATTGAAAATTATGTACCAATTAAAACTAAAACAGTAGATGTTAAAATGAAAATTAATTTAACTGACGAAATCCCAGTTTGTTCTTCTCCTCGAAGATTACCGCCATGCGAGAAAAAAATAGTCGAAAACCAAATTGAGGAGTGGCTAGCTCAGGGAATAATTCGAGAAAGTTTTTCTAATTTTTCTTCGCCGGTTGTTTTAGTCAAGAAAAAAAATAACACAATGAGACTTTGTGTTGATTACAGATGTCTTAACAAAAAGACAGTACGCGAACATTTCCCCTTGCCAGTTATTGATGATGTAATAGACCAATTACATTCTGCCGAAGTATTTACCACCATAGATTTGAAAAACGGTTTCTTTCATGTAGATGTTGAAGAAGACTCGCGGAAATACACCTCGTTTGTTACTCATGAAGGACAATACGAATTTTTGAAATGTCCATTCGGGTTCACCAATAGCCCTAGTGTTTTTCAAAAATATATTTATAATGTATTTCGAAACCTATTAAAAGATCACATTGTTGTCATTTATATGGATGATTTAATAATACCTGCTAAAAACGAAGCTGAAGGTCTAGAAAAATTAAAACTTGTACTCGAAACTGCATCGGAATATGGATTAGAATTAAATCTTAAAAAATACAATTTTTTGAAGTGTGAAATTGATTTCTTGGGGAATAGAATCATAAATGGTAAATTGTATCCCTCTCCACTGAAGACTAATGCAGTAATAAATTTTCCCGAACCAAAGTGTACCAAAGATGTTCAAAGTTATTTAGGATTGACAGGATACTTTCGAAAATTTATAAGAAATTATTCGGTTATAGCTAAACCGTTAAGTGACCTGCTAAGAAAAGATTCAAAATTTAAATTCGATATAGAAGAACAAAGAGCTTTTAATGAACTCAAACGTATTTTGTCGTCAGAACCAGTACTTTTAATTTACAATCCCAAAAGTGCGACCGAAATCCATTGTGATGCCAGTATTGATGGCTATGGAGCTGTTTTAATGCAACAATCTCCAGTAGATAATCAATTTCATCCAGTTTATTTCGCAAGTAAAAAAACCACCGAAGCTGAACGGAAGTACACTAGTTACGAATTAGAAGTTTTAGCTGTAATTGAAGCCCTGAAAAAGTTTATAGTATATGTGCTAGGTATCCCATTTAAAATTGTAACCGATTGTAATGCATTTAAAATGACTATGGATAAAAAAGAAATGAGTACAAAAATAGCTAGATGGGCAATAATGTTATCCGATTTTGATTATGTTATTGAACATAGACAGGGTAGCAGTATGAGACATGTCGATGCATTAAGTAGGTATCCTATTTGCATGGTAATCCAAGATAGCTTAACTTTAAAAATTATCCAAGCTCAAGAAACCGATGACCATATTAAAACAATAAAAGAAATCCTAAAGGTGAAATCTTATGATGATTATCTAGTTAAAAATGATGTTCTTTATAAATGTGTTAATGGTAATGATTTATTAGTTGTACCGGAAGACATGCAATTGAATATAATCAAGGCCGCTCACGAAAAAGGTCATTACGCAGTTGCAAGAACAGAGAAAAGTTTAGAAAATGATTTTTACATCCCTAAAGTTAAACAAAAAATTGAGAAATGTATAGCAAATTCTGTTCCCTGTATTTTAGTTAATAGAAAATGTGGTAAACAAGAAGGCTTACTTCACCCAATAGAAAAAGAAGAAGCTCCATTACATACGTACCATGTTGATCACTTAGGTCCATTAGAAAGCACTAATAAAAATTACAAACATATCCTTTCGGTCATTGACGCATTCACAAAATTTGTTTGGTTGTATCCCACAAAATCTACCGATGCTGCCGAAGTAATTTCTAAATTAGAAATCCAAAAATCTATCTTTGGAAATCCAGTTCGAATTATATCAGATAAAGGTCCTGCATTTACCTCTAAAGCTTTTGAAGATTATTGCATCAATGCAAATATTAAACATATCCCGATTACCACTGGATTACCCAGGTCTAACGGCCAAGTTGAGCGTCTAAATTCTGTCATAATATCTGTTCTGTCTAAATTGTCTGTCGATAATCCTAAAAAATGGTATACACATGTAAGCAACGTCCAACAGGTGATAAATTCGACTTTTCAGAGAAGTATAAGCACAACTCCTTTTGAATTGATGTTTGGTACTAAAATGAAACTAAAAAATAACATTGAAATTACTAGTCTTCTGAATGCTGAAATACAATCTGATTTTACAAATAATCGCGAAGATATGAGAAAAAATGCTAAAAAACAGATTTTAAAAGTCCAAGAAGAGAACCGTAAAACTTACAACCTCAGACGAAAGAAAGCTAACAAATTTAAGATTAATGATGTGGTTGCTATAAAACGCACACAACAAGATCCAGGTTTGAAGTTAAAACCAAAATATTTAGGTCCGTACAAAGTCATAAAAGTAAAAAATAATGACACCTACGATGTAAAGAAACTTGGATTCAACGAAGGACCCATGGTCACCAGTACATGTGCAGAGTACATGAAGCCGTGGACGGACGAAGCTTAAAAAAAAAGAATTTCACCGATTGTGACACTATACCAACTATGACAAACCTCTGGACGGACAACTAATAGAATTTTAACTTTATTCTCGAAAAGACGAAAAGACGTAAGGTAAAAGAAGATGAAAAGACGTATGAAAGAAGACGAAAAGACGTAAGATAAAAGAAGACGGAAGACGTAAGAAAGGAAAGACGAAAAGACGTAAGGTAATAGAAGATGAAAAGACGTATGAAAGAAGAAGACGAAAAGACGTAAGATAAAAGAAGATGAAAGGACGTAAGAAAGAGAAGACGAAAAGACGCGAAAAAAAAAAATATATGAATTTTTTTCAAGAAATAATCTAAGCTTTGATAAACAATTCGAATGATGACTTCTTTTTTTCAATTTAGACTTTGGATGCTGCTGTGTTTTTTTTTCTTTATCTTTTCAGATGATCCAGCTGCTGTTTCCAGCCAACAAGAATACATTCGAGGACGAATGTCTCATCAGTATGGCCGAAATATGGGAAATCTCCTCCACTATTAGATCTGCATATTATTTTCTACGCATCGCAATTCTGATGAACAGGCTCTCAGTGAGGCAGACGATTTTGAAGAAACTATTAATTCCTAAGAAGCCAGACGATTTAAGCGGTAGAAAAAAGGACTGAACGGAAGAAAGGAGAATGGAATGTTTTTAGTTTTAAGTTGGTGTAAAAAGAACGTAAGATGAAGACGAGTTCCCGTATAAGATGTAATTGATTAATTAGAGTTATGATTGTTTGCTTTGTAAATAGTCTTATGTAAATATCTTTTTTGTAAATATTAACGTTTAATATAAGTCATTTAAAAGTTTAAAAACGGTGTCAGAATTTAATTTACCTCCGAGTTTATTTACTTATATGTTCAAAAGAACTTTTTAAAGAAGAATCTCCATATATATATATATATATTTATATTTCTTTAGTGTCTGCGTGACACTTTTACGCAAAAGAATATAAAATTAAAATGTGTAGATTTGGAGAGTTAGATGGAATTAGATTAGATTAAATATTTTTGCAATAAAATAAAAAGACTAAGAAGTAAACAAAAAAAATAAATAAAGATTAACATTTTGTTGAAGGGATTTTGTTTAGGAAGAGGGCACTTGTATAATATTAATCAGAAATCTGCTGAAATATGTAAGATTCTCACCACTGTACGTCTCTTATTTACTTCTAAATTAGAGATAAATAATGAGTTTTGAACAACTTTTTTTTAGATATCGTTAACAAGCCTCCTTTACAAAGTTAACTTGTTTTTCTTTTGAAAAAGGAGAGATGGATTTTGCAGTTAGGATTTTAATGTAGCCCTCAATTTAAAAATTGTACTTTTTTGATAGATTATTGATATTTTTCTGTATCCAAAACATTATATGCAGCGCTACTTCAGAGATGAAAGAAAGACACCACTGCAAGTTTGCAACAAATGATATAAAAAAAAATTAAAAATTGTTTATCATATTATTCTATCAATTGACAATGCATGAAAAATACTTTTTAAAACCGTTTAATAAAATATTGTACTTATCGTATTTAGCAAACATTAAATTTATTTACATTACAATTGAACGTGAACGTATTTTTTGCTCTTTATGTATTTGCAGACAGATATGTTTGTCAAAGTTTCGGTATAAAATCAACTACGTATGAAGAAAATGCCTTCTATTTCAGAAAAAATCATAGAAATCGGAACTTACATTATTTCTCAAGACGTTGACCGAAAAGAAAAAAAAATAGCAGAAACACTGTTGATACACTTATATCTGACCGAACTAGTGTGTTCACATGTGTCTCACACGGTTGCTAGAGTTAAATTGAAAATTATTAAAATTTATCTCTTTTAAAAGAAAAAAATCTTAAAAAACTATATTTGTTAGTATTTATAATATGTATTTTAAAGCATATTCAAGTAAATTAATAAATTAATAAATTAATTTTCTTATCTTGTTAGAACTGAGATTTTATTTTTAATATCTATAAATGGTATTTTGGCTGTAGACAAACAAAATGTCAAAGAACTTTAAAAAAAATCCCATTTGAACAGGTATCATCACGTTTTGTATATTTTAAAATGTAATAATTATTGAAAATCTGCGATATTCTCATGTACTCCATGTTCATAAGTGCCTCCGTCTTCCTTTTGCTTGTTGTTGCAGTTACATAAAAAGATCTAGACATCTCAGCTTTAAAAAAAAAAATCTTAACCTCACATATTTTTTGAAACAAGAATACCAAAAAAGAAAACAAATATGTATCAGGCGAAGATTTGCACCATAAAAGTTCAAATATGTATCTGTTGCATGAATTTCTTTTATTGCAGTTACATAAACAATTTTAGGCATATCGGTTTCCTAGGAAATTTTCATTAACCTTATGGATATTTATAACAGTACATGACACTATACATGGATATTCTGTCTGACTGTTCTGTATTTAGAGTGACTTTTTTATTCGAAGAAAGTCCTAAATCATCATGAGGCTTGAAATAAACTGAAACAAAGTGATACACCATCGAGTGTTTCAATTACGATTTTAAGAATATGATTATGATTTTGACATATATGAAAAAAAAAAAGTTTAACTGGGTGAGATTTTTTTCATGTAAATAAAAGCCTTGGTTTTTACAAAACTCGTTAAAAATAGCCACCATATTTGGCTGAAAAAAAAATGTAGTGTTACTACATAAAATTTGACCCAAAAATTAGTTACAAAATTATTAACTTAGTTACGAAGAAAAATCTTGATTCCGTGGAACAGGAAATTAATAAGACTATAAGTCAAGAATATTTATAATGAAATAAACAACCGGCCAATATAGTAACAGAGTTTTCAGCGGTAATCTTATTTTGTAAATTTCGTATTTATTTTATTTAAAATATAATTTCTTTGTCTATTTTATGTTATCTACTCTAAAAATAAAATAAAATAAAATAAACGAACAATTATATTATACTGTTAATAACAAATAATCTTAATCGATTACAAAAATTCAAATATAAATATTATAAATAATTATATAGGTCACACTTCAATTCAATAAATATTTATCAGGAACTTTTCAAGATATATGAAATAATCCTTTCACCAAGACATATTAAAACTTTATTTATTAACAATAAAAAAATAATTACAGCTTTACAATAATCACTACAATTATTACAATAATTACTAATTATTATTATTATAAGTGATAACAAATAATCTCAAACGATTACATTATTTTGATTCTTTAAATTAGAAATTATTATATTGACCACACTTTAAATTAATGTATATCTAGCAGGTAATTTACAAGATATCTTAAATGATTTCATGAGAAATATATTAAAAAAATAATAATTATCAATAAAATAAATCAATAAATAAAGGTTTACTATCATCTTAACAAGATCCATATTAAAAATTTTGTCAGATCCTCCAATTTTTCATTACAGCTTCTTTCTACCTCAAAAAGAAATATATTTCAAAATATGAAAAAAAAGAAAAAAAATCATAAAATATTAACTCTCCTTTCAGCCTTCAAAATCTTTAAAATCTCCAAACAATCCTAAACTTCTTACAAGGAACTCTTCTATCACATTCCATAACTTTTTAAGTGGAATAAAATAGTGTCGGAAGTTCATTTCAAAAGATGTAGTCCCCTTTTCTATGCAAACTTAATACTTTAAGCTGATGCGTACCGCTCTTCCGGCGTGTTTGGTAAGAAGCCAGGAGGGGAATTTTCCGAGACTTTTTTTTTCCTTTCTTTTTTCATTATATTTTAGTACTTTTTTTATGTTTGTATTTTAACTTTGACTGTTTGGAGTTGTTCATGTTTTGTGGCATCTGAAGTGCTTTCTATTTTAGAGCATGATAGAAAAAAGGAATTTAAAGTTTTTCAGAAATTGATGAATTGTACTGCGAGAATATTTATTCAAAGGTATTATAAAGAGGTTATTTTACAGTAAGATATCAATTTATAATAGTTATTTATTTAACGTTTAACACAAGGTTACAAATTAAAACATTTTCAATTATCACTCAAGCTACTTTTACTTAGTTCATACAACTAGAATTCTGTTCATAGACTTTTTTTTGTATTATTCATATAACTCTGATATAAAAATAGTAATGAACGTTACTCCTGTTACTGTTCTGCCGTTATTTTATAGTAAGATACCAATTGATAATAGTTATTTACTTAAGCGAGGAGGGGAATTTTCCGAGACTTTTTTTTTTCTTTTTATTTTAGTACTTTATTTATTTGTATTTTAACTTTGACTGTTTGGAGTTGTTCATATTTTGTGGCATCTGAAGTGCTTTCTATTTTAGAGCATGATAGAAAAACGAATTTAAAGTTTTCAGAAATTGATGAATTGTACCGCGAGAATACTATAAAAAGGTATAAGCTCGTTATATATACAAAGGTAATAAAGCTCGTTATATATACAAAGGTATTATAACGAGCTTATTTTACAGTAAGATATCAATTTATAATAGTTATTTATTTAACTTTTAACGCAAAGTTATGAATATAAGTTTTTTTTTATTCTTACAAAGAATGATACACGTAAGATTGGAATATATTAAATTATCATTCAAGCTACTTTTAATTACTTCATATTATTACAATTTTGTTCATAAACATTTGTGTGTGTGTGTGTTATAAAATAGGTAATTAACATTACTCCTGTTGCTGCTCTGCCGTTATTTTACAGTAAGATACCAATTAGTAATAGTTAGTTACTTAATTTTTTAAGCAAAGTTATGAATACAAGTTGTCGTTTTTTTAAGTTTTACGAATAATGATACACGTAAGATTGAAACATTTTCAGTTATCATTCAAGCTATTTTTAATTTGTTCATGCAATTATAATTCTGTAGAAAAACTTTTTTTTTTGGTATTATCCTTATGTCTTTGATATAAAATATGTAATTTACGCTACACCTGTTGCTGCTCTTCCGTTGTTTTACAGTAACATACCGATTTATAATAGTTATTTATTTAACTTTTAACGTAAGGTTATGAATAAATATATTTTTTAAGTTTTATAAAGAATGATACACGTAAAATTGAAAAAAAGTTAATTATCATTCAAACTATTTTTAGTTAGAAACGAATACAATTCTCTTCGTAATCATCGTTTTTCTGTATTATTCGTATATATTTAATCTAAAAATAGGTAACTAACACTCTCATGCTGCTGCCTTTATTGAATAAGTTGCAAGAGATGTACTTTATGACTTACAAAAAAAGAAAAAAACTTTGGTTTGTTATAAAAAAAATAAAGTTTCATAGAGAAATGTATGAAGAACACCGTAAAATAAACAGTTTTTAAATCAAAGAATCACTTGAAGCGCCATTTTATGTTGAAATCGGTCACGATCATTCAATTATATACATTTTATTGATCAAAAATTATTCATAGCTAGGTATCCATCTTTTGCAGATCTAGTATTTTGGTTTGCTGTGTGCAATCATTTTTAAATTTATTATTATTATTATTGTTATCATTATTATTTAAAATTTTATTATTTGAATATAGATTATTTTTACATCTCGAACAGGCAGTTTTATTTATTTTATTTATTTTTCATAGCCCTAAGAAATATTATTTTTAAATGTATTGGAAACTATGTATTCAAGTGCATATTACAAACCCTAAATAATAATGTTTTCAAATATTTTTCATTTGCAAATTGTATTTACGAGCCAATAGTAAAGTAACTGATGCCGGGTTTTAAAAAGCATTAAGTAATAACATGTCCAAATATTTTTCATTTGATAATTATATTTATGATTAAATATTAAACGATAAATAATATTTTATATAATTCTAATTTTAAATTCTTTAATTTCTAAATTATTAAAGAAAAAAGTAGTAACGTTAGGTGGTAACGGAGAGTGACGTTATATTTAAAAATCAATTTATCATCGTCTGAGAGCAACAATAGGACATCTAGTAAGGGGCCGTCCAATAAATGAGTCGCGCTTGGATGGAGGGAGCGGGTTCGTGAAATCGTGGCAGTTTGTGACAAGAGGGTGGGAAGGGATGAGATGAAGTCTGATATCGCATATTTTGATTATAATAAAAATATTAAATTTCAGCAGATTAAATTATGAAATTTGTATGCATAGAAAAAATAAAATTTTAACATGATCTATAACGTAGTGCTTCGTCGCTGAACTGCACTATATGTGTACACAATATAGTGTGACATGTGACAAGAAGTGGGAGGGAATGATGAAGTGTGAAATTTTGTGACAAAGGGGGTTGGAGTGAGTCAAATAATATTAAAAAAAGTGTGAAATCATTTATGAATGGCCCCTAATAATAAAAATAGATATGCCTGATTTACTGCTATGAGAAACTATGTTTGATTCAATAAATTAATTCTAAAACACAAAGTTAAGTTTAATACTATATCTCAAGTATATTTTATAAAACTTCTCTACTGTTCCACTAGATGTAGAAACAATTTTTCATAGCAACACATTTTTCGATTATTACTAAATGGCCCACTGTGTCTCTGAGGCGATGATTTTAAAACTTTTTTTTTCTTTTAGACGGTATTATAAAGGACCGAGAGGCAGCACGATCTTTTACTTGACTATTTTATAAAACATGATTTTCTGATCGTACTTTATCAAATACGATAACAACTGTTGTGAGAACCTTTGCGGCTTTGTGAACCAAAAAGAAAGAACATCAAATAAGAAAAATCATGTGTTAAGCATATATTATAAAATATTTTCCAGCACTGCCTGAAAACTTTGACAAAACATCGTTATTTAAGGAAATGTGGCTACTGTCTCTATCCAAATATTTATATTTATACTATTGAACAACTCTGTATTTGATCTGTCTGTTGATATATATACTAAATAAGGGGAAAATTAGTTTGTCAAGAAAACGCCTGGCAGATTGAAATTTCTCTTTCAGAAATTTATACTAATAGATGGAAACATATTTTAATACTTTTGTTCAGCCCTTTAGTTTACCCAGTACCATCATTACACGCCAGTATTTAGCTGAAATTTATTTTAAACGGAAACACTCTAAAAACTATTGAAATCACACTCTCAGAAATTATCATTTATATGCATCCGGGTATCCAATTCTTTGCGTCACCCTGTATATTAATTTATTTATATTCTACAACCATTTATTAGTAAGCTAATTGCAGTTCAGCGTAAAAATGCATAGCTTATTTAAACACCGCATTTAAGTAATTTACGCTCATACAAAGCAAAATTTACGAGCTATATGTTGTAGCCCTGTACTTAAACTATCGCATTTATACATACCATATAAAATGAGTAGATTTAGTGGAACTTGAAAGCAATATCATAATCAAAATGCATTTCATCCATCCATCAGCTATCATGGGATACATATGCAGTAATTCGGAAAGAATATCCTATTTGAATTATTTTGTGTGTCCATGTAAATATTATGCATTTCGTATTACGCATGATTATATCGTATAATTTATATTAAGCCTCAGCGACGTATATCAATTTTATTATTTATAAAATAGTTTAATATAATTAAAATATGTCACACACAATTCCCCACTTTACCATTATGTAATGAAATTATTTTCTGTGGCCCTGTAAATGAATAATAGTTATTTTTCCACCGCATATTTTATAGAATGCAGATTTTAGTGAATTTCTTAAATGTAAGTAGATTTTAATAAATTTAACCGTGTGTAACATCGTTAAAATTCATTTGAAACGATTTTTTTTCTCATAGACCGTAATGTAACGGTAAACTTTTGACCGTTCCTGTGAAAAAAACTAATCATACTAGAAATTTCATTAGAAATAGGGTTTGTGCTACGATAAACAGCAATAAAGTCCAAAAATTTAACGGCAATCTGAAAGTATTTACGGGAGTTATAAGATTGACGGATAGACGGCCAAAAAAACCGAAATACTAAACAATTTGTTTTAAAGTATCAAAAACAGTCAAAGAGAGATAAATATTGTAGCGTATATAGGATTCTTCTGATCTTATGGTTGGTCAAGCTCAATGTCTTGTCTCTTAGAAAAATAGAAAATAATTTATTTACAAAACTTCATAGCTACAGAGTCTTCGAAACTCACAAATTTTACCAAACATTCAGAAATAACTGTTCAAATCCATCGTACAAGTACAGATATATTTCACAAAGATTTTTTACTCAACGTCTCAACACTATATCACATTAAAAAAACAGCATAGATAAATTACAATGCTCAAGCAAACCTGCTTGGATAATCGTCCAGTCTCTCACCCAATGACTGACTGACCAATAATAACCACACAAGCTCGCATCGCTCTTCTATATACAGGCTCGCGGCATGCACTGGAAATTTCTACAAGCTTCTAGAAAAATCCAGAAAACCACGGAATAACATTCAATGTACCAGTAAACCTAAAAGGGGGGTTACCATAGAGAGGGAAGGGTTACCATCGCCAACAATCGCCAAGTTCGTTGCCAAATTTGGTGACCAAAATTAGTTGTCAAAAGTGACGCCAACTTGGTGATAACTGTAATATTTCGCCAATCTGACGTAGACATTCACTGAAAAATAATAGACAGGTTTGCTTGATAACAGAGACAATGTAACAGAAACTAATATTAGTAAAGGAATGGAGCTTAATAAGGTTATTTACATTATTTTAGAGTACAAACACTAACTATTTACAAAATTCGTAACAATACAACCCAATTAAAGAAAATCGCATCTGATTGTGACAATTTCATTTAATATTATTTAATCGAGTATACTTTTTAAAGAGACACATAAACGTGTTTTTAAAATCTCTGGCGTCTGAATTGTGGATAGGGCACGTATATTTATAGGTAATGGAGCTTAGTAGATTAATTTAAAAAAATGTGTTTTACAAATACTGCTCTTTCCCCGACCACTGAAAAATACATTTATTGCAAAGAATTTCGTGCATTAAATTTATGAAAGATTCCTTAATACTATTTACTACTTTCTACTGCTCTCTACTAATACATATTTGCTATCATTTTTATAAGGCTTTTTCTAATTCTTTCTGATTTCAAATTCTTGTTTCTATATATGCATGTATGTATTTCAGATAATGCTAATAAGAAGATAAGCTGCATAGGCTCACATACACATAAGCTGATGATCAGAAGAGAGGAAGTGAATTTTCTGAAGCCATTTCATTTACTGGAGCATTTTATATTAATTTTATAAAGTTCATATTTTGTGTATCTGTACTTTCTTTTAAAATGTACATTAGTAAAAAGAATTTAACGTTTCAAAAATTTATGAACTGTGCAACGAAAAAATTGCTTAAAAGTATTGTAAGAAAAATATTTTCAATTAAAATACCAATTTATAATAGTTATTTATTTAACAATTTATGGTCTGTCATAGATCTAAGTTATTTACCAGCGCCCGCATGAATATTTAAAAATAATACACGTAGAGAGGAAAGCAAATAAATGATCTTTTAAGATATTTTTGGTATTGCCAGCTGCAATTGTATGCAAGAAGAGATATTGATTTTCCCGAAGAGATTTTATGTTTATGATATGCTCTGAAATTTTTAGCAACAGAGAAGTATTATTATAATTGTTAATATTATTATTGCCCGGGCACAAATACTGTTTAGTAAAATAATGGACAAAGTATGTATGAAGTATATTGTAAATTATATTTTGATTGAATCAAGATTATTTTTTTTAATCTTTTTTTTAATTTTTTTGTCTGTTTGTTATATTACAATAAGTTATAATACTTCATTCATATAAATTTATATATTTACAATACCTATGTTCTGTCACTATGTTACAGATTAATAACACTCATAAAAGATGCATTAAAAGACCTAACGATTAAAAATAGTATTTTTTTTTTGGTATTTTCAGTCACATTTCAGCAACGTTTTAGCTATACAAGAGAGATTTATACATTACAAAACTGCCTGACTTTGTAGTTATTAAGTGATCAACTGATAATTAATAATGAGAAATTATAATTAATTATTAATATTTTTATTATAAATATTTTTGATAATATTATTATTTATAATATTAATTATTTTTATAAATAATTGGAGTAATTAAGCGAACAATCTACACCAAAGTTCTATACCAAACAACAACAATAAAAAAAAAAAAAACTCTGAGCAAAATGTTACAGATGCGGCACATACTGCATTTTTATAACCACTATGATAACAATGGCTGATAATTCAGTAATAAGAAAGAAAAAATCTTTTCAAAATTGTCACTCAATCGCGTTTTTTTATTTAGTTAATCATGGTATGTCCACAGAGGTAGACTTTAGATATTTAGGGCCTTAAGGCAAGCATAATTCTGAGAGGTCCCTATCTTTAATCTATATATAGGTGTAGTTCAGTAATGATGTGGAAGTGCCCTGTCCAAAACATCATAAGCATTGTTATTCTACATAAAGTTCCTAACAGGTACTATTCACATTTATATGCAGGGTATCACAAAATAGTGATCAGACTTTCAAGAAAAGAAAATAGTTGAAAATACTATAAAATAGAGATATAATAGTAAAACTTTATTGTCTTTGACAGATGTACGTATCTTATAAATTTTATAATAGGTATCTATATGCAGGATATCACAAGGTAAGAAGTTAGAATATCACGAAAAAAAAAAAAAAAAACAGTAGGAAATAGTAAAAAAAAAAAAAAATTGTATTTGACAGAAGTATTTGTCTGGAATTTTTTTTTTTTTGCATATCTATGGTTGTTAAAAGAAATCTAAAAGAAAATGCCCCGAGTTGGTCATAATTAATGTTCATAACTTCCCTGGTTACAAGGAAAGCATCAATAAAAAATTTCTCGGGAAAACAAATGTGAAAATAATAAGTTGTTATAATAAATTTTTATTTATTAACTTTCTACTGGCATTGTTATTTTGTACGCGGGTGAGAGGGTACGCAAATCAGGAGGTTTGAAATCTCTTCCTAAGTATTTAAAAATGTATGACGTTTTATCCATTTGGCTAATTTTAATCAATTTACACCTTATAATAAAAAACCTAAATATTCCCACAAGAAATCTCCTAAAAAGGAGAAATCGGGATAAATGCCCCACAAATTTGATCGTTTGTAAAATATTTAATTAATATACATACTAGTGAGTTACACGCTTTTACCTTGTCCTCTTCCATTAAGAAGAAAATGAATTAAATTAAAACTTAAATTATAAATACTACACTGTAAAAAAAATTCAAGAGGTTACTAAAAATTTCTTAGTAAATTTGTATTCCACAGAATTTTTTAGTAACCATTACAAACTTTTTTTTGCAAGCATTTCTTTTGTAAACTGAACAAAAGAATTTTTTGTATAACTAACTTAAAACTTTTTAGTATGAGCCACCAAGTAAATTTTAGTAATAGCTCCAGAATTGTTTTTAATAACCATTACGTGCGCCCGAAGGGAAGGAGGTTCCTTCGAGCTGCATCCAGACTTCTGAAGCGGAAGATTTTCGGCAAAACTGCAATAGATGGCAGCACCAAACATTCCTACCTGCTCCGACAGGATTTTCATAATCCCTTTATTAATAAGACACTACATACATTCGGGGCGTATTTGACGGTGTCAAATTTCGAACCCGTGACCTTTTAGCCTGGAGTCCGTTACTATAAACACTATGCTATCAAGGGCACACCAACTGAGTTTCAGTAAGAGCTATTAAAAATATAAAACTATTAACTCTATTCGTTGCTAACTTTTTTCTAGCAATTCTTACAGATTTTTTTGCAACCGACTAAGATTACTAAAAATTTTTTAGAAATTACAAGGATCACTAAAGTTTTTTTAGTAGATCGACCTTTTTTTTACAGTGTATACCACAGTTACAAGAGAAAATTACTAGAATAGTTAACCAAGAGAAAGTTAAGAAAATTAATACTGCATTGTAGCACTAAATTTATGTATATTTTTTTTCATTAATAGTATGAAAATTTTAACATACGTAGTTTTTTCTGAAGTACATACTGATTATAAATAAATATTCCGACTTTACAGGGCTATTAAAAGAAAACAAGAACAAAAAAGTACAATATTGTTGTTCATTGGAAATGAAAAATTACAGTTGAAAGCTTCAATTTATCTAAGTCATAGGCGTACAGTGTTAACCTCTCCTGAGACACTAACGACATCGAGGTGGTAAGAAAATTCATCCATATTTCTCTCAGCATATTTTTCTTTTTTTTTCTTTTCTTTTCTTTTTCTTTTTTTTTCTTTTGAAGGATTTTATTAAAAGTCAAGTGTTGTTTAGTCGCTAGCAATCGATGTTGAAAAATTTCGGACAAATACCTACAGTTATTCAAAAACTCATAAAAACAAAATAGATTTTAGGTAGTCGTGTATATATATATTATTTGTATATATACAAATAGATAGACAGACATACAGATAAAAGTACAAAGTATACTTAACTAAGTATAATATCCGAATTGCAGGAAAGAACCGCTTTCCAAAACAGCAAATGTTGCTATGTGTATTCAGTTTTCCTCAAGAAATATTTCATTAAAAATTCAGTTTTTTGTGTAAGTTTAATATTTCAACATAGACTACAAACATCTTCCAGCACTTTGGTTCGCGGAAAGAAAAAGTTTTTTAATATTGTACTTCAAACTTTTATTTTTTATTTTTTTAGAACTACGGTGTTTGTATTTGAAGAAATAAATATTTGCTTTTTTATCGTATATTATGAAATTTTTAAAAGTTACTGTGAAATAAATTGCTGTTGTAAAGTATATTAAACTGAAGTTAATAATAATAAATATTGAAATGGATAGTATATATATATACTTGTAAAAGAATGGTTTAAGACAAAAGTTATTATCTCTGTAAGTTATTTATGAAGTACTGTCTTTTATTAAAGATATTAAAAAAAATGTCAGTAACGAAAGATAAGATCTTTAAGTATATTATTTTTCATAAGTAAAGAAAAATATTTTATTATTATTTATTTTTTTATATATTTTTTTCGTTTTTTACTTACCCATCATACATAGTACAGGGTAAATCTTGCAATCGTTTTGAAAATCGAAAAGAAATTTTGACGGATTTACACGTTTCAGATACTGGAGATTCCGAAAAACATATTTTTAGAAAAAACAAATTGTCATCCGTCCGTCTGTGTGTCTGTAAACACTCTATCTCCCTAACACTTTGAGATATAGACTTGAAATTTTGTATATACTTAGTATGTAAGAATGGGACGAAACCTATTTAATATCAGTAACCTTTATTATCGGAACTATTTTTTCCCGGACTCTCGAAAAATTCGTTCTGATGAAAGGTATATAGAAATTTTCGATTTTTTTTATTTTAGGATATGGACATAAAATGCAACACAATAACACAAATTTTACATAAAGAACAAAGTCAATCGGTTTATCCGTTGCCGAGATATGTGCAATCCTGATTTCCACATTCTTCGATTTTTCATGGTCCTGTATTTCATTCAAATTTCAATTCAAAGATGTATTTTAATCGGAAATCAGACACTTAATCCGACGCAGTAAACTACAGTTAATATGATTATTATTTTTGGAGTTATAAGCATGTTTCTTTTACGCAATCCGGTACTACTTGAGTATTTTGGCACTTTATATTATTTGTAGAAATTGGCTCATCAGCAATTCATCAACAGAGCATTACTGCGTATATTAAGGCTATTTAAATGTGCTTTTAAATTTTATTTTGGAATTGCGATGCATTCTATAAATAGTTTAAACGCATTTTATTTTCTCATTTTATATTATGGATATGCATGATGAGTAAGTATTACGGTGGTACCCCTACGACTAGTTGTCTTAATAAGACAATCGCATCAGTAGATGGCCACTTAAGGACAACAACCCTTTTGTCATGATCATATCTAACTCTAAAACCTCCTTGTTTTTCTGATAGAGAATATATTCGCATTTCCAACTGTATACGGTCTCTAGACTCTACGGATAACATTGAACTCAAATTTCTCAGTGAATATCGGTCGTACAGATACGAAACGTTTTGTATTTGCAATTCATATGAATAGGTAAAACGTCCCTAAATATTAGTATAGGGACTTGTTGACAATATAAAAATTTAAATTCTGTATTTCTACAATAAATTAAATTTTTGCTTAATATTTTTTTATCTCAATCCTGCATCTAATTTTTACCACTTTTGTAATTGGAAGTATACATCTAAGAACAGTGAAAAAAAGTCGGTACAGTATATACGTAGACACCTGGTAAATGTATTTAGACTAATCCTAATCTTCATGTATCAAAAAACAATCATAATTTTCAAATTCTTCGTTGTGATGAATGTTAAATGTTGAATTTATGTCTTGGGAAAATTTGAAAAATGAGAAATGTTACTTTGCTTTATGCTCCAGGTGTGGGGTCAAATACATTTCTGCACTGTAAGAAAAAACATCTGTAAAGCTACGAAGTTTTCTTTCTAGAAAATTAGGATTTCTAGAACTTTTTATGTAACAGCAGCTACAAAAAGTCATGTAACAGATACATGATTGCACTACAAATTAAAAAATCTGTAAGTTTACAAAGAACTAAACAAAAACATATGATGTACTGCAATTTTCACCTTCTTATAAACACAAAATATATAATATAATTATTAAAATATTCAGTTTTACTTAAAAGGGAATTAAAGTAATCAAATAGATATGTTAATAAGTTAATTTTATTTAAAATGCCTTAGTACTATCAAGTCATAATCTGCTCTTTGACTGGGAATATCTTTATAGCTTATAAGTTATAAAAATAAATATAAAAATTAGAAATAAGCAGTTATAAAAATATCCTCTGTGGAAAAGCCTGATTAAGATTTGAAAGTATTAAGATATTTTAAATAAAATTAACTATCAACATCTCTGTTTGATTATTTTAATCGCCTTTTAAGTAAATTTGAACATTTTAAAGTTCATATTATATATTTTGTGTTACAAAAAACTTTTTACGAGACTGCGATGACGAGAAATTTCTTTGTAACTGCAACCCCTGTTATAGAAAAAAATTTAGCATGATTACTGTAATTTTGACAAATTATTTTCTAAAGCTACAGATTTTTGTAGTTTTACGAAAATTATTTTTGTAGATTTACATATTTCTTTGTACAGTGTACCGATAAAATTTTAGTAAATATACAGATTTCTCTAACTTTACATTTGTTGAATAACACATTTTTATTTTTATTGTTATTTTTTTTTTTTACAGTGTGATGTGCGATTGTTTAAATTTTTATCTTAATGAGCAAATTACTTATATTGTAATTGATTGCATCAACAGCAGTTTAATTTAAACTAACAACATAATCTTAAGGAAACATTATTTTAAATGAAAAGTAATTTTTATGACATCCTTAAAAAATTATCAAAAATCTGCTTTTGAGGAGACTCTAGAAAATAAACAAAAGACAAAAAAAAAACATATTCGTTAGAATTTACGAATTATTTTACTTTTTATTTTGGGACGTTAGTCAATCAGAGCTCTTTCAAAAAAGCATTTTTGTCTTGTTTATAAAGATTAAAAAACAGTGGTCCACTACTGAATCTTGACCCAGTATAAGTGAATAATTATGCAGAATTAATAAATATCTCCGAATTAACAAAATTAAATATCTGACAATGAATTAATTCTGAGATCAGTTTCATTTAAAAATAAAAGGATAAAAATCAGGAAGTATTTTCCATTATAAAACGTGTGACAACATATCTCTATGATCATTTCCCTTGTTATACATATCATTGCAATATTAATATTTCAGTATGATAATATATTATATAAGCTATTTATAAGCTACATAAACAATATTGGATTGCTTTTTTTATAACAGCAGATGATAATTGCTGAAAATGGGCTTTCGTACATATTATTTCATTTCAAAATTCTTCATTTGATTTGAATATTGTCTTTCACTTTAAAAATCGGGAAATTTAAGTTTCAGCATTCCGAAAGTGTTGAAATACTTTGCATAATCTATGCTTAGTGCAGGAATTTTCTTACTTGCACTTCCTAAAACCTTTTAATAATATGCGAAAAGTATACTGTAGAATATTTAAGTATTAAAAAAAAATGTTCAAAGGATGCCAAGACTTCTTATAAAGAATTTAAATGTTAGATTGATTTTCGGAGCTTAATATACGCGAAAAATGACAGAATATTTACAATATTTCAAAAGTAAGGAAGAAAAAGAATTATAGCAGTGGCTTTGATCTTTTGACAGAAGATTTTCGTATCCCCTCACATTTGAAGAGGATGTAAATGGTGCCGGAAGTTAATTTTGAAAAGCTCTATCCCCCTTTCTCATCCAGCTTAATACTTTAAGCTAGTGTGTGCGGCTTCCCTGGCATATTTGGTTAGAAGCCAAAAGAGATATTTTCTTATTTTACTTTTTTTTAGTAGTCTCTATGTTTTATGTACTTTTCTGCATTCAACACTTTTTCTATATTACGCAAAAATTTGCTTTTTTAATTTATAATTAATAAAAAAGAAATTTTGGTAATATTAGTGATTAGTGATTTAGTTGACATATTGAATTTTAATAGTAATAAATGAAATATTGTAAAAAGTCAATTATCGATACGTTCCGTGTGTCAGTGTATTAAATATTTAATAAAAGAAGAGCAGCAGTTAATAATGAGTAAATGTAAGACATACACATACATAAATTATATAATTGACAGGGCATTTATAATGATATTTAGATATTTAGATGTTTAAGCCAATACCAGTTTTTTCATAAATTTGTAAAAATTCGGATTTTCTGTAGCATAATTTTACACAGAATAATTTTGCTAATTTTATAATGCGTTTAAAAAATATTTGAGTTATAGCTCAGTGACACTGAGTAGGCAGTCAGTTGTTTCATAAACTCGGCACGTCATCACAATATCCAGAAATTCAGGTGATGCTTTCATACTTCAAACAAATAAATGTAGAGGATTTAAAAATTTTGATAATGTACATTTATCATTATTATTTTTTTTAATAAAAAAAAAGATACAGAATTTGTTTTCCATTGAGCTTCCTGTATGTTTTACAGAATAAACGCATCACAACTCCATTTTTTGTTTAGATATTGTCATACATGGTGTGCGCTCAAATTGTTTATGTATCAAGAGTTTGTCCTGCAAAATAAAAGTTACGCTTCAAATTTTAATTATCACACATTTCGTTTTCGAAATGTGAAATGAATATGGAACAGGGAATAGTTAATAAAATTAGGGCCTGTATTCAAAGTCGTAGATATTCTGATCAAGGCGCTCTCTAATTTTGATAATATGAAGAGAAAAATATCATGGATTGATAATTAATACAATGCGTATTTATGCATAATAAGGTGGTCTGGGGTAATAACGCCAGGCGGGGTAATAACGCCAAGTGCTAATATTATGCATAATTATGAAATAATCTAGTAAATGACACCCATGTGCTCTGCACAGAAGGGTTTTGAGATTTTTAGGTC
Source organism: Maratus speculifer (assembly GCA_964019185.1). Lineage (NCBI taxonomy): Eukaryota > Metazoa > Arthropoda > Arachnida > Araneae > Salticidae > Maratus > Maratus speculifer. Next base: position 143,110,537 of record OZ025295.1, read on the forward strand.
TTATTGTTTTTACAAGCAACTAAAATTAACGCTTACTCTATAATTTGCGAGATACGTTTTGTGATGTGAAGACTATTTTTTTATCCGGAAATACTTTGTTAATTATATAAATTTGTAGTACATTTCATAGACTTTCAAAATGTTGCTGAAGATTTTGGAATCTTCTCGAGATAATTTGTAATTTAAAACGTACAGCGCAATAACTATAACGGGATAATAACGCCAATCCTTGACATTAATACCCCGGTTGATTCCCTACAGTGGCCGAGCTACATCCTAAATACTGATTCAAATAAACACAGTTAAAACTGTGAAGTGCTTCTAATATTTCTATTTAAGCTGTCCTTTTTTAGCAAAAAGAAGCTCACTGTCTGATATTCTTTTACTTCATCCTCCCCCCCACACCACACCTTTATTTTTCTTGCACTTTCACAAAAAATTGAACATCTTCAATAGCTTAGAATTCAATTTGTCAATTTTTAAGTTTGCAGAGTTTGTGTTTTTAGAATTGGGCAATCTACATGCAATTATTCCATCTTATTTCATAGTTTTATTTGCATGGCGTTATTACCCATAAAGGTGGGTAATAACCCGCCAAATAGCATTGGTCAAGAAATCCAGCCATCACATTTTATGAATACACATCTGTTAAATTATTTTCTTTTATATAGAGATAGTCAATGAGTTGCTGTATCAAATCATATATTTGTTTGAAAAATACAATCTAAAACTGAGCCGAGAAAATTGGTAGAATCTTAACGTGGCGTTATTACCCCAGGGTACCTTATGTTTCAAAAGGGCTCTCAATATATCCACATTGGCCGCTTTTGTTCAGTATACTTTGCTGGTCTCAATAAAATAAATATTGTGGCTTCGGGTATGGGGAACACGTTTTTGAACCTCTTCCTGCAATACATCTATTTGGCAGATTCTCATCAATATACGATATTATATCTGTATAGGGTACGCCATTTTGTTAAAAAATACAAAGTTACAAAAAGGTGACTTAATAGCGAAACTTTTTCTACATTGAAATGTTTCATCATATTTACTTAAATTACATATACAATTGTTATTTTTTAAAAGTTAGTTCTGACTTTACTATATGCCGAAAATAAATAGGGTAGATAAAATTCTGCTATAGTTAGCCTTCAAAAATTATCTTTATATTTCAGCTTTAAAAATAAATCTATTCCATCTAAAAATGGAACTGGCCAACAGCCAAGAAAATAGATGTATGATGTCTCAATTTGCCACTTCAGTACACGAAATTTTTCGTCTGTTTGTTTAGTGATTGCAAGACAAGCTGCAGTTTTGCCAACGGCGTAGACTCCTCCCACAAGATTTAAAGAGCAAAATTGTTGATTTGTCTGTTTAAAGACGTTAATTGTGTTTGTTTGTTTTAAAGTAGAGATAAATTAAATTCAATAAATGAAAAGAAATCCACTTAAAGTTTTATATTTATTTTGCCTGTCTTATTTTTCTCTGGGCATTTTATACAAGCTACGTGTAGGCTAATGAAAAAAGGACTTCTGTTATAGAACTAAATGAAAGAGAATGTACAGGTACACAAAACCGTTGATTCTTTATTTTCTATATAGCCACGGCAGTACTCATTATATCATATCATCGATAAAAATGGCTCTACTTACTTTTGAAGAGTCTAAGGGTATAAGTTATATCTAAGAATTTTGAGTTGTTTTCTTTTGTAACTTTACTAGAAAATGTTAGAAAAGCTTTCTGGATAAAATTTAATAGTTGTCAGTTTCAAATACCCGTTCAATTTATGATGTCCGTGGTATTTTTGATTCCGGGGTAAACAAAGGTATAGTATAAATATCTTTTGACCACAAGTGATAACTATAGCGATACCATGGTGCTCCACTTTAGAGGTATGTTTTTCACTCTGACTCTCATTAAGGATCAAAACTTTCGAAGGTTCGTAGTCAATATTTTGAGATTTTATGGTTGTTCCTAAAAAAATATGCATCGATGGTGCAACTGTTTCATTTTCAAAGCCGAAACATAAACATAATTTTTGTTACTGAATGATAGAATCAGGGTTGGCAAGGTTTCTCCCACCCCCGGTAAATACCATTAATTCAAAACAACCTTTAGGAATGTCGAAATTGTGTGCAAAGTAAATTGCTCGAGAGTTAAAAAAAAGAGAAAAGAAAAATCTACAAAAATGGGCAGTTGAGTGCATTTATTTAAATTTTTTCACACCACACAGATTTCCAAAGATTTACCAATAGTATTATTCCATATTAGATTCTAACATCTTATAATAAAATACCAATTTAGAAACTTTTTGTAAGCCCTATCTACTTCTAATATTGCTTTGGATAAAACAAAAATTAGAGAAAAATATGCTTCAGAAATTCTGATGAAGCAGGACATCCATGAAGATGTTCCATTAATTGGAAAAATTCTGCATCTATTCCAGTTTTAAGTTTTCCGCCATAGTGCATTTAAAATAGTGTTTGTATTGTCTTCGTAAAAGAATACTGCAAAAAGTTACGCATGGTGTGAATATTTATTATTTTTTTCATTTTTTGAATAATTTCAAAGAAGTTTAGGAAATATTCCTTAATATTATATCAGCTTTGGCACTAGAAAAAAAGATATATGTGTATGCTGAAATGATATAAGTAATCTTTCATCTTATAGGTTGATAAAATTCCTGTTTATAATACAATGCTTATTTTTTATTTCAAGATTTTTTCCGCCCCCTGTAGATTCAAATTCTGACATTCAATTTCGGCTTTGTTACATGCGGACAGACAGACGGACGGACTGAATGAGGACTATAGGTGCTAAGTATTTATGTAATTACGTTGCTTTTTCTTGCTTTAAACGGAAAAAAAATCATGTGAACGAAACAAACATATTGAGAAAGACTATATAGAAATTACAAGGAATAATTCACACTTTGCTCCACTTGGTCTGTAAAAAAATTAATATATAGAAAAAGGGAGAAAAAAGTATCCCGCCGAAATAAAACCACTACTATTAATAGCCAATATATCTGCCATGCTTATATATGACTTGATATATATATGATGTGGCATATTATTTACTTATCTTTATTATCTATATTTTCTTTATACTTACTTTACTTACTTATTTTATTATCCCTGGAAGACTTTAGAATCAATATGATCTCAGGCTCAATGATGGCGGACTTCATTTCTGTCTCAAATATGAACTACCAGCCATTGGCGTTTAAAGCTCTACTGGGGATACCCCTAAAATTTTCTTGGGGATTGAGATGAAGGTACAGGGCAGGCCATTCCATGACATGTCCATAATTATCCAAAAAATCATTCCTTAGAGGATTTTGCAAAGGTTATGGGACCGTTTACCAACTGGAATTTCAAATTTAGGCCAACAATTCTCTCTCCATTTGGAATTAAATGCGTTTCTGACAATTCTTGGTAATTTATAGTCAAGATGCAGTCTGAGAAAAGAGCCAAATTAAGTTTACCACCATAGCCAAAGCTTTCAAACACCATTAATTAGCATCCGCCTCTCCATGCTTAGCCTGCCCATGTTGAAAGTTACCCACAAGCAACGCAGAGTTTATGGGGCCAAATATCACAGAACCTGTAAAGGCGAGAGGCAATTTGTTTTATTCCAGATGAGAAAAAATTAGTTTGGGTGGCTCAGACTGCTTAATTTCTATATTGGCATGACATGAGAAAGTGAGAGTAAATTTTCTCCAAAAGACAGTACGATAGAAACTTATAAGCGGTGTTGGTAAACTTCGGTATGGTGAACTTCGCTCTTCTCTCAGACTGTATCATGGCTACCAATTACCAAGAATTGCCAGAAACTCATTTAATGCAAACTAAAGAGAGAACTGGTGGATTGAATGGAATTTTCTAGCCCGAGGATGGCCCCATAACCAATGCAATATCCTTTTAGGAATGTTTTTTGTGGATAATTAAGGACATGTAATGGAATGACCTGCCCTGTACATTAGGGTGGGCCGAAAAAAACTTTTTTTCGATTTTCGATTATGGCGGGTGCGGAAAAGTGGCCACTGGTGGCACTCAGTTCATATAAAAAATTTGAGATTTTTTGGCCATTTCCTTACTCTGCCGCAAACGACTTGAAGTTTTGCAAAAATGTTCATTTTTGAACTTTTTTCGAAAAAAATTTAAAAATGTTAAATTAAATTTATTTTGGTTGTATTTACTTGAAAAGGCATATTTAATGTACCAAATGTTTAAATAAGATCTGATCATGCATTATTTAATATCTATGTGTATTATAACTTAGGCTATTTTTATAGCTTTTTCGCGTATAATAGGCAAAAGTTGTATTTGTTTGAAACGATCGTTAGTTTCTGTATTATTTATGTCCCTTGGTCTTTATATATTTTCTATGTGTCAAACGTCATATATTTGGGGAAAAGACAGCAGTATACTTCAAAAACAAATCTGGAAGGTGAGAAAGTGGTGAAGCAGGACTCTAAGCGCGCGCAATGATTCGTCATGATACTCAGGGAGTGAAAGACGAAATAGTTGAGAGCAAAAATTCGATGAAGGATTCTTATTATTTATCCTTGCTCAGTTACCTGCGACATTTGTTCAGTGTTAACGTGAAACCCTTTTGTATTGATATGCAGTGCTTTTTGGGTCGTTTAATGTGCCATTATAGTGTTTTGTGCGTTTTATTACAACGAGCTTAGAAATGGCTAGTATAAAGGGCCATGACAATACAAAGACACGCGATAGCGTGAAAAGTAACTCTTTAGGGGCATCATGCATATTGAAAATATTGCAATTGCCAACCTATGCTGATAATCATGCGCCACTACTACTGTTTGCTTCACCATGTAGAAGTTGTGACAGCAGAGGATACGAATCTCGTCATCGATAAAAACAAAGTCAGAAGAGAGAACTAGAAACTTGGAAAGAAGATACAGGCAGAAGAAGTTATTGAAAGAAAAAAAAATTAAAAGCATATTTTTTGATGGTAGAAAGGATAAAAGTATATTCAGAGGAAGAAAAATAACAAGCAGCACCGTCGAGAGAAAGGCGTGGAACACATCACCATGTTGTTTGAACCTGGTTAGGAATACTTTGTCACTTGATACCTCTTTCCGTTACCGTGATACCTCGTCAGTTCAGAAAAGTCTAACTTGTGGTGACTTGGAAGATTGTATAATGATTTTGCTATTTCTTTTCCGTGACCGGAACAAGGTATCAAGTGACCCGAGTATTCCTAACCAGATTCAAACAACACGTTGATGTGTTCCTAGCCTTTTCTTCGACAGTGCCGCTTGTTCTTTTTTCTTCTGAATATACTTTTATCCTTTCTACCATCAAAAAATATGCTTTTCATTTTCCTTCTTTCAATAACTTCTTCTGCCTGTATCTTCTTTCCAAGTTTCTATTTCTCTCTTCTGACTTTGTTTTTATCGATGACCAGATTCGTATTCTCTGCTGTCACAACTTCTACATGGTGAATCAACCAGTATTAGTGGCACATGATTATCAGCATAAATTGGCAATTGCAATTCTTTCAATATGCATGATGCCCCGAAAGAGTTACTTTTCACGCTATCGCGTGTTTTTGCATTGTCATGGCCCTTTATACTAGCCATTTCTAAGCTCGCTGTAATAGAACGCACAAAACACTATAATGGCACATTAAACGACCCAAAAAGCACTGTATATCACCACAAAAGTGTTTCACGTAAACACTGAACAAATGTCGCAGATAATTTATCAAGGATAAATAATAAGAATCCTTTATCGCATTTTGGCTCTCAACTATTTCGTCCTTCACTCCCTGAGTATTACGACGAATCATTGAGCGCGCTTAGAGCCCTGCTTCACTACTTTCTCACCTTCCAGATTTGCTTTTGAAGTATACTGCTGTCTTTTCCTCAAATATATGACGTTTGACACATAGAAAATATATAAAGAAGACCAAGGGACATAAATAATACAGAAACTAACGATCGATTCAAACAAATACAACTTTTGCCTATTATACGCGAAAAAGCTATTAAAATAGCCTAAGTTATAATACACACAGATATTAAATAATGCATGATCAGATTTTATTTAAACATTTGGTACATTAAATATGTCTTTTCAAGTAAATACAACCAAAATAAATTTAATTTAACATTTTTTAATTTTTTTCGAAAAAAGTTCAAAAATGAACATTTTTGCAAAACTTCAAGCCGTTTGCGGCAGGGTAAGGAAATGTCCAAAAAATCTCAAATTTTTTGTATGAACTGAGTGCCACCAGTGGCCACTTTTTCGCACCCGCCAAAATCGAAAATCGAAAAAAAGTTTTTTTCGGCCCACCCTACTGTACATTCATCTAAATCCACAAGAAAATGTGTGGGATATTCTCAGTACAGCTAAATTGGCGCCATTTATAAACAAGTTGGTGGATGAAACTAGCCAACGAACTCGGTTCAGACATCGTATATACTATGTACGGACGAATTTGCATTCAAATCTTTTCATAAATACGCGTTTTATCACGTAACAAAAGTCAGATGGTTTTAAAATGTTAGTCATACTAGAAAGTCAAAGTGCTACAACTCTGCCTTTTTTAAAGATATAAACAAAACAAAAAATAATCTGTAATCTTTGTATCAAGGTCAAACACAGAGAAGAAAAATATTTTTCAATTTCTAATTTTTTAAATTAGTTTTAAACTTTAATATTTTAAAATTTAAATAGTTAATATTTTGAAAGACGATGGCGGGTGATACTGGCCAACAAATTTGGTCGAGACATTAGTATTTACTATGTACACACTAAATTTCATTTCAATCGGTTCATAAATACAATAGTTTCAGCATGACAAAGATTAGATATACACATATATATATATATATATATATATATATATATATATATATATATATATATATATATATATATATATATATATATATATATCAACATTTGAACGGAGGGTGGTTTTGGTGTCTGCGGGTCATGATCATTGAAAATATACAAAAATTTTCTTGGAGTGCTTTCTTCCGGACGACTACAATGGGCAACTTTTCATTTTTTGTGATGAAAGCTACTTTAAAGATATATGAATTGAGAGTAATGTACTTTAAAAATCGTTTTGAAAAAAAGTATACATATATATATATATATATATATATATATATATATATATACATATATCTTTTGATGTATTCATTTAGCGATACATAGCCAACGAATTTCTTGCATTAAACTGAATAAAAATCAAACTATTTTATCATTCAAAGTTTAAATAATCATTCCCGTAAACAATATAAAGCATGAAGTCATTTGTACAAATGTAATTTATATAATTTTTCTTAAAAGATCTTAAAACAAATATGAATGCATAATATCTTGGCTGCTAAGTATCATATTTCTGTCGATGAATATAATTAAATTAATTTTCGAAAATATTCTTACGAATCTCAGTTACATAATGTTAATTAATATGCACAATTTTATTTCGACATTTTAAAGGGTATTAGTTTAAGTATATTAAACATATATAATTAAATTGTTGTTCATCGTAAATTTGTTTACTAAATGAAGGGCAATAATAAATATTAAAATTTCATAATTGAATAAAATTACAAAATATAATGCATTAAACGTATTTTAAACTAGGAATTATATTATTTATTTTATTTAAAACTAAAAACAGTATAATTTACAAAATAAAGAAATTATCACTATAATTAGCAGACGAAGGAAAATTTTAATTTTTTATCTTCCATTGCCGTCTAAAGTAATTTTCAAAATTAAATGTGTTCATTTATATATTAAGTAATTTTCAAAATTAAATGCATTAATTTATATATTATGTAAATGAAAATTATAAAAAGGTTACAAAAGTAATATAATTTAATAAATATGTTTCAAATTACTATATTCATTTTACATACATATTTTTTTAATTGAAAACACTTTTTTTGTTTTGTTTACAATATAATAAAATTATCGCTATAATTTAATATGTTTATAGAACGGAGACATTTTCGCGTTCTTTTAATATAAAATTAAAAGATTACTAATCCGGTAAGGGAAAAGCTTGATTCTTTACTTCCTTGAATTTATGTAGAATTTTTAAAAATAAAATATTTTCATTTATATATTTTAGCAAAGGAAAATCAGAAAAAAAAATTATAAGAAAAGCAGTGCATTTCAAAAAAGTACTTTATATTGCGATATTCATAATTTACTTTTCAGGAAATTAAATATTGATTTGTTTAAATGAAAAAAATATTAATATTATTTCATATATTGTAGAAATCTTCCTGAATAGAAAAATTAAAAATCTAAGTTCGTAGATCAAAATCTGTATTCTTTATTTTTTTTTAATGTCTAGAGAAAGATTCAATGTGAATTGTTTTTACTTATACACTGTAAAAAATTGCCAAGTTAATAAAAGTTTTCAAGGAATAATTGGTATTCCTAAAATATTTTACGTAACTGCAACAGAAAAAAATCATGTAACAGATACATATTTGCACTGAAATGCAGATAATCTGTAAGATTTCTAAGAATTTTTAAGGAAGCTTGGGATGCCTAGAATATATTATGTAATTTCAATCCCGGTCACCGATAAAATTTTAGTAAGAAAACAATAATTTTAAGTAGATTCGTTTGTCAAGTTACAGATTTTTGTGACTTTATAAATTTTATTTTTAATATTATAAATTTGTAAAATTTCAAACATTATTCAGCGAAAGAAACGTGTGATTTATGCTTTTTTTGATCGCTTGCGACATTTCGGAAATATCCACTCCGTAATTTTATGATTTAAATTGATGTTTATGTTTAAATATTTTTTTAACCGATTCGAATGAAAAAAACATTTTTTTTGCTTATTCTCATTTTGTAGTGTAGATATATTAAAGTCTGAGGTCTTCAAAAATTAGTTTTGTACATTTGCATCTTTTCTTGTACAGTGTACAGATAAAATGTTACTAAACATACAGATCTCGGCAACTTTACATTTCTATGATTGCATATTCATATAGCACTGAACATAATACTAACTAAAAATAATAAGTAACCCTTCTATCTGAAATCGTTTTTGATTTGTCTTGTGAATATTGCGAATGTATCGTACCCGAAAAAAAGATTGTGCAAAAAGTGCTGTTTAAAATTACATAATTTTTCCAGAAATGAAGTTATTGATTTTATTGGCAAAATTAGTCATTCTACTCAATAATCGTTTAAAGACACTGTGTAAAAAAATATTTTGAAAGTCTTGCATGTGATGTTCTATAGTGTTCTAAATTGTGGTGTTTAGAATGTGTTGTTAATTTGGTTACAAAATGATATAATTTGATTACAAAATGACGCGTATTATTACTATTTAATTTAAAAGGATGGCTTTTTTCTTACACTTTCTATTTTTAATTTTTCTTTACTGAAACCAATATATTGACTTTCATATTTATGAATTATCCCCATTTTTTATTTAAAGAAGCCAACTTCATGAATGTCAGATATGCTTAAATTTATGAGCAATACCTTTATGGTTGTAAAAGTTACATTTTATTTTCAGATCTATAGATAAACATTTAGGAACACATTTATAATAGACCTACACCTAATAACACTTAATAAAAAGAAATTATAAATAAAAAAAATCATGTAGATTTTTTTTCAAATTAGCATTCTTTCAACAGTTATGAAGTTTAAGATAAAAATCTTATTAAATACTTTTAATTTTGGTTTATTTTCGAAAAAGCACAATTTGAAATTTTATGTAAGGTACCCTGGGGTAATAACGCCAAGCGGGGTAATAACGCCAAGTGCTTATATTTTGCATAATTATGAAATAATCAGGTAAATGACACCCATGTGCTCTGCGCAGAAGGGTTTTGAGTCATATAAACCGCAAAAAACAGCTTCAAGTTAATTTGTTTCATTTTTAGGTCTTATTGTTTTTACAAGCAACTAAAATTAATGCTTGATCTAAAATTTGCGAGATACGTTTTGTGATGTGAAGACTATATTTTTTATCCGGAAATACTTTGTTAATTACATAAATTTGTAGTGCATTTCATGTACTTTTAAAATGTTGTTGAAGATTTTGGATATCTTCTCGAGATAATTTGTAATTTAAAATGTACTGCGCAATAACTATACCGGGGTAATAACGCCAATCCTTGACTTTAGTACCCCGGTTGATTCCCTACAGTGGCCAAGCTACATCCTAAATACTGATTCAAATAAACACAGTTAAAACTGTCCAATGTTTCTCATATTTCTATTTAAGTGGTCCTTTTTAAGCAAAAAGAAGCTCACGGTCTGATATTCTTTTGCCTCATCCCCCCGTCCCACACCACACCTTTATTTTTCTTACACTTTCACAAAAAATTGAACATTTTCAATAGATTAGAATGCAATTTGTCAATTTCTAAGTTCGTAGAGTTTGTATTTTTAGAATTGGGCTATCTACATGCAATTATTCCATCTTATTTCATAGTTTTGTTTGCATGGCGTTATTACCCATATAGGTGGGTAATAACGCCAAATAGCATTGGTCAAGAAAAAACGCCATTACGTTTTATGAATACATATCTGTTAAATTATTTTATTTTATATAGATAGTCAATGAGTTGCTGTATCAGATCCTATATTTGTTTGAAAAATACAATCTAAAACTAAACCGTGAAAATTGGTAGAACCTTAACTTGGCGTTATTACCCCAGGGTACCTTATTATTGTCTGTAACGTGCGTTTTAGAATCCCATTGCATTTCAGTAAACAGTTAGCCGTTATTTTTTTTTAAATATAAGGTTAAAATAATGCATTGCGCACAATTACTTTGTTTTAGAAGTTTTGCTCTAGGTGAGTCGCTGTTTAAGATCTTTAACAAAATCATACATAAATTATTTTTCATGATTATTTATTATTATTCATTGTTATCTTTTTCTGATAAATGAGAATACATTACAAATAATTTTATTATTGTTCTGCGTGCTAGTTATTATCTGTCAGCAAATCAGACCTATATAAATGAATGGTGAATTTTGTTTTGTTGTTGTTTTATAAGGTAATACTTATCTGTGGAGCCCGTGTGAAAAGATGTTTAAAAATGGATCAAATTTTGATAGTTTTGATATTTTTAAATATGATATTTTGAAAAAATTTTATATTTTGAGTTTTTCTAAAACTCAATTTATGCACCAACGAATATTTTATTTTAAGCTTCTAATGAATGTATATATAATATTTCTAATAATATTTTAGTATAATAACATTAAAATTTAATTTTTTTCCTTTGGTCCATAATATATATGAAGAATCCTTATTTATGTGTAAGTGTCTATTAATATCCTGTACTTAAACCGGATCATTATGAAAAAATCATGAATAGTCAGAAATATGTTCCTGTAGAAATACTCTTTGGGGTGTGCGAAATATTGTATAATGTGTATGACAGCAACATATTTTATTCTCTTTTATTTAGTTCATTTTATTTAAAATGCCTTCTTCTTAACCTTTTTTACTTAGGCGTGTCTAACATTAATTTTATTCAGTCGCCACCACTTTTTTAAAAGAAGTTATCTTCAATTACACGATATAAAAAAAACTTTAAATTAATCAGGCATATTTTTCCCCTTTATAACTTGTGCCAAACACAAAATTTGAAAACAATAATGATGTCCACTCAAACTGGACGTGAAATTTCAAAAGTTTAACGCAGAGCGATTTACTTGGCACTTTTTTTTTTACATTAGGTATAGTTTCTTTTGTTCAATTGTTTATAATAATTGGCAAAAATCTCACATTTTTTTTATGCCTGAGATAATGCAAAACCATATAAAAATATGAAACTCTATATTGTCACCTTGAAATGTGATGAAGACTTGGTTAATTATTTATGTCTCCAAAGCCAAAAATGTTATAGTAAACAAAAAAAAAATCTCAAAAAAATAAAAGGCACTAGATTACTTGACGTTATAAAGAAAACATAGAGTAAGTATTACTCTTAAATAAATCTAAGAACATTGAAAAAAAATTTGGAGCACTGTTCAAAGAAACAGTATTCCCCAAAGCATTCCTCAAATCACAATTTCGAATTACCTTTTATAAAGTAGCGGAAGTAGGAAATTTAACTTATCTCTTGAAAGATATCTTTTATATAAACGGGTCCAAAAAAAAAAATCTTCCTAAAAGTAGAAGAATGAAGTTCACATAAAGTTTTGTGAGATAGTAATTCTAGGTAATTGTTATAAAAACTGAAAAAAGTATTAGTTGCAATAATGTATATATAGATTTAGTGACATTTAGGTCTTGTAAAATTCGAGTCGTTTGCCTTTGAAGGTCTTACACTAGGCACAGGAAAAGACTCGGATGATAATGTAAAGTCTATGGGAGCGTTCTTTTCAAATATCTCACTCAAATTTTAATATTTTTACATGATTTGTTTGCACAAGATAGCTGAGGACGATCCACAACCGGCTAAATTTTTACTTTTTCGATTTTGCTTATATACTTTTTATATTTCGATAGTTTCAATTTCAGAACCGGTTTAAACCAGTTTCGAAAGTTAAAGTAATTTAAAAAAATCTGAAACCAAAACTGAAAAAAATAAAAACTAGGCCGGCTGTGGATCGTCCTCAGCTATATTGAACAAAAATATCATGTAAAAATATTAAAATTTGGGCGAAATATTTGAAAGAACTTCCCCATAGACTTTACAGTATCATCCGGGTCTTTTTATGTGCCTAGTATTGCGCCGTAAGTGATTAGTTTTCTTTCTTTCATAATATTTCAGACAAATTTTTAAAAATATTATTTTAATTACTAATATTTCAATTACTAACTCTGAAACTTATTACAGAGTATTGCTGTTTGCATAACTATAGAATTTGTTATTGATGAATGGAGAATTTTCAAAAACAAACACTTTATTTTACTTTCAAAATTACTTGTTTGATTCAACGTCAGAAAAATTATAATAAACGAACAAAGATTACACATTGTCTTTTTATTAACAAAGAATATGTTTATGCAGGGAATTTGTATTTACAAATATAAAAATGCAAGACTTCGAATAACTTTTTACCAATTCTGTGAACAGGTCTCAAATAAATGCAGCTTCTTAAAATGAAAAACTTCTGTCATAAAATTTGAAATACCCATGTTTAATTCGCAATTTGTATTTGATTATAGTTACGAACAATTTAAGCGCAATATTTTAATTTGTAAATAAAGTTGTTCAGATTAAAATGAGTTAATTTTGGAATATATGTGTAATTGTGAGAAATTAAATTTACATTGGTACAGACAGCCTATCACTAAGAAAATTTTGTTTAAATATTAGTTTCTTCTAAAAACCACAATGAGTTTATATTAGGACTTACTTTGAATTTTATGAATTTATCTTTAAAGAAAGCGATATTATTTAGATGTATACATTAGTTCTATTTCGTTTATTTTTAATATTCAAAATTTGAAAAATTGCAAGCTTTACTCGGCGAAAGAAACTGGTGATTTATGCGTTATTTGATCGCTTGTGTTATTTCAGAAATCCTTATTCCAGAAATTTATCATTTAAGTTGGTGTTTATGTTTAAATATTTTTTTTATTCGATTCGATAGAAGGATTATATTTTGCTTATTCTCATATTGTAGTGTATATTACGATTCCGAACAACGGAAGACGCTTGTTCCTTACCTTATGAATATTGTTTGTTTTTTAAATAATAATTAAAAAAAATCTAAAAAAAATGAAATATTTATTTGGGAAACAGCTAAAAGAAACAATATTCCCTGTAGACTTCCTCAAATTGCAAAGTCGAATTAACTTTAATACAATAGTTGAGAAGAAAACTTAACTTATCTCTAGAAATTTTTATACATTAACAAATTGTAAAAAAATATTCCTAAAAATTGTAGAATGCAGTTTACAAAAAGATTTGTGAGTTTGTAATTGTAGATAATTTTAATAAAGACTGAAAAAAGTATTAGTTAGAATAATGTATAGTTTCGATGACCTTTAGGATTTCTAAAGTTCGAGTTAGTTGACTTACTAAGTGATTTGTTTTCTTTCTTTCATAATAACTTAGGAACAATTTTTAAAAGTCTTATTTTAATTTCTAAATGTTCCATTACCAACTCTGAAATTTCCTGCATAAAATTGCTTTTTGAATGGCTTCTGAAATTCTTAAAAGAGAATGGAGAATTTTCAGGAATAAAAACTTTATTTTACTTTCAAAAATACTTGTTTGATTCAAAGTAGGAAAATTTATAATGGGCAAACAAAACTTACGCATTGTACTTTTATAAACAAAGAACATTTCTATACAGGGAATTTATATTTGCAAAAGCAAAAATGCAAGACTTCAAATAACTTCTTCCCATTTCTATGAACCGTGTTCAAATAAATGAGGTTTTTAAATGACGAATTTCTGACATAAAGTTTTAAGTACCCTCATACCCTCATAGCATGCATGGTCACAGTGACGTCACAATGACGTCACAGTGAGTCACTTTGGTCACATGACATCTTTGACCAAAATGCCACCTCGCAGTGACGTCACATTGTGACTGAGATGTGACTTTATTTAAAAAATTAGAAAATTACAAATATTCTTTCAAACATGTTATTTACTTTAAAAAAAACATGTTTCTGGCAATTTAAATATCGTTGCTTTTGTCACAGTTTCATCACAATGTTAATATCAAACTAGTCACAAATGACACATTTTTCATAAATTTGTCACATTGTGACCACTTTATGAAACGTCACAAAATAGCTCTAAAACGACCATAACGACTTCACATTTTAGTCACTGTGACTTCACATCGACGTCACGTGACGTCACATCGACGTCACGTGACGTCACATCGACAATCGATGGTCACAAAGTCACAATGTGACTTCACAACGACGTCGCAGTGACGTCACCATGCCTTACGGGTTTGTTATTCATGCTTAGTTCACAATTTGTATTTGATTATAATTAAGGACAATTAAAATGCAATATTTCAATTTGCAAATGAAGTTTTTCAGATTACAATGAGATTCATTTTTGTATAATTATGAAAAATTAGATGTATAATTATGAAAAATTAGATTTACATTGGTACAGAAAACATACCACTATGAAAATTTTGTTTATATATTAGTTTCTTTTTTAGTATTGATTTTGAATTATTAGAATTTATCTTTAAGGAACACCATAATATTTATTTATGTTCACTAATTCTATTTCGTTTATTTTTAACATTTTATGTATTTGTAAAAATTGGAAACCTAACTCGACGACAGAACCTGTTGATTTATGCATTACTTGATCGTTCTGGATATTTTAGAAATTTCCATTCCGTAAATTTATCATTTAAGTTGATGTTTGGGTTTAAATGTTATTTTATTCAATTTGAATGAGAAATTATTTTTTGTTTATTCTCATTTGTAGCACACATATTTTTACGTTTGGTGCGTTTAATTACGATTACCAACATTAAATGAGATCTGTGCAATTCCTAATGAATAATGTTTGTTTCTGAAATAATAATAAAAAAATTACGAAAATTCAATATTTTTGGGGGGGACTGCTAAAAGAAAAAAAAAGTATACTCTGAAGACATCCTGAAATAACATAGTCAAATTAACGTTTATAAAGTTGTGGAGAAGTAAATTTAGCTTATCTCTTGAACTATATTTTTTATATTAACAGGTTGAAAAAAATTCTAAAAGTATGAGAATTGCATTATTATTATTATATTGTAAAAGGACTTATTACACTGTTTGATAATACAATACACAATAAATACGGATCATCAGTGTATAATAGATGTGAAAATTTAATTAAAAAATACGCACTACTTACAATATAAATTAGAATCAATTTCCTACAGTTTCGAACAATAATACTTGTTTATCATTAGTAAACATTAATAGACAAAACCAACACGATTCAAAGTTTACATGATATACTACTATAATAATGTAAAGGCGGGATTTGCTTTTACCACTTAATCATGTAAACTTTGTATCGTGTTGTTTTTGTCTCTTATTGTTTCCCAGATGGTGAACAAGCTTTATTGTTCGAAACTGTAAGAAATTGATACTACTTTATATTGTAAATAGTACGTAATTTTTAATTAAAGTTTAACATCTATGATACTCTGATGAGCCGAATTTATTGTGTGTGGTATGAGAATTGGCTTCATAAAAATGTTTGCTAGTTTTTAATTTTAGATAATTGTTATGAAGTTGAAAAACTATTTAGTACTTTTACAATAATGCATAGTTTCGGTGACCTTTAGGACTTGTAAATTTTGTGTTTGTTTGGCTTAATAAATTATTAATTGTCTTTCTTCTATAATAGCTTAGAAGCTATTTTAAAAAGTCTTATTTTTATTTCTAAATATTTCATTACCAACTCCGAAACTTCCTACAGAAAACTTCACATTGTATAGCTATGGAAATACTTAAAGTTCAGTGGAGAATTTTCAGAAACAAAAACTTTATTTTACTTTCAAAAATACTTGTTTGATTCAGAGTATGGAAATTTATAATGAGCGAGCGAAACTTACACATTGTTATTTTATAAACAAAGAACATTTCTATGCAGGGAATTTGTATTTGCAAAAGTAAAAATGCAAGACTCCAAATAACTTCGCCCCATTTTCA
Source organism: Maratus speculifer (assembly GCA_964019185.1). Classification (NCBI taxonomy): domain Eukaryota; kingdom Metazoa; phylum Arthropoda; class Arachnida; order Araneae; family Salticidae; genus Maratus; species Maratus speculifer. The sequence continues at coordinate 143,127,174 of OZ025295.1, forward strand.
ATGAACAGTATTCAAATAAATGCAGATTTTTAAAAGAAAAAATTTCTGACAGAAAATTTGAAATACGTTGCTCGTGTACAGTTTGAAATTTGAATTTGATCATAATTAAGAACAATTACAGCGCAATATTTTGATTAGTAAATGAAGTTGTTTAAGTTAAAATGAGAGTTGTTTATGGAATAGATGTATAATTTTGAAAAATTAGATTTACATTGGTATGTACAACATACCACTAAGAATATTTTATTTATGAACTAGATTATTTTTCAAAAGGGCAATGAAGTTAAATTAGGAGTGACTTAGAATTCCGTTTATCTTTAAGTAACGCGATAACATTTAATTAGGTTCATTGGTTCTATTTTTTAATGTATTATTGATCTGTAAAATTTCAAGCGTAACTCAGCAAGAGAAACTGTTAATTTATACATTAATTGATCGCTTGAGACATATCAGAAAACCAGACTCCTTAAATTTATCATACAAATTGGTGCTTATGTTTAAATATTTTTTTATTCGATTCGAATGAAAAATAATTTTTTACTTCTTCACAAATTGCAGTACACATATTTTTGAGTCTGGTGTGTTCCATTACGATTCAAAACTGTTAATGATGCCAGTCTTAATCTGTATGAATATTGTTTTTTCTGAAATATTAGGTTTATCGTATAATGTTAGGCCTATTTTTTTAAATACATATTTCTACATTCGCATTACTTTTTTGAAAAATGGTTAAATTCACATAGTTTTCACGTTTCGAAATTCAGTTTAAAATTATAGGAATGTTACTATTCCAAAAAAGTGGTGCCACTAATAAAATCTGGCTTTTAAAAAATAGGCATGAAATAACATTATATGATAGATCATTGCGGTATACATAACCATTATAAAAAAAATAAGAACAACAATGAAAATATTTACTTGAAGAGCTGCTAAAAAAATAAGTTTTCTTAAAGTTTTCTTTGAAGTAAGTCTTAAAGTTTTCTTTGAATCATAAGTAGAATTAAATTTCACACAGTAGTGAAGTAGAAAAGTTAATTATCTACAAAAATATATTTTAAATAAACCGGTTGTAAAAAAATATATTCCTAAAAATAGAAGAGCAGAGTTCGCAGGAAGATTTGTAAGCTTGTAATTATAGATATTTTTTTATAAAGTCTGAAAAAAAAATATTAGTTACAAAAATGTGTAGTTTCGATAATCTTTAGGGCTTGTAAAGTTCGAGTTTGTTCGGCAATTTAAGTGATCAGTTTTCTTTCTTTCATAATAGCTCGGGGACAATTTTTAAAAGTCTTATTTTAATTTCTAAATGTTCCATTACTAACTGTGATACTTCCTACAGAAAACTTTAGTTTGCATAGTTATGAAAACGCTTATAGACGAATTGAAAATTTTCAGAAACAAAAACTTTATTTTGCTTTCAAAAATACTTGTTTGATTCAAAGTATAATAATTTGTAATGAGCGAACAAAACTTGCACGCTATTCTTTTATAAACAAAGAACATTTCTGTGCAGAGAATTTATATTTACTAATGTAAAAAAGCAAGATTTCTAATAACTTTCAAATAGTGTTCAAATAAATATAGCTTTTTAAAATGAAGGAATTCTGACATAAAATTTGAAATATGTTTCCTTCTGGCGAATTTATCTATGATTATAATTAAAGGCAATTAAAGTACAATATATTAATTTTGTAAAAAAAAAATTGCTCAGATTAAAAGAAGAATTATTTATGGAATGCATGCATAATTTTCAAAAATTAGGCTTATACTGAAACAGACAGTATACCAGTAAGAAAAATTTGTGTATGTATTATCTTAAAAATATATATATAATATTAAAAGAAAAACTCAAATGTGATTAAATTGGGACATACTTTGGAATTCGGTTTATCTTTAAAGAGCGTGATAATATTTAGTTTAACAGCAATGGTTCTATTTTGTTTATTTTAATATTATAGATCAATAAAATTGCAAGCGTAACTCGCCGAAAGAAACCTATGATTTATGCGATATTTGACCGCTTCTGACATATCATGAAGCGCTATTTTTAACTGTATCGTTTATGTTATTTTTATGAATACCGGTCGCATTTTAAAATAATTATTATATATAGAGTTAAAATTTTGAAAGTTTTTGTTGTGATCAAGCTTATTATTTGTAAACAAAATCACATAATAAAACTTCTTATAATTAAAAAAACTAAATTTTAAAATTATTAGAAAAGTGGGGAAAATTAAAATCGTAACTTGAAATATTATTTGTAGAATTTTAATTTATATTCATTTAAATAAACAGAAATATCGAAATTTCAGCTATGATTAAGCATTTTTATAAAATATTAATTAAAAAATAATAATTTTTAAGTAAAAATTTGAAAAAAAATATTCTGTAACTTATAAATAAAAAATCATATTTCCAAAAGTAAATGTATATATATATATATATATATATATATATATATATATACTTAATATATATATATATATATATATATATATATATATACGCTGGTGTCCAAAAGTTAAGCATAATTGGTAATTAAGTAATTATAGCAATGAAAGAAATATAAATCGAAATGTGGTGAAACTCCAGATGTGTAAACAAAATAGTACGCGTCATATATTTTCACGAAGAGTTTTCCCCGAAATCAAACAGGGGACCGTCAATAAATTGAAAAAGGACGAAGATCTTTTGGATAACCCTGTCAAAACTAATATAGCAAAAGTGTTCAAACTCCACATTATGATTAATTGGCTTATTGTAATGTACTGTGTTTATTTTTATAAGGATAGCATGTACACTCGTAGAGAAATTAAGGTTTTTATAAAAACAGTCCTAAATTTTTCCAAGTTTTTTGCTTATAATTTGCAGAGTTCTTATTAAAAAATAATGTTCTTTTCTGAAAATATGACAAACATCATTGTACACAATACCCTGCCATCAGAATTTAAAAATAATAAAAATTGTATGAAAAATGAGTTTGTTTAGTAAATAATTTTTCATTGCGCATGTGCCAACGATATCAAAATGTCATTTACATATTGTGTTAGCTAAATGTATAGAGCAACATCTGTAAAAGTTTCAAAAACATAGCTTGAAAATTCTGAAAATGGTCGCCTATAGAATCAACTCAAAATCCGTTATTCCTAAAGGAAGCAAAAAAATCAGGGGTTTTACCTAAATATAGTTGTACGTGCAATATTGTGTAAGGCACTAAACAATAGAATATGGATACAGCCCCTCATCTTTTTGCTTCATTTAGGGAATAAAGGATTTTGATCTCATTCTATAAACGATAATTTTCCGAATTTTTAAGCTATGTTTTTGAGACTTTCACAAAAGTTGCTCTATACATTTAACTAACATAATATGCAAATGAAATTTTAATAGCTTTCACGCATGCGCAGTAAAAAATTATTTAGTAAACCTGCTCATTTGTCATACAATTTTTATTATTTTTCAATTCTGATGACAGGGTATTGTGTACAATGATGTTTGTCATTTTTTCAAAAAGAACATTATTTTATATTAAGAACTCTGCAAATTATAAGCAAAAAACTTAGGACTGTTTTTATAAAAATCTTAATTTCTCTACGAGTATACATGCTATCCTTGTAAAAATTAACCCAGTACATTACAATAAGCCAGTTAATCATAATGTGCAGTTTGAACGCTTTTGCTACATTAGTTTTGATAGGGTTATCCAAAAGATCTTCGTTCTTTTTCAATTTGTTGACGATCCCCTGTTCGATTACAGGGAAAACTCTTCGCGAAAATATGTGACGCGTACTAATTTGTTTACACACCTGGAGTTTCAGCACATTCCGATTCATATTTCTTTCATTACTTAAAAAATATTACTTAATTACCAATTATGCTTATCTTTTGGACACCAGTGTACATATATACTTAATATGTTAAATCAAAATTAAAGCAATTAAAAAAACATGTTTTAAATTTAAAGCATTTATTCTTAGCATTTCTTGAATTACAATAATTTTAAATGGTAGAAAATCCTATCACAAAAAAACACATGGTCTTACATTTTCACAATAATTCATTTTCGTGACAACCATTACTTATGAGACAAATTTTGCCTAAAAACCAAAACGATAAAATTAACATTTCCTCTTCTAAAAAGAAACATGGTTAAAATGTCATTTTAAGAATTAAAAAATAGAAAAACTTTTAATTCTACAAAAAATATTTATTGTTAAAACGATTTCAAATAACCCAACTCTTTGCTTCAATTTTAAATAAACAAATAAAAGAAATATGAGATGTTTTATTATGAGATTTTGCTTACAAATAGTATATCAAACATCACAAAAAAATTTAAAATTTAACTCAATAAACAAAAATTATTTTAAATGTGTTCCGGACCCAATTAACAGTCCTGAGACTCCTTAACCAAATATTTCATTAAAAGAATCAACAGTATGTAATATCATAGATCAGAAACTTTATGCATTTCTTTTTTAGGAAGATTTCGTATGAAATACTACCTATTGCGATCGCTCCCATGTTGGAATTTCTGAAAAATTTTTGCAGATCTACACCGATCACGATCCCTAGACCCCAAAATTACCATTAGTAAAAAAGTTTATGTGTCTATCTATGTATCTATCTATCTATCTATCTATCTATCGGTGTATATCAATTTCTTCTGGACACGATAACTTCCATAATTATGCTCATATCTTCTTCAAACTTTTACATAAAATCAAGGGGCATAAAATCTTGGTTAAGTTCGTTAATGGGCAAAATCGAAATAAGGGGGTGGAAGCTAGGAGGATTTTTGTGAAAACAGAAAAAACGCGATTACTTCTAAATTAAAATAGATATCGAATCAGTTTAAAGTTTATATTATTTCTAAAGAATGGTCCAAAAGTTTATGCATGACAGAGTTTTGATAAAGTTAAAAATGGACTAAAGGGGCGAAAAAAAGGGTTTTCGGGAGAAAAAAAATCATAACTTCGTCAATTTATTAGATATCAAATCCAACTAAATTTTTTATAAATGTTCTCAAAATTATCTAAAACTTTTGTATTTACAAGTTTTTGATAGGAACAACTTGTATCGATGAAAAAAATTAAAAACGAAAAGAAAAAGGGTGGTGGAAAATGAAAAAAATCCGTAACTTACTCAATTCTTAAGCAATCAAATCTAATTACATTTATTTTACATCTTCTCAATAATATCTACGACTTTTATATTAACAAGTTTTTCATAGGACCAATTCTTATAGCAGAAATAAATTAAACAAAAATAGGAGTAGGAGAAAAAAACTCAAATCCAAACTGCTTATATTCCGAATCATTTTTAAATTCACTTCTGATTTTAAACGCATCAAAATGGCAGATTCTCCTATTTAGAAACTGTATAACGTGACGTATTAGCCAGTTTTTTGATAAAATCAGAATATTTTTCGAAAAAGACTGCCAAAAACGGTTTGGAACTTATTGAACGGAACTTATTTATTTTGAACGGAATTTCCTAAAGTGATGGTGATTGAAAAAATTGAGGAAGTATAACAAATTGCATTTTTTCTGACTCATTTTTAAATCCATTTTTGTTCTCAAACGCATGCAATTTACAGGTACTCTTATATAGGAACTATATAATGTGATGGATTTGCCAGTTTTTTGAAAAAGGCAGAATATATTTCAAAAAAGGCTGTCAAAATGGGCACTTCGCACAAAATTTCCCAAAGCGATCATGATTTAAGAATTGAGGATGCATTAAAATACCAAATTGGTTATTTTATAACTGATTTTTAAATTCAATTTTGCTTTCAAACGAATTCCATTGACAGTTATTTGTTATTTAGGAACTGTGTAATATGCCGTATTGGTTAGTTTTTTGATAAATGTTAAATATATATTTTTTTAAAGCTGTAAAAGTGAGCACTTCCGACAAAATTTTCCAAAGCGATCATGATTTAAGAATTGAGGATGTATTCAAATAACAAATTGTTTATTTTATGACTCATTTTTAAATTCGATTTTACTCTCAAAAGCATTCAATTGACAGTTTTTTGTTATTTAGGAACTATATAATTTGCGTATTGGTCGATTTTTTAATAATAAAGTCAGTTAAAGTTAATAATATACTTTAAAATATGTTGTCAAAATGGGCATTTGAGCCGATTTTCGCTTAAGATGATTTTGATAAAAACCAGTTCTTACATGAAAATAAATTTTTTTTTCAAAAGCGGCAAAAGAAAATTGTTAAACTGGATTTATCTCCAAACATATTTTATTTTTTGTTGCTGAAATGAGCACTCTTCGAAATCTACCTCCGCCTATAGGCGAAGCCGACAGGGATTTTTTTTCGAAGTCAAATGAAAATGTGAGTTAAAGAGGTTTATTTCTGATTTTTTTCTGAATCGAGTTTAGGAAGTATTCTTATACCACAGAAAATTGCTAAACAGGTGTTTGGATGAAACTCTGAGCATATAAGCGAAATAAAACAAAGATAAATAAAAATAAATAAAATTTGTTGCTTAATATAACAGTGGAAATTATATAATCATTTGCTAAGCTCGATTCGAATTTACTTATAATGTGCGTTCGTATATAGAAGAAAAAATAAATAAGGTATCTTAAAAACTTTGTATTTATTTTTTTTTCTTTTACTTAAAATGGAATAGCTATTATTTATATTTATCCATGTGTACTTTTATACGCAGAAATTTAAATTTCTTTGTAAGCGAATCAGTTCGTTCAGAGGACGCGATTAAATACGTTCTTTCACTAATATATTTTTTAAAATATTTTTTTATCCAATGAAATCTTCATTATGCATTTTGTAGGGATTAACTTTTATCCTATTTTTCCCTCAGTCATAAAAACATATGAATTAAACTGTATCAGATCTAAACTTTTGTTCAATCGATTTCGAGATAGGTTTAGTTTCTTATCTATTTAAGATTCTTATTCTATGGACTCTAATTTATTTGATGTCTGAAATAAGAACATAGGCGACATTTTCTGTAAGTAGGAGTCTTTTTAAAAGGAGAAAGGATGTATACCAGTGACTCCTAAGGTGAAATGTATGTCCACAGTTTGGCAATTTCATGATTATTTATTTACCAATTGGCTGTCATTTTTTTAAGCATTATTGCAGGATAAAAATAAAAGTAATACACACAAAATTTAAAAATACAAGAAAATGAATTTTATTGTTGAGTTCTAAAAACTCCTGAATCCAAATCATCTGACCCGAGTGGTTATATAAACTATTTTTTAAAAGTATTTTGTTAGCCTCACCTTCCTAATGCTTTTCTCACTTTTTTAGACTTAAAAATATATAAATTTTGTAATATAATTGCATTTTGCAATTTTGTAAATATTTCTATTTCATTGGATAAGTTGGCATGTATTGTTATTAGCTCCTTTATACGTCACATAATGAATCGTTTTTAAATAAAACGAATTAAAGGTTATCAAAATTTGATTATCTTGATCATATTTATTCTAAATAATATTTGAAAAATATAAACTAGATACAGCCAGTTTAATAAAATTTGCAAATGTAAAATGTTATTAGCAAAGAAAAGGGGTAAATAGTTACTGTCTATAGATCTAGTACAAGCCTGCTAACACAATATCCATGGCATTAACTTTATGTATGACATTAAGTTTTAAATTTTAAAATCAGACAATACATGTCGACCAGATAATGACAAATGCCAAAAAAAAAAAAAAAAAAAAAAAAAAAAAAAAAAAAAAAAAACTGGTTTGATGAGGAGTGATGGCTACTTGAAAAAGAAAACGGTGACAATCTTTAAATGCTTCTTGAATATTATATTAGGGGGAACTGGGGTACATTGGTACACCCCCTGTGCAGCACACATGGTCATTACAGGAAGTTTCACAACAGCTCCAAAAGGTGATACTAGTGAAATTAACAACATACAGAAAGTTTTGGAATGATTCAATAGTTTGATGGGTGATTAATTGTTTTTGTAGGTCAAAAGTAAATTTGAGTTGTACAATTGAAATGGTATTATACAACTGTTCCTGTATTTTCAACCGAAAAGAATGCCCTCCCTGGAAAGTAACGCTAATCTTTATCAGTTCCTCATTCTTTATTGTTAAATAAATTCCGATGTGTTGGATTTGCGACTCATTTTATTTAAAATGGCTGCATGGGGCAAGATGATATAGTCTTTTTCGGGGCACATTGATACAACCTAAATCCTTTTCTAGTTCATTTTTCCATTACCTTTTATTTTTATTTTTACCATACAATTCTTAATTCAACCATTTTTCGTCAAAAATTTCTACTGTTAGTTTTTATTGAGGTGAAATAGCTTTAATTTCTTTATATTAGAGTATTTTATAGTATTTTTGCAAACAGAAGGCGTACAAACTTACACAATAACTAGTGCTAGTAGAATTAACAAAAGAAATGAACGGCAGCCTGGCAAATTTCAAATTTATATCGATTCTCCAGAGAAAAAAGTATTATCGACATGAGAAATGTTAAGTAAGAGAAACAACCTACACAACAGTACATGATAATTATATTATAAACATAATTTTTGATATAATTATCCTTTATTTTCTGTTTGTAAACCGATTTATAAACAGTAAACCTGGTAATTCTTTCACCTTTACTAAGAAAGTAGAGAATTTTGGGGTTAAAGTGCCAGGTATGACAAAGTTGCCACAGCCAACAAACAGACAAGGAACAGCCAGAACGTCAGGTCAGTATACATTTCATTTTGATTGCTTTAATATCGCTTACAAATAAATTGTGTGCGATTTTAATGTCTATAAATATATATAAAATGGTTTGCTAACTATTTTTCTGTGAAAAATATGCATTGGTGTTATTTTGTCTCCATTTTTCTCAGACGTTTCAAAGTGTATCAATCTGCCCCGGGGATGGGGCACTTTGATACAAATTACTTTTTTTGATTTTTTTAAAATTACATGCAAAAATAACATATAAAACAACGATTGTACATTTTTGTAGCACACTACACAGATTTTACTGACATCACATAGAAAAATTACTTGAAATTTCTGCTTTCTAGACACCAAAACATTTTTTTGAAAAAAGCTGTATCAATGTCCCCCAGTTCCCCCTACATGTAAAAATAATATTTAGTGTCGAAATATTCTCTAACAATTCTTAATAAGTTACAACATAGAATGTGCCGAGGTTATCAATTTAAATGCTAAATGCGATCGACATGTTAAGACTTTTGTAAAGATAAAAACACAAAACATGTAACTTTTTTTTTGTTTAACACTGATATAAGTTGGAAATGAAGTGTCAAACTCTTTCTGGCATAAAAGCGAAGGTGAGTAGCTTTCTTGAATGTATACAATTAAGTTAAAAAGATGACAGAAAAGACGCTTCATTGATCATTTAAAAATGTGAAATGAATAGTTATTAAGGGTGTATTCGAAAAAACGCTTTTCCGCCTTCAACAGCTCGAAATTTTCCAATACAATTTTAGGCACATTTTCAAAAGTAAAAACATAAAACTTGCTGAGAGGATTCTTGAAGGAACGTATGAGGTGCCGAGTAATGTCTTTTTACGCTCACTTCATTAGAATTTGAGTTATAAACAATTACCTTCTCAGCAAGACCCTTTTCTTCGTTCACAGATCTCTCGCTTGGAAAAAATCGGTTCGAAATGCCGTTTTTGATTGGTTTTTTTTTTTTTTTTTTGCAATATTTCCTGCATTTATCAAAGAATCGACAATCACGGCATCTTGTGTACTTTCTAGATAAGAGATTTTGAAAGTTTGGTACATTTGAGAGCGAAAACGAATTCAAAAATAAATTGGAAAATTAGAAGTTTGAATCGAAATACACCCTTAAGGCTCTGTTAAACTTCCTCAATGTGAACAGACCTTTCTAAAAATAATAACAAAATAGATATGTTACAGATTTGGAAGGGATCAGGGAGGGGGTTTCAAGATTTTGAAGATACTTTGTTAGGACATGGCCGAAAAAAATTGGGAATCAATGGTCTGTATGGAATAAATGAATTATTATCTGTTGATAAAAATCGGAGTTTTATAATACAAAAATTTTTTTTTACTTAAAAGGAAATAAATAAGAAAATTGTAATTTAAGAAATTACAATAACTATTCGGAAAATGATATTTTCAAAGATTAATATTTTAAGGACCTATAAATAAATTTTATACTTAAATTAATAATAATAATAAACATCATTTTTATGATGATCATAACGAGTCGTATATTACGTACGCTATGCATTAAGCATTAATATTCCTGGACCAATTATAAAAAGAAAAAAACAATAGTTTATATATGTATAGCTTTAACTGTTTAAAATGTGCATTTTTATTTGATGGAGTCAATCAGACTGTCCTCTGAACGCCTCATATTACGTACGGCATGGATTAAACATTAATATATCTGGACCAAACATAAACAAATTTTAAGTGAAATTTCAGTTTTACAGTTTTCGGAACTGCAAATTTTTAAACTTCTAAACATCGCACATTTTAAATTTGTGCATCGTTGCGGAGAGAAAAAGAAAATGAACTTTTAAATGAATTTTGTTTGAAAACTTTATCACAATTTGTTTTCAAATTATTATTATTTTTTAATTTTTTATTACATTTTTTGTCATTGCGGTAACAGAAGTATTCCATTTTTGGACATTAAATATAAACCAATCACAAACCGAATAAGTAAAATATAATGCGGAAATCAACCGATAAAAAGATTCAGATATGCTTCAAAATTTTCAATTCTCTACCGAGGACAACAACTATTATCGAAACAGTTAAAAAAATTCATAATGATATTTCTACATTCTTTATCCAACTAAATAGTTTTTTATTACTCGTCAACGTCCTGCATGAAGTTGAATGTGATGTGTAACTAAGTAGAAGGGTCTGTGTTTCACCAAATCGTCAGGTCATGGTCAATGAATCGCATTAATTTTACTTTTGCCCATTTGTCGAAAAATTATACTATAACACATATCCTTCTACCAAACACTATAATAAAAGCAATAAATGACATTTCTTTTATATAAATCTGCATTAAAAGTGCTTGAACGAATTACCGGGCAGTTGTCGAATGATGGTCTTTTTGCCTTTCATATTCCTTACGAAAATTGTCGTTTAGAATTCTGTAGAAAAAGATTTATAGAATCCTATAGAATTATGGTCCGTTTTCCTATAAGCTAGTTAAAAGCTAGAGAAATATCTGTTGATGTTTAATAATTAAATTGAATTATTAAATCTCTACTTTACTGACATTTCCATTGTACTTCTACAGATATTTCTATAGCTTTAAAACTAGCTTATAGAAAAACGAGCCATAATTCTATAGGACTCGATAAAACTTTATAGAATGCAAAAAGCCATTTTCGTAAAGGATAGATTACCTTAACCTAACTAATATTCCTTTAAAAATACGTCGAATAAATTCCATGTAGCGTAGATGATCTTAAGTTTTTATGCGCTCTCATTATAAAGTCTCTTTTTAAGGGCTCCGTACTTCAAAAGTTAAAGTGAAAACGGAACCATTATAAGATTACTCCTGCATATGTCTGTTACTGCCATTTTACTCGTAAACTATGGAAAATTGAAAGTTCAAATTGGGGGAAGTAATAAAGACTATTGACCCACATATTTACCGATTTTAAAACATTAACAAATATAATTAGGACGTAAGGATAAAGGGTCTAAATATGTTACTTGGAAAAAAAATGTTTTTCCTATATATCATGCGAAAGATTTTGTAACAATGACCTCAAAAACACATTTCTATTTACTTTATTTATAACCTTTCAGATATATCGCCGAAAATACAACTAAATATATGTCCCACCCCCTTCCCTTCTAATTCGGAATCTACTGAAACTAAAATTATATATATGTATATATATGTATATACAGAGAGAGAGAGAGGGGGGGTAGTACACGTTAATTTAAATCCTTCCGGAAATCGATAGCGATAACCCTTGAGTGTACAGTTTTTAAGAAAAGCGCATTTTTCCGTTACACACAAATTACGTTTTCGGAAATTCAGCAAATGCTTTGAGAGAAGCTGGAGTTTCCTATCATAATAGAAATATAAAATTATAGTCAGTAATCGGTCGAGATATTAATCCTTAAACATACGGACTTTTTGGAAATGCATAATTACAGGTGCGGCTTTCTTTAGGTAGAATTGGATTTTAAAACCAAACTAACACATTTTAATGATATATTTGTGTAATGCAATATCTTCAGGTTAAAAGCAATACACATGTAATTGTTGATAACAGAGTACTTTAATTAGAGTTACTCACATAAATACTATGGGATTCACGTATAGTTTGCATTGAGTTAATCTCTTAATACATGTTCAATATCTGAAAATTTTATTAAAAAACTCATCTGGAAAAACAGGAAAAACCAATACTGCGTTGTATTTTGTGACCTCCTTTCGAAACGCATGTAGCACAAGACCAGGTTTAAGCTTTAAACAAGGCTTTTGTGTTAACTACAATGCAAAAATGAAAGATTATTACTACGCAAAATTGAATTTTATGCAGTGCCAAAGAAAGTTTAAATATGGACAATTTTTTAATGTCAGAACCAAATTAAGCTCATTATAAACAGATTGAAAAAAAAACGCTATACAGAATAACAATATTTGATATTATTTAGGATATCTCTAGACTTTTATGGTATACCTTTTGATACTTTCTAATATATACAGCTCTACCCAAACGTACGTTGTAATTTTTTTTACAAAGTCATATTATTCTGTTGCAAAGATTTTTTAATCATACAGTAAACTCCTTCGCGACGATTGTTTAGTTTTTAATCTTTTACCACCGGTTTTTAAAAACAGAAAAATTTCTGTAGTTGCATCGCGAAAATATTCAAATAAACTATAATAAACTTTATAATAAAAAATAGCTGGTCTAAGTAGTGGGACGGGCAACAAAAACCCAAATGCGACCTATATTGTCCTAAAAAAGGACTCGAGTACTGCTGGATTAAATTTTCATCAATATAACATCGCATAATGTTTTATAGGTGGATGCAATTCGTTCTGAACACATCACATTTTAACTCTATCAGGAGCAAGACATTTCAGCTCCAAAAATGATCAAGTAATTAAATCACTCCACAATTTACGAAGAAATTTGAAAATAATCGAAAGCTTTTTTTGTAATCTGTATTATGAGATCAAAATTGTAACAAAAAATATTCGTACCATTTGGTGCTTTAGGCATTAAAATCAATCGCTTTAAGACTACAAAAGGCGCCCTTAAAAAGGTTAAGGAATTTTTTTTTATTTAATATACGAAATAAAGTTAGTGTTACGTAGAAACAAATGTATTTGACCATTTGATTAGCAAGAAATTGTGTCTCTGTACTGTTCAATTCACATCGGAATATTCGAAAATTTTTATTTTAAAATTAAGGAAAAACCTTTTCCAACATTTCAAAGTTGCCAGATAGTCGAATGTCAATTACCACTAAAGTAATATCTGAAAATTGCCCAAATCATTGTTTTTTTTCCCCGAAAAAGTGTCCAGTTCTGTTTTTAGTCAAAAAAGTAAATTTTACATTTTTAAGGGCGTCTAAGGGCGACCCCGTTTACAATGCAATGAACTAACTTCATTTTTCGTGTGTTTATCAATAAAATAGCAAACAGAACGGCGTGAAATACCCAATTGATTAGCAATTTCTCTCTGAGTCATTGGAATTGCGGAATAATAAAGACATACATTTTGACGTACTACTTCTTCATTGACTAGATTCATCAAAAATGGATTTTTTCTTTAGTTTAACGCTTTTTCATAGACGTAGAGAAAAAGGAAATGCATTTTAACAATAAAACGAGTGGGGTCCCATCGAATTCGACGAATGAAATATTTAAAAGACCCGATCGATTTGGTTTAAGAAAAAGGAAAAGTAATTGCATTATTGAATCAATTTATAATAAATATATTTCCAAACTTTCCAAGTTTCCCAGTTACAATTTTGCATGCAAATATTCGCACATCTTCAGTTAAAATTGTAATCTGAGTGCCGGCAAAATCCAGAAATTTTATTTTATATTCACTCACAGAAAAGTAATTTTATTAAAAAAAAAAGTCATCTGAAGTCATTTGAAAGTAAAATCTCAATCTCAGTGTCCATAATGAAAAGAAATATTGAAATGTAATATCGTTATGAGTAAAAATGCGATGTTTTAAATAGTGACGTCACTTTCCCTTCAAATGTTTTTTAAAAGTTACTGTTATTAGTAATATGAAAAAGGCATCCGTAATAATATTGTAATTCTCATTTATCTGGTTACTGAATGTCATCATTTTCCTCATTTGAAATTTTTCTTTAGACATTAATTTTTATCATAAATTATTTTCTGTTAATTTATTTACCTTATTATTATTATTTCTCAGTAAATATTTTTTTTTACCTTAATTAGTGCGTAATTATATGCAATCTTTTATTGTGGTTAAATTTTACGAAAACAATTAACTTTGTTTCTTTTAAATGCAAGGACATGTTCTTGTTCACTGATGAAATAAAGTTTCTGACTCGTGGAAAGTGATAATGGAAAATAAATTTTTATTATCGAGAGAAAAGCTAAACTGTGTTGCCACCATATTTAAGAAATAAAATATAAAAAGGGAAATGAATTAAAAAATAGCTAAAATGGGCACAACTACAAATAAGTAGCTTTCATTTAAAAAAATAATTATCAAAATCGTTTGAGTAGGAAATTCAGGGCTGACGACACGACATTTTTTAGCTTGTCTGATAGAAATAGCACAAGCGGGAAAAAAAAAAAAAAAAAAAAAAAAAAAAAAAAACATGAAAGACACAAAAGGAAAGAAAGACGAATTTGCGAATTACGAACCGTCATTTTTATTTTGATCTATAATTTTCATGAGAAAATAAGATTGATTAGAAAAAGATAATTAAATATTAGAATTAGATAAATTATAAATTAATACTTAAAGTCTTACAGGTCTCAAAAATCAATTTTTTTTTTTTTATATATATATATAGAGATTTTATTATGAAATTTTTTCTGAAATATATTTTAATATAATAAGAATATTAAATGTAAAAAAAAAATCTGAGAAATTTCAAAATATTTTTTTTTAATTTTAAAAATTTAAACATTTTTGATTTTTGATATAACTGTGGAAGTACTTACTCGATTTACGTAATTTTTACACTTTTGTGTACAGAAAATGTGCCATTTTAAATTGTCTTCAGAATTTTTTAAAATATTAATTAAGAATTTCATTTAAAAATTAAGTAAGAAAGTGAAGTTCTTGTTTGAGTGAGTTTTGCATTAATTAGCATATTTTCACAATTATCGCTCAAAATTAAAAATACGGAAGACAATTTGTTGGAAATATTTTTAAAAGCTCTGTTAAAAAATTCATACATATGTCGTGCATGGAAATTTAGATATATTCTTTTAAAGTTGACAAATCCAGAACAAAATCATTCTGAGGTAAATGAAATTAAAGTTATCGGCAGAGGGCAGCCGGTGAATCGCTTCTCAAAACAAAATGCGTTATATCTCTGGATCTAATGACGATAAAAATATGCGGTTTGCAGTATTTAACGGTAAAAACTTCAATTTTTGAAGAATTTGTAGCCCCGGACCCCCTTTAAAGCACGTGTAAACTGTAAATGAATAGCATTAGGCATGAAGATACACAGTCGACCATCTTCTATCTTCATACACGAGGCTAAACAAACGTTTGACCAATCGAGATCCTGAATTGCAGGACCATTTAAGTAAAAGTGAACTTTAACTCAAAAACATGAAAAACTCCCTAGGCTTTTCACCAAAAATTTTCCCCAAAAATTCCTAAAATTCCTCAGAAGCTTCGAAATTTCCTAAAACGGGGACAATATCTCTGATCTGCTAACATGCAACATTTTCTTTCAAAGCTACAAATATAAAGTTTCTGGTACAAATTTTGATTAAAATTAGGTGTATTAAACTAGAATTATTATATATCTCACCGGCCCTCAAAAGTTAATAAATGTAGTTTTTGGCTTAAACATTGCCTTCAAAAAAAGTATAAAAGTTGATAATGACGTATTCCAATTTTCTCCATAAAATGTGTGATAAAATTACATTCAAATGTAATTCGAGAGATTTATATTCATTAACAAAGTTATATTTTGCGAGTCCCTTAACCTAATAGATATTTATGGTTAATCAAATAACACATAATATTTATTATTACAGTAATGAATTAGTACAGTATATCCTTCATAAAAAATACATCTATCAGTCCACATTGTTAACCTTTCAGTTCGGAAATAGAAAGTTAATTATACTGTTCTTATTGCAAACATGCATAAACATGACATATTTAGGAAAGATGTATCTTTCTATTGATTAAAAAAAAGAACTTAGGAAGGAAAATTAAGTTAACGAAAGAACGAAAAAGAATAATCATAATATTGATTTAGCTGAAGTGAATTATTAGCCTTCATTAATTAATTAATATTGTTAAATGAACTGAGACTATTTTAGTGCTGAAATTTCCAGATCAATATGCTTGAGCAAGCGAGAAAATAAGTAATATTCTGTTATAAATCCTTTTTAAAAAGATGCCGCTGTTTTAAAACTATCGTTTTTCTAAATTTTATGCTATTTAATTTCGACAGTTTGCATAATTTTAAAATAATATTTTATTTCTTTGAAGAATTATTATCTTTTTTATCTTTATATTTTGCTTTTTTAAAATATCAAATTTTTTTTCTTAGAAATATTTTTTTACATAAGGATTTTTTTTTAAATAAAATTTTAATGACTTAATAAACTTAAAAAAATATTTTAATAGAAAATATTTTTTAATCGTTTGAAGCTTTAATATTATCTTGTCTTAAAAATACTTGTTTACACAGTTATTAAGTGACATGTAAAATTTAAAAATATTTCTGTAGATAAAACGCATACTTTGTTTAAAGATTTACTTTTAAACTTTAATTTATACAAAATGATTATTCTCAAAGCTAATCGGTTTGACAGTTTATGTTTTGAAAGTAATTATTTGTACACATCTAAAATATATTTGCATGGAAAAATATTTTGAGATGGTAATCTAAACAAGTTTTAAATTAGTGTTATTTGCTGAGAAAATTGCAGAAGTGATAAAATCTAATTTCATTAACATTGCAAAACATTCTTTTTTTTTTACATTTTTTCTACCACGGCGCTGAAAGTTTATCTTTATTTTTTGTTTGGTTTTTGAAATAAGAAAGTGAGAAACTAGGAGGAAATTATAAAAAAATTCACATATGTTTTTAATTATTCTGTTTAGGTGTGTTTATGTAATTTTTGTTATAGAAAATATTTTATAATTTACAGAGCGCGCTAAATTGAGTTAACATATTCGGAAATCTAATATGATATTAATGTTTTTCAGGACGAATGGCAGATTAAGAAAATTAATGCGTCAGTATAATGGATAAATTGGCTGATAATAAACTATTGACTCATGCATTTTTTATAAAATAGTTTTATTTTAATTCGGGGAAAATTTGTATTTACATGTACTATTGCAGCACATTCCAGTAGACAGTTTATGCATTAAAAATTAAAATATAGCAACCAACTAACCATCCCCTCAATTAAGAACATGTAATAAAACCTTAGCCAACCTAAACCAATATTGAATATACTGCTTTTAGTAGAATGAAAAACTTGGTAGAACTAATGCAAAGAAGAACCAATGTTCCACTGGCTTAATATCGGCATTATCCACAGAATATTCGCACTGAAAAAGAAGTATTACATATTGTAATACTATACCATATCGTTTAAGGCAGTTATGACGTCACCAATTTTATGGAATTAATTTAAACGATATAACCATTATGTTACACCAATATGATGTAAATTCTGATATTTTAAAATTTTTATGGTGAAATATTTAACCAATTACATCAGTTTTACTTTCAAAAGTTATATCAAATAAGTTATATTATAATTAGTGATAACATGCTGCCACTAATTTTGTGGACTAACGTTACGCCATATTTTTCCAGTACCGTAACTAGATTTATGCTAGAAATACTGACACTCTAATAGCTTACTGCATTCTGCGATAACCAGCGGAATATTTGGAAAATCTAAACACACCGGGTTTATAAGACAATTTAAGGTTTATATTAATAATATGAGCACAAATTTAACCAATAATAACATTTTGTCCGAATATTGCTTTTGGTATTATATGCATAATAGATTTGTTTTTATTACACAAATTTACAAATGGTTTTGTACACTGCTAATTGCACAACACTATAAATTACACTGTACAATAAACACTTTTTTTCAAGGTTTATATAAAACCGGATAAATTGGAATTCCCGTAATGACATTTATCAGTCTTATAATTACTAGGACTTGTCATTTTTCCGTCCATAAACCTCCAAGTTTACGAAAAAGTTATTGATGTCTTTTACGTGCATAAAGTAATAAAGACACAATCGCAAATAAGGAGCCCATTCAATACCACCATGGCACAAATCACTTATAAAAATGTGACTGAAGCTACCTACTAAATAAAGCTATAATTAGATTTTACTTAAGTTTTGACTATAAAAAAAAATACAAATCTTGAAACTTGTTAATACAAAATAATAAATTTTGACATCATATTAAAAAATCCTTTCCCTTTTAAATACCAAACGAGAAGTCAATTATTGAAAAGATTCAGGATTTAGCAGGTTTCTAATGAGAAATTTGAAATATAAAAATAATTTTTAATAATCTCAAAACATACTTAATGCATTTGAATTAGACCTAATTCAGAATCTATATATATCGGAATAACATGTAATATTTGGTATTAGTACTTGTGAAGTTTCTAAAATTGTTATTGTGTCAATTTACAGTTTCTAGCTCACATTTCTTTCTAAAAATAATTATTTATGAATAATCAAATCCATTGTTTTAAATGACATGATTTCGCAGAAATTTCAATTAGATAACGAGGCTTACAACTCATTTTGCCAAACAGTTATTGAACTGAGCTTAAGAAGCTACTCGCATTATAAACTTATTTTAACTTTTAAATATGAAAACCATTCGGAATTCCAAACTTTAAAGCAGAATAAATCCCATCATTTTTCCACAAGTGTCTTGTTTTGTTTGTATACAAACCCTAAACAAACCGGAAAAAGTTATTTTAAAATCAAAATTAGATGTCCTTTTTGAACAATTTAGAGTTTTTACAATTACATTATGAAAGCGATGCCTACTCTCTTCCCTCACACACAAACAAATGTACATTACTTGCTAAACATTTTCTTTAACCAATTGTGACCAATCTCATCTTCAAATGAAAAAAAAAATCTGCAAAGTTAATGTGTGTACTTGTCCACTTTTGGTTTTTAAGATTGAAGCTAAATTAGTTGAACTACATATGAAGACCTCAAAAAAACAAGATGTGTAAGAGAAAAAAAAAATAAAAAAAGGAACTAAGTGCACAGATGATCTAGAAATATGCTTCTTTCTTTTCAGGTAAAATATAAGTGATTTACTAATAATGTGCTGAGTTCTAGAGATAAACCACTTTTGACAAATAATAATCAATGTTGATTAATTATAAATTTAAAGAAAATTGCACTCTTATTTTTTTTACAGTTATTGAAATAAGATTTTAAAGCCCACAATGAAACAAGAGAAAGTATATATACAGTCGAGTCTTTATATAACGAAATCCATCGTTCAGTCAAAAAATTCGTTATATAAAAAAATTCGTTGAATAGAGAACAGCCAAAAATCTTCGTTTAATGTTTAAATTTTGAAATAGAATTATTTTTGAGGTGTTTAATTAAGTTTTTGAAATATTTAATTGGATTTTTCCAGAATCTCAAACATTTTAGCCTCTTCATTTTTTCTTCCAGTGTTTTAATGTTTATTTTCAAAATTATTTACTTAATCAGAAAGAGTTATGTTTATCCTAAAAGTGATTTTATGCAAATGCAATAAAATATAACAAAAGCATAGATGACATTTAGTAACAATTCTTAATTCAAATGATCTCTCCCAACAAAAAATGATCCGAGTCGCCACAAACAACAAACATCCTCTCTAAACTCTAAAAGTAATGAGAGTTAATTTAGGTACATGAAAACCTACTGAAAAACGACCTTTTCTGCAATTCACACTTATCCTTTCCCTATTCCTGCTTTATTATCCAAACCAAGAAACAAACACCATTTTCAAGACAATAATGGAATAGTTTTATCTCTTATAATGCTTTGTGATACTTGCGAATCGCTCCAATAGAAATCGAATGTTTCAATCTTTTTCAAGAACGCATGCTCCTCTTGGCTAAAACAAACTCAAGTGTAACCATGCAAAAAGGATGTGTTTCTTCGGTGGGAGGGAGGGGGGTTGATGCCTTTTTTTGGACATAAGAAATAAGGTAGGGAAATGTACCTATGAAATATAAACCAGAAATCAACGGAAAAAAATATTCTACATATAATTTGAAGCGTTTTCTAAACATACGAAAGAACATTTAAAAAAATTCATTAAATGGAAACATACATTTCGCTATATGGAATTTTTTTTTATTGTATTCATGAAAAAATGGACCGTTCCTACAAAAAATTCGTTAAATAGAGAAATTCGCTGGATAGAGTTTCGTTATAGAGAGACTCGGCTGTATTTCAATTTAGTCAATTATTATCGATGCTCAAATTTAACGTCAATTTTCTTTAAACTCAATTTACTCCAAATCAAACTTTTATTACTATTACCCCGTGGCTTCTAAGAGGTCGTCACATAACCTTATTATCCGTATTGCCTTTTATTATAAATGCAAGAACTGTTTCACACTGAAGATGGCGAAATTTGAACACGAGACCTCCAAAGAACAGTGAAAGAACTGTTCCATCTGCTATTTATTGTTGCATTCGACCGGATGACCTTTTTTCAAATATTGTTTTAGTAGTACACATATTGAACGCAATGAATTACTTAATTGCTTAATAGGAAAATAATGTAAAGATTTTGTATGAAGTAACAGAATTATGAACTACACCCTTAAACAAATGAAGTTTTCGAACAACGAGCATATTTTTGTTTAAGCGCATTAATATGTACAGGTACACATTTTTATGCAAATATTCTTTGTTTCGCATTGTAATCAATCTTAAAAGAAACGCGATCCAATTTATCTCGAAAGCTGTATCCTCTACTAATAAACTAACAGCAATTTCACAAATATCTGGAAAGTTTTGTGTGAACACACACGCCTTCTAAAATTTTGGGAAAAAAAGTTTGTGAACATGGATGTCATCATTTGAATAATAGGCACTTACCTAAATTACCGAATTCGCTAAAGAGTCTACAATAAAATGTCCTGAGTAAACATGTAGCATAGAGTAAAGAAAGACCGAACAGCTGTGAGGCAAATATACTCGCTGAAGAAAATTTATAAATTATATTTGTATCTTCTTAGAAATGTGGTATTTTATTAGTTGTTCTTGTTTTCGCCATTTTATTATGCTATTGAATTTATTTAAGCATAACCAAAAACGTAAAAAAAAAAAAAAAAAAAAAAAAAAAAACAGACATAAATGAAAATTAAAATTTTAGTGCCCTTGAGTTAAATAACTGTAACTCATATACAAAATACAAATAAATAAACTGAGTTACTGAACAATAATGACAGATTACTGAAATTACTATGTTTAAACCTGTATGTACCTGAAAGTAACTTAAGTATAATTTTTTGTACTTTTTTGTATGAAGTCAGAAATGTTCCACGTAACATGAACTGGGCTTTGTGTTTATGATATCGGGTAATTGGTTTCAACTAGTAACACTGTTTGATAAGAAAGAATTTTTATAAAGTTTCATGTGTTTAGAACCATTATTTTATATTTATTATTTTAAATATTTAACTAAAATTTTCCTATTGAGTTATATATACTGGTATATGATAATTACAGCATGGTTTTGATAACTTATGTGAATCAATGAGATTTATATAGGGTTTTTTTATGGTTTTTATTATATATATATATATATATATATATATATACAGGGTGTCCACTCTAAACGGTGGCCAATGGCTAATTTCTAAACTGTTAGTCATAGACATATAGTTCCAATTGCAAAAATGCTTTTAAAAAGGCAAAGAATTGTTTTTCAAGCGATTTAGCTCAAAATAAAATTTTGTTAAAAAATTACAAAAATTAACTTTTTATACGGTCCCCCGTTCCTATAAGTGATATTTAGTAAATTTTTCCCACTACTCTAACAAGTAATACAAAAAAATCCCATTCATCTGCGATTAAAACTGACCGAGTAATAGCTGTTTAAAGTTGAAGAATCTTTTTTGTTGCAAATTAGGGGTCAGTCACAAATTTACTGGAAATAAAAATAAACGCAAGATATAAAATTTCACATTAAACATTGAGAGTAAAATAATATTTACAATATTATTTTTTTATTTATGCTGATGATTACATATTAAATCAAAATTTGTACAAAAAATTATAAGTAAAAAAGTAACAGAAAGTTTGTTAATTTAATTTATGAAAAGCAACAGTCACAAATCGTTACAAAATGACATATATTAACATTTCTATTAGGTTACTTAACCTAACAGAATTTGGTGTAGTCCTATAAAATAAATAAATGGTACGCACTTAAAATTGTATTAATATTATACTGTCGTTGATATAAATAAGTGTGTAAATTGAACCTCGATCGGATGTTTGGAAGTGAGTAAAAAATTGAATAGAAATTTTGAGCAAGGGAAAAATAAGTACGACCGTTTTAAGCAAAATAAAGGCTTATCAAAATACCACACCTTTTAAAATAAAATCGCGATCTCCCAAAATTTGATTTTCTCGATAAAGAGAATTTTAAAACTCACGTCTGGACTACTATTTTAACCAATCTAGAAGTTAAATAATAAAAATTAACATTACCGTAAAACTTATACGGTGGTAGCACCTTCAGTTAAATTGCTTTAAAAATATTTCCTTATCTCATTTAAAACATTTTTGTAATTGGAACTATATGTCTGTGGCAAATGGTTTAGGAATTAGCTATTAGACAGCATTGAAAATAGACGCCCTTTATAATACTTTAAACACTTCGTGAATGTTCCCTTAAAGCTCAATCCAATTCATCCGTATTTAGCTACAGAAAACTGGTTTAAGTCATGAAATTTAAAGCTTCATAACTCTGTCAATTTTAATATTATGTGAATGGGACCTTTTTTCTCTTACTTGTTAGAGTAGTGGGAAAAATTTACTAAATATCACTTATAGGACCGGGGAACAGTATAAAAAGTTAATTTTCGTAATTTTTTAATAAAATATTATTTTGAGCTAAATCGCTTGAAAAAAAAAATTCTTTACCTTTTTTAAAGCATTTTTGCAATTGGAACTATATTTCTATGACTAACGGTTTAGAAATTGGACATTGGCCACCTTTGAGAGTGTACACCTTGTATATTTGTAATGCATAACATAATATATGCTATTTATTATTGTTATTCTTTTCATTCGATAAATAGAAGTAAAATAAAATGTCAAGAACCATAAATCTAACTCGCAATTTAACTTTTTTTTTTTTTGCGATTTATATGGTTGTAGGCAGGGAAAGTCAATCAGTAAAAATGTTGAAATTACACAAGTTTGAAGAATTTTTTTTTATTATTATTATTCACTGACACATACAAATCGCATATTGATCGTTGGCCAGTTCGAGTACTTTTGTAATATCGGGAATTTCTTCACGTTTCTCAAGGCTTTTGCAGTTAAACAAATATTTTCTACTCGTAATGCATATTAAAGGAAACTTGCTTAGCTGCATTTTAAGTTTTACTATATTTTAAAATAATGTCGTTATATTTTAGATTTTTAGAAAACATCGGAAAAATTTCAGTACTTAAATGATGAATTTTTTTCAGTAAAAATAAAAATGGTTATTTTAGTAAAAGTTTTTAAAATACTGAGAAATTTTTTAATATCTCATCTTATACAAATATTTTAAATTAATATACATATTTGTAAAAAATAATTACGCTGCGCAACTCTTACCAATACCAAACATTATTTAGAAACATTTGGATGTTTAAATAAACGTAAAATTTACTACATAAAATATTTTTATTGTGTATGCTATTCATTTCCAAAGCCGTTTAAATAAACTATTTTTGTTTTAGTATTAAAAGAATTAAAAAATTAAAATTATGAATATCCAATGGCAAATAATATAGCAACACACATAGTTAATTTTATTCAAAATATGACAGTTTTAAATATATAATTGTAAAAAAATAAGAATAAAATTTCTAAAAAAGTCTTTATTTAAATATAAATTACATTATGGAAGTATAATCTACATTACTATGTCCAAATGCCAATTAATAAAAGGGGGGAATTAGCAAAAGGGTGATTGTTACTTAATAAATCATAATATGTTAAAGATAAAATTTCAAAAAATTCAAGATACTTTTTAACATATGCTTTAATAAATTCTCGAATAAAGTAAATTGATTAGGATTTTTTTTTACAGTAAAATTGTTTCTTTTTAGGCATAGTTGAAATTATGTAAATAAGTAGCTCCTATAGTCGTCAATTTATCCGTTCTTCTTCTGTTTGTTTGTCTGCATATAAAAGCGCAAAAGCTACCCCACTAAATGGTTTGAATTTTAGTATACAAAATTGTTAGGAAATTTCGTCGAGTCATTTAAAAGTTTATAAAAATCTAATCATAACTTAAAATTATGATAATAAAAGTTTTCGTCATTCTGTTAAATATTATCGTGTGTAATTATTTCAGTGATATCCCTTGATAGGTAATGATGCTACATTGCCATGGTGATTTCACTCTATTTAAGTTCGGATTATATTATCATTATATTATTGAATTTGATCTATAAAACCATAAGAAATTTTGCATTCGTGCGTTTTTGGATACGTGTTCAACACCTACCGAACAAAGATCTGAATATTTGTAAATTTAATTATAATACAAACGAACCACACTTGACTTAGAGTTTTCGACTTGTTTTTATTTATCGTTTTCAATAATATACAAATTTTAAAAATATACCAAGATTATTTATACTCATAAATTAATCAAATTCTTGAAAATACAAACAAAATAAAATAAACATGTCTAAGAACCTAAAAATTTATTTTAATTGAAAATAAATTTAATCTAATACATATATTCTAAGCAAATTATCTAAATGTAGCAACACTCTTTCAAAAAAAACCAACTAGATAAATTCTAAACAAATATTTACATAATAGACTCTAATATTTGAAGCGACACATTTAATGTTTTATTTTTAAATGATTCCAGAGAAAAATAACTTAAATTTAAGCTTAAAAGCAGTTTTTCAACAAATAACTCTTTTTTATTCTCCATTAGCAAGAGTATAGCAGAATACTAACTTTTAAGTTAAAAAGAACATTTTCATTGTTGATTTTCATTGTTGATTTTAAAGTGAATAATTTTGAGATTGCAAATTTACTTTTACAAATGAATTGAACAAATGTATATATGTATAGTTTCATGTTAACTTGAATAATATTGACATGCTCTCAGGAATCAGCACAATTATCCACTGTATTTAAACATTATGTAAACATTTGCTTTTAGGTGATGAAATGAAAAAAGGAAAATCCCACAAATAATTTTAATAAAAAATATATAATCCTTCATTATTTACATTTCATGGCCCCTAATAAATGCAACTTTTTAAAGTAAACAGTTAACTTTCCTTTTGGAAAAAACCCATAAACTATAACATGCTTATTACTAATATGAGTTAAATTGGAAACCTAACCAAATTCTTGAAATCATTAGAAGACAAAAACAATTAAGTATGTGTATTACTGATCAATATTAAATAAGACTGTTCAACAGCTGATCAGAAACTAGATAAGTATTTGCTGTTAAGTTTGTTTGTATGTGAAATTTTATGCTATTCATAAAATTAAAAAATTTTTCATATGTTTACATTAGACCTATAGGTATCTAAAATTTTCATATTTGTTTTATTCTAATATATTCTTTGGTGAAAGGTAAAAACAAACAATGATGAGTGAGGAAGCTGGTAAAGATGATATTAAGTAATAAAAAGGCAATACGCATATTATATACATTAAGAAATTTAAATAAGAAAAAAATAATAATGAATATTGTTTTGTATTTTGCATAACATCATTTAAATTTATTTATATTTTTCAAATACCTGTTAGTCATTTTTAGGCATTAGAATGTAAACATTAATAACGCATTTAAATATAAATTATTCATGTATGGAAATTACCGACCTATTTTGAATTAACCTGATCAAATTTAACATTTACTCACGACAGTAATTAGCTTGGTACTTCCCTTTTCAAAATATTGATGATTAAAAATTAACACCATGAATTTTTTTTTAAGTTTCGTATTGCGAGTACATTGAACTAAGACTTTTTAAAACATTTTATTTTGTTCTGTTTCAACACATACCTCAATGAAAGATATAATTGAACAAAAGAATGCATTGACCAACTTCCTAAAGTTATTATCAAGAAAGAAAAAACACATTAAGTTTTCCGTTTGTTTCTTGTAAACAAGAAACATATTCAATTTTGTATTATATAAAGAATTTTTTCCTCATTAATTTTCTTACAAATTTACTTTCTTATTATTAACTGACAAAGATACTCACTTAATATTTTTATATGCAAAACATAAATAACTGGTACTAAAATGAAGATAGATATCTTTTATAACCAGATATTCTTTACTTTTAAAATATATATAAATAAAAAACACCTTTTAAATAAATACGAACTACCATGATAAAAAATATTATATAATTTAGCAACTAAAGCTCACTTCGGTTTAATTAGCGATATGCGCAAAAAATTCAGAAAAATTACAAACAGTAATACGCTGTAATTTCTCTGAAAACGTATGCCGAAGCTCAAAAGTTAAGAATTACAGATTAAAGTTTATGTATGTAAAGTTAATGTATAATGTAAGCAAACTGAATTACTAAAAAAATAACATCTCATTGTCTTAGCAACAAAATGATATTCATTCGAAAGTGATAAATGAAATATTAAAAATATTAAAATTTAAACAAAAAGCAATTTTTTAAAGAGTTTGCCTTATAGCTACCAGGAAATTGCGTTTTATTTTTCATATTAGAAAGCAATATATTAGTAATTAAATAAGCTAAATCTATTTATGAATAGCAAGTACTAATTTATCAAGAAAAAATTATGGTCAAAGGTATCCAAATGTCCGTGTCATGAAAGTAATTATCTGCGCTTTTAGTTTTAAAGCTCTCCTGGAATTAAACTTACGAATTTAATAACAAAAACTTTCTCTTGTTTTGTTGAAATTTGTTCCACAACTTTACAAAACTTTACTATTTCTCTGGTTTTAAAATACATCATAATAAAGATGCAAAATGTATTAATAATATCAAAAGTTATCAGTAAAATTTACCAATCTTTCTTTTTAATTCTGAGAACATACAAAATTATTTCTTGTTACATTGTATAAATACATTTATATATATATATTTTAAATCCTGTTTAATCTTTTAAGAAAATACCATTGTTCTTTCCATTAAATTCTGTAAATATAATGACGAACTATAAATATTTATGAACCAAATAACAGCTATATTTTGATTTTGTAATATAAATATCCCCGCAAAAATTATATAAATAAATAAAAATAAAATAAAAATGAAATAAGTAATGAAAAATAAATATAATAAAGTAATAAAATAAAAATTAATGCAAAAATGTATTAACAATATCAAATGTTTTCAGTAAAATTTACCAATCATTCTTTTTTATTCTCAGAACATACAAAAATATATTCCTTGTTACTTTGTATAAATACATTTTTACACATTTATTTAAAATCTTGTTTAATCTTATAAGAAAACACCTTTGTTTTCCATTAAATTCTGTAAATATACCGACGAACTGTAAAACATTTATATAACATATAACAGCTGTATTTTGATTTTGTAATATAAATATCTCCGCAAAATGTATATATATATAGAGAGAGAAATGAAATAAATAATGAAAAATAATTATAATAAAGTAATATAAAAATAAAATAAAAATAATGATATAAAATAAATAAATAAATAAATAAATAATAAAAATAAAATAAAATAATTATATCAATATTTATTTTTAAGCGCTATTAAAGTTTTAAATTTGATACCATGTATGTAATTACATGTAAAAAAAAAATCTTGGTTTGTTTACATTTGAATTACAACTGGTTAACATTTTCGTATCTGCTATTTTTAAACATATATAATGATAAAAATATTAAAACAAATACGTAACTATGTAGACAGTCGTGTAAAAGTATTTGTGTGTAATAAATCATTGTAGATTTACTCATAACACCTCAAGAGATACAAAACTGTATTATATTAAAATTGGATAATGTTACTTTTTACAATTGATTATGAAAATTTTATTATTTATTACAAATTACACTTTTCATTTTGGCATTTAAAATATAAATCACTTTATAATTATTAAAATAAAAAGTATTAACATACAGGAATTGCTAAATAATCTTGGATTAAAATGATCAAAACAAATACAATTTATTGTATATTTTTTTTTTCCAGAAATGTTACTTTTAATGCTATTCTATATCTAAAATCAATTTTGAATTTGAGTAATATGAAAAGTTTTTTTGGTTTGTTTACATTTGTGCCACAACTTTCAAGACATTTAAAGCGTTATTATTCAAATTATAAAGCAATGAATTATAACGGAAAACGTACGGACCATCTCAAAAGGATATTATCGAGAAATAAAAACAATTAAGCTGACTTGTTACATAGAAAAGATAAAAAAAATAATTTATTTTCAAACTGAACAACATCATTTGTTACAGTGACAGTAATTTTTTTTTCTTTACTTCAATTTGGAGTTTTCATTTCTGTTTTGCGAATTAAAATATCTTTTATATTAATTTAAAAAAACATATTACTGTACATATTACTGTACTGAATAATTTTGAATTAAAAAAGATAAAAACAAATAAAATTCACTGCATGAAAAAGATTATACAAAAGTTATTTTTAAGCTAGTCCATGCTTCAGAATAATTAGATATTTAATTTATGACGAAAGTTTCCGGTGGCTTGTTTACATTTGAACAACTTTTCCAAACTTTTTAGACATTCTTTTTCAAACCATAAAACGATAAATTATAACAGAAAATGTACGGGCTATTCCAAGAGGATATTATTGAAAAATAAAATCACATAAACTTTCTACACGCAGTACACAAAAAACTAAATTATATTAAAACTGATTAATGCCGTGTGTTTACATTGATTATAAAACTTTTATTAATTACTGCAAATCACAGTTTTCATTTTGGCATTGCAAATTAAAGTAATTTTATAATAATTAAAAGAAAACTATTAATATACATAATTTACTCAATGATCTTGAATAAAAATTATCTAAGCAAATAAAATTCACTGTGCGAAAAAGTTTACACACATGTTATATTTTAAGCTATCACATGTTTGAAAATAATTACAAAGTTTCCAGTGGTTTGTTTGCATTTGAACAAAAACTTTCCAAACTTTTTAAGAGTTCTTATTCAAACAATAAAACAATAAAGAGTAACTGAAAATGTATGGACAATTTCATAAGGATGTATTAAAAAATAAAATCCCATAAACTTAAACCTTACACACAGTAGACATAAAATTAAGTTACATTAAAACTGAATAATGCCATGTGTTGCATTAATTTAAAACTGTTATTAATTACTCCCATTTACAGATTTCATGTTAGCATTGCAAATTAAAACAATTTTATGATAATTAAATTGCAAATTATGAATATACATAAATTACAGAATAATCTTGAATAAAAATGATCAAAGCAAATGAGATTCATTTAGTGGAAAAGATTACACAAATGCTATTATTTAAGAGAATCCATGTTTAAAAGCAATTGTGATTTTAAATAATTACAAAAATTTCCGGTGTAATTACTTCAATTTGCACTTTGCATTTCGGCACTGCAAATTAAAATGATTTTATAGTTAATAAATTAAAAATTATAAACATGCATAAATTACTGAATTACCTTGGATAAAATTGAACAAAATAGATAAAATTCTATAAAAATCTTTTTCATGCATAAAAAATAATACAGAAATATTATATTTTAAGCAAAATCATATCTGAAAATAATTATGATTTTTAATACAAACAAAACTTTGAGGTGGTTTGTTTACACTCGAAACACAACTTTCCGAAACTTTTTAAGCATTCTTTTTCAAACTATTAAATTATGAATTGTAACGTAAAACGTACTATAATCCCAAAAAGATGTTATCAAGAGACAAAAACAGATAAACTTATTCGTTGCATCAAGGAGACATAAAACTAAGTTGTATTAAAAATGGATAGTGTTACATGGATTGTTACATTGATTGTAAAATTTTTATTATTTACTTCAATTTTCAGCTTGCATTTAGACATTGCAGATAAAAATAATTTTATAACTTTTAAAATAAAAATTATAAGCATGCATAAAATACTGTAAAGAAAATTAAAAAAATCTTTTTGCGTATGAAAAAGATCCCACAAATGTTATTTCTTAAGCGATCCCATGTTTAAAAATACTTATGAACTTAAATAATTATGAAACTTTTCGGTGGTTTGTTTACATTTGAAGCACAGTTTTAGAAACTTTTTAGGCATTCTTTTTCAAACTATAAAACGATTAATTATAACAGAAAATGTACGGATGATCTGAAAATTATATTACTGAGAATAAAAAACACATAAACTTATCCGTTGCACCTACACACACAAAACTAAGTTATTTCAAATCTAGATAACGTAATTTGTTTCATAAATTATAGATTTTTTTATTAATTATTTCAATTTTTATTTTGCATTTCAATATTATGAATTTAAATAACTTTATAATTATTATATTAAAATATGTGAACATACATAAATTACCGAATAATACTGAAAAAAAAAATATCAAAGTAAATAAAAATCTTTTCATGGAAGAATAAAAATTGCACCAGTGTTATTTTTTATAAGAGTCCATGTTTGAAAATAATTATGAATTTACATAATTAAAAAAGTTTCCTGTGGTTTGTTTACATTTGAAGTACAACTCTCTGAAACTTTTTAAGTGTTCTTTTTAAAACTATAAAACAATGAATTATAACAGAAAATGTACTATAAACTAGAAATGATATTATCAAGGTATGAAAACACACAAATCTTACTCACTGCATCCAGGAGACATAAAACTAAGTTATATTAAAACTACATATCGTAATGTATTATAATGTTTATAAAATTTTTATCAATTATTTCAATTTGCATATTACAAATCGGCATGGCAAATTAAAATGATTTTATAAATATTAAATTCAAAATTATAAACATGCATAAATTACAGAATAATCTTAAACAAAAATGATCAAGTCATGCATGAAAAGATTGCACAAATGTTATATTTTAAGCGATCCCTTGTTTAAAAAT
Organism: Maratus speculifer; assembly: GCA_964019185.1. NCBI lineage: Eukaryota > Metazoa > Arthropoda > Arachnida > Araneae > Salticidae > Maratus > Maratus speculifer. Next base: position 143,158,740 of record OZ025295.1, read on the forward strand.
AATTACGAATTTAAATAATTACAAAACTTTTCCGGTGGTTTGTTTACATTTGAAGCACAACTTTCCGAAACTTTTTAACCATTCATTTTTAAGGTACAAAATAATGAACTTCACCAGAAAATGTACTACAACCTGAAAAGGATATTACAAGAAATAAAAAACACATAAAACTTACTCTTTACACCCAGGACACTCAAAACTAAGTTATTTCAACTCTAGATATCGTCATTTATTGCAATGATAATAAATTTTTTTATTAATTACTTCTATTTAATTTTTGTATTTCGGCATTACAAATTAAAATAATTTTATAATTATTAAATTTATTTCTATTATCATACATAAGTTATTGAATAATCTTAAATAAAAATGATGAAATCAAGTGCAATTCACTGTGAGAAACAAAATATGCAAATTCTAATTTTTAAGAAAACCTATATTTGAAAATAATTACGGATTTAAATAATTACAAAACTTTTCCGGTGGTTTGTTTACATTCGAAGCACAACTTTCCGAAACTTTTTAAGCGTTCTTTTTCAAGCTACAAACCATCGAATTCTAACAGAAAATGTACTACAATCTCGAAATGATATTATAAAGAAACAAAAACACATAAAACTTACTCGTAACACCCAAGAGACACAAAACTAAAACACGCAAAATTGTGGCACCCTCCATAGCACACAACACTCGTCGAAAGATCCTTCCTGCTGTATCCCCGCTTCGGGTGCTCTGATCACCATCCCAATACGTTCCCAACCTCTGCACATCCCGGCGATCTCCGCGTCCCCGCGCATTCCCTCTTTTCACCTGAAGAAAAAAGAAGAGGGGAATAAAAAGAAAGTTAAAAGAAGAAACTAAAAGAGACGAATAGAAAAATTGAGGTGGATGTCGTTGGGGTAAAAAAAAATGTTTGTCCTTTTTTGTCTGAATTCATTGAGATGTTCTTGGTTTTTATTATTTTTTATTTCAATTTTATATATTTTTTTTAATGTGGAGAAAGTAACAGGAATCAGTGAAGTTCACTTTTTATTGAGTAGTTGTAAGTGGGGTATTCGTTTGAGCTCAATGTAAAAAGAAAAAGAAAGTTGAGTTGAGTTATTCTGGGTCGTATTTTTGACATAGTAAGATTCGGGAATGAAGGATTATAAACATTGGAAAAGTTTCTGTAGGGTTATTGCTAGTCGGGATTGCGTTTGGCGCATGGAATATTTGTGAAAGATTATGCGTCTATCTAACCTGGGGTAGATTTATGCTACGGAATTTATATATGGAAAGGACTTAATGTATATTTTTAAAATCAGTTCTAATAAAATAAAAGTCAAGGTAATGTTTTCGTTTTTTATGCTTCAGTGCACCATGTAATCATATCGGTTTTAATATTCTGTTTCAGAATGATATGAATTTTTAAGGGGTTTCGGGACACATTTTTATGTAATTTTTATTTAGCAAGTTAAAATTCTGATTATTTATTTATTTATTCATTTATTTTATGGTGGCTAACTATATCATTTGTAAACAATGTAATATGATAAAACTTTTTAGAATTGTTCTCTTAATTTTAAAGTTTAAATTAACGAAAAAAAAAAAAGTGGTGTAGTCCAAAATCGTTATAACTCGAAATATTACTAGAAGATTTTTTTTTCATATAAACAGAAATATATATTCATTGAGATGTTCTTGGTTTTTATTATTTTTTATTACATTTATTTACATTTTTTTAAACTGTGGAGAAAGTAACAGGAATCAGGAAAGTTCATTATTTTGAGTACTTGTAAGCATCCTTTTGAGCACCATGTAATCATATCGGTTTTTTAATATTCTGTTTCAGAATGATATGAATTTTTAAGGGGTTCCGGGACAGATTTTCATGTAATTTTTATTTCGTAAGTTAAAATTCTGATTATTTATTTATTTATTCATTTATTGTATGGTGGTTAACTATATCATTTGTAAACAATGTCATATGATAAACCTTTTCAGAATTGTTCTCTTAATTTTAAAGTTTAAATTTACGAAAGAAAAAGTGGTGTAGTCCAAAATCGTTATAACTCGAAATATTACTAGCAGATTTTTTTTTATGTAAACAGAAATATATATTCATTGAGATGCTCTTGGTTTTTATTATTTTTTGTTTCATTTATTTACATTTTTTTAAACTGTGGAGAAAGTAACAGGAATCAGGAAAGTTCATTATTCTGAGTACTTGTAAGTTGGGTATTCGTTTGAGCTCAACTTAAAGAAAAAGAAAGTCGAGTTGAGTTGGTCTGGTCCGTATTTTTATACATAGTAAGATTTGGATATAAAGAATTATAAACAGTGGAAAAGTTTCGACAGACTTTTTGCTAGTCGGGATTTCGTTTGGCGCATATAGTATTTGTGAAAGATTGTGCGTCTCTGTAAAGTGGGGTAGATTTATGATACGGAATTCAACCCTTTGAGCTCTGGGGTGTAAATTTCTTCAAAATTCCAAATGCCACATTGGCACCAGTATTTTGCAAGATAAAAAATCGGTTCACGATAAACACGAAAAAAAAAAATGCATTATACCTTTTTCAAATAAATTTTGTCAGATTTTCCGGTGTCTTTGTGACATTTTGGAATTAAAATTATGTAGTAGAAAATTCTACCATCAGAGCTCATAGGGTTAAATATGGAAAGGAGTTAATGTATATTTTAAAAATCAATATCAATAAAATAAATTCAAGATAATATTTGGTCCTACTAGGATATCCCGTCGACCAAAAAACGATCGCCAAAAAATAAGCCAATAATGGAGGATCATGAATGCAACATTCAATGATATTAAATATGATACATGTATTTAAAACATCATTAAGTGATTTTTATTTCGATTTTTTATGTATATTTTTATCAATATTGGAATGGAGGATAAATGCCAATAATGGAGGATCATGAATGTAACATTCAATGATATTAAATATGATACATGTATTTAAAACATCATTAAGTGATTTTTATTTCGATTTTTTATTTATATTTTTATCAATATTAAACTAATTATTTGTTTTTTCATTATATTAAATAAAAAATATTTCGATATGTATAATTTGGCTATTAGTTTGGCGGTTTGTATAATTTGGCGAAATTGGTCGACGGGTTACCTAGTAGTACGTAATATTTTTATCTTTCTATCCTTCAGTGCACCATGAAATCAGATCGGTTTTAATATTTTTTTTTTTTTTTTTTTTTTTTTTTTTTTTTTAGTTCAAATAATTTTTATTTAGTGAGTTAAATTTCTGAAAATTTTTGTGACGGTTAACCATATCATTTGCAAACAATATCACACAATAAAACTTATCTGATTTTTTTTTTATTTTTAATTTAAATTTACAAAAAAAAAGTGGTGTATATTAAAATCCTTATAACTCAAAAAATTAATTGTTAATTTTCATTTTTTTTCATGTAAATAAACAGAAATATATATTCATTGAGATAGTCTTGGTTCCTACAGATATATATTTTCATTTTTATACATTTTTTTTTTAAGTGGGGAAAGTAAAAGGAATCAATGAAGTATCTATTTTTACTTGTAAGCGGAGAATTCGTTTGACTTAATGTAAAAAAAAAAAGAGTTAATGTATATTTTTTAAATTAGTACCAATAAAATAAAAGTCATGATCAACTTTCCATTGCTTTTATGCTTCAGTGCACCATGTAATCATACCATCGGTTTTAATATTTTGTTTCAGAATGATATGAATTTTTAAGGGGTTCCTGGACGATTTTTTACTTTGTGAGTTAAAAATTTGAATTTTTTTATGATGGTTATCCATATTATTTTGAAATATTATCACATGATAATACCTCTCAGATTTTTTTTTAATTTAAATTTGACATTTACAAAAGAAGTGAAGTAATTTGAAATCGTTATAACTCTAAATATTATTTGTAGGATTTAATTTTTTTTCGTGTAAATAAATATATTTTTTAATTTTGATTCAACATTTTTTTAAATATTAAATTTAATAAATAAACGTATTTAAAATGAAAAAAATGGGACAAAAAAATCCTATTTATAAAACTAAATACTTTTTTTTTAATTTCCAGAATCACAGTTAAAGTAAAATAATAATAATAAAACATGTTATAAGTTTCAACAAATTATTTTTTACGGTTCTTGACTTATAACATTTTAAATGAGAGAAATGAAGAAAGAGTCCTGATGAAGAAAATACATCCTCTCAAGAAGTCGTTTCCAGCTATTGTTTTAAAGCTAGAGTTTGAAAAAAATAAAAAAGAATAAATAAAATAAATAAATAAATTCCTCTTCCACTTAAGATAGATATATAATTTAAACGCCATTTTAAGCAAAAAAAGCTTTTTTTTTTTTTTTTTTTTTTTTTTTTTTTTTTTTTTTTTTTTAAGGGAATTACAAAAATTATTTGTCCCAGACGCCTTAAAATTCTACGTGCTTTTATTTAAAAAAAAAAAAAAAAAAAAAAAAAAAACTGTAGAAATAAGTAATAAGTTTGCTTAAATGAATTAAACATAATTAAAGGTAAAATTACATCCTTATATTTCAAAAAGATGGAATACATGCATATGTTAGATTTTTTAAATGAAATCCCCAATATAAATAAAAATTCATTCTTGAAAAATATAATAAATATTATTTAACCTCTTCGCTACTGGCGAGTATTACACTATTTTTAATTATTATTGAAATATTTCTTCTCTCGTTTGACTTCAGAGCGAGATTTTTGTTTTATTTTCATTAGCTCGAATCTTAGAATTCGAAACATATTATTCTTACATTGAAATTTCATTTATATTTGAGTATCATTAATAAAATGTGACAAAACTGATGTACCCATTTGGGTACTCAGGGACTGAAGAGGTTAAAAGGTTTTTGATAAGTAAACTGCATATGGTTGAATATAACGGGTATATTCTGTATAACTGACTATTAAGATGGTACTAGTCCTTTAAACTTTTAAGAATAAAGTTTGTAATTCTTCTTTCAGTCTGATTTTTTCCCCAACAATGTGTAAAACAACCCTACAAAAATCTACATTATTTTTATTGAAAGTAACACGTATACTTGTGAGAAAATTAAGGTTTTTATAAAAACAATCCCAAATTTCACCAAAATTTTTACTTATAAATTACAGAGTTCGTAATATAAATGAATGGGCTTTTCAGAAAACCTAAAAAATATTAATCTGCACAGTATCCTGCAAACAGAGTTAAACAATAGAAAAGAACTCGATGAAAGAAGTTTCTAGGCGAATACTCGAATGCAATCAAAATATAATGTACATTATGAATTATATAAATCTAAATAACAGTTTTTGTGAAAGTCTCAAAAGCACAGATAAAAATTATGATCGATAATAAGCCAGAAATCCCAAAAGGAAGGAAAAGGAAAAAGATAGTATCTAAATATACTATATGTTATACTGTGTTGTACATGCACAATATTGTACGTATTACTATGTTTGAAGCAGCTTTCTCCTTATATTTTACAAACTTATCTAAAACCGCATATGACTGGTCATCATTGGCCATCTAGTGTATCGTTTGTCAGAATGATACGCATTTCTAAATTTATGGAGATTTCTTGAAATAACTGAGAGAAAAGGAAAAATAAACTTGCTTTAGCTATAAACTTAATGATTTGGAAACTTGAATTCTTAGCATGTAGATAGAAATAGAAACACAGGTTGACATAGATTATTTTAAAAATTAACAATTTAAATAATTATATACATTTCAAATGTATAAACACATGGAATATCACTTAAATGGTAGTTACTTCAAAATAGCTCTGCATCTTAAATAACACATTGAGTATTTGGAAAAAAAAATGTGTTTTTAAAGTAATATTAGGTTTACTTGTTCTGCGGATTTTAGGAGTAGAAATTGGTTGATGAATCCTCTATAAAAATAATAAAGGATAATGCACATGGTATCATATATAATTTAGAGAATATTTCGTTTATATATTTGTAAGTGATATCAATGTAAGTGATAGAAATTACGACAACGAACCGTGCATGAAGGTGCATCTCCGGTGAATGAAAAAATTAATGCTATCTAGAAAATACCGCGAATATCTCGAACTTCCGCAGCAGCTGCCATGATACGCGCATTAAGACCCTTAACAAGTCTTTCTAGCGTTGTCCGTCTATCCGTTCAGCACTAAGAATGAGAAAATGTTTCCTGTTCCTGTTCATGTAATTTCTTTCTTGTATTTTGTGTTGTCATACTGCACCAGTAAAATGTTTCTGACATATACTTCTGTGTAATTCCGAATCCTTGTGATGTCCTCTATCTCCCCCTTAAGTTTTTTCCCAATATTTCCCGGACACCTTGCATATATTTTTTTCTTTTTAAAATAATACTTGCACTTATAAATATGAAATTTTCAAAATAATCTTCTTCTGAAGAAAAAAAAGAATTAAATTTCGTTAAAAAAAGTAATTTAATTTAAAATTGTACTATATTTTAAAGTGACGAAAATTATTCCGATTATTTTCATTTTTTGGGGTTTTACTGGATATTTATGAATAATATTATACAGATTCTAGTAGATTTTTCCATTTATGCATTAGATTATTATATAAAGTCTACTAATAAAAAGAATATACACTTTTAAAGTTTATATAACGGTTATTCTTAAATTTGACTAAAATAAGACTGTATCATTTAACTTTCGTGCATATTGTTTACAGGGTATTTTCTATGATGAAAAAGTGAATAGTAGTATGTACGTTAATTTCTCTTAACAAAAAGGGAATGCTGACTTATTGTTTTGCGATATGGGATGGAATATTTGTGATACAATATATCTTTCTTATAATGCATCGGATGTTTAGCGCATGTAATTTATAAAATAATAAAATTGAATTATACTTCTAATTAATACGAATATAATAGGAAATTCGTTTAAAAAATAGTTAGATTGCCTGCAATTTTTTTAATCATATAATAAATTTAATATAAAATTTCTTTTTCTGTGTTAAACCCTTTAAAATAAATATACGTTAAAATAAATATGATGAGATTTTAATTATTTTTTACTGAAAAGGGACAATGTTTTTGCTTAAGGAAGTATATATAATCTATGATGATAAATAATTTTTGTTTAACATAAATATTTTTTGTTGAAATATTATTGAAAATTGTAGTTAAAACTTTAAATTTAATGTTTATCTAATTCAGTTTTTATAAACCAATTTTTTTGCTGTTTAAATCTGTATTCGTGTTATGTTATTTGCATTAGTAAAAATATTTTTATAAATATTATTATAATTTTTTGTACAAGCAAAGTTTTTACAAATCTAAAATGTGGTAGAAGAAAAGTCTATGTGGAGGACGTTTTCATAGGAGTTATTTTTCAAAGTGTTGTTATTTCTCTCTTAATGTTAATAATAATTATATACATTTACACATATATGGATTACGTTCATGTAATGTTAAAAAAAGTAATAGAATGTAAAATCGCTTTTTATTAGAATGTGATAGAATTCATGCAGAATTATTGAAAATTCCACATGCAAATTTTAAAGAATATTAGCGAATACTACACTATTTTTCAGGGTCGTAATCTAATCAATATTATAAAAATACATGACATATTTTTCCTATCTGAACGTAATTATTATTCACATGTTAAATAAAACATAATTTTTAAGCGAATTACTTTACATTATGTAAAATTCAATGACATGATAAAAAGAGAAAGAACAGTACTTTGAAAAGTGACGTATTTTTTCTCATAGAATGCATTATGAAATTTAGAGAGTTTAGTTCAGTGTTAAGTATATTCCAAGATCTCTAGTTGCCAAAATTCGTCATAATCCCTTGTTAACGTGTTGGCTGAGTAGGATTAAATTCATTAGTAGAGTGCGGTGGACATAGATTTGATTCCTGTGCAGACTTGCATAATTTAGCTACAGGATTTACACTGAGCGAACGGAATGTTGCCAGTATATAAGTAAAGCATCTCGATTGCTGCGATTTTTACCCTTATAGTTCTATGACTTCCAGTCTTCGAACTCTTTACTTTCAGATGACTACCAGGTAAGGCAAATTTTTAGTATTTTGCGTGATTAACGTTTAAAGTTTTCAAAAATGTCTTTTTATCATTACTTTTATAAATTAGACTAGAACTTAATAGTTTTCACTACATTCGATTAGGGTATAAGAACCTCTTTTTTTTGCCAAAATAGTTATATACAAATACTTTTTATTAATTGAGAACCAATTAAAATGTAACTTTGATCTGGTTATTACCATTTTATATTTATTTTTAATAAATGTAAATAAAATTAAATATTTATTTACATTTTAAACATAAATTTCACTACAATTAAATACATTGTCATATTTTAATTTACATATTATTATATTTTTATGTTATTTCTATAATTTTAGACGATATAAAGAAATAGAAATCTTACCTGGTTATTGCCGTTACTTTATGCACTTACCCGATTATTACAGTTTTTTAAATTTTTAAATAAAAATTTTTAATCACCCTGTGACGGAATGTATTCGTTTTTCATTTTTCTATACAATGGCAGAAGAAAGTACTCTTTTAAAGCTACATTTTTCCAAATTATCTCAATTTTTTCAAAAATGTGCCTTACCTGGTTATTACCGGGAGCCACAGATTTTGTTTGTTGAAAAAATGTGGAATAGTGAGCAAAGTGGAATTTCTCAATCACTCGGTTCTTTATATTAGTATTTTTCTATATTATGGATAACAATATGTATAATGTGAATTTTTGATATCTATTTCCTGAATAAACGAATGAAAAAAATGCGTAAGTTAATGATTTACAACGACTAGTTGAAAATTATTCTTTTAATTAAAATTTAAGATTTACAAACAAGTTTGAAATTTAAAAAAATAGTAATAAACATCATTTTTATGATGGTCAAGATGTTGCTTACGTAATAACAGAGTTACGTACTTCATGTAATAAATACTAATATTCATGGACAAATCATAAACAAATTTTAAATGAAATTCTAGTTTTACAAATTTTGAAACTATAAGTTTTTTAACTTAAAAACATCGCACCTTTTCAATTTTTACATCTCCGTATTGGAAAAATAAATTTATTTTTAAATGCAATTTTTTGTAAAAGCTGTATCTCATTTTGTTTTTGAGCATTATTATTATTATTATGTAGTGTTTAATATTATTAGTCATCGTGACAACATAATTATTCCATTAATAAAAACATAATACTTATGATGATCAAACATGGCTTACGTAATAACTTATTCATAAATTCTGTATGCCATGAATTAAACATGAACCAATCAGAAAACAAATAAAATGTGGACATCACAAGAATTCAGATATGTCTCAGATATCGACCGAAAGTAACAGCCATTTCCAAATTGTTAATAAATTAAACTTGCATCGTTTATATCCTTCACAAGCGGTTTCGAACCTGCATCTATTAGTTATGAAAATGAGCATTCCAACAATAGTTATAGCTACGTGAATCCGCGACAATAAACTAAAATAAGTCAAAATGACTTAATGCTCATTGTTGTTAATGATTGATGTTGAGCAGATTAACAAAATGAGTTAAAATGTTGTATCACTCGCAGTAATGTTATATTCAGCTGATAATAATCACATTTATATAGTCTTGTGGACTTTTTGCTGCTTCAAAACATGTATGTGTTTAACTCGTCACCATAGATAATTCTTCACAGGGAAACGGTAAATTAATTCAAACTAAAATATAAAATACAGAAAATAGTTCATCATTTTCTAAGGCCATCTTTTGTATATGAAAGCTAAAAAGAACTTGATATCGGGTTAAAGTCGAATACAAAGGATTAGGGACGTCAAAGACACCGAATATCTCTCGATGTGACTATGTCTGTATACTAATATTAATCATCATGCAAAACATTCCACGACTGCGTAAGCATTAATGAACATTCAGAAGTATTACATTCACTATTTATATATACAAATTGTTTTAAAGTAAGAAATACTGTTGGTTTTGTACATCTTATGAAATCCTATTCGTCTCACTGCTCTGTCTGTATGTCCGTCACAGAACTCGTAAACAAAAGCTATATAAGTCAGAGGCTTCAAATTTTGTGTACTTATTTATTATTTTTTTCGTTTTGATTCATTATGTAAGAATTTAATATTTATAAATTAACAATTTGGATTTATTAATTAAAGCATAAGTTGTTTTGAAAGAAATATCAAATGAAACCCTTTGTGCGATCTTGTGTGTCACACATACCCACTTTTTTTTCTTTTCTAATAAATTTTCTTTAATGTTTATGTTTTATTTTTAATGTAGAACCTATATTCGTTTCATAAATCTATGTTTAATTGTCACAGATTTTTTTAAAACTATATTTAGATGACATTTTCTGATTTCTAAAAGCAAAATTATTCCATATAAAATATTTTGATTTCTAAACATTTCGCAATTTTGAATACATGGAAATCTGTCTGTGTATCTTATGCAAATCATAAGGTGTTCATTCCCATTTCAAATTATGAACTAAACATTGAATAGGTTTTCCCCACTAACATGAATGCAAGACGAATTGTTTCAGTCATTCAAATGCATATACTTTTGCACGAAGAGAAATTCATTCATCTTGTCGTCTTAATTCATACCATAAATCTGCATTAATATGGAAACTACTTATATGGTGTAATATATGTGATTTAAATAGATGTGATTACTTTTTATTGCACTTTAACTTATAGAATGCAATGTCATACACTTATGTAAATTAATTCAGTAGTGAATTTGCATTGGGATACATAAAGGTGACGCGTGATGAAGTATCTTGTTTTAAAGCTCACAGGATATCAATGTCTGAGAGCAAAAGAGTCCGCAAATGCCCTTACGTATGTATGTACGTACATACGTACGTATGTAAAACGTGATAAAAATATCTGATTTGCTTCAATTTTTTTTCTTCATTGATTCGGATAAGACACATCCCTGATTAGTTTTTGGGGGTTCGTTGGTTAAGTATATACGGTTTAAAGGGAGCTAGTGTCCTCAATTATTTAGACAAATGAGTTTTTCATTCACAATTAATCAATTTACTTCATTTTTCATATAACAGTCTTTTCTGCAATGGAACTTCCTTGATTAGATTTGGAGGTTCGTAATTAATAATAATGGGAGAAAGGGTGGTCTGTTTTCCCACCCCCCTTAAGTTAGATAAATTTCTTTTGATGCAGAATTATCCAATTTGCTTCATTTTTTCTGGGTTTATTCTGATAAGGCGCTTCCCTGATTAGATTTAAAGGTTCATTGGTTAAATATAAAAAAGAGAAAAGGGTGTGAGGTAATGTCTCATTTAATTTATCAAAATGTTTTTTTTCATGCTGAATTATGAGATTTGCTTCATTTTGGTTTCAAGTTTTTTGGATAAGGCGCTTTCATTGTTAGATTTGGTGGTACATTGGTTAAGTACAAATGGGGAAGAAAGTGAAGTCTAATCCGCCTTACTATATTTTTTAAGGGTCATAATTCACTGAAATAACAGTGCGATATACAATTAGTAATTCATTGAAACAACAGGGCAATATACAATTCGTGTGAATAGCCTATGAACTTATTGCCTTCAGTTTAATTGGGTATTTTTATAGTATATTATTCTTATTTAAATTATCAACAATTTCCGGTTATAGCTAGAGCAATAGAATTTTAGAAAATATGCTCCTAGAAATGAGATATCAATTCATTGGAATTTATTGAGGCATTCATTGTACGAAATACAACAGTTTTTATTCTCTATTTTGTACCTAATGTTATAGAAGTATTTGTATTCATTTGTATAACTTTTACATTTAGAAATCTAATAGTTCAGTCATTTTAAAAGAGACAAAATCTCGGCTTATTTTTAAACAACGTAGGCTTTTAGGTAAAGAAAAAAAAAGCGAGGGAAAGAGAGATTTTTGAATGCTTATTTTTATATTCATTGACTCTATAGAGTTACATTTTGTTAGAGTAAATGGATGTAAGCAAGAGCAAAACACTTAATTTTAATAGAAAATGCAAATTCATCACAAAAATAAAATATCTGAAGGTAAATGTCTCTGAAATATCCCTGAAGGAGAATGGTAATAGTTAAAGATATCTAAAAATTTTACACAACTTTGCAATACTGAAATCAAATGTTGAAAATAAATTTCTGAACATAAAATAAAAGTTGTTTTTATTCTGGAAGTTTACGATTTCGTTATTTTACTTATTAAGTGTTAAATACTAATATTAGATTTTTAGGTAGATTTCGTAAGAAATACTACCTATTGCAATCGCACCAGTTTATATATATATATATATATATATATATATATATCTCACTTTTTTATGGACACAATAACTTCTATAATTCTTCACCAATCTCCACCAAACTTGTACATAAAATCAAAGGGGTTAAAATCTTGGCTAAGTTCGTTAATGGGCAAAATCGGACCAAGGGGGTCGGAATAGGGGGCGTTTTTCTGAAAACCGAAAAAACGCCATAACTTCTTAACTAAAGTAGATATCGAATCGGTTTAAAGTTTATATTACTTCTTAAAAATGGGCCGAAAGTATATGCATGACAGATTTTTGATAAATTTAGAAGTGCGCTCAAGGGGCGAAAAAAACAGGGATTTTGAGAGAAAAAAAATTCATAACTTCGTCAATTTTCAAGATATCAAGTCCAACTATTTTTTTGTAAATGTTCTTAAAATTATCTAAAACTTTTGTATTTACAAGTTTTTGATCGGACCAACTTTTACAGATGAAAAAAATTAAAAACGAAAAGAGAAAGGGCGCTGAAAAAAGAGAAAAATCCATAATTCCGTCACTTTTTAAGATATCAAATCTGATTAAATTTCAAAATTCTCAAAAATATCTACAACTTTTATATTGACAAGTTTTTCATAGGACCAATTCGTATAGCAAAAAGAAATTAAACAAAAATAGAAGATGGAGAAAAACCTCAAATCCAAACTGCTTATATTCTGACTCATTTTTAAATTCATTTTTGATTTTAAACGCATCCAAATGGTAGATCCTCTTATTTAGAAACTGTATAAAGTGACGCATTGGTCAATTTTCTGATAAAGACAGAATATATTTCAAAAAAGGCTACCAAAAAGGGTATTTTGAACAGAATTTCCGAAAGTCATCGGGACTTAAAATTGAAGGAAGTATTCAAATAAGAAATTGCGTTTTTTTCTGACTCGTTTTTAAATCCATTTTTGTTCTCAAACGCATCCAATTTAGAGATCCTCTTATTTAGGAACTATATAATGTGATGCATTGGTCAGTTTTTTGCTAAAGACGGAATGTATTTCAAAAAAGGCTACCAAAAAGGATATTTTGAACAGAATTTTCCGAAATCGTGACTGTAAATTTAAGGAAGTGTTCAAATAAGAAATTGCGTTTTTTTCTGACTCGTTTTTAAATCCATTTTTGCTCTCAAATGCATCCAATTTACAGATCCTCTTATTTAGGAACTGTATACTGTGACGCATTGGCCAGTTTTTTGATAAAGATAGAATATATTTTTTAAAATGCTGTCAAAGTGAGTATTTCGCACAAAATTTTTCGAAGCAATCATGATTAAAAAAATTAAGGATGTATTCAAACAACAAGTCGGTTATTTTATGACTCATTTTTAAATTCAATTTTTTCTCAAATGCATTCAACTGACAGTTTTTTGTTATTTAGGAACTGTATAATGTACTGTTTTGATGGATTTTTTAATAAATTCAGAATTTATTTCAAAATATGTTGTCAAAATGGGCATTTGAGCTGAATTTTTCTTAAGATGATTCTGATAAAACCAGTTTTTGCAGAAAAATGAAATTAAAAATTTTTCATAAACGGCCAAATGAAGTTATTAAACTGGGTTTATCTCTAATCATTTTTTTTTTTTTTTTTTTTTTTTTTTTTTTTTTTTTTTTTTTTTTTTTTTGAAATGAGCACTCTATGAAATCTACCTTCGCCTATAGGCCCGGCCGACAGGGATTTTTATAAAATTTCAAAAGTATATAATGTACTATAAAAAAAAAATATTAAAATTTTCTTCTTATCGTTTTTCAATATTTGATAATGCAATTCTATCACGAATCAAGGAAAGAGTATATAAAAAGAATTACTAATTATTAAACAATAATTAATTTTAGTTAGAAATTGAAAATAAATTAAATGTAAATCAGAAACTTTAAAGTTATCTGACACCGCTAGGAATATAGTTAATAAGTCTATACTAAGTTCAGTTTTTAGGATATATCCAGAAATCTTTGTATATTTTCCATTTTACATGTAACTTTGCTTGCGCAAAGAGACACTTAATCACGCTTCCATTTTATTTCATGAAATAAATCTGCATTAACATGAAAACTTTTTGGATTATTTAATTCTGCTTAATGGCTCTTCATTTCACTTACATTTGTATATAAGTTTCTATGTTATAAACGTACTAAATAATAATGTATTTATACTATCTATTTAGATGGGTTTTACTTTTCTAAATTTCTGAATTTTATTGCTGAGTGTAACCTTATGGTCTTCTTATTCTAATTATAACGGTTGTTTAATAATGCGTTTTAAAATGAAATTTACGAAAATTACAGTTTAGATAAAAAAAAATACTTAAAAGAAATATCGCAAAAATATATGGTACTATTTAGCCCTTTAGTTAAGGGATTTTAGTGTAAGAACCATGTAAAGTATGGAGAATCTTTTGTTATCAAAGATAAAGAAAGATAATATCAAAGAAAAATAATTTCTTTCAAATTTGTTGAATTATCATTTATACTTTATTATTCGAAAATGTAAAAACAGCGACTAAAATATATATCTATCTATTAAAAATATTTAATTAATATCAAGAAAAATCTTCATAAAAGCATGTCTTGATCATCATAAACTTTCTTTTATTGCGTTCTTTTTCATGAATTCAATAAATGATATATTTTAAATCAAATTAAATGGAGATATATTTTCGTTTGAATTTTTATATGTTTTTACGAAGTACAACAAACACATTCTCATATATAGATTTAGTTAAACAGAACATGAAGAAATAACTGATAATGAAACTATTTTCGTTTTAGCTTCCTTCTAATCTTATTAAAAGCTTCTAAATTAAAGTTTATTTAAGATGAACTTATTCAAAATAATTAGAGAATGAGAATAATTTCCCAAATGTATGTTTCATGCATTGCAAAGTTTATAAATTAAAAGTGCTTCTTAGATTCCAGTGTAAACATTGTATTTATATTTGAGAGATAAATTCTGAATGTATACTTTTATTATTAATTTATAGTTTATATAAATCTGTTTGCACTTGTAAAATTAAAAGTTATCGTTTATAATAATAAAGGGACAAGTATGTGTGGTGTGTGTGTCAGCGCTGTTCTGAAGAGACTGCTGTACGTAGAGTTGCAAAATATGGAAGGAAGGTACTTTTATACATGTA
Source organism: Maratus speculifer (assembly GCA_964019185.1). NCBI lineage: Eukaryota > Metazoa > Arthropoda > Arachnida > Araneae > Salticidae > Maratus > Maratus speculifer. The sequence goes on from OZ025295.1 coordinate 143,174,202, forward strand.
GTTTTGCACCTCGAAGCCCGATTTTCAATTTTTTGATTAGATTTTTTTAAATAATTTTTAGGCGATTTTTGGCGTTCTTTTTGCGTTTTTATCCCATTAGTGAAAGAAATACGGTTTCATTCTTTTAACCCAATATAGCAATTTTTTTCTCTTTTCAACAGTTTTTTTCGGAATTCTTACATCGATTTTTAAATTTTTAATGAATTTTTATGCGATTTCAGTGTTTTTTTTTTCACATTTTGTGGCAATTTTTTGATATTCATAAAAATAAAATTGTTTCAAACTTTTAGCCTAATGCCGGAAATTTTGTCTGCTACAATTTTTCAATTTCGTCGATTTTTAATGCGATTTTCAGCGATTTTTGGCGATTTTTTGCAGTTAACAGCTTTTTTTTCTTTTTTTTTCTTTCAAGAAATGTTTGCAGTTACAATGTTTTATCGTTATAGAGTAAATTTTTACTCGTGCGATTTTTTAATATTTAGTATTTTTAATGAATTTGATTTCGACTCTTAGCGTTTTTTTTTTTTTTTCATATTGGCAAATGAAATCTTGCTTCAAACTTTTAGCCCAATTCTTCTCCATAAAAAAAATAACGACTTGCAAATAGGCCAAACGATTTAGAAATGGATCAATGAAATTCTGCGTAGATACCGACGGAATAATGAAAATATGCACAGATACCGCAAAACTGCAGGGGGAATTACCAATGCCGGGATCACCATCGGGGGGGGGGGGCAAAATTCTGTCGTCAAATGTTGCCAAGTTTGTCGCCAACTTATCAATACATCACTAAATCTTGCGACCAAAGTTATTTACCAAAGTTGACGATAACTTGACGCTTTTTCTGGTATTTCGTCAAATTCCCATACACTCCCATTGTAATCCAAAAGGGTCCCTTTTTGTTTGCGTTTTCCATATTTTCATTATTTTTCCAGTACGAGTTGTTCTATCAAAAACACGAACCGCTGAGAATGTGATAAGTAGTACTTTCTTCAAAATCTAGTTTAGATACCATTACTTTTGGATAACACTTTCATCAAATAATCTTATGTTCGTGCTTAAGACTGCCGCCCTCTTAAGTAATATATCAACTAATAGGTTTTTAATGTAGTTTCATTTAGATATAGTTTTGTTAAGAATAGAGTGCGCTCCCTGGTATCGGAATGATGAAATAACAGATCGCGATTTTGTTAAAATTTGAAAATGTAACAATGTGATTTGTTTTACACTTAAAGATAGTTTATAATACACGATTAAAAAATTAAAAAAAAGTGGTGTGACACATTTCTGTGTGCAAAAGAGGAGAGGCGCAAACAAAATTAGGGAATTTAAAAATACAGGGAGGAACCCATCGAATTTCGACGAAAGTGAATGCTTGAGAAGGAACTGTGTCATTGATTTATACTAAACCTGCAAAATTCGTTACAATAAGAAATGCATCCTTCAGTGGTCAGTCTAATTCTTAAACGAATATTCTTTAAAGCTAAAATTAAGGGGAAAAATATTATTTCGATAAAATCCAAATTATTAAAATTAATCGCATATGTAATCAGTAAAATATAATAAAAATCAGTAATTAAAATGAAATTATCAATTGAGCCTGTTATGTTTTGTATAAATGCGCATAAAAAAAATATTTCAAATTGACACGATCTTAGAATTTTACGTGAAATCTAAATCCATCATAATTTTCATCTTCTCAAAATTTACATGCGCACGTTTAATTTTTTATCAATTTCAAAAGAAAACGACGTATTTTTGTTGCCACAATTTTTTAATTCGTACGAAAAACTATAAAATAATTAATATGTCAAGAATAAATTGAGATACAGCTTTCAAACAAATTGCATTTAAAAGTACATTTTTTTTCTCTATACGATGCTATAAAAATTGAAAATTTGTGATGTGTAGGCGCGTAAAATTTGCAGTACCGAAAATTGCAAAACCGAATTGCATGGAAAAGTGTTGCCATTCGCAAAATGACGTATGCGTTATGCACAGATATGTTTGGCCTTTATAAGATAGAGAGACTGTTTGAAGCTTTCAAATAGTTTAAAACACATATACTACATTAGAACTTTATAATAATACACATACACTTGTAATTTATAATACATTTGCAGTTTAAAATATATAATAAAAATTTTGAAGTGCCGACGATGTTCTGAAATGACAACTACACTTAGAGCTACAAAAATTTTGGGGGAAGGTACTTCTATATATGACGTTTTGCCCCTCAAAAGCCGATTTCTGTTTTTTTTTTATTTATTAAATTTTTATGTGATTTTTCTACAGCGAAATGAATACGGTTTCATTCTTTTAACCTATTACAATGAATTTTGTTCTCTTTTCAATAAAATTTATTTGGATGTCGCGCAATGATTTTTGGATTTCTAGTGAATTTTTTTAATGCGATGTTTAGTGTTTTTTAGCATTTTACCGCTATTTTCTGATATATGTAAAAGGATTTTTGTTTCATACTTTTAGTATTTTCTACTAAATTTTGTCTGCTAAGAATTATAAATTTAGAATGCTAAGATTTATACATTTATAAATTTAAATATGTTTCTGAATGAATTTTTAGGAAGTAAAAATTCATTTCAAACTTTTAACCTAATGTAATTTTAGCGATTTTTAATGCGATTTTTCAAGATTTTTCACGTGCTACGTCGATTTTTTATCAGCCATAAAAAATTTCCGTGTACTATTTGATTATCCCGTCGACCAGTTTCACCAAATTACATAAATCGTTAAACTACTCGCCGAATTATGCAAATTGATGTGTTTTTTTAAATAATGGAAGGACAAATAAATTAGAAAAGCATGGATAAAAATACAAATAAAACATCATTTGATGACGTAACAAACACGTGTAATATGTTCAATGTCTAGTGAATGTGACATTTACGATCAACCATTATTGCCATTTAATCTTATAGTTTGATTCTTGGTCAACCGGAAAATCAAGTAGTCCTGATTTCCGATAGAACGTTTTATCCATTTGAAAAAAATTCAGATTACTGCGATTTTTTAAATAACTAGCGATTTTTAGTGCATTTTTTAATGCATTTTTAATGCAGTTTTTAATTCCTTTTTATTGAATTTTTCTATGCGATTAGTATAATTTTTAATCCCCCACATGGATGTTTTACCAATTAAAAAAAGAGTTTGATTTCAAACTTCTAGTTTAATGTAGTAATAATTTCACCATCTTGATTTTTTTAATTTTGTCACTTTTTAAAGCGATTTTTAGGGATTTTTCAAGATATTTTATATTCCGCGCCGATTTTTTTGCGAACCATGAAAAATGTATGATAGCTATGTTTAACACGACTAAAATAAATGTTTATTCCCGGGATGCCTTTACATTTAGCCGTCTTTAATGAATGTTTCAATGCAGTTTTTAGTGATTTTTCAAGTCCGAAGTTTATTTTGTTGAAATTCGGAAAAGGATTTTGGTTTCAAACTGTCACCCTCATTCTTTTAGATAATTTTGCCATCGATGAATTTTGAAATTTAGCAATTTTTAATGCTATTTTCAATGTGATCTTTATCAGTTTTTTTTCCTTACTTTGTACGTTTCCGTCAAATTTTTCTCATTCTTAAAGTTTTCCTATTGCAATGTTTTACTCTAATATTTGGAATTCTTTTACTTTTTGCGCCAAGTTTTTCCGTTCGTAAATGATTTCCGATTACAGTGTTTTACTCAAATACAGAAAATTTTGACATCAGCGAGTTTTAAATGTTAAGAGATTTTCAAAGTGCTTTATAGTGATTGTATGAATTCCGTGGTGTAAAACCTATATCCCGTGAATAAATGACCAAGATCGGAATAAATGTAAAACTATATATAGTATGAGTGAGTCTGATTTGCCAAGTTTCATGCGCAGTTTCTGACTTTTTACAAAACGTAAAAGGAAGCAGGTTTTATATTTATATATATTCAGCCCTTTTTTTCTAAAAAAAAAAAAAAAAAAAAAAAAAAAAAAAAAAAAAGAATGATTTTACGACATTGTAATTAGGACAACGCCTATACAATTCACTGTTTTTTAAAGAAAAAAATTTCATATGCTTAAAAACGTTTTGCAAATGTATAGATTTTCTAAACATTGGAACGTTAAAATTTATATTCGTTTGTTTTAACAAGTGCTTAGTTTTCTTTATTTTGATATACCAGTAAGGCATGTTTTAAAAGCCTTATTTAAATTTTCAAATATTCCATTATTAATTCTCAACCTCCCTTCATAATAATGAACTTTACATATTTAAGGAATCTTTCATAGATGAGTAGGAATTTTTCTGACACAGAAAATTTATTTAACTTTAAAATATACTTGTTTAATTCACCATATGAATGTTTATTGTGACTAAATCTTAGACATTGTTCTTTCACAAACAAAGAATATTTCGAATGGGCAGAATTTATATTTCGAAATGAAAAAAAAAAAAAGATAATAATAGACTTCAAATAATAACTTCACTGTAAAGGAATGTCGTAATAAATGCAGCTTTTTAAAATTAAGAATTTTTGACATAACTCATAAAATCTTCTATTTATATTACATTTGCAATTCGCATTTCATTATCATCCAGCATAATTAAAATGGAATATTATAATTTACTAGATAAAGTTGCTGAGATTAAAATTATTATTGTTTTTCGAATTCAGTTATTAATATTCATAAATAATGTGTAATTTCACTAGGCAGATATGGTCTGTTCATTTGTAACTTTATAAAATACAATAAGTTTAAGATAGAGCTTTATTTGGAATTTGAAGACAATGTTTTAATTCCAAAGAAGTTTTTATAATTTCATATTAAAAATGTTATGCCTCTGTAATTTTACAAGTGTAACTCATCTCAAAAAGGAGTGTTTGGAGTAGAATTTACCCAAATATGACACATTGGATCAAGAACACTTACATAAAATTTCCAATGTTTTTCATGTTTGAGGGGGGGGGGGGGTTCGTCTACTTTTAATGAAAAATGGCATTTGCTTTTATTGATTTCCTTTCCCTTCATTTTTTTATTTTATTTTGAATACCCAATGTACTTTATTACGAGTGAGTGTTTCTCAGTTGTAACAATCTGTATAGGAATCAAATTAGGTATTCTTTGTATTGTTAAATATCCTTAATAAAAAATATTAGCTTTTTACTCATTGCCAAGAACATATAATTCAAAACTGAAAAATAAAAAGAATCATAACTACTGTACTTTAAACAAAATATTGGAAATTGTACGCTCGTATTGTTGAGGAACACAGTATTATCTTAGATTTAATTTATCAAATGCATATTTTTAAAGAGGCATATGAAAAGTTTTGATGCATGTCTTTCTGCCATCGTAAATGTGCTTGCTACTGAGATATATTTAATAATTTTTTTAAAGAAATTTAAATTTTACTTTGATACAGGATACAAATATTTTCTGAATTATTGAAACATATGTGCTTTTATATATTTCAACACATCAAATAGTAAAATTTATTAACGAAAATTTCTTTATACTTTCGAATGAATTTTTACATAACAACACATGTGTCAGAGGGTAGCCCTTAATATTATATAATCTATGTAATTCTACACGCAATAAAATAATATGATTTTTGTATATGATTAAATTATTGTTAAAATAAATGTTTTATGCTTATTTATGGAACATAAACCAGATATAAAATGCGATGAAAATTGGATCATATAACTCTTCCTACACTAAGTATATATATATATATATATATATATATATATACATATATTTTACACCAAGTATTTTTTTTCGAAGTTTGTATTTTTGTTACATGGATAATTAAAACTATTTGTTTTAATCAATTCGTCAAGCCCACGTAGGGAAATTATTTATTCACCACTACATATTTTAATGAAAATTCATTAAAAACGTTCATATTATCCATAATATTTTAGCTGCCAACCTTTTCGCCTTTATTTCAAGATAAATAAACACAGTCTTTTTATTTTTAATCTGTGTTTTTGACAAAAAAAATAATAATCTTTTTCTTTATGAAAATTAGATTTTTTAAAACAATGAAAAAAGTATATTAACAGATTCATATCTGTAATTCTGTCAATGTGCAATTTATAACACTGTTATACCCCGGAAAAAATCCTAATATAAAAATTTTGCGGACATTTATCTAGCAAATGTGATAAACGTCGTATCAGAGAAGGTAATGAATTTCAAAATCAATCCTGTCATGAATTCTTAATTTTAATTGATAATTAGCAATTAGAACATTTTAAAGAAAATTACTTGTTTGTAATCAGAAAAAAATACACACACAGGCATTATTTATAAATATCTAACTAGAAAAGGGCTAATTTTGATAATCACAGATTTCAATTATTTTTATATATGTTGTAGGGCAAAGGCCCTTAGCCTCAGGTTCAATAGATTTTATATGACGCTGCTTAGTTTTTGAGAAACAGGAATGGGTGGGGGATCTAAGATTTTGGCGCAAATTAAATACTTATTTTGAAAAGAAAGTGTATGGTTGGTTATACCCCAGTTTCTTTACCGTTGACTCGCTGATCAGAGGGTCTGGGTTCTTTGCCTGGTTGCTCTAGATTTGTTTGTCGCAATTTTTGTTTTGTAAGTTTACTTGTAATTTAAAAATCTTGATATCGCATCTTAAGTACAACGTTAGCCTATTTAAACAGTAATTTAGCATAACCAGGAAGAAACGGAAAGCAAAGTAATTCAAAAAGCAAATATATGGATGAAAAAATTAAAAATCTTTACTATGCAAATATTTTGTCGTTTAATTCTTATGCTGATTTTTAATATAACTATGTTTTGTTACTTTAAAAAAAGAGAAATAATATCATTACATTGATTTCCTTTCTTAAAGCAATGCATAAATGATGTTTCATTAAAATGTCAAATTGACCCGATTGTTTAATATTATTGCACCGATAAAGAATGCATGAAATGAATTATAACCTTATATATCAAAAAGTAATATTTTTTTTTATCGATTTGTGATGTTTTATACAAATGTTTAGTTAGAAATATAAAACTAAATAGGTATAAATAGAAGTGATATACAATATTATAATATTGAATTTATTCGATTATTTTATTATAATTATAGTATATATTTATAAAACAAAAATTGGGAATAAAATAATGTAAAGCTACCATGCGTCCATCCCGCGTCCTCTATTCAGCAGGCTAAAGCTACACCAACTTAGCTACGATCAACCATGTCCCCTTCCCTTTTTTATCCAAAGTATATATTTAAGTCGTGTCATTATATTAGATTCTCCTCTTTCTAAAGAACTAGGGGGCGTTGTGTAAAATTCTTTGAACCTGAGGTTAGGGAGTCTCTGCCCTGTAACATATATTAAAATAAGAAAAGTCTGTGATTATCAATGTTGGAACTCTACTTCTAAATGCAACACCTCAAAAAAATTACAGGTCAGGAAAAAATGGCACTTCAGTCGGCAGCAGCTGTCTGGTCTTTCCTAAAATATAAACATCTCTTTTCTATGGCATGTATTCTAATGGAAACAGAACAGGTAATTTAAAAAATTTTTAGACAGAATCGAAATAACTATTAGAATTTCTATAAAGGGAATTAATTTTCTCCTCACTATGCAATTCTCGAGTTTTTAAGCCGCGTAGAGTTTGAAATACAACCTTCAAAAAAAAAAAAAAAAAAAAAAAGAGTACAATTATTTTTCTTAGTAATCCTTCCTTCCAGCAAACTCTGAGTATCTCCTCGAGTTGTTCGAAGGATCTTTCTTCTGTTCAACAAAAATCTGTGCATTACTTAAATTATGAATACATTTTCTTTCCTTTAATTAGGGTTTTAAACAAACTAAAAAATAGAAATCTAAAATTCTGAGTTAATTTCAGGTGCATTTGGAGAGGGCATAGACCATCCTTAAAAAATATTTTAAACACTGTACTTGCCGTAGATCTTGGTAGCCATAAAAAACAAGCAGATCGAAATTTTCTTCTATTAACGTAAATAAAATTAAATATGTATTACATAAAACTATGTCATGTAGCTCAAAACGTTACAAAACTATAGTTTTAAGGAGATAACTCGTAAAAGATAACTAATGAGCTGTGTAATTTTATTAAGAAAATGTGTGATTAAGTTATACTCAAATACATTTGAGATATTTTTATTCATTAAGAGTGTAGTATTTTGTGAGTTTCTTAACTTAATAAATCATTTCAGTTATTCAAATAGCATTAAATGTTTATTCTGAGAATACCGAATCTATATTTCTTGTACAAAAATACATCTGTATGTACACATTGTTAACCTTTCACTTCGGAAATAAAACGTTAATTATACTGTTCGTATTGCAAACATGTATTAACGTGGCATATTCGTAAAAGATGTGTGTTACTATCGATTTGATAAAAAAAGAGCTTTGGCAAGAAAATTAAGTTAATGAAAGAGCGAAAAGAAGAAGAAGAATATTGATTTAAGCGAAGTGCATTATTATCCTTCATTAATTAATTAACATTATTAAATGAACTGAGATTATTTTAGTACTCTAAGTTTCAAATCAATATGCCTAAACAAGCGTGAAAATAATTAATATTCTGTTATACATCTTTTTAAGAGATCCCTAAGTTCAATGTAAAGCAGAGCTTAGAAAATTGACCAAATTATAAGAAATATATTTTTTAAGAGTTTTCTGAAAGCTCAATGTCCTTAAATTCATTCGTTTTGTGTATTTTAAACTATTATTTTATTTTTTGAAATTGTGTGAAATAGATTTATTATTATTAATTTGAATGTTTAAATTATTACTCATTATTATTATTAAAAATATTTTAGTTATGAATTTGTTACTTTCTCCGAAGTAACATTTTTTATTTATTTTAAGCTTTATTATGATAATGTCATTTATATTAAGTAATTGTTCATAAAAATAAACGTTTTCATCGTTGTTTTTATTATGCTGTAATGATTTATAAAATTGTTGATGCATTTTAAAGGCAATAATTCATGATTTTTTAAGCTTTAGTTTTAGTCCTCAATGAAGGTAAAATATTGCTCTTTAAAAGTAGTTAATTACTGTGTTTTATTCCGAATTTCAATGATTCATATATTTTTAAAACAAGTGAAAATTCTTAGATTTTCTTTAGCTTTTCGTTTAATTTCAAAATTATCATATATACTTTTTTCTAAATGGTCTTTTCCTAGGATTTGTTTTTCATTTGCTATTAAAAAGTTTCTGTGAAAGAATAATTACAATTTGTTAGTAACACTTATTTACTTAAAAAAAAGTTACATAAATTACTGTAATTAGTTATGAATTAAAAAATTATTTTTAGATTGCAATTTAAACACAGTTTAAAATGCTACAATTTCCTGAAAACCGCATACAAAAACTGATAACATCACATATCATTAATTTTCAAAATGTAAGTTACTTGTTTTTTATTTATTTTTCAAGCGCTTAAGTTTCTTTTTTTATCTTGTGAAGGATATAATAATAAAAAGAAATTTTAGATGCTTCTAGACGATCAAAATAATCTACATGCGTTTTGATCTAATTTATTGTTAAAGTTTTATGTGTCTTATAAATTTAGTTATATAAGAAATATTCCATACTTTCCGGAGCACTTTAAATAATTTCTGTGCATTAATAAATTTCACACAAAATTTGTTTAGACTTGTTGTAATGCGAACATACTTTTAATGTATAAATATAGCAGTTGATTTAAATGAGAGAAACTATACTTTGTAAGCAAGGTGTGGAATCTGTGGGTAAAATGATCAACTCTGAATCCTGAATAGTCATGAATTCTGACGTTTATCCAATTTCTGTTTTCAACGCTAGTATCTGCTGAGGTACTGGCGTTGCTTGTTGGTTAAAAAAATGATGGAATATAATATGGCCAATCGTGTTTTATATAATTCTGTAACTTTAATCAAGATCACGATGATGTAACTGTAAGTGCTGCCATTTCCCAGAATAGTAGATTAATGGATAAATTGTTATTCTAAATTTGACCTAAAATTTTGAATCTTAATTTTAATGATCATGAAATTATATTAGAAAAGAGGAATCCCTGAAATCTTTAAGAATCATTCTTTATGTCCAAAACTCCATCAACTTACAAATAGTTCAATTTTTGCCATAGGATTTTTCGCAATATAACAGATAATCAGTAAGCAGAGCACATATTATATTAATAGAAATTATAGGAATTTAGAATAAAGTTCATTTCAGAAAAGGTAGATCAGAGAAGCATCAGCTATGCTCCTAAAGTAGAATAGGCCGAAAAAATACAAAAACTGTTTTTCAAGTCGTAATAGCGCGGAAAATTTCGAAAGACTGAAAAAAAGAGAGAGAGAGAGAGAAAGAGAGAGAGAGAGAGAGAGATAAAATTCAACCTGCGGTCGCACATGTGCTATAAAGTTTGCCGAAATGTTGGCAAATTTACATTCATAAAAAAATTAAATTAGTCTCTTTGCGAAAGCAATATATGAAATTCTTCTGTATTAGAATAGCAGAACATAATTTTAAAATATTATTTAAATTCACTAGAAATTTCCGCTCGCGCATGTGCTCTAAAGATTGGCAAGAATCACATTTTTACGATAATTTTGACCTGATTTAGCTTATCAATGTTTAAGTAGAATTGCTCTATTTAACTTTGGAGCATATGCATGAACGGCAGTTGTTGGTGGATTTAAATAGCATTTCAACGTTATGTTTTGTTATTTTAACACATAACAATTTAAGCTATTGCATACATTGATAAGCTATTTTTATTATTTTTAATAATGTGAATTTTTCCCCATTTTGGCACATTTTACAGCACATACGAGACCGGATGGTATAAACCGAATTTATTCCTTTTCTTACCAAATTTTTCGTCTTTCGGAATCTAAACTGTTACGCGATATAACGACATGAAAAACATTTTTTTGCATTTTTCTGGCACAGCCAATTAATAATCAAAAGCTGTATTCGCATTTTAATTAGTTATCGTCTGCTTGCTCAAAATATTTAATAGTTTCTCTCTTCACACGCACCTCTTAGAAATATTTAGAAAAATGAATTTTTGTCATTTTTGAGTGATAGGCACTTACATATTTAGTGAAAACAGTAAGAAGTCCATTATAAAGTGTCATGTCTAAACATATAATCTAAAGTAAAAATATTAATGCCTGTGCACATAACATGTAAAAGTGGTTTATTACACGAACCGTCGTAAATGTAAACGTGATCCATGTTAGCTCAAAAGCTGTACCTTATAATTAATTAGTTAAGGGCGTGATAAACGTAGATGTCATCATTTATAAAAAACATACGAAAATTATACATACATTACTTAAATTATTGAAAACATTAATAATTGCCCTACGCAAAATGTTACATGTGATCATGTAGCATAAATTAAAAAGAAAAAAAAGAGTACGTAGTACATATAAATGCACATAATATGCTACGTTACGGGATGCCATCCTTCCTAAAATAAACGCGTTCTAATCTAACTCAAAAGCTAGATTCAGCGTTAATTAGTTAACAGCAATTTGCTCAAAAGTTTTGAAAGTTTTTGGTCTCAAGTTCCTTATAATGTTTTGAAAAAAAAGAATTTACTAGGATAGGTGTCATAATTTGAATAATAGATACTGAACAAAATTACTCACAAAACCAATGTCTACCACAAACTGTCATATGTTATCATGTAACATAAACAAAAAAAAATGCCTGTGCCAAATATGTAACCAAGCTACATTATGGAATAGAGCGTGGTCTAATCAAACGTAAATACTAGCTGCCCCGTTAAATAGTTAATAGCAATTTGCTAAAATGTTTTTACCGATTTAAGTGGCCATAAGCTTTTTATAATGTTAGAGTTAATGACACATATGTGTTTTAATTTTAATAGGAATTTAACTGAATTAAGAAGAACAGCAAGATGACCACCACAAAATGAGATATGACATAATGAAATATATACTAATAAAAGATGTTCCATTAAACATAATGTATAAAAATGCTATAATGGGCATTTAACATAGCATCTCTACTGCATGTAATTCATCAGAAAACATACGAGACCTAATCTATTTCAAAAACTAGTTCCATCGTTAATTATTCAGCACCTATTTTCTGAAGCATTTTAAAAAGTTTTGTATTTTCAAAAAATCCTTTTAAATATTTGAAAAATAAAAGAGTTTGTGTGCATATAGGTGTCATAATTTGAATAATAGAAACTTAAGAAAATTACTGAAAACTCTATTACGTCTGCCACAAAATGATATATGTTGACAGCTTACACGCAGCAAAATAAATGGGACAGCTGTGAAGCAAATAGAATCGTTTTATTATCTTATATTTCAATACAGAAGCATAGAGTGTGACAGCTCTTTTCCTCATTTATTCCCCTTTATTACACAATTTCACATCTATATTAGTTAATGGAGTACTTCAAAATTCCTTTTTATTTAAATAAACTTTCATCTTGGCCTTGAATTTATTTAAATTCAAACAATAATTGAATTTACCTAAAGAAAAATAGCTATATTTATTTTTAGATAAGGTACCCTGGGGTAATAACGCCACGTTAAGGTTCTACCAATTTTTACGGCTCAGTTTTAGATTGTATTTTTCAAACAAATATATGATTTGACACAGCAACTCATTGACTAGACATAGAACAAAAAAATAATTTAACATATATGTAATCATAAAATGTAATGGCGTGATTTCTTGACCAATGCTATTTGGCGTTATTACCTACCTATATGGGTAATAAAGCCATGCAAACAGAACTATGAAATAAGATGGAATAATTGCATGTAGATTGCCCAATTCTAAAAATGCTAACTCTACAAACTTAGAAATTGACAAATTGCATTCTAAGCTATTGAAAATGTTCAATTTTTGTGAAAGTGTAAGAAAAATAAAGGTGTTGTGGGGGGGGGGGGGGAGGATGAGGCAAAAGAATATCAGACCGTGAGCTTCTTTTTGCTTAAAAAGGGCCGCTTAAATAGAATTATTAAAAACATTGCACAGTTTTAGCTGTGTTTATTTGAATCAGTATTTAGGATGTAGCTCGGCCACTGTAGAGTATCAACCGGGGTATTAATGCCAAGGATTGGCGTTATTACCCCGTTATAGTTATTGCGCTGTACATTTTAAATTACAAATTTTCTCGAGAAGATATCCAAAATCTTCAACAACATTTTGAAAGTCCATGAAATGTACTACAAATTTATGTAATTAACAAAATATTTCCGGATTAAAAAAAAAGTCTTCACATCCCAAAACGTATCTCGCAAATTTTAGGTCAAGCGTTAATTTTAGTTGCTTGTAAAAACAATCAGACCTAAAAATGAAACAAATTAACGTGAAGCTGTTTTTGCGATTTATATGACTCAAATCCCTTCTGCGCAGAGCACATGTGTGTCATTTACCAGATTATTTCATAATTATGCATAATATTAGCACTTGGCGTTATTACCCCTCCTGGCGCTATTACACCAGACCACTTTAGATTACGTTTGAAATACTTCCTATTACGGTCATTTCCAGGGTGCAATAAAGAAATTCATAACATTCATTATTTGACCCAAAAATACTCCCTCTCACCTCATTAAAAAGTTTATATATACATATGCATAGATGGACTAAATTTTGTCTGTATGATAAAAATCGCAGTTATGCGCGGTTCGTCTTCAAACTCCCCAGGTATATTCAGATCACTAAAATCTCAGCGGAAAATGCAATTGGGCAAAATCGGCCTATGAGATGGAGAATAGTGCTTCGGATGGGATATGTATTTCAGCTATACGTTTAAATTATACAGGGTGTTTCGTTACCAGACCGACAAACTTTGAGGGATGATAGTAGACATGAAAACAAACATTATTAAATAGGGAACCATGGGGCGCAAACGTCTTCTATAGGAGCTAGCGGCCATTAAAGTTTGAGGTCCAAAATTTCAAACGATGATAAAAAACGGAAAAAAGGGTCGATTCGTTTGCGGTTTTCACTAAAACATTCTTTATATCACGTTTTTCTTAGAAAAAAATTTCAAAGGTTATGTTCAAAAATTGTCGATAGAGGGCGCTTTAGACTTTAGAGTAACGAACAGTTACTTTTTACCGCTATTTTGTGTATGGGGTTGAAATTATTCTAAAGTTTAGACTTTAACTTAAATTTTACACCCAAAATCGGAAACATTGGGATTTGGTAACTAGCGAAAATTAAACTGTGAACAGAGGGGGAAATTTTAAACGCTCATAAATATTGGATAAACAAATCGATTTTGTTGCAGTTTGCGTGTAAGTCATTCCCTTGGTAATTATTTTATTCAAAATGATGTACAGCTTTGGTGCCCTCATATTTTGATAGAGGGCGCTTCCGACACATCTCTGACATTTCAGTGGCATTACTCCTGCGTGTTTTACTACCAGACCATCATACTTCCAAGAAGTGTTAGGGATACAAAGATGACTTGGAATCACATAGGAATGTAACGTTGGAAATGCATTTTTTGCAAGTTACGGTTAAAAAAAGCTTAGAAAAAAGTAACAGAAACAGCAGAGAAAGAACGACACGTTAATGTGACAAAAAACAGTTTATTTAACCTTTAGCTTTCGGGACAGTGAAATCTAAAATATCCTTTTACAACGGGAGAACTGACGCGATTTCATCCCCCATTCTTAATGACCCTTCACCGCAGGTGACCAGAAAATGTTGCTATCATTTGGAACATGTGTTAATGATTTACACGTTCGTGAGAAGGTAAGGGAATTTTCTTCCCTAAGAGAAAACTGTTTCTGTTTACTTGTCGGAATCGAAATTAATGCTTTAGGTTCGTTGAAAAGATGCAATTTATAATGATAAAAATGATCTTTTTCTGTGAAGTGCGTGTCATTAAATAAAACATATATTAGTAGTAATTGAGCGGTCTTTTTAAAAAACAATTAGAAAACTTGATGGATGTTTATTGAATGTTTTAATAGCATTTGGTTTCTTGAAGGGTATAATCTAAAAATGAAGGTTTGTTATAGACAAAATTACTATAAGTATATATGGTAATACAAAAATACATTATTTAAAAAAGTGCTAAATTTTCAAATACAGGGTGATTCAGCTCGTCGGTGACAAACTTTAAGGATCGATAGAGCACACCTAGACGAACATTTTTGAATAGGGAATGTAGGGTCCCTGACGCGATGGTAAGGCGCTAGGCGCTTTCGAAAATTTGGGTGCCGAAATTCGAAACGTCATAAAAACTAGGGAAATGGTTAGATTTTCTTGCTTGTTGCGTCGAAATGATTCTGTTTGTTTAGACTTTCTTCAGTACCAATTTGATAAGCGTATCTCTTAAAACATGGATAGGGGGCGCTGCAGACTTTGGAGAGCTAGACAACAACTTTAAGCCCGTTATTTTGATAATTTAACACATGCTCGCCAAAGTTTATACTCTAACTTAAAGTTTGAACCCAAAAGTAGAGCCCTGCAAAAAGCGTAAGAGCCGGAATAAAATGTCAAAGTACAGGGTGGTCGAAACTCGAAGGCTCCTAAGAGATAAACAAACAGATTTCTTGACTTATGGCATGCATTTTCATGATTCTGTTTGCTGGGGCTCTCTGAAAATCAGTTGAACGGTACAAAAAGAAACATCGATAGGGGGCGCTTTGGGCAAAAAACATAATTCGTTGACATTTCGGACGCTAACTGGAAACGGGGCGCTACGATCAGTTAGAAACAAAACAAGAGAGTAATTTACTTATCATAAGAAGCTATTAAAACTGCAGTTTGTTTGTTTTTTTTAACAAACATAGCTGGTTTCAATCATGCACAATGCGCGCAATAAAATTTACATAAGGTGCTTTTTGCTGATTTATGCAAAAGATATCGTACCATATCGATATGCAAAAGATACGTAATGCGTAGACGACAACGCGAGATGACGTAGTTGTATGCGCAGACACGTCTTTTGAACGTGCGGTACCTACTTAAGCTTCGGGTTACTTGTCTGCAGATCGGTAGTAGGATGGAACGGTACACAAACTCTGAATTGGCTGACATGCATTTGGCGTATGGCGCTGCTGGTTGTAATGGACGAGCCGCTCAGCGGTTGTACGCCGAGCGTTACCCCAACAGGCAAATCCCCTGCCATGCCTTCTTCGCTCGAGTACACCAGAGGTTGTCCACAACGGGATCTTTCGACGGAGGCAGGCCTGAACGGGAGCGATCAGTGAGCACCCCCGACAACGAAGAGGCTGTGCTTAACCTGGTTGAGGACAACCCAGGTCTTAGCACGAGAGATATCGCCAGACATGTTGGCATTTCGCAAGCAACTGCGTGGCGCATCTTACGTTCCCGGAATCTGCACCCCTACCACATCCAGCGGGTGCAGTTGCTCAGAGAGCAGGATTTTGGCCCTCGAGTGGAATTCTCAAGATGGTACTTGGCAATGAGATCCAGGGATCCCCGTTTTGTAAACAGCATTTTGTTTACGGACGAGTCCACCTTCAGCCGGGAGGGAATGTGGAACGCCCACAACAGTCATGTGTGTAGTGATGAAAATCCACATGAAACCAGAAGCCGAGCAGCCCAGGAGCGTTTCTCAGTAAATGTGTGGGCCGGCATTCTGGGGGATTGCCTCATTGGCCCTTATTTGTTACCTGAACGGCTGACAGGTGGAAATTACCTGATTTTCCTGGATCAAGTGCTGCCGCAGCTTCTGGAGGAGGCGCATGTACCCGAAGGTTCGCGTCGCCAGATGTGGTTCCAGCACGATGGAGCTCCGGCCCATTACACGAACGACGTGCGTCTCCATCTAAACGCAAGGTATGGCCAGCGGTGGATCGGGCGTGGGGGTCCAGTTCACTGGCCTGCCCGATCACCAGACCTCACCTGCTTGGATTTCTTCCTTTGGGGTTACCTGAAGGCCGAGGTATACCATACACCTGTCAGCAGTGCTGAAGAACTTGTGGCGCGCATTGTGGCAGCTGCAGGGCAGATCAGAGATACTCCTGGCATTGTTGGAAACACACACTCCTCAATGCGACGGAGGTGCGAAGCCTGCATCATGGCCCAAGGTCGAAATTTCGAGCATCTTCTGTAGTGTTGTTTTTTGTAAATAAATTTCCAGTATCATTGATGTTTTTGGTCTAAATTTATTCAAAAGTGTTGAGCAGAGGTAGAAAATGTGTTTTCATTATTACTAACTGATCGTAGCGCCCCGTTTCCAGTTAGCGTCCGAAATGTCAACGAATTATGTTTTTTGCCCAAAGCGCCCCCTATCGATGTTTCTTTTTGTACCGTTCAACTGAGTTTCAGAGAGCCCCAGCAAACAGAATCATGAAAATGCATGCCATAAGTCAAGAAATCTGTTTGTTTATCTCTTAGGAGCCTTCGAGTTTCGACCACCCTGTACTTTGACATTTTATTCCGGCTCTTACGCTTTTTGCAAGGCTCTACTTTTGGGTTCAAACTTTAAGTTAGAGTATAAACTTTGGCGAGCATGTGTTAAATTATCAAAATAACGGGCTTAAAGTTGTTGTCTAGCTCTCCAAAGTCTGCAGCGCCCCCTATCCATGTTTTAAGAGATACGCTTATCAAATTGGTACTGAAGAAAGTCTAAACAAACAGAATCATTTCGACGCAACAAGCAAGAAAATCTAACCATTTCCCTAGTTTTTATGACGTTTCGAATTTCGGCACCCAAATTTTCGAAAGCGCCTAGCGCCTTACCATCGCGTCAGGGACCCTACATTCCCTATTCAAAAATGTTCGTCTAGGTGTGCTCTATCGATCCTTAAAGTTTGTCACCGAGGAGCTGAATCACCCTGTATTTAAATAACGCATAAGTGATTTCCTTAAGAATCATTGTTAATATTATTTCAACGATTTAAATTAAAACAGAAAAAGAAATTTCACGATAAGAAAAAATTAGAAATTAACATATAAGGAATCGTTCAACAATATAGTAACAAATAATAAAGAGAAATCTAACGTAATTTATGTTTCCTATTAAGGTCTTCGTTTTTAACTATAACTAAAACGAATATTTACGAATAGCACTACTTTAATTTAATCTGTAAAATAATTAACCGAATATTACTATAAAGAAATATTGGATGAAGTCTGGATATGAAAATTCTGTCAACACAGCAGAGAAGAAGATTTTGGTGTTAAAATTTCTTCAATGGCTTTCAACCCTTCCGCCGTTTGCAGTCTGCTAACTGTTACTTTTAATGCCCAAAATACCAAGTGGTACCAATAATTTTTTTTATTACAGTTTGAATTTCATAGTACATGTGAAAAATAGCTTTTAGTTATTTTCAAATAAATTTGTAAATTTCAGAGTTAATAAATTAATTAAGCATTTTTTGAACATAAATACCTTGCCCCTGAAAGGGTTAAAAATTGATAAATACATACAGTCCTCTTGTATTACTATAAAAAGAGACAATCAAAGCTATCTGGCGCTTCCGTTTGTATTTTTGTGGTTTAAAAAAATAAAGAAATAAAAAAATAATTAAAAAAAATAAATAAATAAAACGGAAAAAAGCGCTTTGACTAAAGCGCATCCATAAAAAAGCTAACATATTTAAAATCACATCATATTTAAATGAGTCCAATAATAGTACACTTGGTTTATCTTAGAATATAAATACTAGAATAAGATGATTTTTTGAAATTTTGACGTTCTTGCTCTGCCGAGGCTGAGGGAGGGAAGAAGAAAGGGCTTTAAAAGTTATCTCAAAACCTCTCATTGTCATAATGATCAATTTTTGTAAGATATGGAGAATTAGAATATAAACACTGGGTACTATATATATATTTTAAATTCAGTCTCCTTTGTTCTTCTGTGTATGTTGGTGGGGGACGGGGAGGTCTTCAAACTTCAAATCTATCACGGCTTTAGAAGATAACATTGTCAGAATGTTTTCGAAGTTTATAAATAACAGATCAGATGAGTTTCTGTTAATTTGCTTATCTCCTGCTTTTCAGAAGGGGGAATAAATAAGCTATGATTATCTTCCTCATAAAACTGTACAACGGGACATTATCATTTTATATAAAAATGCCCCAAATTTCATAAAAAGCTTAACGTAAAAGCTCAACGAACTGTCTATTTTCCCCTTGTTCTTCTGTGAGGGGAGCGGAGTGTCTAAAAACTCCGAATCTATCACGGTTTTTTTTGCACTTAAAAAAAATGCTATATTTCCCTTATTATACTCTCTATTTATGCAAAAATCAGTAGAAATGTTGTACAATATCCATATATTTCTACTCTGCATCGACAGATCGTTTCGTATAATTTAATGTAAAGAGGGTTTCCAAATATTATAGTTTTTCTATTTTTTTTTTTTTTTTTTTTTTTTTTTTCCTATCGGCTCCTTAAGTTTCCTTCTTATGAAATGGGCATTCATAAATATGAGGTCAAACATCGTCTTTGTCATCCTGGATTTTCAGAAGAATCCTATAAATATGTTTTTGTTTTATATTCGACAAAATGTCTATAATTCAAAGTGTCCCGCCATTAATAGCCATATAGTATGTAGTTCTGTAACATTTTACTTTAATCTCTTACATTTAAAAAGCACCCATACAAATTCATTTTTTCTGCGAATTAAGTGTGGAGCTGGGGAAAAAAGTACGAATTTAAAAGTACATTTTTTTCTCTATACAATGTGTAAAAATTTAAAATGTGCGATACTTAGAAGTGTAAAATTTGCAAAATCGAAAATTGCAAAACCGAAATTGCATGGAAAAGCGCTGCGCATTTTAATTTCTTTTCTTTTCTTTTCTTTCCTTTTTTCTTTTTTTCTTTTTTTTTCTTTCTTTTTTTTTTTTTTTTTTCAATTTCAAGAGAAAATGGAGTGATTCTGTTGCCACAATTGCAAAAGTGGTACTAAAAACTATAAAAAATTAATATCTCAAAAATAAATTGAGATAGAGTTTTCAAACAAATTGCACTTAAAAGTACATTTTTCTTTCTATACAACACTATAAAAATTTAAAATGTGCCATAGTTAAAAGTGTAAAAATTTGTTGTAGTGAACATTGCAAAACCGAAATTGCATGGGAAAGTGTTGGCATTGGCAAAATTACGTATGCGTTACGCACAGATACGTTTCGCCTCTATAATATAGATACATATTTATGAAATTTATGGTATTTTTATTAGAAACAAAGAGATTGTATAGTATTTTCTATTTTTCCGTAAAGGCAAGACACAGTGAAAGAAGCTGTAAAAGTTAGCTTTTTAAACAAAATTTACCAATGAAGGTAAAAAAAGACATTAATTATTTTAATTTATATGAAATTCAGACTTTTGAACCATTCTGTGTTAGAGTAACAATCCCACCACCATAGAAATATGATTCTTCAAATTAAACGAGTGTACCGCAGAAATTTTGAAGAAATTCAAAACTCTTTCCAATTTTTTAGACTTTAATATTATTATTAATTATACTTTTTGCTTTTACTTTTAATTTAATTATATTATTATTTATTATATTTTTTAACAATTGTTTCGCCATGAAAGTTTTTAATAATTAAATCATTATTTTTTGTTTTCCCTTGTTTTATTCGAGAATAATAGCTATATAAATAATAATAATTATTACAAACTTTGTGGTTGCAACATTCTAGCAAACAAACAAAAAAGAAGAAGAAGAAGAAGAAGAAGAAGATAGAGCTACTTTATTTGATCAAAATCGCTAAAAATTAAATATATTAAATGAGTTTATTTATTTTAATTTATTTATTTGTATTGTTATTAAATTTCTAAAAAAAGGCCCTGCAGCAATTTTCATGAAATTTAAATTCAGTCCTTGACCAATTGCAGAGAATAATCTTTCAATGAAACAAAAAAAAAAAAAAAAAAGGCACGTGAATCAGTCGAATAGTTTCGAAGTAATTGATAAGCGTACAAAACAATAACAACAACAAAAAAGTGCTAAATTGAGAACTTCTTCTTTTTCTTTTTAAGGTCAGATGAAAATTAACTAAGAAATTATTAATGCAATCTTTATTATGGTTTGCATAAATAAAAATTATTTCATTTGAATTTGACGGTGAATAAGTTATTTAGAAATAATAAATAATTCTAGAATTCGACAATTTTCTGAAGCAGATAATGTATAATTCCATTCTCCTTTATGGAAAAGATATAGTTGCGCATGACTTTTTACTAGGCTGTGACCATAGGAATCTAGGAAAAAAGTGACCGAAAAAAAAGTTTTCGGAAAAAAAGTGACATAAACTACAAAAGCGGAAAAAAAGTGACACGGAAAAAAGTGACGCGGAAAAAAGGTGACAAGGAAAAAAGTTACCGGGAAAAAAGTAACAAAGAATTGATTTTGCGGATTTATTATTGATTTTGGGGATTCATTGCTTAAGTATGAAAGGGGGATCGGGGAGGGGGCTCATAGTTTAGGTAAATGGGTTTTTCATGCTGAATTAACTGTTTTGGTTCAATTTTTGGATATACGTTCATCCTGAAAAGACGCTTGCCTGATTAGTTTTGGGAAGGTATGATTACTCCCCCCCCCCCCATCCGTCCTGAATTAGATGAATGGGTTTTTATGCAGAATTGTCCAACGTGACTCAAATTTGCATATAGATTCTTTTCGATAAGGCTTATATATTGTATATAATGCCTGAAG
Source organism: Maratus speculifer (assembly GCA_964019185.1). Classification (NCBI taxonomy): domain Eukaryota; kingdom Metazoa; phylum Arthropoda; class Arachnida; order Araneae; family Salticidae; genus Maratus; species Maratus speculifer. The sequence continues at coordinate 143,195,850 of OZ025295.1, forward strand.
AGATTTAGGATTTCTAATGATTAAGTATAGAGAGGAACGGGGAATAACCTTTCTAAAATTAAATTAATAACTTTTTACGCATAATTATCCGATTTGCTTAGAATTTTGGACATAGGTTCATTATGATAAGACGTATTTCTGATTAGTTATGGGGTTCTTCTGCTTATTATAAAAGGGGGCGAGCAATTATATCCCCCTTAAACTAGAAAAATAGGTTTTTATGCAGAATTATCCCATGTATTTCAAATTTTAAATATAGGTTCTTTCTGATAAGGTGGATCTCTGAATAGTTTTAAGGATTTAATATCTAAGTATAGAAGGAGAATAGAATATAACCCACCTTAAATTAAATTACTTTTTACGCAGAATTATCAGATTTGCTTCAAATTTTGGATTATAGAACCATTGTGTTAAGGCGTATCCCTGATTACATATGGGGTTATTTTGCCAATTAAAAATTGTGGCGGGTGATTATTCCCCCCCCCCTTAAATTAGATAAATTGTTTTTTATGTTCACTTATCCGATATATTTCATATTTTGGATATATGTTCTTTCTCATAAAGTGAATCCTGGAATAATTTTAAAGGTTTAATGGCTAAGTAAACAGTGGGGGAACGGATGACCCCCCCCCCTTAAATTAATAAATGGCTTTTTACGCAGAATTATCTGATTTCATTCAAAGTTTAATTGGGCGTTCATTATGATAAGGCGAAGTCCTGATTAATTGTGGGTTATACCCCGTTCATCGCTGTATACTTAGCCATTAAACCCTTAAAAATATTCAGGGATTCACTTTATCAGGAAGAACCTATATCCAAAATTTGAAATAAGTTGAATAGTTGTGAAAGAAAGAAAACAATTTATTTTATTTAAAGAGTGTAGGATTAATCGCCCGCTTTCCCTATTTAATTATCAAGCCTTCTTATAATGAATATACATCCAAAATTTGAAGCAAATCGGATGATTCTGCGTAAAAAGCCATTTATTTAATTTAAGGGGGTTTATCCCCCGTTCCCCCTCTATACATAGCCATTAAACCCATAAAACTATTCAGGAATTCACTTTATGAGAAAGATCCTATATCCGAAATTTGAAGTACATCGGATAAGTGTGCATTATTTTTTAAATCTAATTTAAGGTGGGTATAGTAATCACCCGCTCTCCTTTTTAATTACCAATAGAACCCCATAACTAATCAGAAATATGTCTTATCATAATGAACCCATGTCCAAAATTCAAAGCAAATCAGATAATTCTGCATAAAAAGCCATTTATTTAATTTAAGAGGGGTTTTCTCCATCTCCCCTTTATACTTAGCTATTAAATCCTTAAAACTCTTCCGGAATTCACCTTACCAGAAAGAACCTATATTTAAAATTGAAATACATGGGATAATTCTGCATAAAAACATATTTATCTAGTTTGACGGGGAGAATTGCTCGTCCCCCCCCCCCTTTATAAGCAGAAGAACCCATAACTAATCTAAGATACGTCTTGTCATAATGAACTTATGTCCAAAATTTAAAGTAAATCGTATAATTATGCGTAAAAAGCCATTAATTTAATTTAAGAAAGGTTACCCCCCGTTCCCCCTCTATACTTAACCCTTAAACTCCTATAATCTCTTCACGCATTTTATACTATACATAAGCCTTATGCAAAAGATCCTATATGCAAATTTGAACACGTTGGATAATTCTGCGTAAAAACCCATTCATCTAATTCAGGACGGATGGGGGGGGGAGTAATTGTACTTTCCCAAAACTAATCAGGTAAGCGTCTTTTCAGGATGAACGCATATCCAAAAATTGAACCAAAACAGTTAATTCAGCATGAAAAACCCATTTACCTAAACTATGAGCCCCCTCCCCGATCCCCCTTTCATACTTAACCAATGAATCCCCAAAATCAATAATAAATCCCCAAAATCAATTCCTTGGCACTTTTTTTCCGGTAACTTTTTTTCCTTGTCACTTTTTTCCGTGTGACTTTTTTTCGCTTTTGTAGTTTATGTCACTTTTTGCCGATAACTTTTTTTCCGGTCACTTTTTTTCCGTTTACCGACCATAGAATCAAGCTGGTTTCTAATGTGAAACTTTCTGAATAATTCTTAACGTTTCGGCATAAAATTGGCAGACCTGGCAGGATAGGATTTCGATAGAATTAGGAATCGAATTTAGTTTTTCCATTTTGTTTTTGTTATAAATAAATTACTTATTGACATTATTGCAACAAAAATACAACCAGCAAATTTCCACCTTTCCCTAAATTTCGCGCTCGGAAATTTTGGTCAAAACGCCAACTTTAACATTATTTTCTGAAATGTTTTTGCCTTTATTAAATAAATTGAAAACGCCATTCTATTATATAATTTTTATTAAGAATTTCACGTCTCGTTCATATGTTTCATATGTTAACAATTTCGTATGTTTTTGAATAATAAAAGCGAATTCAGAAAAGCCTCAAAAACTAACTACTTTGGGCTTGAGAACAATCATAAGTTCCGTAAATATAATAGTAAGTATAAACATTTGATTTTTTTTCAATTCAGTGTGTAAAATTACGCACGTAATTTCTAATATTTAGTGCATTAGTAAGAAAAAAATAATAATGCTTCATTTTACATTCTAAGAGCAAAAGTGTAGTCAAAATTAGCAACACTAAATCTCTAAAACTACTTGCTGAATATAATCTATTCATTATTATGTCTCACAAGCAAGAACTATCTAAGAATCTTGCAGCAACTGGGGTAGAAACAGCTTTACGTCGTCTGCGTAAACAATGTTTATTTTTTTGCCAAGTTCTTTTCCCGGCATTTCCCTAGGATAATTAACATCCTCCCTACAGAAATTCCCTTGCTCGATACTCAGTCGGACCCCTATTGAGCGAAAGGACCTTAATGATTTCTTCTTCCGCCTGTTAGAGGGGTGGAAGTTTTCGGGATAACGATAATCCCAACCCCGTATTCTTCAACATGTATTTTCTTGGGACTACGGTAATCCCCCCGGAAGCTAAAGGTTAAAGGTTTTACGAGAAAAGTTGTTCAAAATTACAACCAGAAGTAGTCCGGTATGCTTGACAGTGGCGTCACGTGAATTCCTCACGCTTTGAAAGTTTCATGGCATCTCTGATAATTTTCTGGCAGCTACAGAAATACCGGAACAGAAATACAGAAACTGATGGTACGGGAGTCTCATACACCCGATTTTCTATTTGACCCCAGCAAAAGAAGTCCATACATGATAGATCCGGCGATCTGGCAGGCCAATGAACCGGGCTACCACGACCTATCCACCACTGTCCATATGTTACTTTGAACTGTCGGTAAACGGCATTGGTAAAATGTGGAGGAGCCCTATCGTGCTGTTCATCGTTCAAATACTTCATTCTGCTACCTTTGGAACCGGTTCGCGAATGATCACTTCAAAGTGATCTTTGCGCAGGCGCATTACCGTTTAGCGTCATCTACCGTCGCTGTGAAACTTGCCGAACTACTTCTGGTCGTAATTTCAAACACCTTTTCTAGTACAACCTTTAAATAAACTGGTTTCTGTGACACTAACGTGTCACTCTTCACGCACAAACGTGTCGCTCTTCTCGCACTAACGTGTCGCTCTGTTTCTGTTACTTTTTTCTCTGCTTCCTTTAACCGTAACATGCAAAAAATGCATTTCCAACGTTACATTTCTATGCGATTCCAAGTCATCTTTGTATCCCTAACACTTCCTGGAAGTATGATGGTTTGGTAGTAAAACACCCAGGAGTAATGCCTTTGAAATGTCAGAGATGTATCGGAAGCGCCCTCTATCAAAAAATGAGGGCACCGAAGCTGTACATCATTTTGAATAAAATAATTATCAAGTTAATGACGTACACGCAAACTGCAACAAAATCGGTTTGTTTGTCCAATATTTATGAGCATTTAAACTTTTCCCCTCTGTTCACAGTTTAATATTTGCTAGTTAGCCGATCCCAATGTTTCCGATTTTGGGTGTAAAATTTAAGTTAAAGTCTAAACTTTAGAATAATTTCAACCCCATACACAAAATAGCGGTAAAAAGTAACTGTTCGTTGCTCTAAAGTCTAAAGCGCCCTCTATCGACAATTTTTGAACATAACCTTTGAAATTTTTTTCTAAGAAAAACGTGATATAAAGAATGTTTTAGTGAAAACCGCAAACGAATCGACCTTTTTTTCCGTTTTTTATCATCGTTTGAAATTTTGGACCTCAAACTTTAATGGCCGCTAGCTCCTACAGAAGACGTTTGCGCCCCATGGTTCCCTATTTAATAATGTTTGTTTTCATGTCTACTATCATCCCTCAAAGTTTGTCGGTCTGGTAGCGAAACACCCTGTATATGTATAATACGTTTCGCTGATATACGAATGCTTTGAAACATACATTTATACGTATCTGGATACGTATAAAGGTACATCATTTAAACATTTATTTAAGGGTATCTATACTTGAATTTTATGTGTATTTTAAATATCGCATTTGCTTTTAATAACAATGGACCTCACTAATTTTAAATCATCGAATGGAGAATAAGCTCTAAATTAATGTCTTTACCAAATCAATCTTCATATAAAATTTCATAATGATGATCTTGCTATTTTTTTCTGTAAACATTTTAATTAATTTATTTTTCTTCTAACTCTCATCAAATTAAGTGATAAATGCTAAGTAAATTTACTAGGACAGTTTAAATGTTTTATAAATAAATAATAATTGTCGAAAGTATCCATTAAAGTTGTTTTAATTTTGTTCTCATAATGTTTTTTAAAAAAAGTGTAGCATTGTCTCTATTCACGAACTGTTTTTAGACACTTTTGTTATCATATAAATACGTAGCACCTAGAATCGTCGTTTCGTCTGTCCGTTTGTTCTTCGGTCTGTTTGTCTTTTAGTGTGCATATAATAGAGCTAAAACTAAACAACCAAATGGTTTAAAATTAAGTATATATAATTGTTGCACCGTTTTGGCGTGGCATTTTAAATTTTATGAAAATTAGATGCATAGTTGAATTACAGGGAATATCAAAAGTATTCAGTTACATTACGGCTAATTAGAAAAAATAGTTCAAGTTTATTTTAATGTAGTTACACTCTTTTGACCATTAAAAAAATTACATGCATCAATGAAATATGTACTAAAATATACCGTCTGTAAAATTTGTGGTGCAAAGAATAATTGTTATTCATGTACAAGGCAACACAAAAACATTCCATTACATAATGACATAAGGGAAACTTTGTTTGTGGCGTATTTTAGTAACAATGAACAATTTCACACATAATGAAACTGGTATATGTTGCTAAGATTTACTGAATGTTACGGCCTGTGTAATAGAAAGCGCATAGTACCCAGGTCAAAATTGATGCTGATATTTGTTTGCTAGACAAGCATTATACTTGCTGTATCCCAGCAAGTAAAATGGCACAAACTACCATAACCATATTTGCAGCTAGCAAATATGGTTATGATTTTTGGTTTTAGCAGAATTACCAGCAAGTCATGGTGTGTATTGGCTCACTTTGCTCCTTGGCCAGCATACGTAATTCAGCGTGTGTTGCTTGAACATGTTGCTGGCCTAGCTGTTTATTAAGACCTTCACTTGCTTGTATTTTTTGCTAGTCTAGCATTATTTTTCTACCATCATATGATTTTAATTTCTGCTATTCTAGCATTAAATTTCTAGATCAATTGCTAGTTAAAAATAGACGCTGGTGCTGCCATCTATTGAAATCACCGGAAGCGTCTACGGATATTGTCGGCAGAAATTGCAACGGAATTTTGCTGTGTAAGCTAGTTATATTGCATGTGATGATGGCTAGTAATTTAAAGCATATAATAGTAGAAAAATCTAGCAGACAAAGCAATATATAGTAATACCTACACTGTAAAAAATAAAGAGTTTTATCACATTTCCTTCGGTTGTATGAGATGTGAAATAAGGTGTAAATGTATTATTTTTTGAGCGCCAATACCAAAATAAATGTTACTGTACACTTTCAATGACATATCACAACTCTTTAAAAAAAAATAGGCGTTCTGAATCACTAGAAATCGTTACAATGCGCTCTCTAAAAGACTTTATTGAATTTATCAACACAACGGCAGGTGTTTTTTTAATCTAGCAATAGGAAGTCGGTGATTATGAAAACCAGCGCGGGGGGTGGAATTATTGGATATGCAAAATGGCGCTTAGTTGAAAACGTTTTGTTTTGTTCTGTGAATATCAAATATATTTCGTAGTAATAAAATGATTAAAAAATATCTGACATAGTTCATATTAAGAACTTTTATCGACTTACAGTTTTGATTATTTCAATTAGTTTGGACACTTTAAGAAACAAGAAATAATCTATTCTACGATGAATTAGAGTTTATTCTAATGATGGCCGTCAGCTGCAACACAGTGTTGTTGCAAAGTTTTGGATTTTTTTCAAATAAGTAAGTGACGTTTATTTTCTTTCTGTTTTGTATACAATCACTCTTAATTCTCTGTAAAAACCTGTATTTGTGCTATATATTTTAAATAAATGCATGATACTTTCAAAATGTGATTTTGAAATCTAGCTTTTTCGATATTTTAAAAATAAAAATTAATAATAAAAGAAGTCGTAAAATTGTCACTTTCGTATACAGAGCCAAAGCTCTGTAAATATTTAGTTTTGATTTTATAGTGTTTTACTGCTTTAAATTCCGCATAACTTGAACTAACACGAAATTAAATAAACATAGTGTTATATCTTGTTTTAAACATTCATTTTTTTCAATTTATATTTGTATTTTGATGTGTTTTTAGATTATTAGAAGCAAAAATTTCATTATTTTTATTTCGTTTATATATATATGTTGATACTGAAAGAGTTAAAGAGATTGTCATGGTTTTATTTTTCTATTTATTAAATTTGTACAACATAATTAAAATCATCATTAATGCCTATTTGAATTTGAATACATTTAATGGAAAATCTTAGAACTTCAATGAAAGGGGGGGGGGGGGTTGCGGTATGTTCATTCAGAGCTGTGTGAAACGGGGGCGAAGGGGGCGGTCGCCCCGGGTGCGGAAACTGAGGGGCCGCCAAATTTATGTTAATATCGTCTTTTGTTTCTTCGCTTTTTTTTGTAAAAAAAAATTATATATATAAACATATTGGGATTTTTTGTGTGAAAAAAACATACATTTTCAAAATAGCATGTTACTTCATTCTTGAAATCCAAAAGTGGTCATACAATACTGTTAGATACATTTTTTTTCACATATGTTTTCCAGATCCCCTTTGCCAAAATATAAGCGTAATGTTCTTTTATAGTATTTAGTTGTAATATTAAATCTTTTAAAGTTTCAAAATAAACGAAAAACATGAACTTAATAGAATTTATTTGTGCTTTTACACTTTTCAATTTAGTGACACCTGTGACAAACAGTAATGAAACTATACTGAAATTTAGAGATGCTGCAGATACATTGTGCCCCCTCCTCCCACCAACCCCCAAACACACTATGTGACCCATATAACTATGTTTTTAAGTATGTAAATATACTAAATTACATTGTTTAATAACTGAGTATTATGTTTAAAATGCATGTTATAATAAATTAACTCAATTAAAAGGGAGTTTAGCAGCCTTTTTGCATGAAACTAATTATTTTAATTTATGGCTGTGTTAAATTTAAAATGTAATCTTTAAATTATTTTTTATTTTGCTGTTAAAATCATGTAAATATTAGAAAATTTCCTTTTTTACCGTCTACTTATATAGTGTACTTTAATAAATGGTAGCAAAATAAAAAATAATTAAAAAATTACATTTCAAATTTAATACAGCCATAATTTAAAAAAAATAACTTCACGCAAAGTGTGTGCTAAACTTCCCTTTAATTGAGACAATTTATTATAAAGTACATTTTAAACATATTACTTACTTTACATCCAAAAGGGTGGCAACTAAGTTGCCACTACAAATGGTGTTTGTTTACCATTTGATAGTTGGTGGCTCATTACACCAATTTACAAGTGGAATTTCATTACACCACTTGGGGTGGCAACTTCGTTGCCACCCTTTTTGGTGTAAAGTAAGGGAGTTTTTTTTACAGTGTAGCACATTTTTATTGCTGGTACTATCATGAATTTTGACCTTGGTATTTACAAGTACACAAAAAATATTTCGGATTCAATATTGTATTCTGTACTGTATATTAGGCATGATTGTTGGAGGTTCATTTTTGGTTCTGATATGAGTTTCTTACTAATTTTTCCATATTACGTTATGTGTATAAATTTCAAAAATCATATACAAGGTTAGATAAAAGAATTCGTAAAGGATATTGCGTATGAACGGAAATAGGTTTAAAATGGTTTAAAAATAAATTATACATTTTTACGATGAAGAACATTTTGTATACTAAAATATATTTCTAGTATATAATTGGGGCAGAGCCTATTTATGAAATAATAAAGGAAGGAAAGCATCTTATTTTGCCAAATATAATGTCTCATATTTTGGTTTTTAGATTGGTGGCTGCTTTTTTAATGAACAATTCTTATTTTTTTGCAGGTTGAAATTTTGCTCGAACCATGAGAATATTGAAAGTATTCTTCAAAATTTCTGGAAGTTAGAAAATATTTCTACTGATTGTCTGATAAGTAAAGAAGAAGAATTTTGTGAATTTCATTTTCAAAAAATGGGTAAACGGGATGATACCGAAAGATTTATTGTCAAAATATTTATTAAACAGAATATTTTGTATGTTTTGCTACTTGTGCAATTCGCTTGGAAGTTGTAACAGATATAAGTTCTGAAGCTTTAATAGCTACCTTTAAAATATTTGTAGCTATGCGAGGAATTTTCATGACATAATGACCCTAACTCTGTTAATATTCCTAATTTTGTTGGTGAAAATTTAGAATTGAAAATATTGCGCAGTATTGAAAAAAAATCAGTCTGATGAATTTACAGCTTATCTGTTAGCTAACTGAATTTCTTGGAAATTCATGCTTCCTACATCTTCTAATTTTGGGGGATTGTGAATGATAGGAGTCAAAGTCTTTAAGTACTGTTAAAAAAAAAAAAACAATTGGATACTTAAAACTAACATCCGAGAAGGTTTTCATTGTTGTTAATCAGGTAGACGGTATTTTAAACTTTAGGTCTCTGATACCTTTATTCTCGGATTCTAGCGATTATGATACATTATTCCCAGGGTATATTTTAATTGGCCTATCTATAAATAGCATTTATAACCAAATTTAACTAACTTTGCAGATAATATATTTAGCCAATGGCAGCGAGTGACTAGAATTGATCGATTAATTTGGAAAAAATGGAGTCGAAACTATCTAAATAATTTATAGAAACGTGGCAAATGGTTAATAAGGTGAAAAAAAAAACGCTGAAGTTGTTTTTTATGGTTAAAAGATAACACTTTATCAACATGTTCCTGGTCAGTAGATTGCATTCAAGATATGTAATATACGGACATGATGGTAATGTTAGAGTAGTACTAATTAAATCTCCAACAGGTATTTTCAAACGGAGTATATCAAATATTTGTATTTTACCCATAAATAATCCTATATTATAATGTAAATATTTATTTTTCTTGTATTTGTTGTGCATTTATATTTGAAAATTTAATAGCAATCATTGTTAATCAATCTTAATATTGTTGTTGTTCGAATTAAATTAACATTACATTTTATATTCTTGATTTCAACTGAAACTTACGTTTAACTTAGAAAATTTAACGTTGAAATTCAATTATTTACAACTAAGGACATTGTCCTACATACATTGCTGAAATAAATATTTCAGTGGTAGTCGGTATGTTGGCACGAACCATGGCGTCTATTGTCGCTTGGCGAAATTGTAACCCTAGTTGTTTTTTATTGTTTATTTCGTGCGCATGTCTCCGTTGTGGAGTTCCGTAAAAATTATTTTTTGTTAATAAAAAGAAGGTATAGTTTTTTAATTACTAGAAAATTAATTTTTTTAAACATTAAATACACCATTTGATTCTGCTAATAAAGAATGAAAATGTATAATCGTATATACATCTGCTTAAAAAATTCATATTATTTCGGATTGTGGACTGAATCATATTCGAAGCCTCATAATTGTGTTAAGTAATCATTATGGTTTTATAAAGCGTCTGCAACTGTAATAATTAAAATAGTTGAATACTTTAAACGTGCTATGGTCTTTGTATGCGCTTGAGGGCTAAAATTAGACATATTGTTCGATAATTTTTTAAGCTTGAAGGGGAAAAATACCGTTTTAATCTCATTTAAATATTGAATTGATTTTATATTCGATTTTTATTATGCAATATTTAATCTTTTTATTAAAAAATAGATAAAATTTATATAGTTCCTTTTAAAGGTATGCAGATATTATAACATATTTCTTAAAATGAAAATACTCCATACAAAATAAAAAAAAATGTGATTTCTGTATCAGATTTGAAAATATTTCCCTATGATTGTAAATATACTGAAGTATTGCTTTACATCTTAGGCAAATTTTAAGATTTTCCTTTTATAAACTATGACATAAAGATTGAATAAGTTTTACTTATTATTTTGAATGTAAGATGAAGTGTTGGATTCATTCAAACGCATGCACTTTTCGTACGAAAAAAATATTCATCTTGTTAATTAATATGATCAATTTGAATTCATTTGGAGAAGCCTTAAGTATGGAAAACTGAATGTTGAGTATTTTTTATATATTTTTTGTTATTACCAATTTATAAATACATAAATCTTGACTTTTTTAAAGATACATATAAATTTTAGTAATTGAACACGGTAATCTAATTTGCTTATCGTTAAAGAGCAAAGTTTTATTATTATTTTTATTAATGTAAACAATAATTAAAAAACAATATTAAAAAGTCTGTTTCAAAATAAACATCTCAAAGTCCATTTTTTTCTTTAAAATATAAACAGTAAAAATAATTACTTTTTACTGTTTAGTAATAATTTACCCCTTAATTATCAAATCTTTAAAATTACTTATAAATTTGTGTTCTGTTATAGATTTTAAGCATTAATTGAACCAACGTATAAATTTAATTACTCATTCATTCTGAACAGAATTGTGATTGGTGATGAAAAATGTATGTACTACAACAAAACAAACCCCAAACAAGAGCGGTCAGCATCTGGGGGTACAGAAGGCTCGCTTGAAAATCCTTGTGCCCTAACTAACAAAGAAGATGCTGCTCTTCAGAGCAACATCTTTACTGTTATATCATCTACTGGTAGTATTGTCGCTGAATACTGTAAAATGAGTATCTGAAAAACGGACAGACTGTCAACAGTGCAATATACCACAGCATGCTAATTTCGGCATTGAAGATGAACCACATTCTAGCCGCCCCCCTGAAATTTATTGTGATCATTGATCAAGACCAAAATGTTTCAACATAATTTCTTGCTACAATGCTTAGCAATTACCAAAAAACAATAGTAAATGCTTAAATCTAACGCTTAAGTGCAATTTCTGTGTGCCTCGCGAATAAACTAGAGAAAACTCCGCGCAAGAGAAAAACTCTTGTTTGGCTCTTCCCTGATATTAAAGGAAAGAGAACGTTCTGAACAAAATTGTGACTTGCGATGAAAACTGTGTGTTCTACAACAATATAAGCCTTAAAGGAGCGTATCCAGTACCTGGGGGTACAGTAAGGTGGACCGAAAAAATTGAAAAACTGTTTTTCAAGTCGTAATATCACGCAAAAAAAATGCAAATTCTAAAGACTAAAACTTTAATTTAAAAAAAAAATCAGTTTATTATTTCCAGTCGCGCATGTTCTGTAAAGTTTGCTGAAATGTAATAAAATTCTCATTCTCAAAACTAAGTAACTAAATAAATATTCTTATCTTTCACGCGAATGTAATCTCTGAAACTTTTATGTATTGGAATAACAAAACATAATGTTGAAGTATTATTTAGATCCATCAACATCTTCCGGTCAAGCATGTGCTCTGAAGTTTGGCAAGAAGCACAGTTTTACGATAATCCTTTACTTTACTTACCTAGTCAGTATTTAAGTGTAATAGTTCTTTAGAGCTTTAGAGCACATGCGCGACCGGAAGATGTTCGTGGTTTTAAATAACATTTCAACATTATGTTTTGAGATTCAAAAAATCCCTGTTGGCATGACCTATAGGCGGAGGTAGATTTCGAAGAGTTTTCATTCCAACAACAAAAATAAAAAAAAATGTTAAACCCAGTTTAACTACTTTATTTGGCTGCTTTTGAAAAAAATTTAATTTTTCTGTAAGAACTGGTTTTATCAAAATCCTCCTAAACGAAACTCGGCTCAAATGTACATTTTGGTAACATATTTTGAATTATTCTGACTTTATAAAGAATCGACCAATATGCTCATTATATAGTTCCTAAATAACAAAAACTGTAAATTGAATTCGTTTGTGAGCAAAATTAAATTTTAAAATGAGTCATAAAATGGCCAATTTGTTATTTGAATACATCCTAAATTCTTTAATCATGATCACTTTGGGAAATTTTGTGCGAAGTGCCCACTTTGACAGCTTTTTTTAAATATATATTTAGCCTTTTTTAAAAACCTGACCAACACGGCACATTACACAGTTCCTAAATAACAAAAAACTGTCAATTGAATTCGTTTGAGAGCAAAGTTAGATTTAAAAATGAGTCATAGAATAACCAATTTGTTATTTGAATACAACCTCAATTCTTTAATCATGATCGCTTTGGGAAATGTTGTGCGAAGAGCCTATTTTGGAAGCCTTTTTAAAAATATATTCTGTCTTTATCAAAAAACTGGCCAATCCGTCACATTATATAGTTCCTAAACAAGAGGACCTGTAAATTGGATGGGTTTGAGAACAAATATAGATTTAAAAATGACTCAGAAAAAACGCAATTTGTTATACTTTCTCAATTTTTCAATGACGTTAACTTCGGGAAATTCTGTTCAAAGTACTCTTTTTGGCAGCCTTTATAAAAATATATTCTGCCTTTATAAAAAAACTGGTCAATACGTCACATTATATAGTTCGTAAATAAGAGGATCTGCCATTTGAATGCATTTAAAATCAAAAATGAATTAAAAAATTAGTCAGAATATAAGCAGTTTGGGTTTGAGAATTTTTCTGCAATTTCTATTTTCGTTTAATTTATTTTTGTTATAAGTATTGGTCCTATAACTTATTTGTATAAAAGTTGTAGATATTTTTGAGAAGATGTAAAATAAATTTAATAAGATTTGATTGCTTAAGAATTGAGTAAGTTATATTTTTTTTTCTTTTTCCATCCCCCTTTTTGTTTTCGTTTTTAATTTTTTTCATTGGTAAAAGTTGGTCCAATCAAAAACTTGAAAATACAAAAGTTTTAGATAATTTTAAGAACATTTATAAAGAATTTTGTTGGATTTGATATCTTAAAATTGACGAAGTTATAATTTATTTTATCCCCAAAACCCTGTTTTTTCGCCCCTTGAGCCCATTTTTAACTTAATCAAAAATCTGTCACGCATAAACTTTTAGCCCATTTCTTAGAAGTAATATAAACTTTAAACTGATTCGATATCTATTTTAACTAAGAAGTTATCGCGTTTTTTTGGTTTTCACAAAAACCGTCCCTTTTTCCATCCCCTTGGTCCGATTTTGCCCATTATCGAATTCGACCAAGATTTTATGCCCCTTGATTTTATGTAAAAGTTTGAAGAAGATGTGTGTGATTATGGAAGTTATCGTGTCTAGAAGAAAGTGATATACACCGATAGATAGATAGATCTATAGATAGATAGATAAAGATTTTTACTGATGGTAGTTTTGGGGTCTAGAGGTCATGATCGGTGTAGATCTGCAAAAATTTTTCAGAAATTCCAACATGGGAGAGAATGCAATAGGTAGTATTTCATACGAAATCTACCTAAAACATAAGAGTTTAACATATTACATTCGTGTAGAGACAAATTTATTTTTTTTATTTTTAAAAAATGTCAATTTTGCCACATTTCGGCCAAATTAACAATACATGAGGACCGTTTTTATTTTATTTTTTTCTTAATTTTTAATCTCCCGAATTCGCAAATTTTCCGAGGTACTAAGACTTGAAAAACATTTTAAACATTTTCTCAGCCATCCTAAGATACAGCAGGTTCGAGTGCAACGTTCCCTAACCAGTGTCGCCAGATGGGCTATTTTTGTTAAATTCAGATTCTTGATTGGCACCACTTTTTACAAATATTACAATGTGCTGTATTCATTGACGTGATAATGAAGGCGAAAACAAAAGGTAATTTACCGTTTCAAAAAAGTGGTGCCAATCGAGAAATCTGAATTTTAAAAAAAAGTAGTCCAATGGCAACACTGTTCCTAATTAACAAGAAAGTACTTCTCTGCATCTAGTGGGATTGTTGCTGAATTTTGTAAAAGGAATACTTCAAAAGCGGTCAGTCGATAAGAGTGCAATATACTACAGTGTTCTAATCAAAGTTCGTGATGCTAATCTAAAAAAAAAAGAAATATGTTCAGAAGGAAATTGGTTCTCTTTCATCAAGATAACTCCCAGCCATGTGTTAATTTGATGTCCAAGTGAACGCTCTACAAACTCAAGTGGGATTTGATGTAATATCCACCATACAACTCCTACATGGGTCTTTCGCATTTGAATTTCTTTTCACATCTTCAGCTGCACCTTGATGGCGAAATCTTTAATTCGCATGAAGAGGTCATAAATGAGGACGATCTCTTTCTGGACTCGTGCTCTCCATCCTTTTTCTATGAAGGGATTAAAAAGTTGCCAAAACGTTGGATACAAGTGCATATTTGAACGGAAAATATTATCCTCATTAGCTTTGATGATTTCATATGTATTTGTCAATTAACAAAAAAATAAATGATGGAAAACTTTTCTCTGAACGTAATATAATTCGCGCTAAAAGATTTATTAACCTTTTATCTTGCTTTATGTGATAAATATACATTTACAAATTAATTTGGTAATTTTTTCTACGTAATGATTTTTTTATTCCATCAATAGTCATACATAGCTGCCAACTTTTACACTTTTTTGCAATCACTAAAATTCTACGGAGATTTTCAATTTGTATATCATAAGATTTCGATGATTAAATACGACAATATTTACTATAAAATGTTTGTGGTAGGAAAAATGCGTAAAAGTTGGCAGCTATGATCATAAATACATTAATCTTTATAAACGTTACAGATGTAAATTAATATAGTAATGACGAAACATTAATTGTAAAAGAATTAAAAATTTATGCATTTAATTTTTTACTTTATTTCTTTTTAAATTTCTGCTTTTCCATATCCTTTTTTTAAAAAAAAAATGGTTAAGTAATAATAATAAAAAAGACTTCATAAAAGCAAATTTCTTACTAGCGTTTCCTTTCTGTTACTGCAGTTTTTTTTTTTTTTTTTTTTTTTTTTTTTATAAATTAAATCTTTGAGAAAGTCAAAATGACATTAAAAGGAAATACGTTTTCTTCGGAATTTTTATATGCTTTTTTAAAAATGCAGCAAAATTTCTTAGATATTTTTATTACTTTAAAAAAAACATTAAGACAGACACTAAAGATCCACACACTACATTGTTTTTATTTTAACGTCCTGCCAGTATTATTAAAAAGCGTTTAAATGAAAGGTTACTTCGAAAGAAGTTTCTTCAAAGTATTCTAAGAGAATGAATTTCTTAAAGGTAAATTGTAAGTGTTTTGATTCTATATAGTCAAATTTGTTTCTTGCATTCCATTATACAACTAAAATTTTCTCTGAAAAGAGTAAATTCCATCATTTCCCTTCATGAGTAATTTATAATATTAACGTTAAATAAAATAAAATGAAACTTCTTTTAAAAAACATAAAAACATTGTCTTTAATTTAGTTTAGTAAGGAATCGTACTTAATTATAGTGAGCATAAATATCTTAGATACCATCGTAAACACTTTTTTATTATTATTATTGAATAATGTATGTCATTGCTAATATTGTAACTGCATTCGTGAAATATTACGCACAAATGTGATGCAAATTTAATTTTCGCTGTTTGAAATACAGTCTCCTCTCGTTAATTCGAACTTGTCGGGACTAAGAAATGTTCGAATTAACCTGAGTTCGAAATATGGAATATATGACAGAAAAATATGTTTAAAGAGGTACTATATTACAAAGAAATTAATGTTACAGTATTTCAAAAATTTATTTCTGCTCTTTTCAATAGAATACGACGTAATTTTAAATTAAAAGATATAAATACATAAACTAATTAAAGGATTGGGAACAATCAAAAACGAAGATGGGGTGGAGGTGTCATTGATGGACCGACGATACTGTCAAAAAGAGGATATCAAATGCATGGAATTATATGTATACTTGTTCAGAACAATTCTGACAAAAATGAAAGAAAGTTATTTCAAAGATCTGAAGTTCGAGAGCAAATAAGAAAAAAATTAAAAATCGGAATCTCATTAGTTCGAATTAAACGAAGTCAAGAGAAAATGAGTTCGAATAAATGGAAATTTTTAATGCTATTCTAATATTGAAAATTTCGGAAATTCATGTTTAGTTCGAATTAAGCAAAGATCCGATTTATCTGATTTCATATAAACGAGAGTCGACTGTATAATGTAATAATATTTTCTGCACTGTAGTGTAAGATGTTTTCTTGGTGTGTAGCCAATAGTGCCATGAGGCGTTTCCTTTCGATTTCCTTAGATCATATATTGTGATTATATGTCTTAAAATAGTGGGCGTTATAAGGTCAGTAAAATTTCAATGGTTCAGGGGATTTTTCGCGAAAAAATTTAGCAATCCAGCCGTTAATAAAAATGTAATATTTCAGCAAACCTTTTCTTGATAAAAATTATATTAATTGTTTTAATTTGTTTAAATGTAATTAGAAACACTTCAATTTACCGAATTTCTACTGACAGCAGTGGTCCCGGCATACGTTTAAAATATCCATTTTTCCCTCCTTTACAAGATATTATATAAGTCATAAGCAAATTGATAGCTGGTTTTCAAAGATTTGATAGATAGATTTGATAAGATATAAGTCAATTGAAAAAAGCTGGGAAAAAGCAAAAAATAATGACTTTGTATTTGAACCAGCTATTTTAGTATTACGACACCAGAACACGGGGATATAGATGTACAGCAGCGAAAAGTTTTGAAGAAAATATGTTTAATTCGGATTCATATTGCTTGATCAATTTCTTTAAAAAGCTTTCGGTGTTAAAGTTAAATTTGGCAAGATTTATTTTTTAATGAAATTCTGGCTGAGATTTTTATACTTTAGTATTAATATTGGTAAAATATCAATTTTAAATATTTTTACATATGTTGCTAGAAGTAAAATATGAATATTATATTTTTATTCAATGAGCTTATTTTGATAATATCGATTTTTTTTATTTAAATACTTTTTTAATTTGTCCATTTAAAAGAAAATAAAACAGATTTTAATATTTATTTGTTTAAGCAATTTATAAATATATACTTTATTCACCCTATAAAAATAACTTTCGAGTAGGGGGAACTGGGGCACATTGATACACCCCCTCTACTGCTCACAGGGTCATTACAGGAAGTTTCACAGCAGCTCCAAAAGGTGATGCGGTGATGCTAGTGCACTCAACTACATACAGAAAGTTTTGGAATGATTCAGTAGTTTGATGAAATGGGACGGGTGATTTACTGTTTTTGTAGGTCAAAAGTAAATTTGAGTTGTACAATAGAAATCGTATTATACAATTCTTCCAGTATTTTCAACAAAAAAAAGAATACTATCCCAGGCAAGTAGAGCTACTCTTTATCAGTTCCTCATTCTTTATTGTTAGATAAATTGTGAAGTGTTGGATTTGAGACTCATTTTATTCAAAATGGATGTATGGGAAACATTGATACAGTCTAAGTCAGGGCACATTGATACAACCTATATCCTTTTCTAGTTCATTTTTTCATAACCTTTTATTATTTTTTACCATACACTTCTTACTCCTTCCATTTTTCGCCAAAAATTTTTAATATTAGTTTTTATTGAAGTGAAATAGCTCAAATTTCTTTATATTAGAACATTTTACAGTATTTTTGAAATAGAAGACGTACAAACTTACTGAACATCTATTGTTGGTAGAGCTAAAAGAGAAAAAAACGGCAGCCTGGGAAATCTCAAATTTATATCGTTTCTCCAGAGAAAAAAGTATTTTCGACATGAGAAATATTAAGTAAGAGAAACAAGCTGCAGAACAGCATACGATAAATATGTTATACACAGATTTTTAATATAATTATCCTTTATTTTCTGATTATAAACTGATTTAAAAACAGAAAAATCTGGTAATTTTTTCATCTTTCGTAAGAAAGAAGATAACTCTGGGGTTAAAGTGCCAGTATGATAAAGTTACTACAGCCAACAATCAGACAAGGAACAGCCAGAACATCAGGTTATTATACATTTCATTTTGATTGCTTAAATATTGCTTACAAATAAATTGCGGGTGATTTGAGTTTCGATAAATAAATATAAAATTATTTGCTAACTAATTTTCTACGAAAAGTATGCATTGGTGTTATTTTATCTCCATTTTTTCCAGACGTATCAAAGTACCTAATGAGGTGTATCACACAAATGTTTATATATTATATATATATATGTGTGTGTGTGCGTGTGTGTGTTAAATATAATAATTTATTATAATTAATAAATTTATGACGCACATGGAATAGGGTGTATCGATTTTTAACTTTATTTTGTTTCCAAATTCCAAGTTGATAAAAAGTTGCTACTAGACGCCACAATTTACCGCAAAAAATTTTAGATTTTGAAAAAATATTTAGGTCTCCCGCACAAGGCCTAAAATTTAGAAATTTTACTTAAAAAGTAAATTTTTACAAAATTTTTCCAAAATCCTAAAACACATTTTTTTAATTGCAAGTAAAAATTCCACTAACAATAAGCATGAAAAACGATAGAAAATGTATTTCAAAAACTTAGCACAACATTTAGGTCTCCCGCACAAGACCTAAAGTTTGTTAATTTTGACGAAACTTTCGTAATTTTTAGTGTAAATGAACCATTTTTTTTCGTTAAAAACACTAGACATAAGTGTATTTTTGTTATAGGAGTCATAAAATGACACAATATATATATATATATATATATAGATAGATAGATAGATAGATATATAGTACATAAATCATATATAAATGTTGTATATCTTAAAAAAGATAGTTTAACGATGTAAATTGTTTGATAAAGGTGTTGAAATAAACTCTATCGTTATTTGTGATTACTATTGTTTATTACAAATGCATAAAATATTATAACGTGGAATAAAATGTAGTATAGAAGTACAAAATGTTACTGATGTATTTTCATAGAACATGAGCGAAGTTGGCCCATCAAGATCAACCATAATTTTTCTAAATGGTAATTCATTCAAATGTAGTAGACACACAACTGCATGCAGTAGCTGCTGTATTTTATTTTCAAATAAGGTGATAACTCCATTTGAAGTGCCTGTGTTTGCTGCCGTACCATCACAACCAATAGCTTCGAGTTTTTTTAAAATCGGCAGCTTTTTCTCACAATACTTTACAAGTGATATAACTATTTCCTTTCCTGTTCCATTTATGGGAGTTACATGACCGAAATACTTGTATCCAGGCTCTTCAACCACAGATATGTGTTCTTCCATTAAAGATTTTCGGACTCTTTTACCAGCTACAATTTACAAGGTCACAATATGAGGTCACAAGTACAAATAGCAAACAATGCAGTTTCAGTTTTTGACTGAAAGCTAGTTATTGCATCTTTGTAGGAGTTAGGATATTTCCTTTTATGCCCTGAACACTTTTTAATTTTCTCATTCTGCCTATGCATTTTTAAAACCATAAATATTGTGATTTTAGTGCCACAAACAGGAATTGAAGCTCTTTTCCATATTTCCTCAAGTTTTAAAGCAACTCTTAACGCAATTACCTTCTTTGCAGGCTGCTGTATTCTCTCTTGTTTCATTTCAATGCGTACACACACAAAATACTTCAAAACATCTATCTTGGTTGGCAGAACATTAAACTCACTCAAATCAATAAGTTGCCCGATAACCGGCCTGCCGGTAGTTTGTCCAGTTAGATGCGGTTTTTTACTCATAATGAACAACACTCACTCAATTGATTCTTACAACAAGACTATCGCACTAAAACACAACCGTAATGCTCGCTCGCAGGCAGACGATTACTGACAAGTCTGCGCGATGATTCATAGGTTTCGCGTCACCGCTGTTCGACGGTGTGGCCTTCCCCCACCCCATCGCTTCAAGTTCACGCTTGAAGTATTGAAATGTGATTTATTATTTGACTTATTTCAACAATTCCAATCAAGCCCAACGAGGCTTTCGTAACATTTAATTTTTTAACCAGCAACAATACAAATATCAAAGCTCTTTAAAATGTTCAAAAATTGGCTGAAATTTACGACTTTTAGGACTTGTGCGGGGGACCTAAATGTTGTGCTAAATTTTTAAAATTCATTTTCTATCGTTTTTTGTGCTTATTGTTAGTGTAATTTTAACTTGCAAATTACAAAAAAGTGTTTTAGTTTTTTTATTTAAATTTTTGTAAAAAATTTACTTTTTAAGTAAAATTTCTAAACTTTAGGCCTTGTGCGGGAGGCCTAAACATTTTTTTTTAAATCCATAATTTTTTGTAGTAAGTTGTGGTGTCCAGTAGCAACATTTTATCAACTTGGAATTTGGAAACAAAAAAAAAGTTAAAAATCGATACACCCTAATCATTAAATAGTTAACAAGGTTGGTTAGTATCTGTTACATGAAAATTTAAATTTTCAAATATTAAGTATTTCTGACACATAATATATCATGAGATTAGTTTTCTTATGTATTATTACATAATTTTGCCCTAATTAATGTAACATTTATATGTGTACAACATATCTTTTTTTAAAGAAAAAATATATGAAAGAAGTAATGGGAGAACAAAATTGAAATTGCTTGAACTGCTTAAAAGTCGTATTAAAAAGCTTTTAAAATGAACAATTATTGCAAAATTCTTTCGAAGAAGATAAAAGTAAAGTAAATTTTTAAAATGGATATTTAAAGAATTTAAAAGTTTGATCAAAATTCCCTTTTAAACCCATTAAATATCAAACATTTAATTTTCATGCAGAAAATGCTTGTTCTTCTCTTCATTAAGAAGTTGCATGTGATCGTTTATCTTTCCAAAAATAAAACGAGGTGCATTTTTAACTTAAAAGCAGTTTATAACATTAATTTTATTTAAAAGGATTTTCTAAGCCAGCGACAGTGTGATTTTGTAGAGTAAAGAAGTCATTTATGAATGTGTAGAATGTTATTTTTTATTTTGGTAAGCTTTTTTTTTCGCCTTACAAATTACGTGGAGAAAAACTGGTAGAAAGTTGTTTTCTCAGGTTTTATATTTCTTTTTATTTCCATCATAAATCATTTACCATTTCTACATGGTATGGAAAAATTGTTATCCCTAAAATAGCTTTATAATATCTTTATTTGTTACACGTAAATTTATACTCATTGCTTATTATTGGTATTATTAACTGCGAATAGTGATATTATGAAATTACACTACAGAGATATAAGCTTAGATAAACCTATGTATCATGTCACTAATTTTCTAATTGATTTTAATCAAGAATACTACAATTGACGGAATTTTTCAGGATAAACATTAATATTTTTTCAGTGAAAAGCTCGGCTTATGTTATCGGGCAATTACATAAGGTGAGTTTTTGTAGAAGATAACACAGAGCCTGTAAAGAAATAGCATTTACAGTACTGTCTTTGCGAATAATTTCTAGAAAGTAAGTTTTAAAATTCGGTATGCGCTTTTAAATTTAATTAGTTTTTTGCGTATTACTCTTTATATACAGGGTGAGTCATAAATATCGAAACAATAGGCTATCTCTTAAAATATTGTCCCCAGAATCATATTTCCAGTTGCAAAGTTTCATAAAAGAAGGTGAACTTTTTTATAAGATAAGTTGTCACTCCATGGGGGGGGGGGGGGTCTATTTTAAAAATTACGAAAATTAAATTTTTATACAGCCCCCAGAAGAAAAAACTTCCAATTACAAAACCTTTCCTTATCTATTCCTGAATTGAAAAAAAAATTCATCTCGATATCTACAAATTCCCGAAAGATATTAAAATCCAAAATTTTCCAAAATTCGTGACTTACACCACTTAAGCATACCTCTGAGCGCAGCGATATCAGTTCATTTGAAATACAAGTTAGGGATCGACCTTACATTTACACATTCTTAAATGTCGATCAAAGACAACATTTTAACTTTTAGATATAAAATAAAAGCGTATTGCTTTTTGCTTTAAACTTCTTTGAAATATGCTAGATGTCTGTAATATCTGGAGCTTGGCGCCAGCCTCGTAACTGGCACGACCCATTGGCCGGACCGTCTTATTAAACACTTATTAAAACTGTTATTAAATTAAGTGATATCAATTAAACTCTCATTAAAAGTGTTCTTAAAAACTTATTGCTGGAGGCAATAAGTTTAGTAAAAATAATAATAGCGATAATGATACTTCTATTAACGGAATCATTGGAAATATATTTTTAAAAACTACATTGAAATATTTTGAAAAATCTACTTTTTACTATTCAGCTTCAAAATTTATGATGGTTTTAAACTTATTTTTATTTTTACCTATCCTTACAAGAAGAAAGTATTGGATTCATGAAAATTTTGAATTCCGGTTTTCGCCGGATTCACACGTTTTAGCGCTCAGAGATACCGAAAAACATGTTTTTTTCACAAAATTTCTGTCTGTGAGTCACTGCTAATGTATCTCTGTATATAACATAAATTTGGTGAGCGCTCTACCTCAAGAACTAATCAGCGGAATTTAATAAAATATTATATTTACTTAATCCTTGATGTAAATTGGTACTGATTAGTTTTTGGTGTGAATCGCTTAACCGGTAGCCCTACTGTGCAGGCTTTTGTGCGATTTCAACAATAGCTGTATGTCCCGAATTATACGCCTAGTACCGCACGTAATTAGAGGCACCTTTTGCGCATCGTGCATTAGCAAATTTAACGAAAAAAATGTGAAATTGACAGGGCCAAAACAATGAAAAAATTGAAACCGACGTGATAAAAAAATGAGGTTTAAATCAACTGATGCATTTAAACAGTAATTAAAGAAGGTGAGAATGGCAAAACTTAAACAAAATCTGATATCGAAACTATACAAGATGGAGTTAATCACCTAGAAACTTTTAAAAAGCATTTAAACATTAGGAGTCCATCTTTGTTTAAAACTAAATGCACTTTTCGGCATCAAATGTTTTTATTTCAGTATTTCCCATTTTTCAACTGACAAAAGTCAATAACCATCGGTTTTGGTAACAGTCCAGCGAGTTCAATAGCTTTTTAACATTTCCCCCACAACCTGTGACGGTTTTTCTGTCACATATTATCTTGTCTTTTCCCCTTTTCAAAAACTGAACAATTAAAATCGAAACTTCAAATTTTTAACTGGAAATACCCCGCCCCCCTAAAATAAACCCCCTTAGAGTTAATATTCTTGAATTTAAAGGTGTAAAGCAATACTTAATTATTTTCCCTTTTATAACTTTGTATGTGCAATTAATTCTTTTACAAACCCTCTTTCATATGATGAAAAAACATCATTTCATTCGCACTCTTTGTTTTTGATTTTTATCACTTTGAGAAACATCTGTTAATAATTCTTTTATCGTCACAATAAAAGTTAACCGAAATTCTGTATGCCTTAGATTTGCACATTTTGCAGACTTTCCCATGTTAAAAGATGCAGCTGTGGTTTATAATACGTTTTTTCCGTTAACATTCTCATGCACTCAGCTAATCTTTAAAATTCTCCCAGATGTCATGAATCATTCGGCATGTACCTCTTTCAGCTTATCTGGAAACACAGGTGCGTATGCAATCGACACTCCTTAAAAACGATAGGACTTCAATATTATAGCAACCCTGGCATTTTTCAGTTACTAAGCGTTAACGGATTCTCATAACCTTGACGCTAAAAAAGAAAAGCGTTGTACATCTTGCCTGTCTCAGTCACACACTTCTACTCGGATGATTGGCCATGTAACATCACGCAAAAAGGGGCGCTCTGCCCCTCTCCCGCTAATGCCGTGCCTTCGAGCAAGTGGTATGATTTCCCGTATTACCAGCGTCTTAGTATTGTAAACTTTCAATCGTTCATCTAAATAAACACTTTATTCTGTCTACAACTATGTTTGAGTTTACTTCTCTGCGCTCTCGATCTCTTCCAGGGTTTGTTTGAGCGATCTCTGCCATGCCCCCCCCCCCCAACAAAAAAAACGCCGAAAAAAGTTTTCATCTCAGAAAATTTACTTTTAAAAATATGATTTTTATACAAAAAAATTGCATCTCTTTTATATTGCTATTTTAAATACTTTTATTTAAAAAAATAAATAAATATTATTTAAAATGCTGAATCAAAATTGAAAATTAGACATTTTCATTTAATCAAAAGAAAAAAAAATAACGCGACAAATTATATTTTGAGTTGTCATAATTTTAATTTACTCTGAATTTTTTGAAAAAAATATTTTATTAAGAAGTCTGATGTTATAATGCTTAAAAATTATATGGTTAGCCATCACAAAACTTTCAAAATTCTTACTCTATAAATAAATAAATAAAATAAACACTTCCTTGAAACATTACAGCCTTATTGTTTCTTCAATTACACGCATATCAATTTTTGTCTGATTCCTTGAAATCTCACGATTTATTAAAATTGCCATAACTCTCTGAGTTTTGAATATATCGAGATGATTTTTTTTTTTACTCAATTCAGGAATGGATAAAGAAAATTTTTTTAATTGGAAGTTTTTTCCTTTGGGGGCCGCATGAAAATTTGATTTTTGTAATTTTTAAAATAGACCCCTCCCCATGGAGTTGCAACTTATCTTATAAAAGAAAATTACCTTTTTTATGAAACTTTCCAATTGGAAGTATGGGTCTAGGAGCAATATTTAAGGAGATAGCATATTGTTTCGATATTTATGACTCACCCTGTATAAATTTTATAGTTCATATACAGGGCTGCACGAGGATATTCGAATACCATTCTCCTTATAAAAGGACATTGCTGAAGAGAAATTTTCAACTGAAATATGTGTATCTCTTAAACGAACTAAAATTTGGAAGGCATGTTATTAATAGATACAAGTCTCTACATCATATACAGGGCTGCAAACAGACATGGATAATTTCCAATTGTAGGTGGGAACAGCTAAAATACATTATACATTTCCATATGGTGAAATAAGACATAATATTTTTAATTTTTTAAACGATGCAATTTTGTTACAATTCTGAATGTGTTAGAAAGTTCTTCATAATCTATGACTGACGCACGATTTTTTTCTTTCCGTTTTTATAATCCAACCATTTCAAAGAAAATGCGAAAAGTACGCTTTGTCATTCTATTTAGATCACATATTAATATAATTAATCAAGGTATTTAAAAATGGATTGCATGATAATGGAAAGGTATACAGTACTTTCTATTGATTTCATTTGACCAGAATTAAGAAAACATAAAATTATCATTAAAATTGATTATGAGAACTGTGCATATATTTTCGATCGCAAATCGTATTATAACTATATCTACTGTATTGTGATCCGTATTTTTAGTAAAAAAAAAAATAAACTTACATTTAAAAAAAAAAACTCTGTTTTTAAATAATAATAATAGTACAGCTCATATTCAAAATATTAGAATAATTACCTTTTTTTTAGAAATTGAAAATATCGTTTGGTAGTTTAATGTCTTTTAATGAAAATATGCAAACGATATTTTTATTAAGAACTTATTGTTGATTAAACTTACTTGTTATCTTAAATTTAATATCATTTTTGAAAAGATTAATTGCAAAAAAATTATTTTGAAAAGTCAAAATATTAGAATATTTATTCAAGTGGTTCAAAATATTAGAATATTTCACATTAATTCTCCTTTAATTATTACCAATTCTTAACTGGTGGCATCATTGATTAAATTCAGACTATTTTATTTAAAATCAGTATTCTTTTTTGCAGTTTGTTTCTTTTTCGTCTTAAAATGGGCCGTGTAAGTGATATTCCTGAATCTACTAAACTTCGTATGGTTGATTTGTATCGGCACGGTAAAAATCAATGTTTTATAGCGAATTATTTACATTGTTCGCAATCGAGCGTTAGTAAAATACTAACACAATATTCAAAAATTGGAAAATTTCAAAATAATCGCCGAAATGGTGGCCGAAAACCTAAAACATCTGCTAGAGATGACAGGAAACTGAAGTGTATAGTTAAGAAAAACCGTTTTAAAAGTGTGCGATTCTTGCACCGAAAATGGAATAAAGAAGGAGTTGAAGTTTCTACATCGACAACATTAAGACGTCTCCATAAATTTAAATTTGAATCTCGTGTACCGAAAACAAAACCTCTCATGACTGCAAGACAAAAGCGTATAAGATTGAATTGGTGTAAATAAAGACGTTTATGGAGCAATGAAGATTGGAAAAATATATTATTTAGTGATGAAAGTATGTTTTGTGTTTCATATGGTAATCAAGGTATTCGAGTTTGGAGAATGAAGCAAGAAGCATTTGATAAAGAATGCCTTAAACGTTCCGTAAAATTTGCTGCTAGTGTCATGGTTTGGGGTTGTATGAGTGCAGAAGGACCTGGAAAGTTATGCATCGTCTACGAAAAGGTTAACTCTCTGATATATCAAGAAATTTTAGAATATTACATGATTCCATCATCAGAAGATTTATTTGAAGATGATTTCATCTTTCAACAAGATTTAGCGTCCCCGCATACCTCGGTGTCAACTAAGAATTGGTTCCGCCAACGCAACATTAAGGTACTTCCTTGGCCACCAAATTCACCAGATCTTAATCCCATCGAAAACTTATGGTGTATAATGAAGAAAAAACTTCAAGAAAATCCTCCTTCAAGTAAAACTGAGTTAGTGGCACGTATAAAGTCTATTTGGGCTAATATTGATAGAAATGTTTGTAAACACCTTGTATATAGTATGCAAGATCGATTGTGCGCTGTTATGAAAGCTAAAGGGGATGCTACAAAATATTAACTACCATTTACTTCATATTCATAAGGTAATATTGTTGCGTAAAATAAAATATTCTAATATTTTGAACCAATCTAAATTTTATTCTAATATTCTGGTGTGTTTAAGGAAGCTGTATACCTAATTTATTGTGCTGAATTTTATATTTTATAAATGTTAAAATCTTATCTAAACATTCCAGATTTAATTTATAAGAAATTTAATTGCATTTACTTAGTATAAAAAATAAATAAATGACAAATAATTTTTTCTTATTACTTTTCCTCAATTATTCTAATATTTTGAATATGAGCTGTAATAAAAGACTTTAGTAAATTATCTTTGTATTCAAGTTATCAAACAGTTAAATAAAAATAAAAGTAGTATGAAAAGAAGTGTAAAAAAAGAAAAATTAATAAAATTTAAGTTTAAAGCTTTTTTTGATGTTGTTAAAAATATTTAGCGGTCATCGTTTTTTTTTCTCTTTAAAAACACTTTTTATGTTTTTTATTATCTGGTTTATTTGATTTCTCCTCTTTTTTTTATAACCTTTTCATTATTATGACTTGCTTTTATTATTATCACGTGCTTAACTTTAAAATTTTCACTTTGTAAATATTTTTAAATTTTAACTTTGCCACTTACTATTATGCTTCTTGAGCATTATTATGTTAAACTATAATATATGGTCTCTGTAAAAAAAATATTTTTATGCAGAAGCATCCCGTCAGAATCTTTGTACGCCTGTTTATGGACTGTTTCATGCTTGATTAGCTCAAGAAGACTTTTTAACTATTTGGAAAATAGTTGTTGTTCTCAGTAGAAAACTGAAAAATCTGAAGCATTTCTGAATCGTTTTATTGCTTGAATTCCTCAACTTATTTTTTTATTTTATTCGTTTTATGAACGGTGCAAAAATTAAAAATGTACAATGTTTAGAAGTTTAAAATTTTGTAGTTCCGAAAATTGTAAAACTTGAATTTTCATTTAAAGCTTGTTTATGTTGGGTCCAGAAATATTAATGTTTAATCCATGTCGTAAGTAATATGAGACGATCAGAAGTCATTCTGATTAACTCCATCAAATAAAAATGTACATTTTAAACAGCTAAAGTTGTATATCTATAAACTAATGTTTTTTTTTTTTTAACATTAGTCCAAGAATAATAAACTTTAATGCATAGCGTACGTAAAATATAACTCGTTATGACCATCATAAGAATGATGTTTATTATTATTATCAATTCAAATATAGAATTTAATTATAAGTCTTTAAAATTTTAGTCTTTGAAAATATCATTTCAAGTCCTATCAAGTCGTTGTAATTTGTTAAATTACACTTTAGTTATTATTTCATTATTTCTATACTGTTAAACTAATATAAAAAAAAAGAGTTTTGTTCTATTTTTTTCACTTATTTTAAAAAACTTTCTAATTTTGTGAAAAAAGCTGTGATAGTTTACCGTTTTCATGGAAAGCCGAATGTTGGCCAGGTTCCAGATGATAAATAAAGAATCCAACAGTAAAAATTTAAAGCAAAATAATTATAAAATCTTATCACGGGTCGATTCTTTAAAGTACCGTAAAATAGGGTGAATAGGAACTTAACTTCCTAGTCATACAAATAAATTCAATATAAATAAGTGTTATGGTATTTTTAGTTGCCATTTTTTAAAAAGAGGGTAATAACATTAAGAGTTGGGAAATTCCGTTTTGACATATTGGTACCACTAAAGGGGTATATAAAAAAGCATCAAGTGGATTCTCAAAAACCTCATTTTTTTTCAACGTCTGCAAAGCTTTGTATGTAACTACAGTATTTTTTCCTATTCTAAACCTGAGAGAGGGGATTTTTAATTAATGATGGACCAATAAACGATATGCTGCGTTAAATTCTACTTATCTCTAAACTACATAATGAAAAAATGAAAAATGGCTTGTAACATCAGAGGTTTAAAATTTACGGGGTGATTCGAAACCCGTTTTTTCTCATGGTTTATTTTTCTATACAGTAATAGTTTCATGTAATATATGAAAGCATATGTATGAACATGTACTGTAACATTATTTTGTTTGTTCTAATTACTCGAAGAGTTTAAAGGTGCCAAGAATTTACTTAGTTAAACAAAAAAGTCAATGCCCAGTCACCCAGACATAGAACACACAATAATTTAAAAATGGCAAATTTTTAGAAATCTACACAGAATTATTCTCTGACATCCACAATATTACACAAACATATCAAAATGAAAAACTAATTAAAAAAACGAGGTATGTTAGCCCGATGAAAGGGGTGAATCGGAACACCGTTAAAAAATTAAAATATGCATATATAAACCGTAGCAAATGTTAGGTTTTTGCTTGAAAAGTAAAGAGCAAAATAAGACCAAAGTTTCTAATAAAAAAAAATAAAAGAATTAAAAAATCAGTCATTGCTTTGTTTTAACGCTTAAGTTGAAAAGTGTTCCGATTCACTCCATTTTACGGTAGGTCTGATAGGCTTTTCAAGCAGAATAAAACTTCGTAATACAAACATTGTAAATTCAGATGTCTGAATATCAGACACTCAAATGAACGGAGTATTCAATTTTCAGACTTTTAAGAAGTCTTAATTACTTAAGATACTTATTGCATTTGAATTGCAGACAATTCAAACTTTAGACATGAAGCCATTTTTAATACACTCACTAACAAAAGTTAAGCACAAAGATGTAAAATGCAAAAAAATCAACAAATATTGCTTTGATTAACAAAAAATTCGGCGGGAAAGTAGCGTATATATTTATGCATAATACAAAATCAACAATAATATACAGAAATGAAAACAATATTAAATTTTTATAAGTTATCAGATACTGACATACTGGAGACTTAACCAGAATTATGTATAAAGTGAAAAAAAAAAACAGCATAAAATGAAAAAAAGACATTAATAGGGTATGTGATCCCCCTCTTCTGTATACAAAGTGTACACCTGCATTCAATTAGGTGGTCAACCATCGCAAAATTAAGCAATTGCCATTCTTCTTGTAGAGCAGTTTCAAGCTCAATAAGAGTGGCTGGAAGTTGGAAACGTAAACATACAGCACGGTTGAGAGCATCCCAAAGATTTTCAATGGGTTTAAGGTCTGGCGAATATGGTGGCCACACCATATGCGCAATCCCTTCACTCTTCAGGTAGTCATCGACGATGACAGTTCTATGGGGAAGTGCGTTATCGTCCATTAAAACTAAATTAGGGCCAACTGCTGAAGCGTACAATCACACAATGGGTTCTAGGACTTGATATCGATACCGGACAGCCGTCACAGAACCCAGTTTAAAGATGTGCAGGTCGGTGCGGTATCCTAATGAAGTCCCTGCCCACACCATAATGCTTCCGCTTCGGAATGCGTGATGTTCGGGGATGTTTTGGGGCTGATTGCGTGTTCCTTGTCCACGCATATCCTTATACGCTTGTCATCTGGCTGCAGAACAAATCTTGACTCATCAGTAAACATGACATTGCCTCAGTCAGACACGTCTAATTGACATGTTGCCGGCACCAATTTAATCGTGCCCTTTTGATTGGACGGACGGAGGAACACAAACTAGAGGTACCCGGGCATCCAGTCCACTCATATGTAATCTTCGGCGTACAGTAGCTGCAGATATCACCTTACCAATGGACGCTGTAACCATAGATGTCATACGTGTGGAGGTCCCTCTGCGATTCCGCTTGGCTACAGTAGCAATATATCGATCTTCCGCAGGGGTTGTAACCCTTGGGCGACCGACTACGTGCCTTTAGATAACTGTCCGTGAGGTTTGGAATTGTTTGCATAAATGTGAAATTACAGAATGATGAACCCCAAAGAAAA
Source organism: Maratus speculifer (assembly GCA_964019185.1). Classification (NCBI taxonomy): domain Eukaryota; kingdom Metazoa; phylum Arthropoda; class Arachnida; order Araneae; family Salticidae; genus Maratus; species Maratus speculifer. The sequence goes on from OZ025295.1 coordinate 143,226,900, forward strand.
GAGCAACATCTGTCATCGACTGTCCTGCTTTAATGCGCCCCACAGCACGCCAGGGCTCAGACTCTTTCATTCGACTTCTGCAAGTCATAAATTGTACGAAAGTTTTAAACATTTTCTATCAGCACTTACAATCAACTTCTGTAACCCTTCATAAAACCGGCTTATTATAAGACTTACCTTTTTGCATATTTCTTGATATGATAGCGCAATTGGCTGTTACCTAACATATTTGCATACTTCCATCTACCTCTGCAGCGATTTGCGTCCTCTTCAATTCTGATTGCCTTCAAGAAATTAGCATTTTCCTCTTCGTGCTTAACTTTTGGAAATGAGTGTATTTTCCAACAAAGTAAAAATAAAAAAAGTTTATGCATTCGGTTTGTCACTTTGTCTGTCCACACTCTAACTCCCATAAATATACTACGATTTTCATGCAGTTATTTAGAGTCACCGAAGTATGTTTATTATTGTATATATGAAATATGTAGGATTAATAGTTATTCACAGGGAGACTTAAAAGAAATCCATTGCATTATGATACATGAGGAAAAATCATTTCAAGAGTATTTTAATGACATTATGTTATTTCAAAGATATTGAAATTGCTATGAAGCACTAAATTTTTCTACGATTACATTAGAACTTAGTAGTTTTTGTTCCTTTACAGGGGCACTGAAAAGAATTCCGTTATAAATGCAGGTATGTGAAGGAAAATCCTTTAAAGAGAATTTTAAGGAGATAACGCTATTTCAAATATATTGAGACTGATATAAATTACTGAATTTCACTAGAATTACTTTGTTACAGGGCATTCATAATATACTTCACTTCTTTTCATGGACACATAAAAAAATCGATTAGAGTACCGTTTGCGAGTAATAATTGCTTAAATGTGTGTTTTAAAATTCGGTATGTGCTTTGAAATGCATCTGTTTTTTATATGTTATTCTTTAGATATAAATTTTATACCTCATATACAAAGCTGTACAAAAGTGTTCACGTATTATTTTCCTTATTAGAGGAAACTACTGAAAGTGAATTTTTTTGCTTAAGATATATATATATATATATATATCTTAAGCGAGTTAAATTTAGAAATATAATAGATATCCATTAAAAATTTAGTAGATATATATCTAAATATCATATATAATTCTTCTGCGAAAATTAGAATAATTTTTCGATTGAGATGAGAACAATTAAAATTGGGTTTTCAAATGTATGATGCGTTTCCATATATTTGAATTAGACAGAATATTTTAATGTTTTAAAAAGTGAGAATTTGTTACATTAATTTGAAAATGTTAGAAAGTGTTTCATAATCCATGCTTTACGCATAATTTTTTAAAGTTCCATACGCACTCATGTTTGACTTGTTGAATGCTGGGAAAATATTTCACCGTGGTCCTGCTTCCTATATCCCTCACGCAATCTGATTTTAGGGGCTCTCAAAGTTGGTATAAAATTTTCATAAAGCTTATAATTTTAATCGTTTTCGACAATTTACAAATTCTAATCAATATTTTGAACTTCTAGAAGAGTAAAGATAAAAACAATAATAAAAACAAACATATTTATTTAAATGCAATAAAACCACCGAAACGAGCCTCCGAATGAATTTCCCCACCATTCGTTGCCTAGGTGTCCGTGATTACGATGTTTTAATATATTTAGATTTCTATTACTTAATTAGTTTTTAATCTCATTCTTTTTCAAACGATCAAATATTGAATTTTAATTAACTCAGTATCAAAACAAATTTAAAATATTAGATTAACAAAAATTACATGTCTAATTTAAGGGCTTTAAACTCGTAGGATAGTTAGGGAGGGGGGGAGACACTGTCTAGTTTTGTCCATGCTTTAATCAAATCTTTTTTCTGCAAGAAATCCATTCCTGTATTATGTTCCCTAGATAGAGAAGTTCGGCATTCGGGTTGTTCGTTATGGAGGTTAATGGACATTTTATAATACCGGACAGCTCTAGCACAAACTTTTTAAATTCAAAATCATGTATATTTTTATTTTTAACTTCATAAAAAGCGGACACCTTTGATTATTGAACAAATTGCGCAGTTCTGAAATTTCCTATTCAGTGTATTTGGATAAATATATAGTCCAGTCATATTAGTGAGATTACTTGCGATTTTTCGCGTTTTGTTAAATAAGGTACCCTGGGGTAATAACGCCACGTTAAGGTTCTGGCAATTTTCACGGCTCAGTTTTAGTTTGTATTTTTCAAACAAATATATGATTTGATACAGCAACTCATTGACTATCTATATAAAAAAAAATAATTTAACAGATATGAATACATAAAAAGTAATGGCGTGATTTCTTGACCAATGCTATTTGGCGTTATTACCCACCTATATGGGTAATAACGCCATGCAAACAAAACAATGAAATAAGTTGGATTAATTGCATGTAGATTGCCCAATTCTAAAAATACAAACTCTCAGCTCTAGAAATTGACAAATTGCATCCTAAGCTATTGAAAATGTTCATTTTTTCGTGAAAGTGTAAGAAAAATAAAGGTGTGGTGTGGGGAGGGGGGAGATGAGGCAAAAGAATATTAGACCGTGAGTTTCTTTTTGCTTAAAAAGGAGCGTTTAAATAGAATTATTAGAAATATTGCAGAGTTTTAACTGCGTTTATTTGAATCAGTATTTAGGATGTAGCTCTGCCACTGTAGGGAATCAACCGGGGTAAAAATTGCAAGGATTGGCGTTATTACCCTGTTATAGTTATTGCGCTGTACATTTTAAATTATAAATTATCTCGAGAAGATATCCAAAATCTTCAACAACATTTTGAAAGGCCATGAAATGTACTACAAATTGATGTAATTAACAAAGTATTTCCGGATAAAAAAAATAGTCTTCACATCACAAAACGTATCTCGCAAATTTTAGATCAAGCGTTAATTTTAGCTGCTTGTAAAAGCAATAAAACCTAAAAATGAAACAAATTAACTTGAAGCTGTTTTTTGCGATTTATATGACTCAAAACCCTTCTGCGCAGAACACATGGGTGTCATTTACCAGATTATTTCATAATTATGCAAAATATTAGCACTTGGCGTTATTACCCTGTCTGGCGTTATTACCCCAGGGTACCTTATCTGCAGAAATGCATGTTGAATTATCCCGAAACTCCAGGTGTGTAAACAAAATAGTACAGGACATATATTTCATATGTTTGAATTAGACAGAATATTTTAATTTTTTAAACAGTGAGATTTTGTTACATTATTCTGAATATGTTAGAAAGTGTTTCATAATCTATGCTTTACGCATAATTTTTTAAAGATTTATACACACTGATGTTTGACAGGTTGAATACTGGAAAAATATTTCACCATGGTCCTGCTACCTATATCCCACACGCAGTCTGATTTTAGGTGCTCTTAAAGTTGGTAAGCAAGTCATAAACCTGATAATTTAAATCTTTTTCGACAATTTTCAAATTCTAATTAATGTATTGATCTCCTGGAGTAGAAAAGATTAAAAACAATAATAAAAACAAACCTATTTATTTAAATACAATAAAACCACCGAAACGAGGTTCCAAATGAATTTTTACACCATTCGTTACCGAGATGTCCATATTTTTTTCCCGAAATCCCACAGGATACCGTCTACAAGTTGAAAAGAACGAATATCTTTTGGACCACCGTGCCAAAACTAATTTATCAAAAGCGATCAAACTGTAGATTATGATTAAATCGATTACTTTAATAAACTGTGTTCATTTTTTAGGAGATAGCATGTATACCCATAGAGAAATTAAGATTTTCATTAAAACAATCCCAAATTTTGCCAAGTTTTTTGCTTGTAATTCGCAGAATTCTTATTATAAAAAAAGTGCTTTTCAGAAAACTTGACAAATGGTATTGTACACAAAACGTTGTACTCTGAATTAAGAAGTAATAAAAAATGAATGAATAATGAGCATGTTTACTAAAACATTTTTACTGCGTGTGCGTGAAACCAATCAAAATATAATTTGCATAATGTGTTAGCTAAGTTTATAGAGCAATTTTTCAGAAAGTCTCAAAATCATAGGTTGAAAATTCTGAACATTATCATTGATAGAATGCACTCAAAATCCGTTGTTTGCAAAAAGAAACAAAAAAATTAAGGGCTGTATCCGTATATCCAGTGACTAGTGTCAATATAGCATCCATGAAATTGTACGTACACTCTCAAAAAAACTTCCGTCTTTTTACAGAAAAAGTACTGGCAGCACTGCTGCCAGAAATTGTCTGTATATTGACGATTATCCGTTTATTTTTTTCTCCGTCAAAAGAGGTAAAATATCCGTCATTTGAAAAAAATTCTTGAAAATATCAATCCGGCACCGCTGAGGATCGAACTCACGATCCCAGCATTGGCAGCCAAACGCGTTACCTCGACGCTACCGTTATACATTAATAAAGTGTTTTAAAGTAGAACCATTCATTTCATATGGGTGCGATAGGTCTATTTCGTTACAAAGCTTTTAATTTTGACCTTAGTTTCGGAAAGATTTCATGTTTCATGAAACTGTGGCTGGGTTTTTTTTTACGTTTAGTATTAATGTACTATAAAAATGTAAATTTTAAATATATTACGTAGATTGCTAAAGGAAAAGTTTGGGTATTATATTTTTATTCGATAAGATTTTATCCAACTTTGGATAACAAATTGTGAGAACTTTTGAATGAATAAAGAAAGTAATTGTTATTTATTTTTAAATTCGAAATCATTTTTGTCTTTATAAAACTAAATTAGACATTATTATTTGTTTATTTTGTTTTTCATTTTAAAAACAAATTCGAATTTATTACTAACAGACCCAATACGCATGCGTGTTAGAAAAAAAACGGAATCTCTCCCTCATTTTTCGACCTTCGGAATGAATTCACAGATCAAATACGTTTTCTGGGAGTACGGAAATTATTTGTGAAAAAATGAGGAAAACTTAGTGTGTATTGACGAATTTTTCTGACAGTGTACTACTATCATCGGATACAGCCCTTTCCGTTTTTGCTTCATTTTGGGAACAACGGATTTTGAGCTTATTCTGTCAAGGATAATTTTCATAATTTTCAAACTATATTTTTTAGACTTTCACAAAAGTTGTTTTATAAACTTAGCTAATGCATTATGCAAATTAAATTTTGATTGATTTTACGCATGCGCAGTAAAATATGTTTAGCAGAAAACCTGCTCATTATTCATACAATTTTTATTATTTTTTTATTTTAATTACAGGGTTTTGTATAAAACATCATTTGTCATGTTTTCTAAAAATAACCTTTTTTTTCACATTAAAAATTCTGCAAATTATAAGCAAGAAACTTGTCGAAATTTGGAACTGTTTTTATGAAATTACGAATTTCTCTACTAGTATACATGCTACCCTCATAAAAATGAACACAGTTTATTACAGTAACGCATTTAATCATAATCTAGTATTTGGACGCTTTTGCTATATTAGTTTTGACAGGGTTATCAAAAAGATATTCGTTCTTTTACAATTTGTGGATGGTCCTATATGGGATTCCGAGAAAAAATATTTTCTAAAATATATGACCTGTACTATTCAGTTTACACGCCTAGAAATTCAGGTTGATTCCTCATGCATTTCTCCATATATTTAACAAAACGTCAAAAATCGCAGGTACTCAAAATAATATGACTGGACTGAATATATTTATTGTTTCTAATCTTATTCTACTTAAAAAATTGGAAATATTCATGATAAATTCAGCAATGCAGGAAGAAGTATAAATCATCTGCTTTAAAAAAATTGCACACAAAAATTTCCTTAACCCCCCCCCCCCCCCTGATAAATAATAATAATAGTAATAATATTAATAAATTCTTATCACTTTAAAAAATAATTTTTTCTTCTAAATTTATATTTTCAAATGGGATTTTTTTTAATGCATCAAAGGAGAATTAGAACAGCCATTTATTAAAGAATAAATAAACTAATATTGTATTGTGATAACCTGCGGAATAATAATAATAATAATAATAAAAGAGAAGAAAAGTAAAATAAAATAAAATTAAAAAAAGGAAGAAAAGTAGAAAAAAATAAAAAAAAGAGAAAAAAAGTAAAAAAAGTAAAAATAAAAAGTAAGAAAATATCAATAATTTCTAAACTTTTTATGATTTACGAACATATCTTGTCCAACCTTGTCATATCTAGCTTTTGTTCGAATGAATTTTTATTATCCATTTACATAAAAAAGGGATACTACTTCGTTATCCCGTCAACCAAAAAATTATCACCAAAGTATAAGATCAAATGCCAATTATGGTTGTTCGTAAATAACACATTCACATAACAAAATACTTTACACGTGTTTGATACGTCATCAAATGATTTTTATTTCGATGTTTTATTTGCATTTTACATTAATGTTATACTAATTTATATGTTCTTTCGATTATGTCGTTATCTCGATTTGTATAATTTGGCAAGTAGTTCGGCGATTATTATAATTTGATGAAATTGGTCGACGGGATAACCAAGTAGTACCAAATAAGATTTCAGTTGGGCGGATTTTCTTTCTTTCTAACCGATGACCAGGTCCCTACCTGCCGAGTTACCTCAGCTTAACGGGTTAGACACTTGGTATCGGGACTGGTGATAACCTAATCACTGCAAAGTGGCAATAAATCTGATATTTTCAATCAACGGGTCCTGGACTTTGAAACAATATTTATACACGCCACATAGTATGCAAAAATATATTTTGAACTTAAATACATTTTATTTTTAACTTAAAAACATATATCTTAACTGAAAACTTACTTTCAGTAACTATCACTGAAAGACAATAATTAGGATAGAGAACAGTTTCCAATCTATTTGATGTGCCCCTATAAATTAACAATAAACTCTACGCAAAGCATATTATACAGCAACTGTTTTGTAGTAAATCTCTGTTTTGTATGACACTTTTATTATATTTGAAATATTGTAACATAATTAAAATACATTGCTGCCGATTTTCTGTTTAGACCTTTATGCAAGCAATTATTTTGTAACATATACAAATTACATTATAATCCGAATACATGTAGAAGAGTTAATGCTCGGATAGACGAACCAAAATCATAAACACTTTCCATGTAAATTGGAAACATTCATAATAATTAAAAAATATTTACAGTATTTCGAACTTTATATTTCCACATTTATAACCTTTTAATTGCGGTGAGATTTTCTTAAAACTATTTAATAAAAAAAAATTTCGGCTAAAATCATTTAATAAATTTTTACTTTTGCAAATTTGAAAAACAATATCTGAAAAGAAAAAAAAAATCATGCACCTAATTTAAGATTTTAATTTAGAAAATTCTGGTATTAACTGTATATACCAGAAAATTATTTAGTGCGCTTAAAAAAGTTAATTAAATTTATTAAAAATCAAGTACTAATTCATATACACTATTCTCTACTAGACACTTGGAAAATTACGCAATTAGTTATATTCACAATACATGTATCAGTGAGTACATTTTAATTTTGAAGAATGGCGGAACAAAAATCCGTGCGGTTTCATACAAGTTTACTGAATCACAAACAGAAATCTGAGATAATCTTTTGTAACGCTACTGTCGTAAAATGGTACAGTAAAGAGAGTTAAGTATATTTACGAAAGTTTAAGTGCGGATAGACAAAATAAAGTCATAAACACATTTTATGTAAGTTGAAAAATGTTCATAAAAATTAAAATATTTTTTATAGAATTTCCAACTTAATATTTCTACATTTAAAACCCCTTAAAAGCGGCTATTTTTTAATTACTTAATTTTATTCGACATACCGACCAGAAACATTTAACAACAAAATTTTATTTTTACAATTTCGAAAACCATTATCAGAAAAAAAGTCATCTACCTAGTTTAAAATATTTTTTCAAAATTCCTGTATTACGAGCATATAATAGAATATTATTTATTGCGTTTGAAAACGTTAATTAAACTCATTAGAAAGCAAGAAGTAATTAATTATCTACTACATACTTGCAAAATTACGCAATCAGTTATATTCGCAATACATTTATCAATGTGTATATTTTAATTGGGAAGAATGGCGGAACAAAAATCCGTGCGATTTCGTACAAGTTTACTGAACCACAAACAGAAATCTGAGATAATCTTTTGTAACACTACTGTCGCAAAATGGGACAGTAATGAGAGGGAAGTTATTTTAAGTTACTAGGTAGGTGTGTGCGGAACGTCTATGAATAAACGACTCGACGGTGCAAGTTTAAGGGTAATAAACTAGCTCATGTGAAAATGTTGCAAGGATGGAAGAAATCTACGCTTTCGTCTACTCTAAAGATCTTGAACTGAATTTTTGAATGTAGGGTAATAATGGAGAATTATTTATGAAAGCAAAATTTGAATAACAATATATGCGTTAATATTTTAATCATAAGTTTTTACACAAGTGTTTATATAACAGGCATGTTTGCTTTTTCTCAACAAAGAAATAGATTAAGGGGTTACATAAAAATATTTCACTTTTTTTCCTTATTAAAGTAATACTTCATGATCAGTTTTGAAATTTTGAAAGGTTTTTAGATGCGTTTGTAATTATGTAAACACGTAGCACATATAGTCGTCGTTCAATCCGTCCGTCCGTCAGTCCTCATATAAAAGCGCAAAAACTAACCAACCGAATCGTTTGAAAGTTAAAATATATAATTATTACTTAATTTTTTCGAGTCATTTCAAATGCTATGAAAATCGGATGCATATTTTAATTAAAGGGAAAATGAAAAGTATTCCGTTACATTACAGTTAAATGAAAAAAAAATAATTTCAAGTTCATTTAAATATTTTAAACTCCTTCAAGCATCATACAATTCATATGCATCAATAATATATGTACTAAAATATGTATTCTGTGCAATGTGTGGTGCTAAGAAGGTTTTTCATTAATATATAGATACAAACAAAAATATCCTATTGCATAATAGGATAGGGGAAAAACATTGTTTGGGGTATGTTTTAATCATATAAAACTATCTCACATTTTTTTAACTTTATACACGTTATTGAGGTTTACTATAATTTAATATTTGTATGTATGTATGTATGTCGGTCAATTATCTACGCTATGAGGTATAGGCCGTATGGGGTGAGATGCCCTCCGTGGGGTCTTTCTAAGGGAACCTAACCCGTATTTACGCAAGGTTCGAAGAAAACCACGGAAAACTCCGAACGGTTAGGCCGACGGTCGCGATTGGGTTCGAACAAAGCTCCTACCGTCTACCAGTTTTAATATTTGTATAATGAAAAGCAATTAGTATTTACGGAGATACACAAATAAATGATTTCGGATACTCTATTAGATCTGAAGTACTGTATATTTTCAAAACTTCGTTATAGTACGAACGCACCTTATTTGCTACGTCTAACGTGCAATTTCCGGCTTGTTATTAAAAAAAAACTTCAGACGCAGGCACCAGGTTACAGAATATAGCTAAAAACCGTGTATATTTTTTCTTATTTAAGAATTCTAATAGATTTTCTTATATTTTCGATATATATCGTTTAGATTTCACACTAAAACTATCACAATAATTTTTATATGAAATGAATAGCAATTATATATTTAAAAATATGTAAATATTTATTTATTTTTAAGGGCATAAAATAGTTTAATTTTGTTTTGAGATTTTAATGATCGACGTTAAAAAATAGAAGTAAAAGATTATGATGCTAAATGATTATGGATCTAGAAGATTATGGTATTGGAAGATTTTAAAATCTTATATTTTAAACACTGTGGTATGTGCAAATAAATATTTTTCCTTTTAAAAAATATACATAGATGTATAATTTGATTTATTTGTTAAGTATTTATTTCGATTTTAAATTAAAATTTTCCGCATTTTGAGAAACATTTTTTACATATTTCAGAAAAGGTTATTTAAAATTCTTGCCGAATGATCAAAGAATAATATTTTCTTCAAATTAAAAAAAAATATAGACAGGCTATCACAAACAGAAAAATTTTCAAATGAGAATTAAATAAATACAAGTTAAAAACGAAAAGTAATGAAAATTATGTCATAAACTTATATTTAAATGTGACTATTAAAATTTATTGAGACTATTAATTAAGAGAGAAAATCTTAAAAGAATGAATTTGTTAAAATGCGTTAACTGCCTGAAATAAGGGGGGAAAGGTCATATTTAACCCTTTAAAGTTCACTACAACTTTATTTTTTTAAATTACTGAAATAACTTCAAAAAGGGTTTTTAGACATGTAGCTGATAATAAATATGCATTCAAAAATTTTTTTGAATTTTTAAATTTCAAGAAATCTGTGGTTTTCTACGGAGATTAATGAACAGTAAAGGTCTACTTATCTTTCCTAAATATACCAATTCAAAAAATTATTTAAAATAAAAACAGCAAATTTAGAAATATAATACAAATACACTGAAATGCTAATATAAACAAGAATTTAATTTATTATTATTATTATTATTATTATTATTATTATTATTATTATTATTTTACAGAAGTTTTAAAAAAGTGCAAAATTTTTACGCTAATTATATTAAGAGTTTAGATTTTTAAAATAGAATTATGTATACATATAAAATTATTTGCATTTATAAAAAAAGAAATATATATTTTATATAAGTTATTATTTATACTTTTGCCAAAAAATGAACATACAAAAGAAATAAACCAATCACAAAATATCAAAAAGTTGCCATAATAATAAAAGTGATGATTATAAGAAAAGTAATATGTAAATATCTTAATTAATAAGAAATAAAAAAAATATTTTAATATATATATAGAAAAAATTCACGACACATTTTATCTACATACACAAAAAAATAATAGTAAAGCAAAAATTATATGTATATATAAATCCACAAAATATAAGTAAATTTAAGGATACAAATTATAGTTTTGAGGATTGGTTCGCCGGTAATTAAGGTTGTAACTAATATTATTTCCATACCCTATGAAATTTTTGAAAGCATGTAAAGTAATTGTCAAAGAAAACTACATGATTTTTCCCTAACAATTTCTGGCTTAGATTTTTAATTACTCTCTCACCAAGATTTCTTTCTTCATCGTCGATTTTTCACGTGCAAATTTGAAATTCGCATGCATAGCCACTTTGATCACACCTCATCCACACTATATAACCTTATTTGATGGGGGTTTGGGCATATTCAGAGATGATCAGCCCTTGAACTTTATCATGGTTTCATCAATTGACTGCTTTTGTCCAAGTTTTAGAGCATTTAGAAAAGTTTCTGATAAACAGTGAATCGATGGTCTCTTTATATAGCTTGTCAAAAATTTTCTGTTTTCTGGGGGTCGTAGGCTTTTATCATTCAAACGCAAATTTCTTAAAATCCAAATAAATTTTCTAACTGATATCAGTCGATAATTAAAATCATCGTGCAAAATCTCATTTGTGGACCAAAAATCTCTGTAGCTGGGTAATGTTTTAATTCCCATATTTATATTTTTCGCAAAAAAAATTATCATTTCCTCTGGAGTCACTGGAATGAAAGCACCACCTTTTTGGGTTCCATACAAATTAGTTTGATAAACTATAGTTTCTATGAAACTTATGGAGAATAGAGTGAAAAAGATGGAAATAAGTGTTAGAACTGCTAGAGATGTTATGTCTTCTGATAGCCTACTTTCTGCGATAAATTCCATGTTTCGTTTCTTTTCTTGACCTTTATTTTTTCATAATATTTTTTAACTTCTGGAAGGCCCTGGAAAATTTCTTTCAACAATATTTGAATCATCATCAACATCAGATTTTTACTTGAATCTGAGTGTTCACTGATATAATCTTCTGCATCACTCTCGAATGATGCATTTGATTCATCATCGGAAGGTAAATTTTTGAATAATAATTTGAATAATAAGCATCTACAATATTTAATCTTTTTTTTCGACATTTTATGTTTGAAAAATAAAATTGTATCCAAAAACATTTAAAAATAGAAGATCATAAAAATTCAAATAGAAGATCATAAAGTTTTAATATAAAAAGAGAAATCGCCGACTTTTAAAGAGAAGAGAATCAAAAATAAAATGTTTTATGCATTTCTATTTCTTCCATTACCCCCTAAAAAGAATAAACAGAAGTAACAAGTAATTCAGGGTCGCTATAGTCATCCAACTAAAAAAATTTTTATCGTGCTTTTATTTTCAGTTACATAAACAAAGCGAAACATATTTTCACCTGCCACTCCTCGCGCGTCGAAATCCAACACTTACTGGAGTTAGGTTTCCTAGAGAAACCAATCATTTCCTATAAATTTTGACCCATCTAATTTTATTTATCTAAATAATTGAGTGTTTTAATTTATAACTAGGAAGAAGTAGAGTACATCCACAAGCCATAATTAAATTTTGATAATAATTTCTTTTTGAAAGAATGAATGGAATTTATGAAACATAAAGTGACATACATATTTTGTTTCGTTTGAAGTTGAAAGTTTTATGATTTATTTTGGTGCTCGAATCTAGCTAAAAGAGAATGTTTTAAAGTTTCAATTAATCGCAATTCAGTAGAAAAAATACGTAAAATAAATTTGAGAATAAAGTCTGAATGTGTGGTTTTCGTAGAAAACCAATGAACGTTAAAGGGTTAAAACCGCTATTCAATAAAATTATTTATATTTACGTGATAATTTCACATTTCTAAATAATCTTTATACTATTGTTATCATTTCTAAGGCAGCGGAAAAAAAAATTATCTCCTTTATACAATAAAAGTATCTTAACGTGAATATGAAAAAAGGAAAATAAAACTTTGAAATCATAAATAAATTCATTAATGTGCGTTATAAGCTGGAAGTAAAAGAAATTACGTCATATTTAAAATAACAAAGTAATATTTCAAAACAGTTAAATTTTTAACATTATTTAGACGAGACACTTACTTCATATATTGATAAGATCTGTATAACTATTGTTGTGAATTATAAGATGGCACACATATTTCCTGTCAAACAACAAAAGCATTTTTAACCAAACATGAAAAAGAGAAAGAAAAATTTTGTGAAAATTACATCAGATTTAAATGATATATTTAAAATGCCTTACATAATTTTCATTTCGTATATTGCGGTTCAAAAATAACCAGAAGGCAATGTGTCTGTGTTTTTCACTGTCTAACTGATTTTGTTTAATCAAACTTGTAAATAAGCAATAGATATTTAACAAAAGCTGATTAGATCTCAAAATTTCCCAATGAAAGGAAAATTAACGGAAACCCATTTGCTGTAAAATCGCCACGTAATATATATATCGATATATATTTAGATAGATAGGTAGATAGATAGATAGATGAATGTTTTGTAGTCTATATGAAAACGATCAAATTAGAATGTTTTTAGAGTTAAAAGTGTCAGAACGGGAGTTGATAAGCGTAGCTTGTAGGGAGAATAAACTTCTAGTTTATTAAAAAGAAATAAATCTAGTTTCCATTTGGAAAATTTTGCATTTTTTAATTACATATTTTCAACATAAAAATACTGGCATTAATAAAAATTCCTGGTCTGGGAATTTCAAGAACCCTTACATACCCTGAAATAGACTTTTTTTTAAATCATGCTTGAAAATTATTTAAAGCCAATAAGAAATGATTAAAGTTTTCCAAGAAATTGCAATTGAAACTGTTTAGCTCATAGGCTATCAAACCTGTGAGCTAATGTGCCCGCAGGTTCTATATGTATGTGTGTGCGTATGATTGTATGTATGTATGTACGTATGTATGTACTTAATGCCATAATTTTTTATTAAAGTAGCCAATTTGCTCTAAATTTTCAAATAGGTTCATTCTGATAAGGAACTTCGCTGATTAGTTCTAGAGATTCATTGGTTAAGTATAAAGGGAGATAAACGGGGGGTTATCTCTTTTAATGTAGATTAATATGTTTTTCATGCAGAATTATTCAAATCGTTTCAAATTTGGAATACTGGCTTATTCTAATAAGACGCTTCTTGGATACAATTTGAAGATTCTAGGGCTATGTATAAAGGGGTAAACGAGGACTAATTGTCATTAATTAACATAAACCAGTTTATTATACAAAATTATCCGATTAGTTTCAACGTTTGGATCTCGGTTTATCCTGATAACCAACTTCCTAGATAAAATTTCGAGATTCTAATCACCTTTTGAAAAGTTTCCTTTCTCTGTTTTTAAGTTAAAAATCGAGTTACAACTGTAAAATACTCAGTATACAGGAATAGACAGTCTCTAAAATTTCTGAATTACCAATTTAGATTTATTGAAAAATAGACTACGAGAAACATTTAACCGCCTCTCAAAATCTTACACCACTTTTGTTAATTTTACTTTTATTGCTTTTCTGATAAAAAATCAAGTTACAATTTGTAAAATACACAAAATAGAGAAATAGAATATCTCTAAAATTTCTGCATTACCAACTTTGAATTATAGAAATGCAAGTTATGAATAACATTTATCTTTCTCCAAAATTGCGCAGCTTTTGATAGTTTTACATTATCTGCTTTCATGATAAAAATCGAGTAGCAATTTGTAACTTACAGATTATAGAAAAACAGAGTGTTTCTTAAATTTTTGAATGACTAATTTTGAATTATGGAAATAAAGGCTACGAATAAATTTTAACTTTTTTCTTGATTCATACACCTAAAACAATTTTAGTTTATCTACTTTTCTGTCAAAAATCGAGTTACAGTCTGTGAAGTACACATTATAGAGAAATTAAGTATCTATAAAATCTCTGAATATAAAAGTAAGTACTTCATTTAATATTTATTATTTTGAAAATTTATTTTTCATTTAGAATGACAGAATATTGGCAACTCGAGAAACTGAAGTTGGGAAAAGAGTTCACTTACACTATTTAGTGTAAGATATATTTTGACATGAAATATCTAAAAAAGCTTTATAAAATAGTTCGTTTACTGATCGTGTCCACTATATACAGCATATATATATATTTATAACAGCATCCTTAAGGCGGAACAAGAGCCAGAAATCAAATATGCCATAGCTTTTTCTTCTTCACTAATCTGAGATATTAAAAAATTATATTTTTTATCCTATATATTTTTTATCATATTCACTTGGGATATGCTATGGTTTTGAGCGAAATATGCAGCCAAGGATAATTTCATCCTTCGTTTCATATGACCCTTAGCCAGTTGATCTATATGATTAGATATATTTGTGCTTAGAATGATAATAATCTTGTGGATAGAATTTTCTTCTTTAATAAAATTAGTATTTATTATATTATTTTGCATTTAATGTTATAATAACTCTTGATATATTTTTGAATAGAAAAAATTTAAGAAAGAAATACATTTTTAGTTAAACAAAGTTTTATCTGATTTAAAGTATAAATATTCTGGGGATCAAGTAGCATCATAACTTAAAAGTCAATATTGAACTTTGATTCGAACATAAATTACATAATATGTGCCTTAAAAAGCGACTAAAATAATAAGAGATGTTAATTCTCTGTTAAAAATCGATTTACAATCTGCGAAGTTCAGAGTATAGAGAAATAGAGTAACTCTAATATTTGTGAATTAACAATTTAGAATTATTTAAATAAATACTTCAGATAACATTTATCTTTCTTCCTAATTCTTACTACACCTTTTGACAATTTTACTTTATTTGCTTTCTTACAAATATTGAGCTACAATGCGTAAAGTACACAGTATAGAAGAATAGAATATCTTTAAAATCTCTGGATCTAATAATCAATATTTTATTTTCTTGAAATTTTTTTTTCATTAAGATTCACAGAATAATTGGCGATCTGAATAACTGATGTTCGTATAAGAGATCTTTCTGTACTTTAGATCCACCAGTAGCTGAGAGGTGGTACTCTCGAAGCTGGTAGATGGGAGGTGTTTTGTTCGAACCCAAACGCACACGTCGCTGTATTTCGTGCGGAGATTTCTGTGGTTTTGTTCGAACCTTCGGTAGACTTGCGTAAATATGGGTGAAGACATCTTAGAAAGACCCACACGGAGGGCACGTCCTCTCGGGCTTATATTCCTAGTGCAGATAATCGGCCATCATAAAGAATACTGATACTTACTATACTTTAAGTATAAAGCATATTTTTACATGAAAATCATTTATAAAACATTCGTTCACTGATCATCTTCACTGTATATAGTATACATATATATATATATATATATATATACAATATTATATATGCAATCAGATATATATATATATATATATATATATATCATATAGATCCTAATCATATAGATCAACTTGGCTAAGGTTCATGTGAAGCGAAGATTGAAATTATTCTTGTCTGCATATTTCACTCAAAATCATAGCATATCCCAAGTGAATATGACAGGGATAGAAAATATCATTTTTCGTACCTCAGATTAGTGAGGCAGAAAAAGCAGTGATATACATATATATTTATAACAGCATCAGTAAAGGTGAAACTTGAGCTAAAAATAAAATTTGTCGTGGCTTTTTCTAAATCACTAATCCTAGAAATGAAAAATGATATTTTTTATCTTTGCCATATTCACTTGGGATGTGCTATGATGTTGAGTGAAATATGCAGCAAAGAATAATTCAACTTTCGCTTCATATGACTCTCAGACAAGTTGATCAATTTGAATAGTTTTCATTTTTGCTTAGAATGATAATATTCTTTTGGATAGAATAACCTTCTTTTATAAAATTAGTATTTACCGTATAATATTAAATTTAATGTAACAGTAATTTCTGATGTCTTTTTAAAATAGGACAAATTTATGGAATTAAGCTTATTTTTATTTATCAATCAGATTTGCAGAATAATTTACCACCCGGATAACTGAAGTACGGATTAGAGGTTTTAATATGCTATTAAATATAAGACATATTTATACCCGAAATACCCAAGAAAAATATTTATAAAATACCTCGTGTAGTGATCGCCTTCACTATAAATAATATAGATATAAATATTTATAACAGCATCCTTAAAGGCTAAAATAAAATCTGTCATAGTTTTTTCTACCGTAGCAATCTGAGATATAAAAAATTATATTTTTTACCCCTGTCATATTCACTAGGGATATGATTATGATTTTGAGTGAAATATGCAGCCAAGAATAATTTCATCTTTCGTTCACATATGAACCGAAGAAAAGTTGGTCTATTTGAATAGGTTTAATTTTGCTAAGAATGATAATATTCTTATGGATAGAATAATATTCTTTTGTAAATTTAATATTTATCGTATTGTTTTGAATTTAATGTAACTGTAACTCCTGATATATTTTAAAATAGGACAAATTTATCGAATATAGCATATTTTTATTTTTCAATCAGGTTGACAGAATAACTTACCACCCAGATAAATGAAGTACGGATAAGATATTTTAGTATGCTATTAAATATAAGACACATTTGTACATGAAATACCAGAGAAATACATCGTGTACTGATGAATTCGTTTACTGATTCACTATAAATAATATAGATATATATTTATAAAATCTCCTTAAATGCCAAAATAAAATCTGTCATAGCTTTTTCTACCTCAGCAATCTGAAATATGAAAAATAATATTTTTTTATCCCTGCCATATTCACGTGGGATATGCAATGATTTTGAGCGTGTAATATCCAGTCAAGAATAATTTCATCCTTCCTTTCATATGAACCTTAGAAAAGTTGATATATATGATTACTTTTTTTTTCCTTAGAATAATGATATTCTTATGAGTAGAACAATCCTATTTCTATAAAATTAATATTTATCGTATTATTTTGAATTTAATGTAACATTAACTCTTGATAGCATTTAAAATTGGACAAATTAAAAGAAGAAAACATAATACTTTTATTTTTCAATTAGACTGAAGAAATATTGGCGATCCGGTTAACGGAACTTCGGAGAAGAAATTTTACTATACAATAAAATATAAGACATATTTATACCTGAAATATCTGAAAAAGTATTTATAAAATACCTCGTGTACTGATCGCGTTCACTACATTTAGTATAAATATATATTTATAACAGCACTATAAAGGCGGAACAAAAGCTAGAAATAAAATATATCACTGCTTTTTCTACCTCACCAATCTGAGATATGAAAAATGATATTTTCTATCCCTGTCATATTCACTTGGGATATGCTATGATTTTGAGTGAAATATGCAGTCAAGAATAATTTTAACCTTCGCTTCACATGAACCTCAGCCAAGTTGATCTGTATGCACTGTAAAAAAAAATGTGGGATTTTACTAGAATATTCTTAGTATCATTACAAACATTATTAGAATTACTAGAGAATCTTTAGTAATTATCCGCTTTGAAATTCGCTGCTAATAATACTCTAGTAACGTAACTACATTTACTCTAGTAATATTACTTACATTTGTAACTCATTTCCTGAAACGCTGACTTACAAGCAGGCTTCATGCCGAGCGCACAAGTCAGATGTATTTTGTTCAAAAAATATCTAGCGAGAGAGTCAACGCCGTGAGCCGAGAGTCAACCTCAACGCTAGCCGCCATTATCGCCAATCATTCGCCTGTGATCTATCACATTGTTTTTAAGGTAAGCTATGCTTTATAATTTTATGTCATTAAAACTATTTATGATGTAAATTAGACTTAAAGTTTGACTTTTGATTTATTTATTTGTCTGTGCATGTTTTCTATTCTACGCAGTTTGTTTGTTTACATTTTGAATGCGTGAATAATGCAATTTTGTTAGCATATTGCTGTCGATATATCAAATTCAGTTGGTAAGGATACATTATCAATTTATACTTGTACATATAACAAAGGTATAACAAAAGTTATTTTGAAGGAATGATAATCAGGAGTGGGGAAATACATAATTTTACTTGCCACTGGCGAATGAATTTTCAAGTTATCTTCCAAAATTGTTAACTATAGATTTGCCAAAAACTTTTTACTACTTAACTACAGTTTGCAACTTTTCAAACTATTGTAATGTTGTCATAGATGAAAGTACTATCCTTGCTAAAATCTTCTACAAAATTGGTGATTCTTTTTCAAAGCTGATCGATAAAATTTGAGGGGTTTTGCCGGCAGAAAGTAGTTATAACCAGTTTTAACCGGCAGAAACTTGCAACAACTGGCATAAATTCATTTTATGACATAATTTGAGACATTTTTAGTAGTATTAAATTGCTTGTGTACATTTTATTATTTAGGATAAATAACAAATAAAGTATAATGAGAGTTTTAATTAGTATTCGTCCGGGATCGGCCATTTTGATTCTTTTGCCGATTTTAAATTTCTGTATTTCTATTTATTCATTTATTTTTGTTCTTCTTAATTTTTTTTTTAATATATAAACTCTGAAACATTTTTTACTGTAATTTCGGAATGTATATGTATATTTAAAAATCAATATATGGCCTATTTAACTGCTTTAAAATTTATGTATTTACCATTTGCTAATTATAAATTCCTTCTCTGCCTTCCGCTATTTTTTTTCTTTTTTTACAAATGTTTGGAGTGCTGATTTTCAGTTTAAAAATTTGCTGTTGTTTACATTTAATTTCTGAATTGTTCAAAAATAAGTATAAAGTGGTCACAAGTGATCAACAAAGAAACAAAATGACGGATTCCGGGTAAATACTACATCTGTTCCAAAAAATGTATAAAATTTGTATTAGAATTTGATATTTTGAATCTTTTATTGAGAATCAGTCATATTATTTACAGATAATTGGGAATCATGAATGATATTTTAAGGAAGTAACCGTTATTAAAATTGTAAATAAATATCATGATTTATCAAAACGTTAACAAATATATTGCGAACTATGTTGTGTTTGCAGCCATTTGTAAATCACTCCTGATAGTTAACAATTATCGCCTTTTATATTTTTTTAAAGTCATTAAAAATATTAATAATGTAAATTAGACTCAAAATTTGACTTTTGAATTTGTCTGTGCATGTTTTGTATTTTTATTCTCCAGAATCTGTTTGTTTGTTTACATTTTGAATGCATGAATAACGCAATATTGTTAGCTAAGTTTTTGTTTGAATCTAACGGCTTAAACATGGGTTATTATTGCTGTTCATGTTTATTGCATTGTATACATAGCACAGATATAATAAAGATTATTTTGAAGGAGTGATAATATTCCTTTTTTTAATCGGGGGAGTAAGTTTTGTTGTATTAAAAGTGCTAAAAAAACACAGGCATGGAAGTAACCCCAATATTAGAAACAATATTAGCACTGCAGATTAATCCACCAACATCAAAAGAAATTCTGGGCTTAAAAAACCAGAAATTTACTTTGTCTTTAGGTTTATGGTATTTGTTGAATCTTTTTTTATTTTCTTTATAAATGCTTATTTTGCTCTTATTTCTTTTGATAGAAATCTTAGTCTAGCACTATTAGGTCGCAGATAAATTTTAATTTGCTGCAGAGTGCAGGCTGATGCAAAAGATTTTGCTCCTCGGAAATGGCTTGTGCTGGGAAAAAAAAAAAAAAAAAAAAAAAAAAAAGAACTTATGAATGGCAGTGAAGGCAATAAATGAAATTTGAGATATGTCTGCGTCTGATTGACGAAAGTCAGTTGTTCTGCTACTATCAAGAAGATGAGATTTTTGTGCACCAGATTGTCGAAATTCGTGATATTTTTTAGCCTGATGGAAAAAATTAGGGTTTTTTTTTTTTTTTTTTTTAGCCTGATCAACAACAGTAGTGATTTTGTTTAACCTAATCAACAAAAAGTGATTTTTTTCAAGCCTTATCTACAAAAGTAGTTTTTTCTTTCGAATCTGATTAATAAAATTTGATTTATTTTAGTCAAATCAATGAAATTCACAATTTTTTTCAATCCTGACTGACAAAATTTGTAATTTTCAGGACAGGATCGACAATTCATGTTTTTTCCATATTCAATCGATGAATTTTTTATTTTTTGTGTCTGGTAAGCAAAATTTGAGTTTTTTGGTTGAACTGATTAATAAATTTTTTAATTAACTACTGAATTTCACTAGGGATGGGACGAATAGTGATTTGGCCGAATACCGAATATTCGGCCAAATTTTAGGCAGAATATTCGGCAGCCGAATATTCGTCCCATCCCTAAATTTCACGAAATTTGTAATTTAACTTGTGCCAGATTCTTGAAATTCATGATTCTTAACTGACTCTGTAGAAACTTGTAGTCCTTCCTGCAGCAAATTAAAAAAATTGCAATAAATAGACAAAGCATGAGATTTTCTGCTGTCGATCAACAAAATTTGAGATTTCTCCCTTCCTAATTAAGTAAATTAACAAATTTTTAGCACACGATCGAGGAAATTTGCAATTTTTAACTGGCTGACAAATTCAGTTTGCTTTAAAATTTGTTTAGTAAATCGATAAAATGTGCAATTTTTTTACGACTAATCAAACTCAAGATTTTCTACAGCTGATAAACAAAATTTGCAATTTTTTTGCTCATTTTTAACAATGGATATATTTTTTTTCATACTCAATCACCAAAATTTGATTTTTCCCACAGCTGATTAGTGAAAGCTTTTTTCCATGCCTGATCAACAAAATTCAAGATTTTTCTGTGCTAAATCAATAAAATTTAGGACTCGTCTGCACCTCATTGACAAAATTTTATTTTTTTGTGTCGATTTAGAAAGAATTGTGATTTTTTTTGTATTCATTCAACAAGATTTCCAATCCTCATCGACAAAATCGGCTGTTTTTCTGCACTCTGTTCATAAAATTCATGATTTTTTTTCGCAGCAAATTGATGAAATTTACAATTTTTTCTTGTGTTCTATAGATAAAAATTGTAATTTACGCTATATCATTTAGAAAAAAATAAAATGTTATAAATTTTTTTTCAAAAATGTGCCATTGTACAATTAAATGATAAATTCCAAAGAAGATAGTTTAGAGTATCTGATTTTTTTTTTTTTTTTATTTATTTTGTTTAGGACGTTTTAAAATGTTGAAAGATACTGTGACCAACAATTATCCCGGGTGACCCTACTTCTGTGTTTATAGTTTCAACCAGGTAAGTGTTTACTGATTTTTTTACATATTTTCAATTGATTTTTTGCCAATGTCTTTCCAATAGTAGGGATGCACAACCTTTTCAAAAGCAGGGCCACATCAATAACACGAAGAGAATTTGATTTCAAGCAGGTGATCTGTGGACTATAATCGGATAAAAATTATGGTTCCAGAGGGAAAGGGGAGGTTATCCATTAAAGTTTACTTATCCATTCAAAATATCCAATTCAGTTAGTAAGGATATATCAACAGTTTTTACGTTTGTACGTAACAGATATAGCAAGGATTATTTTCAAGATGTAATAATATTCCTTTACTTTATTCGGGTGAGTAAATTGTTTTATTAATTGTACAAAAAAAGTAAAGCATATTCCTAGAACAGCCAAGACACTTTATTTTGGCGATTTTTTTAACATCGCCTAGAGATTTAAATTTTCCAGAAAAATTGAAGTGGCGAAAAAAAACAGAAAAGTTGGAAAAATTGATTTTTCATAGTTTCTTCCAAATAAATTATATTTTCTTAGGTAAAATTAAATAATAAACATTTTTTTTCATTTATTTGTATTAAAAAAAAATATTTCCACCAGGGTTGGAAAAAAACCAGGTTTTTTTGAAAAAAACCAAAAAAACCGTTTTTTTGGTTTAAACCAGGTTTTTTTTAAACATCCTTTCTTATGACATATACATGCATATTTACTAATAAAAACAGACGTTATTGGTTTATAAGCAGTGTAATTTCATTTAAAATAATTTAAATTTAATAATTCTAGTAAATTTGTGCTGAAAATTGAAAAAATTCATTTTTCAATTTAAAGTTTTCGCAAACAGTTTTATGTTGAAAGTTTTAACTGTTCTACACAGTGAACCATTGATGCCCTGTAAATCTTTATAAACAATCTTTTGATTACTAATAATAAACATTTGCCCTAATTTAATCCCTGCCTTGGATGTAGTTTGATAAATATTCTTTTCCACAATTATTCAAATAATAAATTAGAAATACTACTTAGGATTTTTTCTTTCTGAGTGACAATTTGAAGTTGACGTTTTTAGTTGTTAGATTCAGCAGATAGCAGAGGGGAAAAAAGTTATTTAAATGCTATAACTAGCAACCAGTCTTTGTTTTTAATTCTTCAAGATAATCTCCCAAAACAAAAATTTCTTTTACAGCTTGTGCAAAATTTGATCATTGTGTTACATTATTAATTGCATTAAATATTCTGCATTATTAAAAAAATTAAATTATTTTATCTTTGATCAATTCACATGTTTGAAGTTTTTTTTTAGAGCAATAGATATGTTCACCAATGTGTACTGATTTGAATCCTATGCATAAAAAAAATGACGTATACCCAATATATCTAATGCTTATTGCTGAAATAAAGTGTTAAAAGTAGAAATTATTTATATCTAATAATCTGAAACTCGTAAATTATAAAGAAAAAAAGAAAATGTCATTAGATTTCTTCTAAAAAACGAATTGCTTTTTTTATAGAAAAAACCAATTGGTTTAATCCTATGCATAAAAAAAACCTAAACCCACTATAAATAATACGTATTACTGAAATAAAGTTTTAAAAGTAAAAATTATTTATGCCAATAATCTGAAACATGTAAATTATAAAGAAAAAAAAAGAAAATGTAATTAGATTTCTCCTAAAAAAACCAATTTGTTTTTTTGAGAAAAAAACCATTTGGTTTAAACCGTGGTTTAAACCATGGTTAAAACCAATTGGTTTAAACCGTGCCAACCCTGATTTCCACTTTATATGACTATATAACAAAAAAAAATAAATAAATAAAAATAAAATAAATAAATAAATAAAGAAGCAAAGCCTGCTTTTAAAAGTTGTTTTTTTTGTTTTTATCCTCCTATTCTCGAACTTTCAGAATAATATTCAGGCTTTATTTAATTGTATTGTTTGTTATATCATGCCTCTTTTGAAATGATTTTTCAGTTACATGTTTAATTATCAATTGATCTAATTTTGCCAATATCTCTGCAGCTTGGAATCAAATGAATTATACATCCCATTACATAAGTATTGTTTTTAAGTAAATGATACTAATTCAAAGAAACAAATCATTGCAGTTTTGTCATTAATATGAATATCAGTATTAAAGTCCTCAATTGTTTTAAAAAATGTATATTTTTACAACATTGTACATTTACAATTTTATATCCTTTAAGAAATATGTTTGGTTTTGGTATAACTTTCCATTATTAACTCCAAAAAAGTTTTGATTTAGTTTTATAATCTGAATTCTAATCTAGCTTATTCAGGTCTGCAACTTAAAAATAGCATAAGATTTATTGACTGTTAGATTTTTACTCACTGAAACCAGGAAAATATTTTTAAAAAAGTTTAATCAAACATAAAATTTCTCTTTTTATCTGAAATCTCCTATGACATCCTTGAGTAAGAAACCATATTTAATTTTTACATTTTGTAATTTCATATTTCTAAGAGTGGAACTCAAAAGTTTTGAAAACAGATCACTACAAATAGAAAATGCAAGGAAAAACTTATTGTCAAAGTTTGTGTGGCCCGCTAACTTCGATAATTTACTACTGGAAAAAATTACAATTTTTGTGCTTGAGTCGCAAAAAAAAAAAAAAAAAAACTTGAAAAAAAAATAGGAAAAAAGTAAAATTTCGTCAGTTACTTAAGAATAGCAAATTTCATAGATCGGTAGCGGAAAAATCGTGAACTTCATTGATCAGGTGCACAAACATAACGAATTTTGTCGCAGTGGCTTGGAAAAATCGCAAAATTCATTAATCAGGTATGGAAAAATTGCAAATTTCGCGATGATGCACAGAAAAAATCGGGAATTTCATCCTGCCGTGTAAAAAAAATGAAGGTTGCGTTAGTTACTTAAAAATCGTGAATTTCATTGATTGACTGTGATAAAATGAGTATTTGGTCAATTAATGGTGGGAAAATTGTAATTTTAGTCGATATGGCACGAAAGAATCATGAATTTTATCAATCATGCATGGAAAAAATGCAAATTTCACCGATCAGCTTTGTAAAAATTGTGAATTTCTTCGATCGGTTGTGTAAAATTTGCGAATTTTAATCTGATTAACCATGGAAAGATCATTAATTTTCTTGATCAGCTTCATAAAAATCGCAAATTTTGTTGATCATGCAAAGAAAAATCAAGAATTTCATCGATCAGCTTCATAAAAATCATGAATTTCGTCGATCAATTTCGTAAAAATCACAAATGTAGTCAATCGGTTTCTTAAAAATCACAAATGTAGTCAATCGGCTTTTTAAAAATCACAAATGTAGTCAATCGGCTTTTTAAAAATCGCAAATGTAGTCAATCGGCTTCTTAAAAATCACAAATGTAGTCAATCGGCTTCTTAAAAATCGCAAATGTAGTCGATCGGCCTTGTAAAAAATCTCGAATCTTGCCGATCGGCATTGTAAAAATCGATAATTTTATTGATCAACCATGGAAAATTGTCATTCAATTGATCAGTCGCGAATTTTGTTGAGTAGGCAAAGAAAAATCATGAATTTCATCGATCAGCTTTATAAAAGTCGTGCATTTTGTTGATTGGCTTCGTAAAAATTGCTAATCTCATTCATCAGGTGGGGAGAAATTCTGAATTTTATCGATAGATTTCGTATAAATTGTGAAGTTTTTCAATGATGTGAAAAAACTCGTGAATTTCATTGACCAGTTTCATAAAAATCACTCAGTTCGTCGATGAACTTCATAAAAAGCGCAAATTTTGTCAATTGGCTTAGTAAAAATCACGAATTTAGTCTGTCGGCTAGGTAAAAATCCCATATTTCGTCGATCAGCTTAGTAGAAATCACGAATTTTCTTGTTTGGCTTAGTAAAAATCAAGAATATCCTTGATCGGCTTAGTGTAAATCACGAATATCCTCAATCGACTTAAATAGCGAATTATGTGATCAGGTGCAAAAAAAATCTATAAATTCGTTGATCATTCATGGAAAAATTGAACACTTTATCGATATCATGTGAGGAAAAATCGCAAATTTCGTAAAGTGGCATTGTAAAAATTGAGACTTTTGTCGATCAGTTTTGTAAGAATTAACAATTTCATCAATCATATTTTTAAAAATCACAAGTTCTGTCGATCTGATTTTTAAGAAATGCAAATTCTGTTGATCGTATTTTTAAGAATCTCGAATTCTGTCAATTGAATTTTAAAAATCATGAATTTGTCTATCAGATTTTTAAAAATCGTTTTTCTGTCAATCGGATTTTTAAAAATTCCAAATTTTGACAATTGGATTCATGAAAATCATGAATTTTGATGATCAAATGCAGAAAAATCATGAATTTTGTCGATTTTGTAAGAATTGCAAATTTTGTTGATTAGGTGTAGAAATATTGTGAATTTTG
Organism: Maratus speculifer; assembly: GCA_964019185.1. NCBI lineage: Eukaryota > Metazoa > Arthropoda > Arachnida > Araneae > Salticidae > Maratus > Maratus speculifer. The sequence continues at coordinate 143,253,357 of OZ025295.1, forward strand.
TCAATCGGTTTTGTGAAAAGCATAAATTTTGTTCATCGGGTGCAGAAAAATTGGAATTTTATTGATCAGACACTTTAAAATCTTGTTGATCGGCTCCTTCTCTCTCTCTCTCCTTAGTTCATGAAATTTACATTTTTTTTTCAGCACCAGCCACTTTTGTTTGTTTTCTAGCACTTTTAATAAAACAAATTTTATTCTCCTGAATAAAGTCCAAGAATACTTTTATACAATGAAAGAAAAAATCCTTGCTATAATTGTTAATATACAAACATAAAAACTGCTGATATATCCTTACCAACTGAATTGGATATTTTGACTGGGTAAATGATCTTAAAAGGGTATCCCCTCCCACCTACTCGCCTCTGAAATCTTATTTTTTATCCAATTATAGGCCACATATCACCACCTCGAAATCGCATTCTCTCCATGCTATCGATGTGGCCATCGACCACACAGACATACTTGCAAGCAGAGCCAAAACTAGAGGGGGCACGTGCCCCAGGCGCCAACAGAACAGTTGGTGAAGGGGGTGCCAAATTAAGATTTTCTTTGGTGCGTTTGTTATAAAGAATGCATAAATGTGGGGGTTGGGGGCACCAAAATCCATGTTTGCCCCGGGTGCAAAAAAGGCTAGTTTCGGCGCTGCTTGAAAGTGGCTCTTCTCTTCAAAAGGTTTTTCATCCCCTAGAATAGATCATATTAGAAGTAATACCATCAATTAAAACATAGTTATATTATTTGGGAAAGGAAAGTTATAGTCATTTTGATTGTGTTACTGTGAAAGGTAGATTAAAAAAGATTTGGGGGAAAGAATTTGCATTTCTTTTTTTAAACTTTTCGATATTTTTATATGTACTAAGTTAGGGATGCACAACCTATGGCCCGCGGGCCAAAAGTGGCCCGCGATGGGTTAACGTGTGGCCCGCAACCTTCGTCAATTTACAACTAGAAAAAATTGAAATTTTTGTGCAAAATTTGCAAAAAAAAATCTTAAATTTCGTTAATTTACTGCTGGAAAATATAAACTTTCATCAGTTAGTTAAGAATCGCAAATTTCTTTGATCGGACACGGAAAAATCGCGAATTTCATTGACCAAGTGTGAAAAGATCGCACATTTCGTTCATCAGGTGTGCAAAAATCGCAAATTTTGTTCATGAAGATCGGGAAAAAATAACTAATTTTTGTCGATGAGGCACGGAAAAATCGGGAATTTTATCGATCGGACGCGAAAAAATACACATTTCATTGATCATGTAAGAAAAAATCGTCAGATTTGTTGATAATGTACGAAAAAATTTCAATTTAAACTCTTTGACTGTGGAAAAATCGGATGCTTTCTTGGTTTAACACGCGAAAAAAACGCGGATTTCCTTGATCGGGACGAAAATTTCGCGAATTTTGTTGATGAGGGACGAAAAAAATTGCAAAATTCGTTGATAAGGCACAGCAAAATCATGAATTTTGTGATGAGCGGAAAAATTTTAAATTTAGTTGATCAGTTGCAAAACAATCGTGAGTTTTGTAAGTTTATCAAGAAAAAAAATCACGAAATTCATCTTGCCGCGTACAAAAATGCAGTCTCGTCAAAATTAGTTAAAAATCGCAAATTTTGTTGATTGGGCGCAGAAAAATTATGAATTTCGTTGGTCAGTCACGGGAATATCACGAATTTTGTTGGTTTCACGCAGAAAAATTGCAAATTTCTTCGATCAGGCTCAAATAAAATCACAAATTTCATCTATCTGGTGCGATAAAATCTGGAATTTTGTCAATCAAGCGAAGAAAATTGCAAATTTCGTCGATGAAGTTTGTAAAAATTGCGAATTCCGTCAATCGGCCTTATAAAAATCGTGTTCGTCGATAAGGTTTGAAAAAGTCGCTCAATCTGGATGGAAGAATCGCGAATTTTATCAATCATGCGAGGAAAATTTGCAAATTTCGTTGACTAGATTCATAGAAATCGTGAATTTCGGCGATCGCCTTCGTAAAATTCACGAATTTTGTCGATCAGGCTCAAAAAAATTGTGAATTTTTTCAAACAGACTTGAAAATTCTTGAATTTATTGACCAACTTCGTAAAAGTTACTAATTTACTGATCAGGTGCCAAAAATTTGTGGGTTTTCTCGCTCAGATTGGTAAAACTTTGTCGATCATTTAAAGAAAAATCACAAATTTTGCCGATCAGCTTTGTAAAGATAGCAAATTTTGTTTATCGGTTTCGTAAAAATCTTGAATTTCGTCCAACAGCTTCGTAAAAATCGAGAATTTTGTCTATCGCTTTCCCCAACATGTATAATTTTGGCAGTCATCCGTAGAAAAATCTCGAATTTTATCGATCATGTGAAGAAAAATAGCTAATTTTATTGATCATGTGAGAAAAAATTGCGAATTTCGTTAATCCACTAAATAAAAATTGCTAATTTTGTTGACTTTGGTTGATTACGCATGAAAAAATTATAAATTTTGTTGATCCTGTGCGGAAACATTCTGAATTTTCTCGATCGACTTTGTAAAAATATGAATTGTAGTCAATCGGCCTCTTAAAAATCACGAATTTCATCGACAGTCTTAGCAAATCGTAATCGCAAATTTCGTCGATCGGCTTCCTTAATATCGATAATTTCGTCGAACAGCCGCAGAAAAATCGCAAATTTCATCGATCATGTGAAGAAAAATGGTGAATTTCGCCATTCAATTTTGTAAAAACCGAAAATTTTGTTGATCGCCTTCGTAAATTTCGTCGATCGGCTTTGTAAAAATCGTGAATTTCGTCAATCAGTTTTGTAAAAATCGCGAATTTTGTCGATTGGCGTTATAAAATTTGTGAATTTTGCCGATCGGTTACGTAAAAATCGCGAATTTTCTCGATCAGTTTCGTAAGGATTGCAATTTTTTTTGATCAGGCACAGAAAGATTGAATTTTCTCGATCAGTTTCGTAAAAATTGCGAATTTTGTCGATTACTTTCGTAAAAAGCCCAAATTTGGTTGATCAGGCATGAAAAGCTGCATATTTTGTTGACTGGGCATTGAAAAATCTGGATTTGCAGTGAAGAAGCACGGAAAAATCTTATTGATCGGCCTCTTTCCCTCTCCTTTGTTCATAAAGTGTACATTTTTTTTTCGGCACCAGCCACTTTGTCTTTTAGCACTTTTAATAAAACAAAATTTACTCTCTTGAATAAAGTCAAGGAATACTATTACATCTTAAGAATAATCCTTGCTATATCTGATATATATACAAACGTAAAAACTGCTGATCTATCCTTACGAACTGAATTGGATATTTTCATTGGCTAAGCAATCTTAAAGGGGCATCTCCCCCACTTCCTTCTGAAAACATATTTTTTATCCAATTATAGGCCACAGATCACCTTCGAAATTGAATTTTCTCCATGTTATTGATATGGCCCTCGACTACACACACATATTTATAATTGGCCCTTCTCTTAAAAAGGTTGTGCACCCCTATACTAAGTAAATGATTTTTATGAATAATTGCATACCAAAATATAACACCACCAAACATTTTATAAATAGCTGCTTTTAAGTTATTTTATGTATGTCTGGTTTGCATTTAGATTTTTTTCTTTGTTGTTGTTTTTGTGTTATTGGATAGTTGAGGAGCATATCTACATCAATCCTTTTTTACTTTTTCAATTTTGGCTGCAGATAAAGGCACTTTCGAAACCAGGTTTTGAAAGTGAAAGTAATTTAAAAAATATATATTTGTTACCAAGATAAAATAAATAAATAAATAAACAAGGAATTATTTTTACACTTAAAATAATTTTACACTTTTTGCAAAATTTTCTTCCAAACTATTTCTTCTCTTAAATTGAAAGTTTCATTGTTTACATCTGTGATGTGCGGATTTCAGGTATTTGTGCATTTGAGAGAGTCTGCTGTATAATCTTTATTGTAAAATTTTCTAGTTTATTTCTAACTGATTTTAATATTAAGGTATATAATATAAGGAGTATGTTTAAGTATATAGCTAGAAAAATTTGTTTCATTATTAATACATATTATCAGTGTTCTCGCTGACATTTGACCAACGTTAGTAATTTGGCTAATTAAAAATAAAAAACATTCGCCAAAAGAGAAAAGTATTAGCAAAATATATTCGCCGTGTAGCCAAAAAAAAAAAAAAAACTTTAATCCTTTAATGTATTTTTTTTTTCAATATTTTCTAAAATAAGCCAAATTTCATAACTGTGACAGCGATTGTTATTAATCTAATTTCAACTATACGCTACAAATATAAAAAATATGTATATATTAAATATATATGCATATGTATGAAAGACAAAAAAGAAAAAGCGAAAATTGAGCATTAGCAATTTGGCAAATTTAATCGCTTGTTTACTCGCCAAATGAAGAATTTAGTCGCAATTTGGCGCATTGGCGAGCGACAGCGAGAACACTGCATATTATAGAATTTTTCAGTTTCACCATGTGAATAGGGTAACTTTGTCTTTTGTTTTGAATAAATTTTGTGTGTATTTTCTTTTTAAAATGTACTAGTTAAAAATAGAACTGTAAGAGGGTATTTTGTATGTATTTGGATACTCTGTATACTCTGCCAGTTTGTTGATTGCTTGATACTTGACCAGATTTTGACTGTATACTAGGCCGAAATTAGGGTTATGATTTTGCCAAATCAAAAAAAAACCTGGGTGCGTTTTTAAAAATGTGAACTTTAAATTACATGGGTAATATATTTTTTAATATTAGTACACTAGTAAAAGTTTGTCACCGTTCATACCAAAGAAAGGTCTTAATTCTCCCAATGACAGTTATCAAAACAAATAATCATAACTTAATTTTCTAGAAATATGTGAAACTATCAGAAACACAAACTAATTTTTTCCATTTAGAAGAAAAAACATTGATATGTAACAGGGCTTTAATTTCCATGCAGGATTTGCATCCAAAATTTTAAAATTCTTGCATAAAAGAATGTCAAGCAAAAGTCCCCCCCCCTCCATCCCCCTATACAAAAAAATTTGTAATTTTCCAAAAAACTTTAGCATTTGCTACTCTCGCAAATGCCTTTCGAACAACTTTAGTTTTTTACTGCAAAATAATACTTGTAATTCATAAATTTTTCGCACCATCAATAGATTTTTTTTTTTTCTAGAATTGGTTGACAAGTTTAGGTGCAGATTCATGGTTGCCAGTTGCCTCTTTGCGACTAAATTTTTTGATTGTTGACTAATTTTCCACGGCTTAAGTTGCCATCATTTGGCGAATATTGTATTTTTTCTGAAATCCTCTGACGAAAACCCCCACTTTTATCTTCTTTCTTTTTTTTTTAATCTGCTGACTAAAATTTAATGTCTGTTATCCTCTAAAAAAATCACATTTTGTCTGCAATCATTTTACTGTTAAAAATACCCTATTAAATCTCATCAAATTCACTAAGTAAGGAAATGAATATTTAAGTTTTAGCCAGCCTTAATAATTAAAGCTAAATTAATACACAATTATAATCTTTTTACCAAATATATTTATCAATAATATCAACAATATCTTTTTTTTTCTTTTTTTTTTCAAAATTAAATTTATACTTCCTTCTTGAAAAATTGAGTTTCATCATATTGATAATATTTAGAATTATATATTAAAATACATTCAGAATGATATAAAACTAAAAAATTCTGAAATTTTCTCATAAAATCTAAATTGAAAGTTTCATTGTTTACATCTGTGATGTGCGGATTTCAGGTATTTGTGCATTTGAGAGAGTCTGCTGTATAATCTTTATTGTAAAATTTTCTGTTTTAAGGGGAGATTATCCTTAAAGAATTTAAAAGAGTAATTTAAGATATGAAGTTGAATAACACAACTTGCAAAAATTGAGTGTTAATAGTATTTCAATAATGTATTGCACTATTTCATTAATACAAATCAATGTTTTCTGTTACTTGTTTAATCTAAATGGTAAAAATATGTTGATTTGACATTTGAAATTATCACAGAGAAAACAAAATAATCAGAAGTTTTTGTATATTAAAAATAACCCCAGAATAATATATTCATTGATATGTATCAAATATGTATTATATTATTAATCAAAAGATTCTTCATAAGATTTTCAAAGTATCAATGTTGTATTGTGTAGAGCAGATTATGCTTTGAACATATATCTACTGAACTGTTATCACTAATGTTTAAATTAGAAATTATTAGTATTTTAAAATGTTACATTACTTTTATATAATATCCAAAAATGTTTATTTTATCAACAGATTTGCATTGTATGCAATGGGAAATGAATTTTAAAATAAACTTTAAACTAAAAAAAGCAATTTTTTTTCATTTTTTCTTAAAAAAAAGAATGATTTTTTGCCAACCTACAATAGAAATCTCTAGTTGAATCATAAAAAAACATGCAGTTACAAGTCTGAAAATTAAATTCTATTTGTTGCTTTGTGATAATAATAAATTTTCATACCTGAATCTACCCCCCCCCCTCTTCTCTGAAATTATTTCTGGTTATACCAGAAATTTTCATTCTCGAGCTCATTACAGCTCATAAAACTTGAAATTTATGCTTGAACAGTGGAATCAGAAATAACGCTAGGTGGTACTGTTCCTTTTCTTTCTTTCTTCTTAAAATATATATTTTTTAAAAAGATATATCAAATATATCTTTTTAAAATATCCCATTTTCATATTTTAGTGAAATTACAGTACAGGGTTCGTACTCATCAAGGAAATATGGGATTCCTGGGAAAATCAGGGGATGAATTTTAGGTTGTAAAAATCAGGGGTACTACAAAAAAATTCCCAAACTTGGGGAAGCCTACCAAAATTAGTCTATTCTGGAATATTGGAGGCAATTCTTATTGTTTGCATGCTTTATTATCATATGTAATATCAAAATGTTAATTGTTGATATGGGAAAATTGACCGTCCCGTAAAATACATCAGGGGATTTTTTCTTGGAAAATGAGTATGAATGCTGAATTATTTTATGCTTGCACAAATATCAATTTTATATCTTAAAAGTTTCTTCCTTTCATTATCAAAACAGGTGGAAAGATTAATTGGATGTTTGGAGCAATTCCCATTTAACTGACTTGGATTATCTTCATAGAAAGTATATCAAGATTGCAGATCCTGCCTATAATTTTGATGCATTAAATACATTAATAAAGTGACTACTTTCTTTCACCAAAGAGCAGGCAGTGTTCAGCAGCATCCCAACACTGTCTGAAGAAATCTTTATATGTAAAAAGTATTGTTATTGAATATTAATCATATATATCTTTTAATAAACATAATTTGTATGTTCAATAAATGAAGCGGTATGCCGCAAGTCAACTGAATTGTGTGTGTGTGTTTTTTTTTATTGTGTATGTTATATTTTTTGTAATTATATTTTTTAGTAATTATATTTTTGTAGACAAAATGCACCTGCTGCCAAACGTAGTTATTTTCAAAATGTTTAGCATATTAAATTATTATTGAATCTTAGAGGTACAAAGAAAATGCTACTATGAAATACATATACTGGGTTTAAGAACTTAGTAAATTTTATTTAAAAAATGTCTAAAACATTAATATTCTGTTTCAGAATTAGTTGCAAAAGTTTTTCTCTAATCCACAACATTTTAAGAATTTTTATATGAAGTATAACAATCTTGACACCTGAAATTCTTTTATCCGTGTAGAAAAATGCAAATGAGTTAGTTTAGCGCATATGATAAAGACTGATTTTTTAAAAAAAGAATTGTGCTAGAAAATTATTTTTAAAATATTGAAAAATCAGTAATTTGAAATACAGTCTTCAAATAACTTACTCCATTGTTTGCTTTATGATTAGAAATTATTAAATTTGAGAGAGAAATGAATTGTTACCTCTGTCTATATGTGTCAGCTTTATTCACAGACATGCTTTGACATATAGTATTATGTTTTTAATTTGCAAAAAAGATACTTTATTGCATAAATTTCAAAGAGCTTAAGTAATTTTGCACTAAGTAAAATTTTTATTTGAAGCTGATTTCTAAGTACAGTCAAACCTTATTAGTATGAACACGCTTAATGTGAATTACTTTTAACATGAATTGTTTTCACAGTCCCCTATAAAGGCAATTATAAAGATTTGATACTGATAACATGAATTACTGTTTACATGAACAAAATTTTGATTTTCCCTGAGGTTCATCTTAACGAGGTTCGACTGTATATATGCATTAGTGATTTCTTAGAATTGAAATTTTGGACAAAAATTGTGAACTTTACTTAAGAGCCCCAAAAAAAGGAAAATGATATTTCAAGTCTACATGTTATAAAAGAATGCTGTTTTTAATGAAATGTGGTGTGTGTGTGTGGGGGGGGGGGGTAGAACTTTTCTCTACATTAATGCTTTTATGTCTATTTCTGTGCAAAAATCCATTTTTAAAGAAATTACTAAATATACAAGTATTGTTTAGTAAAAAGATATTTTATTTTCTGGATCTAAATTAAAAGATAATAAAAGAAGATACATATTTAAATCAAAGGAAATTATTTGTAAAATATATATTTGTTGCAAACATTTGTAGATAAACAACCAATAAAACAATTATTATAAATAATTAAAAACCGTTAAAAAGAATATGGAATATAGTAAGCGAAATATTTCTTAATATTTTATTTTACAAGACTAATTTAGTTTAATTATTAAAATATTTGTATACTAAATACAAATGCATTTATTACAGATATAGATCTATATTGAAAATTTAACAGAAACTCAAATGGAAGTTATATTAAAGGGTGATCTATATTTTATGTAAAAAAAAAAAAAAAGTTGATATTATTTATAAAATTTTGTAGCATAAAATATGAAAGGCATACAGAAAATTATTGCAGAGTATTTGGCTTGCTTAATATTTATTAGATATTTCTTATTCTTTCAAATTTTCCTAACTGGTATTAGCTTACCTGTTTAAAATTATTGTGCAAATCATGAGAAAAGTAGCTGTAACATTACTACAGCTTCTTAGAAGTGTTACAGATGTTTTCTTATAAATGCTCTAATATGAAAATAAAATAATAAAATATATAAGTTTTTGTAATTCTATTAAAAGTTTCTTAATAAACATGCTAAAAATGACCTGTAACGGCTGCTAACAATTTCTTAGTTAAGATACGAAAGAAATATCTGTAATTGTACAAACCATTTCTGAATAAACATCTGTAGTACTACTAGAAAATCTCTAGGCAACTGGGATTCCATAAACTTTTCTAGTAACCAATACAGTTCCTTCTTAAATAACACTACTGCATTAAACTTAGTAAACAGCACACAGACTTCCTTAGTAAACATACTAAAAAATCAAGAGTAGTGTTACAAATACTTCTCTTGTACTTTCACTTAGAAATGGTTAGTAGTATTGCTAACCATACCTGTAATGGCTACTAAGAATATCTCAGTAACGATACAAGCGAAGTATTTGTAAAACTACTAACCATTTATTGGTAAACATCCTTAAAAAGGACCTGTAATGGCTACTAAGAATTTTTTAGTGAAGATACAGGAGAAATATCTGTAATACTACTAACCATTTCTTAGTGAAGGTACAAGAGAAGTATCTGTAATGCTACTTATCATTTCTTAGTATTCCAACTAAAAAAGCACCTGTAATGTCTACTAATGATTTCTTAGTATGTTCACTAAGGAAGTCTGTGTGCTGTTTACTAAGTTTAATGCAGTAGTGTTACTTAAGAAGGAACTGTATTGGTTACTAGAAAAGTTTATGGAATCCCAGTTGCCTAGAGATTTTCTAGTAGTACTACAGATTTTTTTTACAGTGTGATTAGGTATATTTTTGCTGAAAATGATAATATTCTTATGAGTACATTGTAAGAAGAAATTGTAAATTAATGGTACTTTAACGTGAATTATCCAGTAAGTTTACGGAATATATCACTTTTTTTCACATAAACTGTCAACTCGCGTAATTTTTTGTGTTTTAAGTTAAAAAGCCGTTAATGTAATGGCAAAGTCCGTTGATGTAGGAATAAAGTCTATGTTTTTACGGGCATTGTCTGGAATCTCTGCTATATCTTTTTTATTGTGTAGAATAATTTTCTTTTATAAAATTGCAATTTTTCTTACTATTTTAAATTTAATGTGACAGTAACCCTTGATGTGTTTTAAAATAGGACAAACTTAAGGAAAAAAAATTATTTTTTAGTTCCACCAAATTTTAACTAATTTAAAGTGTAACTATTCTAGGGATTAAATAAAGTTGAAACGCAGTATTTCATTTTGATTCAAATATAAAACATACAATATGTATCTTAAAAAGCTCAGTGTTTTACACAAAAGGTAACTCAAATAATAAGTGTTGTTACTTTTATGTTAAAAAATGAGTTACAATCTGTAAAGTTCACAGTATAGAAATAGTGGAACATCTCTGAAATATCTGACTTACTAATCTAGTGTTATGGAAATATATCTATGAATAATATTTATCTTTTTTCCTAATTCTTACTTCACCTTTTGACAATTTTACTTTATCAGCGTACTTGTCGAAAATCAAGTTTCAATCTCTAAAATAAACTGTATAGAGAAATAGAATAGCTCTAAAAAGGTCTTAATATAATAAATTTTTTCTTTTTTTTTTCTTTTCTTGAAATTTTATTTTTCATTTAGATTGATTAATAATTGGCGACCTGGTTTACAGAAGTTCCGATAAGAGATCTTACTATATTATTCAGTATATGACATACTTTTACCTGAAATGTCTGAAAAATATTTTTATAAAATATCTTATGTACTGATCGTTTCTACTATATATATATGTATATATATATATATATATATATATATATATATTTATTTATTTATAACAACTTCCGTAAAGGTGAAACAAGAGCCAGAAATAAAATATGTAACAGCTTTTTCTACCTCACCAGTCTGAGATATGAAAAATGGTATTTTTCATCTCTTTCATTTTCAGTTGGGATATGCTACGATTTTGACAGAAATATGCAGCGAATAATAATTTCATCCTTCGTTTCATATGATTTTAGTCAAGTAGATCTATATAATTAGGTATATCTTTGCTTAGAATTCATTCATTATATTCTTATGAACTGAATAATCTTCTTTTATAAAATTTACTATTTATCGTATTATTTTGAATTTAATGTAACACTAACTCTTGATCTGTTTTAAAATAGGACAATTTTATTGAAGAAAGTATATTATTTTTAGTTCCACTTATTATTTTTACTAGATAAATTTACTTTATATGCTTTTATGTAAAAAAATCGAGTTATAACCTGTAAATAGAGTTTGTCTAAAATTTTTGAATTACCAATATCGAATTATGGAAATAAAGGCTACGAATATAAATTATTTTTCTTCTTCATTCTTACTACATATTTTGACAGGTTTACTGTCATTTTACATTTCTGTCAAAAACCGTGTTAAAATTTGTACAATACACAGTATAGAGAAACAGAGTACCTTAAAAATGTCTAAATATAATATTTGGCATTTTTTTTTTTCTAATCTTGAATTTTTTTTTTTACATTTATAATGACAGGATAATTCGAGACCCGGGTAAGTGAGGTTTGGATAAGAGATCTTACTATGCTATTAAATATAAAACATATTTTTACCCTAAATATATGAAAATATTTTTAAAATACCTCGTGAATTAATCACCTTCACTATGTACAGTATATATATATATATATATACTTACACTAGAGTCCGTAAAGGCGTAACAAGAGCCAGAAATAAAATACCTCATAGCTTTTTCTACCTCACCAATCTGAGATACGAAAAATGATAGTTTTCATCCCTGTCATATTAACATGGGATATGCAATGAATTTAAGTGAAGTAAACAGCCGAGAATAATTTCATCCTTCGTTTCATATGACCCTTAACCAAGTTTATCTATATGATTACGATTTTTTTTGTTTGAATAATAATATTCTTGGGAGTAGTATAATATTCTTTTATAAAATTAATAATTTTCGGATTATTTTGAATTTAATGTAACAATAATTCTTTGTGTCTTTTAAAATAGGAGAAATTTAAGGAAGAAAGCATAATATTTTTAGTTCCACCAAGTTTTATGTAATTTAAAGTGTAATTATTCTAGGTATCAAATAAAATAATAAGTTGAAATGTAATATTTCCACTTATTCAAACATAAAATATACAATATATACCTCAAAAAGCTCATGGTTTTACTTAAAAAGTGAGTAAAATAATAAGAGAAATTTCTTTTATGTTAAAAATCGACTTACATTCAGCAAAGTTCACATTATAGAGAAATGGAACATCCCTAAAATTTCTTCATATAATAATTAGAATCTTCTTTTTCTTCTTTTTTTTAAATTTTATATTTCATTTATATTAACTGAATAATTGGCGACAATGATAACTGAAGTTCGAATAAAAGATCTTGTTATACTATTAGGTATAAGTCATATTTTTTCTGAAATATCTGAAACATACTTATAAAATACCTCGTGTACTGATCTTCTTCACTATACACAGCATATATATATATTTATAACAGTATCCGTAAAGGCAGAAAAAGAGCCACAAATTAAAAATTTCATAGATTTTTCTACCTTACCAATCTGATATATGAAAAATGATATTTTTTAAACTCTCTGATAGTCACTTGGCATATGTTATGATTTTTAGTAAAATAATCAGCCAAGGATAATTTCATCCCCCGTTTCATATGACCATTAGCATAGTTGATGTATATGATGAGGTATATTTTTGTTTAGAATGATAATATTCTTATGAGTAGAATAGAAGAATATGAGTAGAATAATCTTCTTTTATAAAATTAACATTTATCGTATCATTATGAATTGAATATAACAGTAATTTTTTATATTTTTTAAAATATGACATTTTTATGGAAGAAAGCAAATTACTTTTGGAAAATGTCCAAGCCATTTTTCATTCAGTTGGTTCTAAGCTTGGTTAGCAATGTTTTAATTCACGTATTAAATATTCAAGATTTTCAAGCGTAATTTTACTGCTGAAAATTAATTGATTAATTAATTAAAATTACATTTGTATTCACCGATGCGGGGTTCATTTGTGTCTCAAGTTACGCCGCAGAATTGTGTGCTGCAGTTGCAATCTTATCAACATATGGAGTGTGAAATGCTAAGCCGGGTATTAGTAGGCTTAAATAGTAGAGCACTTGGTCGCTATTGCAAAGGTTCCGGGTTTGATCCCCGGCTTTTCACTGGTTAGCAATGTTATAATTTACGTATTAAATATATCATACCTTTTTCTACCTCACAAATCTGAGATATGAAAAATGATATTTTTTATCTCTGTCATATTCACTTGGGATATGCTATGATTTTACATGAAATATCTAGCCAAGGATAATTTCATCCTACGTTTCATATGAAGCTTAACCAAGTTGATCTATATGATTAATATATATTTTTGCCCAGGATGATAATATTCTTATGAGTAGAATAATCTTTTTTTAAAATGAATATTTATCGTACTATTTTGAATTTAATGTAACAGTAAATCGTGATAGCTTTTAAAATAGGGCAAATTTAAAAGAGAAAAAAAAAATAGTTTTATTTTTCAATTAGATTGATAGAAAAATTGGAACTTGGGTAACTAAACTTCGGATAAGAGATTTTTCTATACTATAAAATATAAAACATATTTATACCAGAATTATCTGAAAAAATATTTTAAAATACCTCGTGTACAGATCGCGTTCACTACATTTAGTATGAATATATATTTTTACAGCATCCGTAAAGTAGGAACAAGAGATAGAAATAAAATATGTCACAACTTTTTCTACCTCACCAGTCTGAGATATGAAAAATGATATTTTTTATTCCTGTCATATTCACTTGGTATATGTAATGATTTTGAGGGAAATATTCAGCCAAGAATAATGTCCTTCGTTTCATATGACCCTTAATCATGTTGATATATAAGTTTAGGTATATTTTTGTTTAGAATGACGATATTCGTATGCGTAGAATAATCTTCTTTTGTATAATTAATATTTAATTTAACATATTTTGAATTTAACCTAAGAGTAACTCCTGATATCTTTTAAAATAGTGCAAATTTACGTAAAAAAGCATAGTATATATATTTTTCATTTATATTGAGAGAATAATTGTTGACCCGAGTTCGGATAAGAGATTTCACTATACTATTAAATATAAGACATATTTACTCCTGAAATATCTGAAAAATATTTATAAAAAACCTCGTGTACTGATCCGTTTTACTATATATAATATAATAATATTTATAACAGCATCAGTATAGTTGTAACTAGTGCTTAAAATAAAATATATTATAGCTTTTTCTACCTCACCAATCTGAGATTATAAAAAATGATGTATTTTATCTCTGTCCTATTTACTTGGAGTGTGCTATGATTTTGAGTGAAATATGCTGCTAAGAATAATTTCATTCTTCGTTTCACATCACCCTTAGCCGAGTTGATCTACATGATTAGGTATATTTTTGCTTAGAATGGTAATATTCCTATGGATAGAATAATCTTCTTTTATAAAAGTAATATGTATCGTACTAACTTAATCTAACTTGTCGTTGAACTTAATGTAACAGTAACTTTTGGTATTTTTTTTAGATAGGACAAATTTAAGGGAAAATAATCGCACTGTTTTTAGTTAAACCAAATGAAAATATTATACAGATCAAGTAAAATGATAAGATTAAATGTAATGTTTTACGTTGATTCAAACATAAAATACACACTTTAAAATTTAGAAAGATCAATGTTTTACTTAAAAGTTGACTAATTTGTAAAGTTCACTGTATAGACAAATAGGGTGTATCTGAAATTTCTGAATAACTAATTTAAAATTATGGAAAAAAGGCTACGGATAACATTTATCCTTCTTCCTAATTCTTACTACACTTTTTAACAATTTTAGTTTATCTCATTACCTGTCAAAAATGGGGTTACAATTTCTAAAGTACAGAGTATACAGAAATAGAATATATTTAAAATGTTTTAATATAAAAATCATTTTCTGCTTTTTCTTTTCTTGCAATTTTATTTTTCATTTAGATTGACAGAATAATTGGCGAAAAAGATAACTGTAGATGGGATAAAAGATCTTACTATACTATTAAGTATAAGACATACTTCTACCTGAAGTATCGGAAAAATATTTATAAAACATTCATGTACTGATCGCTTTCACTATATCTAGTGTATACACTATATTGCCATTGATTATGGAACACTTGCGATTTTAGACATTTTACTAAATATCTAGAAAAATACATGAGGAATCATCTCGAAACTCTTAGTGTATAAATATAATAGTATACGTCATACATCTCGGTGAAGATTTTTTACCGAAACTCCATAGGGGACCGTCAACAAATTAAAAAAGAATGAATATCTTTTGAATAACCCTGTCAAAACTAATGTAGCAAAAGCCCTCAAACTCTAGATTATAATTGAATGCCTTATTGTAATACACTGTGTTCATTTTTATGCAAATAGCATGCACACTCGCAGAGTAATTAAGGTTTTTATAAAAATGGTCCCAAATTTTTCCAAGTTTTTTACTTATAATTTTCAGAGTTCTTAATATAAAATAATATTTTTTTCAGAAAATATGAAAAACAACATTGCACACAGTACCCTGTAATCAGAATTAAAAAATAATGAAAATTGTATACAAAATAAGTTGGTTTACTAAATAATTTTTTACTGCGCATGCGTCAACGATATCAAAATTTCATTTGCATATTATGTTAGCTAAATGTATAGAGCAACTTTTGTAAAAGTCTCAAAATCATAGCTTGAAAATTCTGAAAGTAATCGTCTATAGAAAAAGGACAAAATCCGTTGTTTCCAAAATGAAGCAAAAAAATGAGGGATTTTATCCAAATGCAGTAGTACATCCCATATTGTGTATTCTATATTGACACTAATCAATGAATATATGGATACAACCCCTCTTGTTTTTGCTTCATTTTGAGAATAATGGATTTTCGACTTATTCAATTGACGATTATTGTCAGAATTTTCAAGTTATGATTTTGTGACTTTCACAAAAGTAGCTCTATACATTTAGCTAACATAATATGCAAATGAAATTTTGATATCGTTGACGCATGCGCAGTAAAAAATTATTTAGTAAACCAACTCATTTTTATACAATTTTCATCATTTTTTAATTCTGATTACAGGGTACTGTGTGCAATGTTGTTTGTCATATTTTCAGAAAAAAATAATATTTTATATTAAGAACTCTGAAAATTATAAGGAAAAAACTTGGAAAAATTTGGGATCATTTTTATAAAAACCTTAATTACTCTGCGAGTATGCATGCTATTTGCATAAAAATGGACAAGGCATATTACAATAAGGCATTCAATCACAATCTAGAGTTTGAGCGCTTTTGCTACATTAGTTTTGACAGGGTTATTCAAAAGATATTCATTCTTTTTTAATTTGTTGACGGTCCCCTTTGGAGTTTCGGGAAAAAATCTTCACGGAGATGTATGACTTATACTATTATATTTATACACTAAGAGTTTCGAGATGATTCCTCATGTATTTTTCTAGATATTTAGTAAAATGTCTAAAATCGCAAGTGTCCCATAATCAATGGCAATATAGTGTATATATATAGTATATATATTTGTAACAACATCCGTAAATTTGGAAATGGTGCCAGAAATAAAATATGTCATAGCTTTTTCTACCTCAGCAATCTGAGATATGAAAAATGATATTTTTTTCACCGTCATATTCACTTGGGATATACTATGATTTTGAATGAAATATTCAGTCAAGAATAATTTCATCCTTCGTTTCATATGACCCTTAGCCACGTTACTATCCCTTAGCCAAGTTACTAGCCCTTACCTTAAGCCTATTTGATTCGATATATTTTTGCTTAGAATGATAATATTCTTATTGGTAGAATAATCTTCTTTTATAAATTTAATATTTATCGCTTTATTTTAAATTTAATGTTACAGGAACTTTTTGTATGTTTTAAAGTAAAGCAAATTTAAGAAAGAAATCATACTGCTTTTTGTTCCACTAATTTTTATCTGATAAGATTTAAGTGCACATATTCTAGTGATCAAATAAAATCATAAAATGAAATGCAGTATTTAACGTTGATTCAAACATAAAAAACACTGTATGAACTTTAAAATGTTCACTGTTTTATTTAAAATGTGAATAAAATAATGTTGCAAGTTAAAATATTAATTTTATTCAAAGCCTCTTAGTAATATCGGGTTGCATTTCCCAAGTCCATCATCAGAGAACATTTTACTCACTAATTGTTCTTTATACAAATAAATCATTTCGTTCCGAAATGAGAGAGTCAATCATCATTGTAGTTGAAAGTAAAATTAGTAGAAGTAGAAAGTTCAATCTAAGAGACTATTACTTCTACTTCAATTCTAAGAACTATTCTTACTCGTATTTCTCTACAAATTACATATCTGTATAAATAAACAGCAATTATTTATTAATATATTCTTCAATGATGGAAGCTTTGGATATGCAGCTCAAAAGTACGAAGAAGTTTGAAATAAAATGTACATTTTAAACATGCAACATTTCTTCTATTCTTTTAGTCGTCTTTTAAGTAAAGCAGTGAGTTTTTAAATTTATATTGCACGTCTTATTCTAGGGACTTCAACCAGTTTTCGCGGACAATCGATTTTAAATCAATAGAATTTCAGTGGTATGTTATGTCTTTACATAGATTAAGATAAGGAAGCCCTAACGAAATAATTTCAAGTTAAGGTTCTAGCAATTTTCATCGCTAAATTTTGCTCGTAGATTATTCTATTTCCAAACAAATACAGGATTTAAAACAACAATTTATTGACTATGTATACAAGAAAGAATAATTTAGCACACATGTATTCATAAAATGTAGTGGCGTGATTTTTTGATCAATACTATTTGACATTAGTACCCATCTATATGGGTAATAAAGCATTGCTAACACAATTATAAAATAAGATTGAATAATGCCATGTAAATTGTTCAATTCTAATGACACAAACTTTAAAACCACAGAATTTGACGAATTGCTTTTCATACCGTTAACTGCGATATCAGGATGCAGTAATAATGATTTGATGTTTTATTCTTCTGACACGAAATACTAACAGCATTCAGGACATTCAAGTTTCTAATTATTCTTATTTGTATTCAACAATGGCAATGGTTCCCCGTGGATACAATAAAATAAATGCGTGCATCTTCAGCCTGCATACGAAGGTAAATTTCGAAGTTAAGTACAATTTTTTCCCAACAAAAACTGAACCAAGATTAGAGATAAACCCAGTTTAATCACTAAGAATGATCTCTAGGAACCTCAACCTTTTGTAAAATTCTAATATATTTACATATTTATGTGTAATAGTTTTAAATAATAAGAATGGTAAAAACAAAATCAAAGAATTTCAAAATGGTAAAGTTTAAAATGAGAAAAATTCAAAGTAATAAAATATGCCCATATTTCCATAGTCTGGATTTTATCATGTTTCAATACGTTTTTACAAACTCGTATGATGTTTTATAAACATTTAATGTTCATTAATTATAATTCCTATATGACGTTTTGACATTATATTCAATTTTTCTTAAATTCGCGAAATTATTTTTTTTTTATTTTTCACGAAGTAATTGAAGTATTGTGTATCACGAAGTAATTGTTGTTGTAATAATTTTCTTGTGTTTTTTTATTATTTATTGGTGGCAACTGCTATAACGAAAAATGTTCTTTTCAATCATTGTTATGTAAGAAATGATTTTGTCAGTTCCATATTAAGGTGGTATTCAAAGTTTTAAACATTCTCCATCTCCAGTCCTTGTGTCTATTTTTCCCATTTGGAATCCCCCCCCCCCGAGATTTTAATCATGTCATTGTATTTGGCGAGTTTGAAGACGATTCGTGTATATCTGTAACTTTTATCATGAAGGAAATACATATATATATATATATATATATATACTTTTTAGATGGGGATGGTTTTGAATTGCCAAAGGTCATATAATAAAAAGTTTTGAAGAAATTTTTCAAAAATCATACCATGATAACAACTGGTAGCATTTCTTACGAAATCTATTTAAAACAATAAGAACTATTATTCCGCTATTGAAAAGTGTCAATCGGGAAATAGTGGATAGTAGCTATTTAACTGTATACATTTTGCGAAGCATATTTTAAACTACTAGCTAGAATGAAAACTCATCCAAAATCTCCCATAATATTTTGAAAGTACATAAAATACACTACAAATTATGATATTAATCAAATATTTATTAATAAATATATTGTTTTTACGTCACAGAACTTACCTACAGTGTCGGAAAAGCTAGCTAGTCAATGGGCATTATACTACTCAACTTTTCTACTAACTAGGCACTACTGGGTTCCCATACTAGGAGATATAGCGATGATTTTGGCGTGCCAAAAGCCCCATTTTGGATTAGTTTATAGTGTTTGTTTACTCCTGAAGTACAATTTCGGATCTCTAGATTTGCTGTTTTTCGTTGTTGGTTGGAAAGAGGGGGGATTGAATAAATTTGCCCGAGTTAATGTTACTAATTCTTTTGTTTTTTAAAGTTTCTTCGGTAAGGTAAATGTTTATAAAAGAATTATGTTTACAATGCTTTAACTCACTGTACTAAATTTTTGCATCTGTGATTTTAGAAATTTGAACGAATTTTATGCGATTTAATGGAGATTTTTATGATTTTTTCTTACATTTTATATATGAGTGTGTGTGTAAGAGGAAATCAGGTTTTAAACTTCAGTTCAAGCCAGTAAATTTCATCATTATTTCAATAAAATTTATTCGGAATTCGTACAGCATTTTTTACTATTTTTGTAGCCTTTTTCGGTTTAGCGCGGCTGTTTTATAATATTAAAAAAATCATCCAATTTCAGTTCTTTTATATAATATAGAAATTTTGAAATTTTATTAATTTTGAATGCTATTTTTAGTTTTCTTCCGTGACTTTTTCCAGGTTAGTAAAATAAATCAAACATAGTTATTCGAACCAAATGTACACTGAAAAAAAATGAAGTCCTCAAAAATGAGTAAGTCAATGTACCTACTCATATCGAATTGAGTATGTTTGGATAAAAAATTAACACATTGCTTTCTCAATTTTGAAACAGCATATGTTATCAGATCCAAACAAACCATAACTTTGTACCCAATATCGGTTTATCTCATTTATGGCGGCATAAAAGATGCTTATTAATGTAAATATTAAACTATGCAAAGTATTTTAATATAATTTCAAAGTTGCTTGCAAATAATGCTCTATAATGTATCATTGTGCCTTATGTAATGTAAATATATCTAGAGCATGTTAATGTCAGCGATTTACGTTCCAAACCATCAAAATTATGGAAGTCAAAAATATTACTTGCATTCAACATTTGATTGTTTATTAATTCTTAATGTTCTCATTTAAGTATTGCATGTAAATCAATTTCAGTATTGTCTTAAATATCTTTCAATGTAAAAGTATTAATTGGTGGCAAAAGGGCTTTATAAATAATTCACTGGAATATCATACTGTAAATAAATGGCAATGTACGTTCGATCGTATTATTATTGTAAGTTAAATTGAACAATGGGTTTGAGTTTTCCCGCCGGGATTGCACTTATACACTAAAGTGAAAGCTGAGTTCCCGAAGTGGTCATCCCTTGTCATAAAAATATTAGATTTGGGAGTTTTACTTGTAATTTTGCTATTTCTCTTAATTAATAAAATTAAATGTTTATTATACGAATTAATTATTTCCAGCTGAGCGAAAAATTGCCCAGGCCGGGAATCGAACCCGGATACTTGGCTTACAAGGCCAATGCTTTACCCGTTAAGCTATCTGGGCGATAGCCGGCTGGGATTTTTCGCTCAGATAACCTTATAGGTCGTAACATCTGGTCTGTTATTTGAAACAGCTCGCAGAATAAACCGCAGGTAATGGAACTCCACATAACGATGGATACGTAGATATACTATTATTTTTATCACAATCAAACTGATTGGTAAAGTTATCATACGAATTAATTATTTCCAGCTGAGCGAAAAATTGCCCAGGCCGGGAATCGAACCCGGATACTTGGCTTACAAGGCCAATGCTTTACCCGTTAAGCTATCTGGGCGATAGCCGGCTGGGATTTTTCGCTCAGATAACCTTATAGGTCGTAACATCTGGTCTGTTATTTGAAACAGCTCGCAGAATAAACCGCAGGTAATGGAACTCCACATAACGATGGATACGTAGATATACTATTATTTTTATCACAATCAAACTGATTGGTAAAGTTATCATACGAATTAATTATTTCCAGCTGAGCGAAAAATTGCCCAGGCCGGGAATCGAACCCGGATACTTGGCTTACAAGGCCAATGCTTTACCCGTTAAGCTATCTGGGCGATAGCCGGCTGGGATTTTTCGCTCAGATAACCTTATAGGTCGTAACATCTGGTCTGTTATTTGAAACAGCTCGCAGAATAAACCGCAGGTAATGGAACTCCACATAACGATGGATACGTAGATATACTATTATTTTTATCACAATCAAACTGATTGGTAAAGTTATCATACGAATTAATTATTTCCAGCTGAGCGAAAAATTGCCCAGGCCGGGAATCGAACCCGGATACTTGGCTTACAAGGCCAATGCTTTACCCGTTAAGCTATCTGGGCGATAGCCGGCTGGGATTTTTCGCTCAGATAACCTTATAGGTCGTAACATCTGGTCTGTTATTTGAAACAGCTCGCAGAATAAACCGCAGGTAATGGAACTCCACATAACGATGGATACGTAGATATAGAGTTCCATTACCTGCGGTTTATTCTGCGAGCTGTTTCAAATAACAGACCAGATGTTACGACCTATAAGGTTATCTGAGCGAAAAATCCCAGCCGGCTATCGCCCAGATAGCTTAACGGGTAAAGCATTGGCCTTGTAAGCCAAGTATCCGGGTTCGATTCCCGGCCTGGGCAATTTTTCGCTCAGCTGGAAATAATTAATTCGTATGATAACTTTACCAATCAGTTTGATTGTGATAAAAATAATAGTATATCTACGTATCCATCGTTATGTGGAGTTCCATTACCTGCGGTTTATTCTGCGAGCGGTTTCAAATAACAGACCAGATGTTACGACCTATAAGGTTATCTGAGCGAAAAATCCCAGCCGGCTATCGCCCAGATAGCTTAACGGGTAAAGCATTGGCCTTGTAAGCCAAGTATCCGGGTTCGATTCCCGGCCTGGGCAATTTTTCGCTCAGCTGGAAATAATTAATTCGTATGATAACTTTACCAATCAGTTTGATTGTGATAAAAATAATAGTATATCTACGTATCCATCGTTATGTGGAGTTCCATTACCTGCGGTTTATTCTGCGAGCTGTTTCAAATAACAGACCAGATGTTACGACCTATAAGGTTATCTGAGCGAAAAATCCCAGCCGGCTATCGCCCAGATAGCTTAACGGGTAAAGCATTGGCCTTGTAAGCCAAGTATCCGGGTTCGATTCCCGGCCTGGGCAATTTTTCGCTCAGCTGGAAATAATTAATTCGTATGATAACTTTACCAATCAGTTTGATTGTGATAAAAATAATAGTATATCTACGTATCCATCGTTATGTGGAGTTCCATTACCTGCGGTTTATTCTGCGAGCGGTTTCAAATAACAGACCAGATGTTACGACCTATAAGGTTATCTGAGCGAAAAATCCCAGCCGGCTATCGCCCAGATAGCTTAACGGGTAAAGCATTGGCCTTGTAAGCCAAGTATCCGGGTTCGATTCCCGGCCTGGGCAATTTTTCGCTCAGCTGGAAATAATTAATTCGTATGATAACTTTACCAATCAGTTTGATTGTGATAAAAATAATAGTATATCTACGTATCCATCGTTATGTGGAGTTCCATTACCTGCGGTTTATTCTGCGAGCTGTTTCAAATAACAGACCAGATGTTACGACCTATAAGGTTATCTGAGCGAAAAATCCCAGCCGGCTATCGCCCAGATAGCTTAACGGGTAAAGCATTGGCCTTGTAAGCCAAGTATCCGGGTTCGATTCCCGGCCTGGGCAATTTTTCGCTCAGCTGGAAATAATTAATTCGTATGATAACTTTACCAATCAGTTTGATTGTGATAAAAATAATAGTAAATGTTTATTGTTCATAATTTTGAGCAACTAATAAATACCAGCATATTTTCACTTTAATTTGTAAGTTCAGGGTTCAGATAATAGTGATTTATATTTGAACACAAACATGAAATCAAAAACGAGTACACGTGTTTTTCAGTTTTGAGAACTTTTGGATCGGAACTATTTTGAGTATGTCAAGTACTTAAAATTGAGTACTTTTTACTTAATTTTGAGAACCCATTTTTTTCAGTGTAGTAAATTATGTTTTCTATTATAATGTAAATCTCATATTGTCGATCCTCTAAGAAAGTCGTATATAAAGAATTTCTTTCGCTCTTTTTAATTTTTTAATGGAATTTTATGGAATTTAATTTTATTAAAGATAATTATCGCTATTTTGCATATTTCCATCTGCATGTTTAATGTGTACTTGAGGTGAATTTTTTTGAAAAAATTGTATCCATCAAAGTCTTTATTCTATATTTAATAATTAAACAAGTAAAACGTTTGATTGGGCATGAAAAATCGTCTACCTCCAAAAAAGACATGGGAATTTCATATGGCAAGTCACCCCTCTAACATCTCATCGGGATGCAAGGGACAAAAGTGGGAAACAAATGTGTAAGGGTTACTTACACATTTGTTTCTACCGCCAAAAATCTCGCCAGAACTCTTATGCGTGAATAAATACATTTTACTTGAATATTACTAATATTTGTGTTACGTATGAACATACAATAAGTTAAA
Source organism: Maratus speculifer (assembly GCA_964019185.1). Lineage (NCBI taxonomy): Eukaryota > Metazoa > Arthropoda > Arachnida > Araneae > Salticidae > Maratus > Maratus speculifer. The sequence continues at coordinate 143,277,294 of OZ025295.1, forward strand.
AAAATTAGTTTTATCATTATCAGTCAATCGCTTTCCAACGGAAAAATCTAAAAAAAAAATCAAATTTAATGTGGTTTTTCTTTAAAATTCAGAAAGAAAATATTTTTTTTATTTTTTTGCGCGGACATACACATCTCTCCATTATAATGTCCATTGATGAGTTAGATCACTGTAGCAAATTTTAGATTGGGTGTTGACTCTTCTGTGCTCTTTCCAGCTACAATGTCTACAAACGTAACAAATTAACTTTTAGAGGTTGCTTGTGATTCAAATGATGCCTAGTCTTTTAGCTGAGAAACCGTATTGCCATTTTTTCCCATGTGATTCCTTCATAACTACGCTTAATGTTAACACTTGGAGTTATTAACCCCCCCCCCCTGTCGTTACTACCTCAGTGCACACTACAAATAAATTCTGCGACCTGGAAAAGGGATTTTGAAGCACCTTATTTCGGCAACTTTTTTCTTTGGATAAAACTAATGAAAGTAAATCCGTAAACCCACTCAGTATACATAATTATCCTTCACATCAAGACAAATTACATTGCATTTATTCCTTTGTACAAGAGCAAGGTGCAACTTTTCATGACAAAGGTTTTTACTTTTTACTAATATTTCATTATTCTTCATATGTACGAATGTATATTTTTCATCCATCTATGAAAGTATTGTAGTGAACATATTGTTGCTAATATTTTTTGCAGTTCAAGTATTACAATGGCCTTCATTAAAAAAATTTCCATTCTACAGCTTAAATGAAATTTACCTCTTACGTTCTGAATTAGAAATCAGAAATTTTCTCCTCTCCAATAACTATCTTCATTAATGCCTGAAGGTATCCAGAATATCTTATATAATAACAATTTAAAATACAAGGTGGCATTTGTATAATAATTTGTATAAGCAGTGAAATTACGCTTGAAATTCTGGAATATTTAATAAGTGATTTATCAAATTCTAATTAAAAATAGCTCAGTTATCATTAGTTAGCTTAGTTTTATTGGTTAGTATTTTGATAAATCACTTAGTAAATATTCCAGAATTTAGAGCTTTATTTTACAGCTGAAATTTAATTGAAAATTAATTTAAATTATTGGTATGTGTTCACCGATGCTGGGTTTCTTTGGATCTCATGTTACGCCGCAAGTTAGTGTGCTTATGTTGACGATTCAATCTTGTGATGCAGTTGCAGTTTTACCAACACATGTGCGTGACAAATGGCAAGCTGTAAGTCGTCCTCGTAGCTTAAATGGTGGAAGACTATTCCAAGGGTTCCGGGTTCGATCACCGGATTGGACTTTTGTTACTCTGTTATGCCTACGCTTAGTTAGCATTGTGAAAAATCACTTATTAAATATTTAAAACTTATTTAATAAACTGGTATTTCAAGGTTTTTTTTTATTTTACTTATTTATTTATTGTAAAAATCTAACAGAAATGTTAGATATTTAATAAAGAATACTGTTATGAAAAACCTCACAATTCTGGCAAGAACAATGTAAAAAAATGTGTTTTAATCCTACCGATAACTGAGAAGAGTGTTGTAGTTGGAAAGTTTACGTAAAACATTTTTTGAACTACCTGGCTATCCCGCCCTCCAATCTCGCCAAAATATTTAAATCGCGAAACTATACGCAAAATTAAATATTTTTTTCTAATTTTTATTTTAAAAAAAAGATAGAGTAATTGATAAAACATTAATAAGAATAAATATAAAGCTTCATATTAAAAATCCCTTGATGGCGTAACAAGCACGTGATACGAGTTTAATGTTCCGTGAATGTGATTTTTTTATTATCATTATTGGCTTGATGTATCTTTTAGTTTGGCGGTAGTTTTCTCGTCGACGGGATAACCAAGTAGTACCTATTTTCTAATAGGATAAAAGCCAAATCCATGTAAATGGTTAAGAAAAGAACTTCGTTAAAAAAACATATTTTGCTTTGGTTCTTTTGTTGTCCTTACTGAGTGTGATCCAGCAAATTATTGTGTATAAAAAGTTCCATGTATTTTTCTTAAAAGATGAATTAAAACCCTCTTAGTGACAAACCCGTGTTCAACGTTCATTAAATTCTACGTTTACTGTACTACGTTACTACATTAAATTCTACATTCTGACAAACGTTCATTAAATTCTAGGTTTCACTGCAATATAAGATATAGTAAAGTAATATAATTATGTTGATTTAATGCACTTTCAATAATTTCAGCAATGAATAATATTCTCATGAATTGCATTCATATTTGGTTTTTTTGTAAGGTAGAAAGAAACATATTTTGTTAGCATTTAAACCAAAATCCAAAGAAAACGATATTACAATTTTCTCCTTTTTCGAGATTGTCAGAGTGTAAAGAGATTTTATATTACATTTCCTTTAAAAATATGTATAACACAGGTTAGGATGAATCATTGCAAATAAATTCACTGCGTAAAAAATCCTCTATTAATTCCCGGATAATGTATGGTAAATAAAAATTTGATGATTTTATTTCCTTAAAATAGGTGAAGGGATTTTGCCCTTCACTTATAGGTGAAGGGCATTGATATTTTCAAACTTCAAAAGACATGTATTGATATTTTAAAAATTCTTTTGTTTTAAAAAATTGAAAGATTCTTTTTATTTGGCCAAAAACCCTTCACCTATTAAAAACCTGGCCAAATATGCAATTCTTTTCTTTTATTTAATGTCTGGTATATGTTCGATCATCTGGTATATGTTCATTTCTGTGAAACCAATAATGAAATAGAGGGACTGTATTTTAAGTTAGCAGTTTTACAGCTAGAGTATATATGACTGTATTGAAGTAACCTATTTCATAATAATTCATTATTGTTCATAAAATGTTTAAGAAATAAAATATACTTATCGCTATATAAGTCGAATCCATCACATTACCACATTCGCAACAAAGTTCTACTGTAGAACGTTTCAATGAATATACCTTCACTAAGTCCAAAAATGCGAACTTTGATCTCCTCGGTTAGTACATATTAAAGAAAGCTTGTATTGTTAATCTTTATTTCTGTACCATGATTATTTACCTTGATACATTTATTCTTCCTTACCATATTTTAGCACCTTCGGAAATAACAAAATATGCTTAATTTTTCAAATGCAACCATAAATTTATAAAACATTATATTAATTAATTAATTATTAAAGTAAAATTATATCCAACTTCATTTTTGAGTAAAAAATACGCCAAATCATGTAACAAAAAAAAAATAAATGAATATAAATTATAAATTGAGACGAAAATATGAATATCATATAATTAATGATACGTGTAAATATAAAATTGTGCGTTTTAAAAAATAGATAATTGTTGAAGTGCATTTTCAAACTGTTTTATTAACTCATTAATTGTATTAAATCAATTTTAATATTCTTTGGAAACAAAAAAAAAAAACGTTGTCATTTAAAATTGGTAATTAATTTTGATGAAATTGAAGCTAGAGCATAAAATAATTTATTAACTAAAGTTGGAAATAAGGTTTCATTAGTATTAAGTTTCTAAAATTAAGTTTGATTAAAAAAATGCATATTTTGTTGTTGCTATTTAAATATTTAAACTGAATTCATAACATTAGACAGAAATAAAGCCCAGTATTACCGAATTTTACTTTTGTGAATTTTACGCAGAAACAGCAGCTTGAAAAATTTACAATGATTATTTAATTAAAATATAAAAAGAAAACATTAGATGAAAGTCTTTAAAATGAATGCTATCGCTTATTAAATTGGAAAGGAAAATTATTGATGAGTAATATAAAATAAATGAGACCTTCAAAAGATAGGTATTGATATTTTTAAAATTCTTTTGTTTTAACAAATTGAAAGATTCTTTTTATTTTTCCCATCTGTATAAAAGAAATGTTACATATTAATTATTTAAGAGATGGTATAAACTGTTAATACTCGCATATCGTATATCGTAGATTTATATCCAAATCTGTAATTTTTTTTTAATATGATGTATATGCTATTTGTTCTTTGGTTTTAATTTTATGTTTTCTGGATGGTATACCTACATAAAATTGCATTGCATTTCAAAATTTTTGGGGAAAAATAATGAAATGGACCTACTGTATTTCAGATTGCATCTAAGAGTATATATGACTATAGTGTTGCAACAAATTACATAATAGCTCATTATTGTTACACAATAAGTGTCAGAATTACAATACGCTTAATGCCATTTAAGCTAATGCTATCATATCTCACACATTGAAAAAAAGTTATACTGCTGAATATTTCAATCAATTTACTCTCATTATTGATATGACCAAAAATGTGCATTTCGGTTGTAGTCGAGTAATACTTATTAAAGTAAACGGGAATTTTAATTCTTTATTTCTGTACACAGATTATTTATCTTGTTACATTTTATTCCTTCTTGCCCTATTTTAACACCTTTGAAAATAATAATATATTTTTTAATTTAAATTTAAGAATTGCAACCGTAAATTAATGGTACATTATATTAATTAATAATTTATTAAAATAACATTATATTCTATTTCATTTTTGAGTAAAAAGTACACCAACTGATTTAACAGAAAAATAAATGAATATAAATTATAAATTGAAACAAAAATATGAATATCATATAGTTAATTATGCGTGTAAATATAAAGTTATGCATATAAAAAATTAGATAATGTTCCAAACGTGCTTTCAAACTGCTTATTAACTCGTTAATTGCATTAAATCAATTTTAATATTATATGGAAACAAAATAAAGTTGTCATTTATATTTGGTAATTAAATTTGATGAAATTAAAAATTCTAGAGCATAAAATAATTTATTAATCAAAGTTGGAAATAATGTTTCATTAGTATTAACTTTCTGAATTTAAATTCGATAAAAAAAAAAAAAAAAAAAAAAAAAAAAAAATGCGTATTTTGTTGTTGCTATTTAATTATTAAATTGACGTCTAAAACATTAGTCAGAAATAAAACCCAGTATTATCAAATTTTGCTTTTATGAATTTTAAGCAGAAACAGTAACTTGGGGAATTTACAGTGATTATTTATTAAAATATAGAAAGAAAATATTAGATGAAAGTCTTTAAAATGGATATCATCACTTATTAGTTTGGAAAAGAATGTTATTGATTAATAATGTAAAATAAATGAGTTTACAAGTTGAAAGTTTCTTTATTATTTTTTCTCTTCTGAATTGAAGAAATGTTACATATTAATTATTTAAGAGATGGTATAAACTGTTAACCCTCGCATATTTATTATATCGTAGATTTATATCCAGTTCTGTAGTTTTTTTTTTTATGACGTGTACTGTTTGTTCTTTCATTTTAATTTTAAGTTTTCTGGTTGCTATACTTATATTAAATTGTATTGTATTCCATCATTTTCGGGGGGGGGGGGGGGTATAATGAAATAAATCTACTGTATTTCAGATTGCAGTTAACAGTATATATAACTATACTGTTGTAGCATATTACATAAAAACTCATTATTGTTGCATAATAAGTGTCAGAATTACAATACACTTAATGCCATTTAAAATAATGCTATCATATCTCACACATTGAAAACAAAGTTATACTGCTGAATATTTCTATTAATTTACTTTTATTATTGATGTAACCAAAAATGTGCATTTCGATTGTAGTCGGGTAATACTTATTAAAGCAAACGGGGATTTTAATTTTTTATTTCTGTAAAAAAGATTATTTATCTTTTTACCTTTTATTGTTTCTTGCTATATTTTAACACCTTTAAAAATATTAATATATTTTTTAATTCTAGAATTGCAACCATAAATTTATGGTGCAATATATTAATTCATAAACTAAGTGTAAAATTATAACCAATTTCATTTTGGAAAAAGTGATAAATCGCTCTAACAGAAATATAAATGTATATAAATTATAAATTGAAACGAAAATATGAATATCATATAACTAATGATACGTGTAAACATTAAATTAAATTATGCATATAAAAATTACATAATTATCGAAATGTATTATCAAACTGCTTTATTAACTCATTAATTGTATTAAATCAATTTTAATATTCTTTGGAAACAAAATAACTTTGTCATTTAAATTTGGTACTTAATTCTGACGAGATTGAAAATTCTAGAGCATAAAGTAATTTATTAATCAAAACTGGGAATAATGTTTTAATAGTATCAAGTTTCTAAAATTAAGTTTGATAAAAAAAATGTGTATTTTATTACTGCTATTTAATTATTTAAATTGAATTCTAAAACATTAGTAAGAAATAAAACCCAGTATTATCGAATTTACTTTTATGAATTTTATGCAGAAACAGTTGCTTGAGGAATTTACAATTATTTTTTAATTAAAACATAAAAAGAAAAATATTACATGAAAGCCTTTAAAATGAATAATATCACTTATTAAATTGAAAAAGAAAGTTATTGATGAACAATATAAAAAATGAGAAATTCAAAAGACAGGTGTTGAAATTTTCTATATATATTTTGTTTTAACAAGTTGAAACTTTCTTTATTATTTTTCCCCTTGTGTATCGAAGTATTGTTACATATTAACCACTTAACCGGCGACGGGTATGGGGAAACAGTGGTTAAACCCCCGATTTATCTCGGGGCAGCCGATGAAGTGGATTTAAGAAATGTTATAAAGTGTTAATACTGGTATATTTATTATATCGTAAATTTATATTCAAGTCAGTAGTTCCTTTTTTTTGCATACGATGTATGCTATTTGTTCTTTGGTTTTAATTTAAAGTTTTCTGGTTTCTATACCTATATAAAATTGCATTGCATTTCAAAATTTTTGGGTAAAAATAATGAAATAGACCTAATTTATTTCAGGTTGCAGCTAACAGTATACATGACTGTACTGTTGTAACATATTACATAATAACTCATAACTGTTACACAATAAGTGTCCGAATTACATTACTTTTAATGCCGTTTAAACTAATGCCATCATATTTCACACATTAAAAACAAAGTTACACTGCTGAATGCTTCAATTAATTTACATTCATTATCGATATGACCAAAAATGTGCATTTCGATTGTAGTCGGAAAACACTTATTAAAGTAAACGAGGATTTTAATTCTTAATTTCTGTACAAAGGTTATTTATCTTGATACATTTTATACTTCTTTGCCATATTTTAACACATTTGAAAATAATAAAATATTTTTTTTTTAATTTTTAGAAATTCAAGTATAAATTAATGGTACATTACATTAATTAATAAATTATTAAAGTAAAATTATATCGAATTTCATTTTTGAAAAAGTGTACAATTGCTCTATCAGAAAAATAAATGAATATAAAGTAAAAATTTAAACGAAAATATGGATATCATATAATTAATGATACGTGTAAATATAAAATTATGCATATAAAAAATTAGATAATTATCGAAATGCCCTTTCAAACTGCTTCATTAACTCATTAATTGCATTAAATCAATTTTAATACTCTTTGGAAACAAAATAACGCTATCATTAAAATTTGGTAATTAATTTTGACGAGATTGAAAATTCAAGTGCATAAATAATTTGTTAATCAAAGTTGTGATAAATGTTTTATTAGTATTAAGTTTCTAAAATTAATTTTGATAAAAAAAAATGCGTACTTTATTGCTGCTATTTAATTATTTAAATTGACTTCTAAAACATTAGTCAGAAATAAAACCCAAATTAGTATTATCAAATTTTACTTTTATGAATTTTATGCTGAAACGGTAGCTCGGGGAATATACAATGATTATTTAATTAAAATATAAAAAGAAAATAATAGATGCAAGTCTTTAAACTGAATATTATCACTTATTAAATTGGAAAAGAAAGTTATTAATGAATAATATAAAATAAATGAGAACTTCAAAAGAGAGGTATTGATAATTTTATAATTCTTTTGTTTTAACAAATTGAAAGATTCTTTATATTTTTCCCATGTGTATAAAAGAAATGTTACCTATAAATTATTTAAGAATTTGAATGAACTGTTAGTACTTGTATATTAATTTTTCTTGCAATTTATTGCATGTTAAGCTTATTACTTATTACATTGTGTATAGAAGAATTATTACATATAAATTATTGAAGAAATTGAATAAACTGCTAATATTCGTACATTAATTTGACGCAAAATACTGTATGCTAAGCTTATTACTTATTATTTTAATTACTTCGTTGTTTATTATTTTACTATAAAACACTTTTTTAATATAATTAAAACAGGATTTTAAATTTAATTCAAATTATCTTAAAATGTTATTACAATATTAATTTAATTGTAACTAACGAGCTAATGTGATTAAATGCATTTAAACGTATTTAAAATGATAATTTATTATAAATTAACGAACATCTGCACTTGGTTAAGGAAAAAAAAAAACAGAAATTCAGTAAACATTGACTTAACGCACTGGTTTGAGAAATACTTTATGAAAAATGCTTATCGCCATATGGTAACCATCCGTTCTCAATTATTCAAAGGTACAAAATCAATGTCTGATGAACCATTGAAGAACCATCTGAAGAACCATTGCATGGAAGAAAGTGAACCAAGAATACATATATTTTGCATAATTTCTTGTTGAAGTCAGTTAAATATTTCAATTTCATTGTATAGAATTTGCGTTCGATGAGCTTAACTTTACCAAATAAAAAAATAAAACTTATTTCTTTTATATAATGTGTAAGTTTATTTATCTGAATGAATGATGTAATATAATCTTATGGATGAATAAATGAATATCTTATCAATGAATATAGTTTCAAAATGATATACATATGTAAAATAAATAATTTATTATTATATATATATGCATTCCTTGAAAATAATTGCATGTTCTGCATAGTTATTATTTTATAAGGTACTTGTACCCAATATGGACAGTGCTCTCAATATGGACACCCCTAATATTTTTAAAAGTAACAATTTTTATAGAGAGACCGCTCTACATGTCCATGAGGAAAAGCATTTGAACAGATCATTAAGCCAGCCAAGTACAAAAAAAGCGCGCTGTTCGCCATTTAGAAGGAAACGTGTTGTTTCGTGGTGATAGTAATTACAGGTAAGTTTAAATTCTTATTAGACATTGTAAAATTACTTTAAATAGGGAAAAGTGGGGTGTTTTAGAAAGCTTTTAAAACATATTTTCGAATGCTATTGCATATATTGTTTAAAAATGTTTTCTTTATTTATTTATTACAAGATTTAATAAAACTACTCCCGATTTCCAATATGGACACCTTATGTCCACATTGGAAGTACAACAGGTGAATCTTCACATTCGCAAAAATAGAAATATAAGCAAAACCAACTACATTATTTCGTAATATTTTGTAGTAATTAAGGTGCTTTGCATTGATCTTCGAAGAGCCACAACCGAAAATGACCCCCTTCTAAAGTGCTTGTTCTGAAGATATTTACTGTGCCTTATCCTCCCCTGTTATACTTTAAGCCATAGTTTTTATCCTTTCTCCTCTAAAATTCCACAGAAGAATGGCTCTTCTATACACCTTGTGTAGTCTGTCAATAAGGATCCACCTGTCCATATTAGGGGCTAGTGGTTACTTATATGGACATTTGTAAACATTTTTTTCTTTTTAACATTTAAATTAAACCATAATAGTTCAAGGTCGCTAATTTTAATAATGATAGTCAACAGTCGATAAATCATGGTCAAATACTTTTGGAGTCCTATCACGTGTACATGGGGGTGAAAAAAATAAATTTTCTTTGGGATGTCCATATTAGGCACAGGTACCTTCTAAATCATATCAAAAACTTATCAAAATATTTCGAAAAGTAATTAAAATAGGATTTTAATTGCAACTAGAGAAAAAATATAATTAAATGCCTTAAAACGTATTTAAAATTTGAATTTATTATAAATTAGCAATTATTTGCAGTTTGTAATATATCTATAAATATATGTGTGTGTGTGTGTGTGTGTGTGTGTTTCTAAACATAATATTTCCAAAGCAATTATTCTTATGCACTGATATTTAAAAATTAGGTAAAATCTGGTAGCCAAGAAAAAGTTCTATTCGTTAATAATAAAATGTATTTATTTCCGATTCCTTTGCTTGTCAATTACAAAATAGTAAAAATTATATCCAAGAACTACCAGAGAAAAGAAAATGGCAAACATGGATTACAAGCATTTGCATATATATACATCAAACATACAAAAAACGTAATTCAACAAGATAAAATCCACAAGATTAAATAGCATAATCACCAGGTAAAAATCTTGGTTAGGTTTCTTGATCATGCAAACGCATTCATCAAAATCTGTAGGTGTATAATTATTAGAAATTAAATTACAATAATAAGTAGAATTTTTGCTCTCTAAAATATCTTTTTAAAATGCGCCCAGAAAAAAAGTAAACAAATAATTTCATAAATTAATTGATACATGTAATCTTTAATTATAGAAATGCATTTGATTAATTTTGAGATGTTCTTTGAAATCCTTTTTCATGAAGAAATTCCTTGAAATCGCATTTTGATATTTTCTAGAAAAAAAATAATCTGTAACTTTTATTTATGAATTACTTTTCGCAAAAGGATGAATTCAATACCATATTATAATTCATTAATTAACGAAGGAATATTTTGATGAATTTCTCTGGATTGCTTTTAATTAAAAAATAGAAATATTTTATTGCATCATTTTTAATTATGTAAATGGACTTGCAAAATATTACTTATAAATAAAATGGTGTACGGTTAAATTTTCATTTTGAGAATGTCGTATTGTACATTAATTGGAGAAACTTACTATAATTATTCAATTAAATTATAATGAAATATTGCATTACAACTTTTAAATAACAACTTTTTAATTATTAAATAAGAAATTAAATATTCTTTTGAATCATACAGTTTAAATAGGAACTTTAGGGGAAAAACATATAATGACAATTTTATAGTTGTCCTGATTATAAACTAAACATCATTTTTATTTATTTTTTTCATTATTTATTTTTTCCTTTTTTTATGTTAAAAGTTACTAAAATAATGAATTTTAATTTGAGATACAGAAACTCATACCATAATCAGCATCTGCTTGTATCTCTGTAAAAAACAAATACAAAACATGCCTTGGGTAAAAGATGAATTTCTGGTAATGATGTGTTATTAAATAATTTTAGATAAAAATGTATTATTTTTTTAAAGGGAAAAAATTAAGTTATTGGTTTTTACTTAACTGTCTGATATTTATGAAACGTCAATTTCTGTATTTAATCAGCGCAATTTGGCACAAAACAGTATTTTCGTTCTTTTTAATTAAATCAGTTTTTATATTCCTTCCACCCCCCCCCCAAAAAAAAAAAGAATATAACAAGATAAAACCTACAAGATTAAATAGCATAATCACTAGGTAAAAATCTTGGCTATCTTTCTTGACCATGCGAACGCATACATCAAATCCTGTGTACGTATATTATCAGAAATTAAAATACAATAAGTAGAACATTTCCTCCCAAAAATATCTTATAAAAATGCACCCAGAAAAAAAGTTGACTACTAATTTCATAAATTTATTGATACATATAATCTTTAATTATCGAAATACATTTGATTAATTTTAAGATGTTCTTTGAAAATCTTTTTCGTGTAGAAGTTCCTTGAAATCGCATTTTCTAGAATTTTCTCATCTATTTATTCTGATTAATTTTCTGAGAATCACATTTTCTGATATGTTCTAGAAAAAAATAATCCATAATTTATATATTTATGAATTACTTTTCGTAATATGATGAATTGAAGACCATAAAATAATTCATTAATCAACAAAGAAACATTTTCTTGAATTTCTCTGGATTGGGTTTAATAAAAAAATTGGAAATATTTAATTGCACTTTTTCATTATGTAAATCGATATACAAAATAATATTTATAAATAAAATAGTGCACGCTTAAATTTTCATTTTTGGAATGTTATGCAGCACAGTAAATGGAGAAACTAAGAATAATTATTCAATTAAATTATAAAGAAATATTACATCACAACATTTAAAATGACTAATTTTAATTATTAAGTGGAAAACTAAATATTCTTAATCTACAATCATGCAATTTAAATGAGATCTTAAGAGAAAACACATAAAATGATAATTTTATAATTTTTTTTTATTACACATTAAAAATTCGTTTTGTGTGTGTGTGAAAAATTATTAAAATTGTGAATTATGTATTATTTACACTTGAGATATAAAAACGCATATCATAACTAACATCCGTTTTTATCTTTGTAACAAACAATAAAAAAAGAGCATGTCTTTGAATAAACGATGAATTTCTGGTAATGACGCGATATTAAATAATTATATATGTATACAAAGTTATCCAAAAGATACTTGTTCTTTTTAAATTTGTTGACAGCCTTTTAGAAACTTTTTGCGGAAATATGCGACTTTTGATATTCTGTTTGCACACTTGGAATTTAGAGACACTTTTTCATGTGTTTTTTTAAATATTTAACAAAACGTCTAAACTCGCAAGTGACGGGCCATTATTGGCCATATGGTGTAATATACAAATGAAGGTTGAATATTGTCTAGAATGAAATTAATGAAATCTCGATCTACACGTGATAAGTATTGTATAAAATTGAACCTTGTAAATTATTTAACAAATGAAAAAAATGAAGTAAATAACCAAACAAATTGTAGTTGAAAGTACTTTTTTAATTCTTCAGTATAAAGTTAAAAGCAAGCGAAATTTAGGAATTTAAATTATGCACTAAAAGTGTTATTTATCATCAAGATGTAACGGAAGATAAATGTTGAATTAATCATATTGTCTTGACTTAGAGTGCTGACGGATAAATCTTTCGGCCTGCGTGTAATTAAAAACTGCAATAAAAATAAACTTGTAAATTATTTAATAAACTACAAAAATCAAGCAAATTACGATATTGTTTTCGAACAAATTTTATTCTAAAGTACTTTGTTTTAAATTTCTCATGTGAACAGGATTTATACGAAATTTAGAAATTAAAAATTTGCGTAAAATTGAAAATTATCATAAAGTATTTGAAAGAGCCAATGTAAGATCTTTGTTCCTCATGGATTTGCCCAGGGATACAATCGATGCACCACAAATGGCTGATTTTTACCACTAAATTTTGATACTAATTTTCCCACTGTGAAACCTTAAAAGTTCTGTCATTATATAAAATTAGGAATACTATTAAATTTAATGAGAAACAATTGGCCATTTGTTGCACTGCTCTTGCATTCTTGAACATGACTTTGCATTACAATGTAGGTTTACTATTCAGAAAAATAATTTTAAGACATTAAATTTACATATCACTTTTTTTTTCTTATGTTAAAAACCAAAATTTCAATCTAGTATGATTTAACGAGATATCGCATGTTTAAATAGATTAGCGTGAAATGCCTCTGTCGCTAAGTGTATGTTCAGCATCTCTTGAAATCGATATAAGTATATTTTTGAAGGTAGTAAGGTCAAAGTAACCTGTACAAAGCCTATATATGCAGGGTGTAAATGTTTCAAAAACAAAGATCGATAGAATTATACGGTAAACGATTTGTTTATTTGATAAGCTGTAAAAATCTTATACAGAAATTTCGAACGGTGAATATTTTGACAAGATTGTGTTCCAGTTGCAAAGAATGCTTAATTTGACATTTTTATTGATTTAGATTGCTTGCACAGAACGAGTTTATCGGCTTACAGTGCCATATACACTATCTACCAAAAAGTATTTGTACACTTTCAGTTTTTGACATTTTGTCAAATATTTAAAAATATACTGGTCGGATTCTTCTGGAGCTTCAGAAATATAAAGATTATGTTTCACTTTATATTTATTTACATTCATTTTTTAAGCGGGTAATTAGGAGGCCGGCAAAAAAACAAAGAATAATAGAAATATTTGGGATCGCCGTGTACATGAAAATGCACGAAACGACTTATCGCTTTAGAATACAAATATATGGATACAGTAGAATATGTACACTAATTTTTGTGAGAATAGCATGTATATTTATGGCGATAGAGCGATTTTTTTGAAAAATTCAAAAAATTCTGGTATGTTTTTTGTTTATATCATAGAGGGTTTTTGACCAAATTTAACGCAAATTTCAGAAAAATTGGCAAAATCTATTTAAAAAAATATAGCGCAATTGGAATATAAATATATTTAATACTTTATGAAATATGAGTAGTTTTATGAAATATTTTTTATTTGCGCATGCGCGTATGATAAAAACAATTCTTTTACATCATTTAATAGTCAATTCTATGGAGTAACTTATAAAAAAAATCCAATCAAATATCGTGAAAATTCAAAAAGATATCATTATTATAAGTAAGCTGTTTTTACATTGCTCTCTAAAAACGGCTGAATGATAAGGGATTCTCCACAAATTGACATTTTTTATTAACTGACTTTTAGGAAAAAATTAGTACTATTTAATGAATACAATATTGCTGCTAATAAGTATCTTGACACCTGTGATAGAAAAGGAAAAGGGCTTTTATTCTTTTCCATCACAGATGTCAAGATACTTATTAACAGAAATATTGTATTAGATATTGTATACATTAAATACTAATTTTTTCCTAAAAGTCAGTCAATAAAAAATGTCAATTTGTAGAGAATCCCTTATCATTCAGCCGCTTTTAGAGAGCAATGTAAAAACAGCTTACTTATAATAATGATATCTTTTTGAATTTTCACGATATTTCATTGGATTTTTTTTATAAGTTACTCCATAGAATTGACTATTAAATGATGTAAAAGAATTGTTTTTATCGTTCGCGCATGCGCAGATAAAAATTTTTTCATAAAACTACTCATATTTCATAAAATATTTAATATATTTATATTCCAATTGCGCTACATTTTTTCTACTGCATTTTGCCAATTTTTCTGAAATTTGCGTTAAATTTCGTCAAAAACCCAGCATGATATAAACAAAAAACATACCAGAATTTTTTGAATTTTTCAAAAAAATCGCTCTATTGCCATAAATATACATGCTATTCTCACAAAAATTAGTGTACATATTCTACTGTATTCATATATTTGTATTCTAAAGCGATAAGTCGTTTCGTGCATTTTCATGTACAGGGCGATCCCAAATATTTCTATTATTTTTTGTTTTTTTGCCGGCTCCCTAATTACCCGCTTAACAAATGAATGTAAATAAATATAAAGTGAAACATAATCTTTATATTTCTGAAGTTCCAGAAGAATCCGACCAGTATATTTTTAAATATTTGACAAAATGTCAAAAACTGAAAGTGTACAAATACTTTTTGATAGATAGTGTAGTAACGATTTATGGAATGTTATTTTTTGAATTTTCGAATTTCCAAAAATGTAGTTCGAAAAATCGTTAAAATATGGCAAATAAGCGAAAACACTTTTTCTCTGGAAGCAATCTAAAGCAAGGAAAATGTCATATCAAGCATGTGTTACAACCAGTTCACAATCTTTTCGAAATATTCACTGTTCGAAACTTCTGTATAAGATTTTTACAACTCACCTAATAAACAAACCGCTTACCGCATAATGCTATCGATATTTCTCTTTGAGAAATTTAATTTTGAAATCGGGGTCTTATTTTCTGGACACTCTGTATGACTAATGTATTTCTTTTTACAATGTACTTCTACCAAAAAAAGTAAACAAGATATTAAAAGAAAGAATAGGAGAAAAATTAAATAAAATGAGTTTAACAGTCTACCACAAAAGATTTTAAAAAGTGATGTAATCATAATGCATATTAACGTCAATCGAAAAAATTAAGAATAGAATAGTAATTGAAAAATAAAGAAAGTATTTCACATTGTAAAAGCTTAAAAGTTCTATTAATTAAATAAAATTAGGAATATAATCCATTAAATTTTAGTGATAGCAATTGGCAATTTGTTGCGCAGCGCTTGCATCCCTTTATATGACTTTGCTTTACAATGTAGATTTTCTATCCAGAAAAAAAAATAAGACATAATATATATAATACCAAATATACTGCTTGCTTTTTTTCCTATGTCTAAAACAAAAATTTGAAGATTGTATGATTTAACGAGATAGTGCATGTTTAAATTACCAGATACATTAATGTAAAAATTTCTCTGTCGCTAAGCGTTGGTTCAATATCCATTTAAATCCATACAAATTTATTTTTTGAGTTATTAATGTAAAAATAACCTGTACAAGGTTTATATACATGCTGTTTAATAAAACATAAAAATCAAGTAAGTAGCATTTTTTTCAAACAAATTGTATTTAAAAGTACTTTGTTTTAAATTCGTCATGTGAGTTGAAATCATACAAAATTCAGAATTTAAAAAAAAAGCGTAAAAACTATGTTTATCGCAAAGTTTTTCCAACAGTCAATGTAAGGTGTGTGTTGCTCATGCTTGCCTGTTTCGCCTGTACGCAATGTGCTATTGCCCATCATGATTTGCACGCATCACGTACGAGTATCCATACTCCAATAATAATTTCTTATTCTTACCAAAAAAGAAATTATTGTACATTTTGTATTATTTAATCCATATTTCTGATTCAGTTAGTCAAAAATTTCTGTTTTGAAAAACCGGTGATAAAAGATTAAAAATTCTGTAAAAGATATTAAAATATATAGACATTATTTAATTTTTTTTCAAAGATATTGATTCATTAAACGGTTAACGAGATATCGTATGCTTAATTTTCTATTTCGATTAGCATAAAATTTCTCTGTCGGTAATTATCGGTTCAGCATCCCTTGAAATCGATGCAAATTTATTTTTTGGAGTAGTAAGGTCAAAATACATGTAGACGAAACCTGTAGAAGGCCTGTATGTATAACGGATATGTCTCATTTTATAAAATACTTCTACGAAAGAGTTCAGTAGACATAATATCAGAGGAAAAACAGGAAAAAAATTGAAACAAAATGTGTTTAAACATATTCATCAAAAGATCTCAAAATGTGATGGAATTGTAACACATATTAACTGCAATCGAAAATGTTAAGAGTAGAATAATATTGGAAAAATAGAAAAAATATTTTAAGATATGTCTCTAGTGCGTACTCGTAAATGTTTTATAAAACCTGAGTAAAAAGGATATATTTAAATCACCATTACGAGGTACAGATCTGACTGGCATACGGTGAGAAGGCAAAAAATGAATTCTTTGAGATATAGCCCACTTATATCAGACATAAATGAAATCTTTTTTTTAAACACATTTATTCGTATTTCATAACATAATAAACAATTCCTCTCAGACTACAGATTAAATTTCGTACCACGAAAAAATTCCACCATATTAAACAGAAAGATGTTAATATTGCAATAGAGCTTCACTTTTTAAAGACTTTACCCAGCAACTGGCATGGTTCAGGTTTAACACAAAAATGTCTAAAAATCCGCCTTTTGAGTCAAAGTGAGCGCGTTATATATCCTAAAGATCGTACGAAAACAGGTATTTTACAACAACTTTCTATGTTGTCAATAACATTACTAGAAATTATATCTTTATCCAATGCGAAAGTTTAAAACTGCGTTCTACCAGTCGAATTGGATAAATAAATTGATGAGATGCTTTTTTTAGAACATAAATAAAAGATTATAAAACAGATAGAATGATAAAGTTAAGTAATGGGGGTTTTAAGGAAAGTGTTGTTTTAACAGATTGTATTTTTTTTAAATAAAAATTATAAAATAAAAAATAAATAGATTAAAAACGTGGAATAGAAATATAATAAATATGCTAAGATATTGTTAAAAGACAGAAGAAATTTAGATATTATAAGGAATAGGGAATAAATAATGGCAATTATTTTTTTATTATTACAGATGCATATATATTTCAAACGATTTTAACAAAACTTAAAACCCACTTCGTCATTAAGCAAATTGTATTTATAAAGATAAAAGAATCGCCGTTGCCAGCTTCCCATGCATCTAATATTCTTTTAAAACTTGGTGAAATAAAAGGTTTGCGGATTGTTACGCTAGCTGAAGTAAACTACATATCATTAAAAATCACTACAAAGATATTTTTTAAGGTTTTATAAATATATACTTCTTCTTCTGTACTTTGTTAAAATAGCTATGATTTCAACAAACGATATTCCAGTCTTTGAAGAAAATATTTGTCTCTTACTATTTTGTATGCTATTGTATTTTGTAGAAGCAATAAATAATAACCGTTTGCAAATTGCATTGAAATACAAACACTGATTTTTCCAAATTAATATGTTCTGAATGATTTAAGATGGTATTAAAAAAAGTACTAAAAATTTGTTTCAATAAAGTCTTCTAATAAATTGGAAAATTGTAAAAATTATGTTTAGTTTTCAATAATTAAGTTTCAAAATACTTTTTTTTTTGCTAGATCAATTTAAATTTATGTTTCAGTTTCATTGAATCAATCGCGCAGCTGCTATTAATAACATTGAAATATACGCTTTTGTCAGTTAATAACATTTTTTACTTGTACTTGCATGTAAATTTTTCACTATTTATTTTCGAACAAACAAAAAGTAGTAAATATTAATTTGTGAAATCAAAAGTGTTCATGGTCTGCTTTTTAATCTTAAGAGATTATGCAAAATAAAAAAATATGACTTTAACCGAGGTTTTTTTATGAATCTTAAATTTCCTAATATAGAGTTTTTAAATGCATTAAGTCTCAGTGCTAGATGTGAGCAACACAGAGGTTCCCTTGTGAGTTCATTCAAGAACTGTGTATAAAATAAACATAAATTAAAATTTTAAATAGGTACATTTCAAACCGACAGAAATTGTATTAATGGTTCAATATTTTTTCATTCAAATACCCCAAAATTAATTATAATGAGGAATTTGCACACATCGGGAAATCAATCAACTGCATGTTTTTCTGATAACTACAGACTTTCCAAAAATGTCATCAAAAATGTAAAAAAAAATCGGTCAATAATATTTTAATTAAGCTTAAAATTAACAGAAAAGCACGCGACTCGAAAACGCCACATGATTGGCTGTATCGTCATAGTTCACGACATGCCCAATGTTTACATTTTGTTAACAGGCGTTTTCTAAGCAATCAAGCGGTTTTATGTTCTATAGGCCTGTGTTTTGGAAGCATTTAAAATTTTTCTTACATCCAAATTTCTTTATTCTTTTTTATCTTTATTAGATTTAATCAATCTACCGTATTAATAAAAATAATATAAAATTATTTCCAGTATTAAAGAAAAGTTTCGATTTAAAAAAAAAATCAGCTGCATTGTTTGTTTCTTTTTAATAAATTAAAAACATAAATTCTCTTTGTCAAATGTAAGTTAAAGCTTTTTTAATGTTCCATTTATGGAAAATTACATCTATATACATAAGAGTAATAAGCAAAACAATTGTCTTAAATCTGCAATGTGCATATTTGAAAACGACTGTCATATTTTTCAATATATATATATATATATATATATATATATATATATGTATATATATATTTTTTTTTCTTTACCGAGCATAAATTACTTTAAAACATTCAATTTTCATGATTGCCACAAATGACATTTTTTGTTTCTTTTGGTTACATTTCTTACCTGTTTTAAAACAACCTTCCGTGGTAAATTCCTACTAGAAAGGTTATTGTTTGAAAACTGTAGTTGTCAATTAACATTTAATTTCTAGCAACCATGATGTGCTCACCCCACCTCTATGTATGGCTTTGTAATTCATCCCCCCTTTTTAACTGTATATTTATTATACAATGAATGTTAAAATTAAGAATATGCATTAATTTTTTTCCTGGTCTAATTTCCATATTTCCTAACGAGTGAAAGTTGACAAAAAAAACTATTTTAAACATAGATTTGTATACAAAATAACCTGGCTTCAGGGTCAGATAAGCTTGAATATAAAATCAAAGAATATTAGAAAATTGTCAAAAGTAAACAAAATCAGAGCCCAGACACTGGGTACAACAATGATTTTGGAATCCATTGTGCACAGACAAAAACAGGTTTGTGCAGGTTTCTCCTTGCCCCCTTCCCTACATGCTTGTACATTGTAGCCTGTTCATGTTGAAAAAATTTTATGCAATCAAGAACAAAAGTAGTCATAAAATTTTCTTGCATTCCATTGTGTTCTTCTATTTTTTCTGGTTGCAATACGTTTATATTAGCATATTTATTTGAGTTATTCAATTTTAGATTATTACTAATAGAAATTTGACAAAAGTTTACTGTTTAGTATTTTTAAATAGAAAAAATGACTGATAGTTGAAAGAAAGTACACAATTGTAAAACTGGTATTACTGACAACTGGCCAGTAATGAAATTTTCAAGTTCTGTCCTTTATTAAGTCTGTTTTCAGCTGCTCTGCTCAACAAGCGCAAAATGTTTTGAGACATTTATGAATTTATTTTTAACGGAAAGTTATAAAATTGATAAGCCTGACTGTGGGAGCGATTTGGAATCGAAATATATTTTTCACTTTGTGATAAAAAAAATGCCTATTGAGTTATAAGTGATGTTGATCACGTGACAAACACGTTTTTCACCCCTGTTTGAGTGGTTATGATTCTTTCTATCAGAAATTCGATTCAAAACGCCTACTTTGACAATATTATCTGAAAAATCTACTGTGTTTTACCAAAAAAGTGAAAATGAGTGCAATTATATAGTTTCTGAACAACACCTGCTAGTTTAATAAATTTCCAAACAGAATTATATTAAAACTTATTTCATAATGTTGCGCTTTTGGATTTAAAAGCCTCCATGGGTTCAGAGAACAAAATCCAGGGAGATGCAAGATTTCAGATCAAATATGCCAGTAGTATAAGAGCTGTGTGAGCAGTTTTTTTTTTTGGGGGGGGGGTAAGAATGCTCTTGAAAAAATATTTTTTTCTAATCAATAAAGCGGAACTTTGACTCATTTTTCAATCTAAAAATAGATCAATTTCAGGCATGATTATCAAAGCGATTTGTAACTGAACAATTTTTCATTTTTCTTTGAACACCATGTACCCCCTGTTTATCAAAAAAGCTTTCATATATACTCTGTAGGGTATATTCTATGCTTAAAAAATACACAGTTTTTTTAAATACACATTTTTTTTTACTTTTATACCATTGTATGTAAAATTGCTTTATTGTCATTGTGATAACAGATAAAGGAATAATTCCGGATTTAGAATAATTAAATGCCATGTTCCGCAAATTAAAAGATTGCAATTGTTTCAAATAAGATGTCTTATTTTGCATACCTATACTAATAATTAGACAAAATATACAACTGTTAACAAAAATATATAGTTATAATGAGGGTGTAATGTCAGTCATAATAGATAATGTAGAACACCTTGATTTTATAACGAGAGAAAAAGAAAGTCGATGTATCAAGCACGGTCCCTCAAAACGCGTATCAACAGACGGGTGTTGTCATGAACGATGACATCACAACTCACGGCGTAGGAAAAGTATCGTTTTCGTGACACGGTAAATAGTGCTATGCAAAAGCCGTTATAAATCAATAATTACAGCTCAAAAGAAAATTCACTGCCCGTTATATCTTTTGGTTTTTTTATTATTTTTAGGTAAAATTAGAAAACGTGAAAATTCCTCATTCCTCTCAAACAAATCTAAACTCATAACTAACCTCTTTATTTCCACCCAGAGTTACAGTTCTACCATGACACTTTTGACAAATACTTTTTGGTTTTCAAACGTCAGTTTTCTCAGTTTGACTCTATAGGAAATGTAATTTCGCAAATGACATTTTATAACTGATGTGTCTTTAAATGGACTAGCAGGGGTGACCGAGCTCAGCTCGGTCAAAATTAACTTTGTGTTCAACTCGATATAGTATTATTACTGCAAAACATGTTATTAATAATAGTATTATTTACAAAAACAATCAATAAGAAAACTATGTTTGTATGCACATGTTCATAAATTTTACTTTATTTTAAAATTTACAACGAAAGGACATCAATCCAAATCACTTTTTTAGCTCGACTCTGATTAGTTTAACTATGCATGTCGAAGACTATTAAGAATGTATAAGAAATTTCTTCACATTCTGAAAGACAATATTTTTTGCCAGATATAACCAAATTTGGACACATTCTTTCATTTGGCGCCAAATATGTGTTTTGGTTTCGAAACCTTAATAGTCGATTTTTCGGCCAAATGTCGCCAGTATTTTGTCAAATATCGCCAACTTACTGGCTTTTGCCATAGTCTCGTGATCCTGACCCTTATTACGCAGATGCTCCACTAATCACATGTGATCAAACATGTGACTTAGCTCAGTGGTCTTCAGGTAATCAAAAACAGTAGAGTATAAAATGAATCAAAATCGTTTAAGCCATTTCTTAAGTAAAATTAGCTTGACAGCATTCAGCAATAAAGTGATATGACCCACTAATATAATTTCGCTTAATATGCAACTCAGCTCAATAGTCTTCTCGTGACAAAAGACGTTCCGTTGCAAAATTTAGGTAAAATTGACTGAGTCGTTGTTATGTATAATTAGAATGACCCGAACCCATTAAGACCTAAAACGACCCACTAATTGAATTGTTACGTGCATGTGTCCTATCTCAATGGTTTTCTTTTGCCCGAAAACGATATAATAGAAAATATACTCAAAATGGTGAGAACAATTTTCTAGATAAAATTAGCATGACCCACAAATGACCCTTATATCGAAATCTCTTGAAAATGTGACTTAGTTCATTAATTTTTGCGTGCCGAAAAACGTTAAATACAAAATTTAGATAAAATCGATTGAGCCAATTTTTAGACATAAATAGTTTGACCTTGATGCATTATGACCCAA
Organism: Maratus speculifer; assembly: GCA_964019185.1. Taxonomy (NCBI): domain Eukaryota; kingdom Metazoa; phylum Arthropoda; class Arachnida; order Araneae; family Salticidae; genus Maratus; species Maratus speculifer. The sequence goes on from OZ025295.1 coordinate 143,300,097, forward strand.
AATGACTCATTAATCGAGTTTTCTCAAACATCTGACCTAACCCAATGATTTTCTTGTGTCCGAAAACGATAGAATATAAAATTTAGTCAAATTTGCGCGAGACATTGTATAGATAAAATTAGAATAACCCAAAAGTGACCCACTGATCGAAGTTTCTCGAACATGTGACATAGCCCAATGATTTTCTCGTGCCAAAAATATGCTGTATACAAAATTTCGTTAAAATCGATTCACCCATTATTTAGATATAGCTTGACCATGACCCATCATGACCCACAAATGACCCTTATAATCGAAATCTCTCGAACATGTGACTTAGAACATTAGTTTTCTCGTGTATAAATATTGTTACACTCAAAATTTCGTTAAACTCGATCCTGCCGTTCTTTAAATATAAATAACTTGTCCCAGACCCTTTATGACACTTTATGACCCATTAATCGAAATTTATCGATCATGTGACCTAGCCCAATGATTTTCTCGTGCCAAAAAATGTTGCATACGAAATTTCGTTAAAACTGATCCACATGTTCTTTAGATATAGCTTGAAATGATCCGTTATGACCCATCATGACCCATAAATGACTCTTATAATCGAAATCTCTCAAACATGTGAGATAGCCCATTAATTTTCTCGTGTCAAAAAACTTACATACAAAATTTCATTAAATTTGATACTGTCGTACTTTATATATAAATAGCTTGACCCAGACCTTTTATGACCCAAAATGACCCAGTAATCGAAATTTCTCGAATTGAGACCTAGCCCAATAGTTTTGTCATGCCAAAAAAATGTTGTATGCAAAATTTCGTTAAAATCGATCCACCTGTTCTTTAGCTATAGCTTGACCATGACCCACAAATGACTCTTATAATCGAAATCTCTCGATCGTGTGACTTAGCCCATTAGCTTTCTCGTGTCAAAAACTATTACAGGCAAAATTTCGATGAAATTGATTCTGCGGTTCTTTAAATATAAATAGCTTGACCCAGACTCTTAATGACCCAAAATGACCCATTAATCAAAATTTTTCGAATATGTAACCTAGTTCAATGACTTTATCGTGCCAAAAAATGTTGCATACAAAATTTCATTAAAATCGATCCACCTGTTCTTTAGATATAGCTTGACCATGACCCATTATGACCCACAAATGACCCTCATAGTCGAAATCTCTCAAACATGTGATTTAGCCCATTAATTTTTTCATGTCAAAAAACTGTTACATACAAAATTTCGTTATAATCCATCACGCCGTTCTTTAAATATAAATAGCTTGAACCAGACTCTTAATGACCAAAATGACCCATTAATCGAAATTTTTCGAACATGTAACCTAGTCCAATGATTTTATCGTGCCAAAAAAATGTTGCATACAAAATTTCGTTAAAATCGATCCACCTGTTCTTTAGATATAGGTTGACCATGACCCATTATGACCCATCATGACCCACAAATGACCCTCATAGTCGAAATCTCTCAAACATGTGATTTAGCCCATTAGTTTTCTCATGTCAAAAAAACTGTTACATACAAAATTTTTTTATAATCCATCACGCCGTTCTTTAAATATAAATAGCTTGACCCAGACTCTTAATGACCCAATATGACCCAGTGAAATTTTTTCTCGAACATGTAACCTAGCCCAATGTTTTTCTCGTGCCCGAAAACCATAGAATGCAATTTTTAGTCAAAATTTCGTGAGAAAATCGCTAGATAAAAATAGTATGACCCACAATGACCCCAAAAATGACCCACTTACCGAATTTTCTCGAACATGTTTCCTATCCCAATGTTCTTCTTGTAATCCAAAACGATACAATATAAAATTTGGTCAAAATCGTTAGAGCCGTTTTTTAGATAAAAATGGCTTGACCCATAATGACCCAAAATTGACCCACTAATCGAAATTTTTCGAACATGTGACCCAGCCCAATAGTTTTGTTGTGCCAAAAAACGATTGGATAGAAAATTTCCTGAAAATCGATCCAGCCGTTCTTTAGATATAAATAGCTTGATCTTGACCCATTATGACCCAAAACGACCCAATAATCGAATTTTCTCGAACATGTGACCTAGCCCAATGGTCTTCTCGTGCCCGAAAATGGTAAAATCCAAATTTTTGCGAAAATCGTTAGAGCCGTTTTTGAGATAAAATTTACCCACACACACACACACACAATTTTTGCTCGCATTATAGTATAAGATAATGCATGGATTTTCCAATGATGAAATATAGAATTTACTTCTAGTTCAGTAAACAGCATACTGCGCTATATTTAATGCATTTATTTTTGATATGCCTCATTACATATTGGCGCTTTGTCATAAGGATTGCAGTTATGTCAAATGTCACTCTCAAAAAATAACTAATATGCTTAAAAAACTAAAGAGTGTTTTGGAGAAATTTTTATGTATAGGACTAGTCTGATATCTTAAATAAGTATTGAGAGGTTTTTAAAACACAATAATAAACTTTTTTTTTTTTTTGAGAGAGAATTGTATTTTTGAAAAGGTTGTCCTTCAGAATATGTTCATCTTCAATATTTTTTTAGAAATTTTATTATGAATAAATCTCATAATTTTAATCTTGCTCAAAGCTTTTCTAAAAATTAAGATCTTACCAAATACTGTATTTCAAGTTTTGTTAAGGATTTTTTAAAAAAGTAAAAAACATAAGTATATATATATACGATTTTATACCTCTAGAAATTGCATTAAAGGTTCAATACTTTTTTTCATCGAAAAACCCTAAATATTAATTATAATTTCCCTCAAACAAATCCAAATTCACGAAGAACTAACTCCTTTATTTCCAGCCATAGTTACAGTTTTAACATGACACTTTTGACAAATACTTTTCGGTTTTCAAACATCAGTTTTCGCATTTTGACTCTGCGGCAAATGTAATATCGCAAATGACATTTTGTAACTTATATGTCTTTAAATGAATAATGCATGGATTTTCCAATGATGAAATATGGAATTTACTTCTAGTTCAGTAAACTGCACATAGTGTTATATTTAATGCATTTATTCTTGATATGCCTCACTTCATATTGTGCTCTGTCATAAGGCAATACTGAAGTTATGTCAAAGGTCATTCGCAAAAAAATAAATATTGTGCTTAAAAAAACAAAAGTGTTGTTTGTAGAAATTTTATGTAGGGTTAGTGAAATATCCTAAATAAGCACTGGGGAGTTTCATTATACTATGTTATTTATTTTATTTTATTTTATTATTTTTGTTGTATGTGTGTGTCACATTTTTTTTTTTTTTTTTTGAAAAAGTTGAATTTTAGAATATGTTTATCTTGAACAGGGTAAACCGACCAGTAAATGAACACTTAAGCACATATAAAAAGAAAATGACTTATTATATTTTAATAAACTGTTTCTGATGGTGTTTAAAAAAGCAAATACATTTGTTGGTATACAAGTGAGGATAAAATAACAAAAGACATTTTATATTTTATTTCTTTGGGATGCTAGAGGTGTTGTGACATAAATCGATAGAAAAAAACAAGTAAACAAACAGCTGTCACCAACGTATGAATTCAACATTTTTCAGTGAATGGACAGGCAGCGATTTAAAAATACTTCAATTTCATACTTCTTTATTTATTTTAAACTTGCAAAAATAACTTAAAACTTGTATTTACTGAAATACAGGCTTTTTAAAGAAAGAACAATACTTAATTAACTTGTAAAACCGTTATATTTAAGCTTCAAAATTAATCATAAAGTACAAATTTAAGAAGTAGAAATTTTATTTTTAATTTTTGGCTGTGTATTTCCTTATTTCAGTAATAAGGTAAACTAAAGATTAACAAGAAGATGGTGCAGAAAAAAAGCTCAGGTGCTTTAATTATATCTTTCAAATGATCCTCGAAATTCCAAATCTTATTCTTTACTGCAAGCCACGTCAAATTTCCCCATATGTGGACCTGTGGTTTCCATAATATTTTGGTATTTAGTTCATAACTGAAAACTTATATTCTAGTTTAGAAAAAGATTCACTGATTTCTAACCTAGAATTTTTTTTCTATAAATTGATTTTTTATCTCTGTTTTTCTTTTTTATGATATTGTAAACATTACCATTTACTTCACCTTTTTTGGATTGTATAACCAATATTCATTTTTCTAACTATCCAATCTTCAAGGTGTTGTTCTATTTCAAAAGACAACATTGGTAACGACCAATATACTTTCTTTCATTTATTGTTCCTCTCATTTTCATAGACAACTTTGCTTTTGAAATTTTGGGGATGACTTTTTCTACATATCTGAAATGCGTTTTTAAAAATGTGCTGATCTGATTTCATATCTCACACAGAATTTTGAAGGTCTTCTGTAAAGTACATGAACCGTCCATATTTCGTTTTTTGAGGAAACTTTTGATTCATCATTAAAAATGTTTCTATCAGTCTCTAAAAACGTAGAAAAGAATTAATGTTTGAGACACCAATAATTATTAGGTGTGTTCGTAATTATATAAATACGTAGCACTTATTGTTGTCGCTCCGTCCGTCCGTCTATCCGTCTGTCCGTCTGTCTGTCTGTCCGTCTGTCCGCATATAACAACGCAAAAACTACCCAACCGAATCGTTTGAAATTTAAAATACACAATTATAACATAATTTTGTTGAGTCATTTCAAAATTTATGAAAATCGGATGGATAGATCAATTACAGGGACAATCAAAAGGATTCCGTTACATTACGGTCAATGAAGAAAAAAGTTTCAAATGCATTTTAATCGTTTGAAATTTAAAACATATAATTTTTGCGTTATTCTGTCAAGTCATTTCAAATGTTATGAAAATCGGATGCATAGATCAATTAAAGGGACAATCAAAAGGTTTCTGTTACATTGCGGTCAATAAGAAAAAAAAATTTCAAATGCATTTTAATCGTTTGAAATTTAAAAATATAATTATTACGTAATTTTGTCGAGTCATTTCAAATGTTATGAAAGTCGGATGCATAAATCATTTACAGGGAAAATCAAAAGTATTCCATTAAATTACGGTCATTTGGGAAAAAGTTTCAAATGCATTTTAATGATGCTACATTCATTCCAACATAATAGAATTGGCATGAATCTATGAAAAATCTCTAACATATGCATTCTGTACAATCTGTGATGCAAAGAATTTTTATTATTAAATTACAGGGCCACACGAAGTATTCCACTACATAATGCTATACTGGAAAACATTGTTTGGGACGTGTTTTAATTATATTCAACTATTTCACATTTTATGAATAAGATATACGTTGCTGAGGTGTAATAAAAATTACTTCCTGCATATTTACAGATACGTAAAGATTTCGACTACTATACTGTATCCGGAGTACGCTCTACTATATCAGCAAGATCTAAATATTTTTAAAACTTCGTTATCGTACGAACGCACCTCATTTGCTACGTTCACGTGCAATTTCCAACTTGTTATCTTTAAAAATGTGTGAGTATATATTTTTTTGTTACATTTTCTATTTATTGACTTTTTACTTTCTTACCATTGTTGAAAAAAAATAATTTGAATTGCTTTCGTATGCAATTCAAAATCATCGTCGAATCCAGAAAAAAATATGGAAATACGCAATGTTTCTTTCAATAGAATATAGCAAAATAATTATTACAAAAAGTGTCTTTCATCTATATAGAATGATAATTTGTAGATTTCTATTCACAATATATTAATCTCACTATCGCATACACACACATAGAGAGACAGAGAGAGACAAAAATTTATTTTTATTTTATTACTTTTTCTTTTATTTATTTATTTATTTATTTTTATATACATATATTTTAAATATATGTTTAGATTCATCTGTCTTGTCCTATTCCAATTGTTTAATGAGATGAAGTTCCTCTCCAATTGGTAAAACAGAAATTTCACCATTTTCGAAAACTTCCATGAACTTTCAAGTTTAATCAATTTTCAGGGTCAATATATTTTCACTATTTATTTAGAAGTATTTTATGAACAGTAACTTCTATTATCAATGATAACTTTTAAAATTGAGGTGTTAAATTTGCAATACAAGAATTTCCGGGCTTTGTGAATCTTCGGAGTGCTTACATTATTTATTTACATTAATTTTATGTATCTTTTATTATGATAATTAATTTATAAATTTCGGTGCTAAATATTTGTTGTTTATGTATGTACACTACTAATTTACAATTATTTTATATATGGTAAATGTTATTATAAATGGTAACTTTAATATTTTTATTTTTTTATTTTTTTTCACTGTGAATATTTGTATGCTTAAAACGATGACAAACAAACTCAGACATACATAGTAGAAAAAAATCATTCTTTCATTTACATTACTAAATGCACATTAATAAGCTATCAATGGTACATATTAATTCTCGACATCTAGCGTTCTCGTATACCCTATAAATTCTAATTATTCGTCGATCCGACGAATATTTTTTGACTTGCTAAATTTTTACAAAATTAAGCTGTTTTTATTATTTTTACTGCATATACATATCAAGCATGTATTTTATTCTTAAACAAAACAATTTATTTCAAATTTAAGTACATATATGTTTATTTTTATTAATGTTTAGAAATGTACTAGTGTCTTGAGATCAAAAGTGTGTTCATATGAGATAAAAAAGAGTTCGTCGATTTGTCAAGTTTAGGCGTTTAGAGTTAAATAATTTTGCTACAGATTTTTGTTTTTAAATCGTGGCTTATGTATACCACTGTATGTTTCTTCATACTAAATTACCTTTAAAAAATTTTCTGATACAAAAATAAAGATACAGATAGTAAAACACTCAAAATTAAGTTAAATTTTCAAATTTATTCATGCATAGATATCAAAGGGACATAATAATAGAGTCAGTTTTTTTACATCAAATATATATATTGGTGGTTGTCTGAAATAACTTTTAGATATTTTTACAAAGCATTTGTATGCCTGGAGTCCTAGTCTTTTTCGCTTCCATGCGTTTTTTGAAAGCAAATTCCTATTCTATCCGCTTAGGATTGAAAGAATACCTTTGTTATACCTATTTACTTTAAGCTTTAATGTCAGATCTACATTTAAACATGTACATATATATCTACTAATGTGCTTTATATGAAAATTTAGAAATACATTTTTAGGGGAAAAAAGAAAGAATTTGTTTGAAATGAATTGGTCTTATCTTGTTTAAAAATCCCAATTAAAAATACAAAAAATAAGATTACGTGCTTATTTTACAATTGTTAAGAGGATTTGGTACCCTTTGAAATTTTGTTTTTAATTTAAGTATTTGAAGGTATATTTTTTGAATAATAATAAAGGACTCAAAGAAGAGAAATTATTTTATTAAGAAGTTTTTAAATTTTACATACAATGTCAGGGGAAATAATAATTCGTAGAAGTATTCTGTATAATTTTAAGTATCGGATTTTTCGTAAATTAATTAGTTTTGGAGAAAAAAATAAAGTCTGCAAATATATGTAAAATTAAAGTTTTAAAATACCACTATACATGAAGTGAAACTGTTAAGGAAACAACCGACCTTTATTTGAGCAATTACCTTCTATAGCAATATCGTCGCAAAAAAGGTCTATTTATGTGGTATAATAGTACCAAAACAGATTTTTCTTATTGAAATATCATTTTTAAATTTTTTAAGAAGTAAATTTAAGGTAAGTGTATACTTACCTCTAAATCTCTTTTTCTCAAAACTAATTTTTCAGAGTTTTTCGATGTTTCAAATGTTCTCTCCGACGTAATTTCTGATCAATATTTATGAAATTGATAAGGAAGTATCCTGCTATTGTTCAAAAAGAAATTGCGTAAGCTGTTTAAAATTTGTTTTCATTAACATAGTCAAACATGATTTTTTACTTATTAAAAGGCAAAATTTTAATGAAAATCTATATAGAATTTAGAAAAATCTGTAAAATATTAACAATTCAAGAGACTAGAAAAAATCTTACGTGAATTTGTTTATAATAGAGTTTTAAGTAATAAAATTGCAAAAGGGCAAATAAATATCTGGAAAATTAAGACACAAGGAGCATATTAAAATTTCGTTTATAAATTTATTTCTTTTTTATTTAAAAAAAGTAATAAGATTGAAAATTTTTTTCGAAGGTGTTCTATATGCTTTCGATGAAATGTTCTGAGTATCTTTTACTTAATTTCAGAAAAAAAAAATTCAAAATTATTATCTATTTTATAAAAAATTGCAATAGGAAGTGAAAAGTACGTAGACAAAAATGTTCTTATTGATCCTATGAATCCATTAGTACGAGATCCGGTAATACAAATATATACCCTCATTTGTTATTTAATCGAGTTACACATCAAATAAAAGCTTATTTTATTCCCAATCCAACCGTACTAGGTTGCCTGCTCTCAAGTGGTGCAAACCATGGGGTTGCTAGGTTTAAACAGGCAAGTAACTGGAGTTAATATACCCTCATTTGTTATTTAATCGAGTTACACATCAAATAAAAGCATATTTTATTTCCAATCCAACCGTACTAGGTTGCCTGCTCTCACGTGGTGCCAACCATGGGGTTGCTAGGTTTAAACAGGCAAGTAACTGGAGTTAATATACCCTCATTTGTTATTTAATCGAGTTAGACATCAAATAAAAGCTTATTTTATTCCCAATCCAACCGTACTAGGTTGCCTGCGCTCAAGTGGTGCAAACCTTCGGGTTGCCAGGTTTAAACAGGTAAGTAACTGGAGTTAATATACCCTCATTTGTTATTTAATCGAGTTACACATCAAACAAAAGCTTATTTTATTGCCAATCCAACCGTATTAGCTTGCCTTCGCTCAAGTGGTGCAAACCTTGGGGTTGCCAGGTTTAAACAGGTAAGTAACTGGAGTTGATATACCCTCATTTGTTATTTAATCGAGTTACACATCAAATAAAAGCTTATTTTATTCCCAATCCAACCGTACTAGGTTGCCTGCGCTCAAGTGGTGCAAACCTTGGGGTTGCCAGGTTTAAACAGGTAAGTAACTGTTGTTAATATACCCTCATTTGTTATTTAATCGAGTTACACATCAAATAAAAGCTAATTTTATTCCAAATCCAATCGTACTAGGTTGCCTGCGCTGAAGTGGTGCAAACCTTGGGGTTGCCAGGTTTAAACAGGTAAGTAACTGGAGTTAATATACCCTCATTTCTTATTTAATCGAGTTACACATCAAATAAAAGCTTATTTTATTCCCAATCCAACCGTACTAGGTTGCCTGCACTCAAGTGGTGTAAACCTTGGGGTTGCCAGGTTTAAACAGGTAAGTAACTGGAGTTAATATACCCTCATTTCTTATTTAATCGAGTTACACATCAAATAAAAGCTTATTTTATTCCCAATCCAACCGTACTAGGTTGCCTGCACTCAAGTGGTGTAAACCTTGGGGTTGCCAGGTTTAAACAGGTAAGTAACTGGAGTTAATATACCCTCATTTCTTATTTAATCGAGTTACACATCAAATAAAAGCTTATTTTATTCCCAATCCAACCGTACTAGGTTGCCTGCGCTCAAGTGGTGTAAACCTTGGGGTTGCCAGGTTTAAACAGGTAAGTAACTGGAGTTGTTATACCCTCATTTGTTATTTAATCGAGTTACACATCAAATAAAAGCTTATTTTATTCCCAATCGAACCGTATTTGGTTGCCTTTTCAAAAAATGTGTTGAATCCAGGGTTGCTTAAATTTAATATGTTCAATTTTGTGCTTGACCGTTGAGAGTGACAGAGAAGGGTTGCGCGCACAATTCCATTTGACACACAAAGATGCAGCGTGTTCTTTTTAAAGATTGCTCCGATTGGGTAAATATTAACAACGATTTCAATTTTTTATTCACTGACACACACTGTAAAAAATTTGACTCTTTTGTTGCATCGTCACTTACCTGCTTGTATAGAATATTTGTCTTTTGGCCCGTGAGAATGCTTCGTAATAGGATGAAGTAATCGTTTTCTATAAAATCGGTGGAGTGAAGGTGCAGCAAAAAGATCAAATTTTTAACAGTGCATTCATTTATATACATAATTATGAAGGTATGACAATATGGCAATACATAATTATGAAATAATAAGTTTTCCCGTTGAAAATGTAGCCTATCTTTTATGCGCGAATAAAATACTGGTAAAGGTTACATAAAATATCACTAATAATATAAATATTTTTTTATTAATGCATAAATTTTTCAATAGTAAAATACAAAATTTTTATGTAAAACACTTATTCCGATTCAGGATCATCAGAAGTGCCAATATCACAATCTAATTCCGATTCTTCATCATTTTCTCTGGTTCTAGATTCACTTAATATGTCGTTAACTTGTAAGGGTGTTGGTTCCCCTGTAAACCACATAGGCTTCAAATAACAATCCAATAACCATCCACAATTTTCAGGATTGACTTTAACGCAACATGCATCGGTTGCAAGAAGCCACATAGAATTAACATATATTGTGCGTAAAATTTTCTCTTTCAATGAGATCCAGCACGGTGGAATCATATTGGAGTCGGTGCCTTTAAACTTTTTAATGAAATGCTCTTTGTCTTTCTTCAGTGAATATGTTTTTTGGAACATCTGATATCTAGCGTCTATATTGTAACATTGCTTGATTCCATAAAGAAGAGCAGTAAATTCCTGAACAGGTTGAATTTTATCTTCTAGGAGTACATCTTCTGGATCTGTCAATGATGCAAATATTTCTTGGAAATCCGTTCTTCTTGAAAATATTTTAAAAGGCTTGACTTTCCCTTTATTATAAAAAGCCGCTGTGTAGTCACAACCAGTAAAGGCATGGAAAGCTGGCGGACCTAGGCATAATGTACGACCCAATTTCACTACAAGTTCTTTACAGTCAATACAATTAAGATCACTGCTTTTCTTTGGTGATGATCCCGCTAACCAAATTTGAGAGAATGTTTATATTTTTTGTTTGTCGTACGTGTCTTAAGTTTTATTGAAGAATTATGTTATTTTTATCAAAAGGCACGCAGAAATGTATATAGGATCATCTTTCCAGTTTTTAGTTAGATGATCAGAAATTTTGCAAAGTAAAAATGAATTTATATTTTGTACATATGTAAATACTTCGAATTCAATATTTCTTCATACTATAATTCTATGTATATAATAAAATTAATTAAAAAGAAAATTCAAGTATAATTAGAGTATTTTTGAACCAAATAATAAAGTTTTGATTGTTTACAAAACAACATCTGACTTGTGTGCTTGACATGGAAGCCCGCTGATAAGACATCGTCAATATACACGGACGATATTCAATTATAAGCGCAGTTTCTTATTTTGGATATAGAGGCTGGGATCGGTGAAAATTGAATATCTTAAATCTAGGCAACAATGGATTCAACACACCTTTTGATAAGGCAACCTAATACTGTTGGATTGGGAATAAAATAAGCTTTTATTTGATGTGCAACTCGATTAAATAACTTATGAGGGTATATTAACTCCGGTTACTTACCTATTTAAACCTGGCAACCCCAAGGTTTGCACCACTTAAGCGCAGGCAACCTAGTACGGTTGGATTGGGAATAAAATAAGCTTTTATTTGATGTATAACTCGATTAAATAACAAATGAGGGTATATTAACTCCGGTTACTTACCTGTTTAAACCTAGCAACCCCAAGGTTTGCACCACTTGAGCGCAGGCAACCTAGTACGGTTGGATTGGGAATAAAATAAGCTTTTATTTGATGTGTAACTCGATTAAATAACAAATGAGGGTATATTAACTCCAGTTACTTACCTGTTTAAACATGGCAACCCCAAGGTTTGCACCACTTGAGCGTAGGCAACCTAGTACGGTTGGATTGGGAATAAAATAAGCTTTTATTTGATGTGTAACTCGATTAAATAACAAATGAGGGTATATTAACTCCAGTTACTTGCCTGTTTAAACCTAGCAACCCCATGGTTGGCACCACTTGAGCGCAGGCAACCTAGTACTGTTGGATTGGGAATAAAATAAGCTTTTATTTGATGTGTAACCGATTAAATAACAAATGAGGGTATATTAACTCCAGTTACTTACCTGTTTAAACCTGGCAACCCCAAGGTTTGCACCACTTGAGCGCAGGCAACCTAGTACGGTTGGATTGGGAATAAAATAAGCTTTTATTTGATGTGTAACTCGATTAAATAACAAATGAGGGTATATTAACTCCAGTTACTTGCCTGTTTAAACCTAGCAACCCCATGGTTGGCACCACTTGAGAGCAGGCAACCTAGTACGGTTGGATTGGGAATAAAATAAGCTTTTATTTGATGTGTAACTCGATTAAATAACAAATGAGGGTATATATTTGTATTACCGGATCTTAGACTACATGTAGATTATAACGTTTTACATCGATTTCTCTAATAATTGACGCAGAGGAAATTCACTGGAGTTGAAGTAGTATAGTATCCATTAGTATACACAATTCTAAGTTTACACAATGCAAAATGGTTCACAGCGACAAATAGAATTCTCCGAAATATAAATGAGTACTTATAGTCGATTAGAGTCTGTACATTCTCTCAAAAATGTACTATGCATTATAAGTTTATGCCCAGGACTGTTCACCATCAACAATTGTTCACTTATAAAATGGGGATCTAAAAGTTAAAGGGAAATTACCTGGCTACGAAAACACTTAGAAAACGGCAAAAAACTAATGCAAAAAAAGTTATTCACAACAACGGTTGCTCTGCACATGCAGGACAAATTCCCATTGCAATTCTCTCTGACGATCACCAGAAATCACATTAAACAGCTCGCTTCTCAACATATAAAAATGCAAAAGCAGAATAAATGATGGCATACTTATAAATGAAATACCTAAAATCATCTTTGAATCAGGTCACTACGTAACAAAATATAATTGACTGAAAAAGTGTTGTGGTAACAGAACTTCCAATCACTTTCATCAACTGGATGTAAGTTTGATAAAGATAATAGATGGCCGAATAGATCCCCTTAATAATATTCCCGTACATTACTCTGCTTGTCATTTTTTTTGTATAAGCTGTAAAAATGTACATTAAGATAGTTACAGCAGCATGTGGATACAAAGAACAGATAAAATAGGTGGATGCATCGAAAACATGCCAAGTTTTGATAAAGAAAATCACAAATCAATATATAAATAAAACACTGTACTAAGATGATCGAATAGTTGGGACGGATGGTATATGAAATATAGCCACCTCCAAGCAGTATGTCCAAGGTAATTTTGAAAAGAAGAGCTGTATTATAAACAACAATTCATTGTATGTCCCAATAGAGTGGTAATGCCGTTTTCTTACCCAAATTTATCTGTTTTGCTCCAGCTATAGGGAATAAAGATATTGTTTTATAGTTTAAATATATTAAGCAGATAAATATAGAGGTTTAAGTAACACTTTTAAATAATAACTAGCTCTGTAGGAATTTGTAAATTTTTTTTGAAAAAATGTCAAAAAATGACAAATTTTACCCAAAATTTCGATTTTTGGAGCAAAAGCGCAGACTCAAGCCATTTTTTTTTCAGCGGTATAATTTCACACAGTTGATGTACTAGTATAAAGGCAACTTTTGGCACCTACCCGTTTTTGATTTTTAAAAAATAATTTTTTTCGTTCCACCCTAATATATATATATATATATGTGTGTGTGTGTGTGTGTGTATGTATGTATGTATGTATTCCTTGAAAATAATTGCATGTTCTGCATAGTTATTATTTTATAAGGTGTACTTGTACCCAATATGGACAGTGCTATTAATATGGACATCCCTAATATTTTTAAAAGTAACAATTTTTATAGAGAGACCGCTCTACATGTCCATGAGGAAAAGCATTTGAACAGAAAATAAAGCCAGCAAAGTACAAAAAAAGCGCGCTGTTCGCCATTTAGAAGGAAACGTGTTGTTTCGTGGTGTGCTGATAGTAATTACAGTTAAGTTTAAATTCTTATTAGATATTGTAAAATTACTTTAAATAGTGAAAAGTGGGGTGTTTTAGAAAGCTTTTAAAACATATTTTCGATTGCTATTGCATATATGGTTTAAAAAATTTTTCTTTATTTATTTAATTCAAGATTTAATAAAACTACTCCTGATTTCCAATATGGACACCTTATGTCCACATTGGAAGTACAGCAGGTGAATCTTCACATTCGCAAAAATAGAAATATAAGCAAAACCAACTACATTATTTCATAATAATTTGTAGTAACTGAGGTGCTTTTCATGGGTCTTCGAAGAGCCACAACCGAAAATGACCACCGTTCTAAAGTGCATGTTCTGTAGATATTTACTGTACCTTATCTTCCCCTGTAATACTTTAAGCTATTGTTTTTATCCTCTCTCCTCTAAAATTCCATAGAAGAATGGCTCTTCCATACACCTTGCGTAGTATGTCAATAAGGAGCCACCTGTCCATATTAGGGGCTAGTGGTTACTTATATGGACATTTGTAAACATTTTTTTCTTTTTAACATTTAAATTAAACCATAATAGTTACAAGGTCGCTAATTTTAATAATGATATCAACAGTCGATATATCATGGTCAAATATTTTTGGAGTCCTATCACGTGTACATGGGGGTGAAAAAAACAAATTTTCCTTGGTATGTCCATTATTAGGCACAGGTATCTTATAAAACATATCAAAAACTTATCAAAATATTTCGAAATGTAATTAAAATAGGATTTTAATTGTAACTAAAGAAAAAATATAATTAAATGCATTAAAACGTATTTAAAATTTGAATATATTATAAATTAGCAATTTTTTGCAGTTTGTAATATATCTATAAATATATGTGTGCGTGTGTGTGTGTTTCTTAATATAATATTTCCAAAGCAATTATTCTTATGCACTGATATTTAAAAATTGGGTAAAATCTGGTAGCCAAGAAAAAGTTCTATTCGTTAATAATAAAATGTATTTATTTCCGATTCCTTTGCTCGTCAATTACAAAATAGTAAAAATTATATCCAAGAACTACCAGAGAGAAAAAAAAAATGGCAAACATGGATTACAAGCATTTGCATATTTATACATCAAACATACAAAAAACATAATTCAACAAGATAAAATCCACAAGATTAAATGGCATAATCACCAGGTAAAAATCTTGGTTAGGTTTCTTGATCATGCAAACGCATTCATCAAAATCTGTATGTGTATAATTATTAGAAATTAAATTACAATAATAAGTAGAATTTTTGCTCTCTAAAATATCTTTTTAAAATGCGCCCAGAAAAAAAGTAAACAAATAATTTCATAAATTAATTGATACATGTAATCTTTAATTATAGAAATGCATTTGATTAATTTTGAGATGTTCTTTGAAATCCTTTTTCATGAAGAAATTCCTTGAAATCGCATTTTGATATTTTCTGGAAAAAAAAATAATCTGTAACTTTTACTTATGAATTACTTTTCGCAAAATGATGAATTCAATACCATAATATAATTCATTAAACAACGAAGGAATATTTTGATGAATTTCTCTGGATTGTTTTTAATTAAAAAATAGAAATATTTTATTGCATCATTTTTAATTATGTAAATGGACTTGCAAAACATTACTTATAAATAAAATGGTGTACGGTTAAATTTTCATTTTGAGAATGTCGTACTGTACATTAATTGGAGAAACTTACTATAATTATTCAATTAAATTATAATGAAATATTGCATTACAACTTTTAAATAACAACTTTTTAATTATTATATAAGAAATTAAATATTCTTTTGAATCATACAGTTTAAATAGGAACTTTAGGGGAAAAAAACATATAATGACAATTTTATAGTTGTCCTGATTATAAACTAAACATCATTTTTATTTATTTTTTTCATTATTTATTTTTTCCTTTTTTTATGTGAAAAGTTACTAAAATAATGAATTTTAATTTGAGATACAGAAACTCATACCATAATCAGCATCTGCTTGTATCTCTGTAAAAAACAAATACAAAACATGCCTTGGGTAAAAGATGAATTTCTGGTAATGATGTGTTATTAAATAATTTTAGATAAAAATGTATTATTTTTTTAAAGGGAAAAAATTAAGTTATTGGTTTTTACTTAACTGTCTGATATTTATTAAACGTCAATTTCTGTATTTAATCAGCGCAATTTGGCACAAAACAGTATTTTCGTTCTTTTTAATTAAATTAGTTTTTATATTCCTTCAACCCCCCCCCCCCCAAAAAAAAAAAAAAAAAAAAAGAATATAACAAGATAAAACCCACAAGATTAAATAGCATAATCACTAGGTAAAAATCTTGGCTATGTTTCTTGACCATGCGAACGCAAACATCAAATCCTGTGTACGTATATTATCAGAAATTAAAATACAATAAGTAATAAAATACAATAAGTAGAACATTTCCTCCCAAAAATATCTTATAAAAATGCACCCAGAAAAAAAGTTGACTACTAATTTCATAAATTTATTGATACATATAATCTTTAATTATCGAAATACATTTGATTAATTTTGAGATGTTCTTTGAAATTCTTTTTCGTGTAGAAGTTCCTTGAAATCGCATTTTCTAGAATTTTCTCATCTATTTATTCTGATTAATTTTCTGAGAATCACATTTTCTGATATTTTCTAGAAAAAAATAATCCTTAATTTATATATTTATGAATTACTTTTCGTAATATGATGAATTGAAGGCCATAAAATAATTCATTAATCAACAAAGAAACATTTTCTTGAATTTCTCTGAATTGGGTTTAATTAAAAAATTGGAAATATTTAATTGCACTTTTTCATTATGTAAATCGATATACAAAATAATACTTATAAATAAAATAGTGCACGCTTATATTTTCATATTTGGAATGTTATGCAGCACAGTAAATGGAGAAACTAAGAATAATTATTCAATTAAATTATAAAGAAATATTACATCACAACATTTAAAATCACTAATTTTAATTATTAAGTGGAAAACTAAATATTCTTAATCTACAATCATGCAATTTAAATGAGATCTTAAGAGAAAACACATAAAATGATAATTTTATAATTTTTTTTTATTACACATTAAAAATTCGTTTTGTGTGTGTGTGAAAAATTATTAAAATTGTGAATTATGTATTATTTACACTTGAGATATAAAAACGCATATCATAACTAACATCCGTTTTTATCTCTGTAACAAACAATAAAAAAAGAGCATGTCTTTGAATAAACGATGAATTTCTGGTAATGACGCGTTATTAAATAATTATATATGTATACAAAGTTATCCAAAAGATACTTGTTCTTTTTAAATTTGTTGACAGCCTTTTAGAAACTTTTTGCGGAAATATGCGACTTTTGATATTCTGTTTACACACTTGGAATTTAGAGACACTTTTTCATGTGTTTTTTTAAATATTTAACAAAACGTCTAAACTCGCAAGTGACGGGCCATTATTGGCCATATGGTGTAATATACAAATGAAGGTTGAATATTGCCTAGAATGAAATTAATGAAATCTCGATCTACACGTTTTAAGTATTGTATAAAATTGAGCCTTGTAAATTATTTAACAAATGAAAAAAATGAAGTAAATAACCAAACAAATTGTAGTTGAAAGTACTTTTTTAATTCTTCAGTATAAAGTTAAAAGCAAGCGAAATTTAGGAATTTAAATTATGCACTAAAAGTGTTATTTATCATCAAGATGTAACGGAAGATAAATGTTGAATTAATCATATTGTCTTGACTTAGAGTGCTGACGGATAAATCTTTCGGCCTGCATGTAATTAAAAACTGCAATAAAAAAATACTTGTAAATTATTTAATAAACTACAAAAATCAAGCAAATTACGATATTGTTTTCGAAAAAACTTTATTCCAAAGTACTTTGTTTTAAATTTCTCATGTGAACAGGATTTATGCGAAATTTAGAAATTAAATTTTGCGTAAAATTGAAAATTATCATAAAGTATTTGAAAGAGCCAATGTAAGATCTTTGTTCCTCATGGTATTGCCCAGGGATACAATCGATGCACCACAAATGGCTGATTTTTACCACTAAATTTTGATACTAATTTTCCCACTGTGAAACCTTAAAAGTTCTGTCATTAAATAAAATTAGGAATACTATTAAATTTAATGAGAAACAATTGGCCATTTGTTGCACAGCTCTTGCATCCTTGAACATGACTTTGCATTACAATGTAGGTTTACTATTCAGAAAAATAATTTTAAGACATTATATTTACATATCACTTTTTTTTTCTTATGTTAAAAACCAAAATTTCAATATAGTATGATTTAACGAGATATCGCATGTTTAAATTTCCATATAGATTAGCGTGAAATGCCTCTGTCGCTAAGTGTATATTCAGCATCTCTTGAAATCGATATAAGTATATTTTTGAAGGTAGTAAGGTCAAAGTAACCTGTACAAAGCCTATATATGCAGGGTGTAAATGTTTCAAAAACAAAGATCGATAGAATTATACGGTAAACGATTTGTTTATTTGATAAGCTGTAAAAATCTTATACAGAAATTTCGAACGGTGAATATTTTGACAAGATTGTGTTCCAGTTGCAAAGAATGCTTAATTTGACATTTTTATTGATTTAGATTGCTTGCACAGAACGAGTTTATCGGCTTACAGTGCCATATAGTAACGATTTATGGAATGTTATTTTCTGAATTTTCGAATTTCCAAAAATGTAGTTCGAAAAATAGTTAAAATATGGCAAATAAGCGAAAAAACTTTTTCTCTGGAAGCAATCTAAAGCAAGGAAAATGTCATATCAAGCATGTGCTACAACCAGTTCACAACCTTTTCGAAATATTCACTGTTCGAAACTTCTGTATAAGATTTTTACAACTCACCTAATAAACAAACCGCTTACCGCATAATGCTATCGATCTTTCTCTTTGAGAAATTTAATTTTGAAATCGGGGTCTTATTTTCTGGACACTCTGTATGACTAATGTATTTCTTTTTACAATGTACTTCTACCAAAAAAAGTAAACAAGATATTAAAAGAAAGAATAGGAAAAAAATTAAATAAAATGAGTTTAACAGTCTACCACAAAAGATTTTAAAAAGTGATGTAATCATAATACATCTTAACGTCAATCGAAAAATTAAGAATAGAATAGTAATTGAAAAATAAAGAAAGTATTTCACATTGTAAAAGCTTAAAAGTTCTATTAATTAAATAAAATTAGGAATATAATCCATTAAATTTTAGTGATAGCAATTGGCAATTTGTTGCGCAGCGCTTGCATCCCTTTATATGACTTTGCTTTACAATGTAGATTTTCTATCCAGAAAAAAAATAAGACATAATACCAAATATACTGCTTGCTTTTTTTCCTATGTCTAAAACAAAAATTTGAAGATTGTATGATTTAACGAGATAGTGCATGTTTAAATTCCCAGATACATTAGTGTAAAAATTTCTCTGTCGCTAAGCGTTGGTTCAATATCCATTTAAATCCATACAAATTTATTTTTTGAGTTATTAATGTCAAAATAACCTGTACAAGGTTTATATACATACTGTTTAATAAAACATAAAAATCAAATAAGTAGCATTCTTTTTCAAACAAATTGTATTTAAAAGTACTTTGTTTTAAATTCGTCATGTGAGTTGAAATCATACAAAATTCAGAATTTAAAATAAAGCGTAAAAACTGTTTATCGCAAAGTTTTTCCAACAGTCAATGTAAGGTGTGTGTTGCTCATGCTTGCCTGTTTCGCCTGTACGCAATGTGCTATTGCCCATCATGATTTGCACGCATCACGTACGAGTATCCATACTCCAATAATAATTTCTTATTCTTACCAAAAAAGAAATTATTGTACATTTTGTATTATTTAATCCATATTTCTGATTCAGTTAGTCAAAAATTTCTGTTTTGAAAAACCGGTGATAAAAGATTAAAAATTCTGTAAAAGATATTAAAAAATATAGACATTATTTAATTTTTTTTCAAAGATATTGATTCATTAAACGGTTAACGAGATATCGTATGCTTAATTTACTATTTCGATTAGCATAAAATTTCTCTGTCGGTAATTATCGGTTCAGCATCCCTTGAAATCGATGCAAATTTATTTTTTGGAGTAGTAAGGTCAAAATACAAGTAGACGAAACCTGTAGAAGGCCTGTATGTATAACTGATATGTCTCATTTTATAAAATACTTCTACGAAAGAGTTCAGTACACATGATATCAGAGGAAAAACAGGAAAAAAATTGAAATAAAATGTGTTTAAAAATATTCATCAAAAGATCTCAAAATGTGATGGAATTGTAACACATATTAACTGCAATCGAAAATGTTAAGAGTAGAATAATATTGGAAAAATAGAAAAAATATTTTAAGATATGTCTCTAGTGCGTACTCGTAAATGTTTTATAAAACCTGAGTAAAAAGGATATATTTAAATCACCATTACGAGGTACAGATCTTGCTAAAACTTTATTTTTTTCTATTTGGGTGAATCAACAGCTTCTTATTCCCATTTCTGTACATAATAATAATAATAATAATAATAATAATAATAATAATAATAATAATAATAATAATATTGACAAATTTTGTTCTCGATTTTTAGAGGTTTGCAAAAATTTTGAGTAATTAAAAAAAATATGTAAATTGTTATTCTAAACCATTTACCAGGAACACTCGTATTAACAGTCGACTGGCATACGGTGAGAAGGCAAAAAATGAATTCTTTGAGATATAGTCCACTTATATCAGACATAAATGAAATCTTTTTTAAAACACATTTATTCGTATTTCATAACATAATAAACAATTCCTCTGAGACTACAGATTAAATTTCGTACCACGAAAAAATTCCACCATATTAAACATAAAGATGTTAATATTGCAATAGAGCTTCACTTTTTAAAGACTTTACCCAGCAACTGGCATGGTTCAGGTTTAACACAAAAATGTCTAAAAATCCGCCTCTTGAGTCAAAGTGAGCGCGTTATATATCCTAAAGATCGTACGAAAACAGGTATTTTACAAGAACTTTCTATGTTGTCAATAACATTACTAGAAATTATATCTTTATCCAATGCAAAAGTTTAAAACTGCGTTCTACCAGTCGAATTGGATAAATAAATTGATGAGATGCTTTTTTAGAACATAAATAAAAGATTATAAAACAGATAAAATGATAAAATTAAATAATGGGGGTTTTAAGGAAAGTGTTGTTTTAACAGATTGTATTTTTTTTTAAAATAAAATAATAAAATAAAAAGTAAATAGATTGAAAATATGGAATAAAATATAATAAATATGTTAAGATATTGTTAAAAGACAGAAAAAATTTAGATATTATAAGAAATAGGGTTTTTTTATTATTACACATGCATGTATATTTCAAACGGTTTTAACAAAACTTAAAACATACTTCGTCATTAAGCAGATTGTATTTATAAAGATAAAAGAATCGCTATTGCCAGCTTCCCATGCATCTAATATTCTTTGAAAACTTGGTGAAATAAAATGTTTGCGGATTGTTACGTTAGCTGAAGTAAACTACATATCATTAAAAATCACTATAAAGATATTTTTTAAGGTTTTACAAATATTTACTTCTTCTCAGTACTTTGTTAAACAAACGACATTCCAATCTTTGAAGAAAATATTTGTCTCCTACTATTTTGTGTGCTATTGTATCTTGTATAAGCAATAAATAATAGTCGTTTGCAAATTGCATTGAAATACAAACACTGATTTTTCCAAATTAATATGTACTAAATGATTTAAGATGGTATTAAAAAAAAAAGTACTAAAAATTTGTTTCAATAAAGTTTTCTAATAAAATGGAAAATTGTAAAAATTATGTTTAGTTCTTAAAAATTAAATTTCAATTTTTTTTTTTTTTTTTTTTTTTTTTTTTTTTTTTTTTTTGCTAGATCAATTTAAATTTATGTTTCAGTTTCATTGAATCAATCGCGCAGCTGCTACTAATAACCTTGAAATATACGCTTTTGTCAGTTAATAACATTTTTTAGTTGTACATGCATGTAAACTTTTCACTATTGATTTGCGAACAAAAGAAAAATAGTAAATGGTCTGCTTTTTAATCTTAAGAGATTATGCAAAAAAAAAAAAAAAAAAAAAAAAAAAAAAAAATATTACTTTAGCCGAGGTTTTTTTTATGAATCTCAAATTTCCTAATATAGAGTTTTTAAATGCATTATGTCTCAGTACTAGATGTGAGCAACACAGAAGTTCCCTTGTTAGTTCTTTCAAGAACTGTGTATAAAATAAACATAAATTAAAATTTTAAATAGTTACATTTGAAACCGACAGAAATTGTATTAATGGTTCAATATTTTTTCATTCAAATATCCCAAAATTAATTATAATTCCTCTCAAAAAAATCCAAACTCATAACTAACCCCTTTATTTCCACCCAGAGTTACAGTTCTACCACGACACTTTTGACAAATACTTTTAGGTTTTCAAACGTCAGTTTTCTCAGTTTGACTCTATAGGAAATGTAATATCGCAAATGACATTTTATAACTGATGTGTCTTTAAATGAATAATGCATGGATTTTCCAATGATGAAATATAGAATTTACTTCTAGTTCAGTAAACAGTATACAGTGCTATATTCAATGCATTTATTTTTGATATGCCTGATTACATATTGTTGCTTTGTCATAAGGATTGCAGTTATGTCAAATGTCACTCGCAAAAAATAGCTAATACGCTTAAAAAACTAAAGAGTGTTTTGGAGAAATTTTTATGTATCGGACTAGTCTGATATCTTAAATAAGGAGGATCCTAAATTGAGAGGTTTCATAACACAATGTTAAACTTTTTTTTGAGAGAGAATTGTATTTATGAAAAAGTTGTCCTTCAGAATAGGTTCATCTTCAATATTTTTTTAGAAATATTATTATGAATAAATCTCATACTTTTAGTCTTGCTCAAAGCTTTTCTAAAAATTAAGATCTTACCAAATACTGTATTTCAAGTTTTGTTAAGGATTTTTTAAAAATGTAAAAAAAACAAGTATATATATATATATATATATATTTATTTATTTATTTATTTATTTATATATATGTGTGTGTGTGTGATTTTATACCTATAGAAATTGTATTAATGGTTAAATACTTTTTTTTCATCGAAAAAACCTAAATATTAATTATAATTCCCTTCAAACAAATACAAATTCACGAAGAACTGACTCCTTTATTTCCTGCCATAGTTACAGTTTTAACATGACACTTTTGACAAATACTTTTCGGTTTTCAAACATCAGTTTTCGCAGTTTGACTCTGCGGCAAATGTAATATCGCAAATGACATTTTGTAACTTATATGTCTTTAAATGAATAATGCATGGATTTTCCAATGATGAAATATGGAATTTACTTCTTGTTCAGTAAACTGCACATAGTGTTATATTTAATGCATTTATTCTTGATATGCCTCACTTCATATTGTGCTCTGTCATAAGGCAATACTGAAGTTATGTCAAAGGTCATTCGCAGAAAAATAAATATTGTGCTTAAAAAAACAAAAGTGTTGTTTGTAGAAATTTTATGTAGGGTTAGTGAAATATCTTAAATAAGCACTGGAGAGTTTCATTACACTATGTTATTTATTTTATTAATTTTTTTTGTATGTGTGTGTCACATTTTTTTTTTTTTTTTTGAAAAAGTTAAATTTTAGAATATGTTTATCTTGAACAGGGTAAACCGACCTGTAAATGAACACTTAAGCACATATAAAAAGAAAATGACTTATTATATTTTAATAAACTGTTTCTGATGGTGTTTAAAAAAGCAAACACATTTGTTGGTATACAAGTGAGGATAAAATAACAAAAGACATTTTATATTTTATTTCTTTGGGATGCTAGAGGTGTCGTGACATAAATCGATAGAAAAAAACAAGTAAACAAACAGCTGTCACCAACGTATGAATTCAACATTTTTCAGTGAATGAACAGGCAGCAATTTAAAAATACTTCAATTTCATACTTCTTTATTTATTTTAAAACTTGCAAAAATAACTTAAAACATGTGTTTACTGAAAAAAAAGGTTTTTTAAAGAAAGAACAATACTTAATTAACTTGTAAAACTGTTATTTTTAAGTCTGAAAATTAATCATAAAATACAAATTTAAGAAGTAGAAATTTTATTTTTAATTTTTGGCTGTGTATTTCCTTATTTCAGTAATAAGGTAAACTAAAGATTAACAGGAAGATGGTGCAGAAAAAAAGCTCAGGTGTTTTAATTATATCTTTCAAATAATCCTCAAAATTCCAAATCTTATCCTTTACTGCAAGCCACGTCAAATTTCCCCATATTTGGACCTGTGCTTTCCATATTATCTTGGTATTTAGTTCATAATTGAAAACTTGTATGCTGGTTTAGAAAAAGATTCACTTATTTCTAACCTAATTTTTTTTCTATAAATTGATTTTTTATCCCTGTTTTTATTTTTTTATGATATTGTAAACATCACCTTTTACATCATCTTTTTTTAATTGTATATCCAATATTCATTTCTCTAACTATCCAATTAGCAAGAAGTTTTTCTATTTCACAAGACAACACTGGTAACGACCAATATACTTACTTTCAATTGTTGTTCTTCGCATTTTCATAGACAACTTTGCTTTTGAAATTTAGGGGATGACTTTTTCTACATATCTCAAATTCATTTTTCAAACTGTGCTAATCTGATTTCATATCTCACACAGAATTTTCAAGGTCTTCTGTAAATAACATGAACCGACCATATTTCGTTTTTTGAGGAAACTTTTAATTCATCATTAAAAATATTTCTATCAGTCTGTAAAAAAGTAGAAAAAATTAATATTTGAAACACCAATAATTACTCTCTTTAAAAATGTGTGAGTATATATTCTTTTGTTGTAGTGAGTATGTATTTTATTTATTGACTTTTTACTTTGTTACCATTGTTGAAAAAAATAATTTGAATTGCTTTCGTATGCAACTTAAAATCTTCGTCAAATCCAGAAATAAATATGGAAATACGCAATGTTTCTTTCAATAGAATGTAGCAAAATAATTATTACAAAAACTGTCCTTCATCTATATAGAACGATAATTTGTAGATTTCTATGTACAATATATTATTTTCACTATCGCATACACATACATGGAGAGAGAGAGAGAAAATATATATATTTTTATTTTATTACTTCTCCTTTTATTTATTTATTTATTTTTATATATATTTTTAAATATATGTTTAGATTCATCTGTCCTGCCATCTTCCAATCGTTTAATGAGATGAAGTTCCTCTCCAATTGGTAAAACAAAAATTTCACCATTTTCGAAAACTTCCATGAACTTTCAAGTTCAATCAATTTTCAGGGTCAATATATTTTCATATAGAATTATTTTATGAATAATAACTTTTATTATCAATGATAACTTTTAAAATTGGGGTGTCAAATTTTCAATGTAAGAATTTCCGGGCTTTGTGAATCTTCGCAGTGCTTACATTATTTATTTACATTTATTTTATGTATCTTTTATTATGATAATGAATTTATAAATTTCGGTGCTAAATATTTGGTGCTTATGTATGTACACTACTCATTTACAATTATTTTATATATGGTAACTGTTATTATAAACGGTAACTTTTAATTTTTTTATTTTTTTATTTTTTTTTCACTGTGAGTATTTGTATGCTTAAAACGATGACAAACTCAGTCATACATAGTAGAAAAAAAACATTCTTTAATTCAAATTACTAAATGCACATTATTAAGCTGTTAATGGTACATATTAACTCTAGACATCTAGCGTTCTCGTATACCCTATAAATCCTAATTATTCGTTGATCCGACGAATATTTTTTGACTTGCTAATTTTTTACAAAATTAAACTGTTTTTATTTTTTTACTGCACATACATATTAAGCATGTATTTTATTCGTAAACAAAATAATTTATTTATAATTTAAGTACATATATGTTTATTTTTATTAATGTTTAGAAATGTGCCAGTGTCTTGAGATCAAAAGTGTGTTCATATGAGATAAAAAAGTATTCGTCGATTTGTCAAGTTTAGGCATTTAGAGTTAAATAATTTTGCTACAGATTTTTGTTTTTAAACCGTTGCTTATGTATACCCTTGAATGTTTCTTCATACTAAAATACGTTTAAAAAGTTTTCTGATATAAAAATAAAGATACAGATAGTAAAACACTCAAAGTTAAGTTAAATTTTCAAATTTATTCATGCATAGATATCAAAGGGACATAATAATAGAGTCAGTTTTTTACATCAAATATATACATTGGTGGTTGTCTGAAATATGTTTTAGATATTTATACAAAGCATTTGTATGCCTGGAGTCCTAGTCCTTTTCGCTTCCATGCGCTTTTTGAAAGCAAATTCCTATTCCATTCCGCTTAGGATTGAAAGAATACCTTTGTTATACCTATTTACTTTAAGCTCTAATGTTTAAAGATAAAAAACCAACGATTATAAATGCACAAATAAAGTAAGTCTTACTTTATTTGTGCATTTATAATAGTTGGTTTTTTATCTTTAAACATTTTTGCACAAAGGCTTTATTTGCTATTTTAATTTAAGCTTTAATGTCAGATCTACATTTAAACATGTACATATATATCTATTAATGTGCTTTATATGAAATTTTAGAAATACATTTTTAGGGAAAAGAAGAAAGAATTTGTTTGAAATGAATTGGACTTATCTTGTTTAAAAATCCCAATTAAAATCACAAAAAATAAGATTATGTGCTTATTTTACAATTGTTAAGAGGATTTGTTACCCTTTGAATTTTAGTTTTTAATTTAAGCATTTGAAGGTATATTTTTTGAATAATAATAAAGAACTCAAAGAAGAAAAATTATTTTATTAAGAATTTTTTAAATTTTACATACAATATTAGGGGAAAAAACAATTCGTAGAAGTATTCTGTATAATTTTAAGTATCGGATATTTCGTAAATTAATTAGTTTTGGAGAAAAAAATAAAGTCTGCAAATATATGTAAAATTAAAGTTTTAAAATACCACTGTACATGAAGTGAAACTGTTAAGGAAACAATAGACCTTTATTTGAGCAATTATCTTCTATAGCAAAATCGTCGCAAAAAGGTCTATTTATGTGGTATAATAGTACCAAAACAGTTTTTTCTTATTAAAATATCATTTTTAAAGGTTTTTAATAAGTAAATTTAAGGTAAGTGTATACTTTAAATCTGTTTTTCTCAAAACTAATTTTTCAGCGTTTTTAGATGTTTGAAATGTTTTCTCCGACGTAATTTCTGATCAATATTTATGAAATTGATAAGGAAGTATCCTGCTATTGTTCAAAAAGAAATTGCGTAAGCTGTTTAAAATTTGTTTTCATTAACATAGTCAAATATGATTTTTTACTTATTAAAAGGCAAAATTTTGATGAAAATCGATATGGAATTTAGAAAAATCTGTAAAATATTAACAATTCAAGAGATTAAAAAAAATCTTACGTGAATTTGTTTATAATAGAGTTTTAAGTAATAAAATTGCAAAAGGGCAAATAAATATCTGAAAAATTAAGACACGATGAGCATACTAAAATTTCGTTTATAAATTTATTTCTTTTTTATTTAAAAATTTTAATAAGTTTGGAAATTTTTTTCGAAGGTGTTTTATATGCTTTCGATGAAATGTATATGTGTACAAAATTTCATATTGTTATGATAAAAAATTAAAAAAAATAATAATAACGTCCACCGTCCTTTTAAATGGTTTTCAAAAAATATGATGCAAAATTTTCTTCTCCGCCAAGGTTCATTTGCCCAATGGATCACAGTTTCTATAGTGAAAAGGGACCAAAAGATATTTGCATAGTCAATGAAAAATGACAATAGCGTACATTTTGGCATAGTGATGGCAAAAGGGTAAAGAAGAAAAAAACATCCCCAAACAAATTTGTCTCAAATTAGAACCAATCCCAAACAATGTCCAGTAAATTTTAAAACTTCTTTATAATTGAATTTTATTAAAATCTTTAAAACTTTTTTAAATATTAATATTTTGATTTTAATCGTATATTACACAATACAGCGTATGGATTTTTAAGCATATCTAACATTACGTTTAATATATTTTTTCTTACTGATACATATAGTATAAAATCATAAAATCTAACACATCTGCATGTACTTTTATTTTATTTATTTATTTTTTTTTATAAAAACAACGAAAAACTTTGAAGGCTAAATCAGTATGCAGATTTATTATATATATAATAATAATAAAGAAGAAAAGATTTTAAATCTCCATTTCAGACACAAAAGTAGCATTTTGAAGACATGAAAGAAAAAAAATATGGACATGGAGAAATAGTTTCAAAATTTTCATATATAGGGAGAACTGCACTGGTTCTATTAACAGAATTTACAATATCTCCCAATATAATTATTGTATGGATGAAAATGAAATTTACAATTAAACGGGTTTTTATTTAACATTTAAAAAAAAATTACATTTTAACCAATTTTGAGATAAACTGTCCTCATATTAAAAAAAATAAGAAAGTTTTCAAATTTTAAGAAAGTAATGCAGAATTTTTTTTAATAATTTTTTTAATAAAGTGAAAAAAATGTACAGTTCATTAAGAAATTAGCCACTATGGTTTTGAAAATTATGAAGTAAATAAAGTTTAAACACATATATTATCAAAAGTTTAAACACGTATATTATCAAAAAGTAACTTATTAATTAAAAGTAGTTTGCAATAATTTTGAATAATGCAATAAATAAAGTATGCTAAAAAAATAAATACGCAAAGATTGGAAAATACACAGTTAACAGTTTATAAGATCACTTGTCTAAAATCATGAATAACATATAAATTTATACGGTATTGGTCCTCAATTTTTCCTTATAACCTCAAACACTCTGTTTTTCATAGAGGTGACGAGGTGTTAATACAGAGTGCGTCAGAAATTCGTGGAAAATTTTAAAAATCCATAATAAAAGAAGTAATGCTCCGAAAAAAATTAGGTTTGCGCGAGTATGATCAGACGGATTTTGGATTTTTTTTCATGTGTATAATAAAATGTTAAAATGTATAATAAAAAAGAGTGTTCCCACATGCCATATTAGAACATTTCATGCGAATTACGCAAACACAAATAAACATTGAAACAAATAACAATAACATGACATTGTGCATTTATTATAAGGTAGTAAAAGATGCTCAACATGCGAATCTTTTGCTATGCAATATTTGTGGATTTACCATTATTGTAGAAAAGTTTAACCACCAGCGCTCTATCTGATAACGATAGCATGTTCCGATATCGAATGGCGAATCCATCTCCAGCTAGGTGTTTGATTATTGCCTGATTTGCATACAATGCCTCAATATGAATTTTGAGTGCCTTCTATCGGTTATTTTTGGAATCATTTTATATTATACATGGAAAAAAATCTAAAATCCGTCTGATCATACTCGCACAAACCGATAATTTTTTCGAGCATTATTTTTTTAATTATTATTATGGATTTTTAAAGTTTGCACGCATTTATGACGCAACTGGTTAATATTTTCAGAAATATAGTTCTATTATTTTATAAAAGGTAGTTCTAGTTCATTGACAGATAAATCTTTTTAGTATTAGCATAAACTTTGCGAGTAAACTTTCCATAGATTTCAAAGATTTTCCATAGAGTTCAAGTCTAACACTAGACTTAAGTCAAAACATGACATTTTTTACTTTTTAAAACCATTTCTAGATAGATTTAGAAGACAAAGACCATTTTTTCTGCTAAAACATCTAGTCAGCTCCACTTAAGAAAGGTCTAAACGGTATCAATTTTTCATATAAAAACTCTTAATTATGCGCAGTGTGTATGCTCCCCAAAATTAAGGTTAAATCACATTATCCACCATGACTAAAAACTCTACAAAAACTCCCCCTCTAATCCCCCCCTCTCGTTTGTCGACTGAAACGTTGTCTCTATTCCGTCTTCAAATCATGTCAATTGTGTTGCAGACCGTCAAGATTTTTTTAAGAGTGTCATACATATTGAATTACTATATGCTATCATACATTTTCAAACTATTACGTGTGAGTTTTTTTTTCCTGAAACGGTTCGAAATTTCCGTAGTTAAAAGATCTTTTTGACATGATAATTTAAATATTTGTCGATCATTCCGTGGTGTCTAAGTACTTTTTCTTTCAGATTGTTTCATTTTATTTGAACCCGTTTTATCTGATTATTTCATTGAGAAATGCAGTTTTTGAATGCTTCATTAACCTATTGGGGACGAGCGACACGTATACGTGCCGCATAAAGCCTTAAGAATCAATGTTTATAATCACCAGTAAAATTTTACCATAAAATTTGCCTTATTCAATCAGAAGATTTTCTCGATTGAATAAGGCACGAATTTCTCTTTTTAAAAACTTGTGGCAAATCATTAAAAACTTTGTAAAAGGCTCCCGTCGCAAAGAGGTTAACCGAGCTGTTTCTCGTTCAGATTTACCAGCATACTTTTAAAACCAACATTTTCTTACTTCGGCCGCAGACAACTCTTTATCCTGTGGGATCTTGAAGTATATCGTAAATAACACTGTCTAAACTTCCATCTTTGCTTCCCAGGAATGCGTTCACGATATACAAAATCGTATATTTTATAACGCTACGTTCTCATATGACATATACTATGCTAATTTCCTCAGGCGCTTTTAAAATTTCTTAACAGTAACAATATTTACATTTAAAAATAGAAAACTAACGATTATAAATGTGCAAATAATGAATGAAAAGGTATCAAACAGCTGTTTTGAATCTACTATCGAGATTCTTCTTCAGTGCAAAACTCAGCGAGCTAAAAAATTAAGCTTCATTTAGTTTAAAGGAGCATAAAAAGATAGGTTAAAAATCACAAGCTTAAACGCTCTTCTATTGTTCAACATTGTTGGTCTTCGCAACATAAGTTCAACTTTTCTTCAGCCACCATTATCCATAAGTGTCCTTCTATTCTTGATCTTAATTTTGGGGAAACTTACCACATCGTTAAAAATCATCACTCCTTACTCAATGACTTATCAAGTCTTCCTTATTTTCCAAGCATTTGGAAATCTTTAGTTTAAAGTTTTTTTTCCTCGCTTTTTAGTTCGTTCTCCGGTAGATGTCTCTGCTTGTCCACTCAGCTGTTCAGTCTGTTTCCTTCTCATTGGTTGCTTTTCTTTTGGCGGGATTGTTTCCGTAGCGGGTATATATGCCTGCGTTTCGCTGTCTCTTTGCTCAGTTTTGCTTTTTCTAGATCGATGAGTTTTGCACTGATGAACAATCTCGATAGTAGATTCGAAACAGCTGTTTGACACCTTTTCATACATTATTTGTGCATTTATAATCGTTGGTTTTCTATTTTTAAACATTTTTGCACAATGACTTTATTTGTTATTTTAAAATACACTGCTCAAAACAATTAAAGGATATTTGAAGTTTTATATAAAATAAAGATATAAACGAAATTTTTTTTGCCGAAAATAGAAGAAGAGAATCACAAATGCAAATTTTTCTGGTTTTCAAACTGTGGAGTATGCAAATTTTGAGTTCGACGTCAAAAACGTCGCTTCAGCGGTAGCGAATGAAATTTGACTTTCAACTGGAAAAAAGAGAATGAAGACGAGGATGATCGGCATTCAGTGATTGCTTTGTTTCGATGAGTACGATGTCTCAGCGAAGTCATTTGACAGATTCAGAAGCTTGAAGAAGTGTTGGTAGGTTAGATGGGGGCCAAATTCAAGCCGAAGTAGCGCAAGCCATTAGAGTGTCACAAAGTGTCATTTCCAGGATCTGGAACCGTTTTTTGGAGAGTGGATGTGCAGGCCGAAGACCAGGGCAAGGTCGTAGACGGGCAACAACGCCCAATGAAGATCGGTATTTAGCGTTAACAGCTCAGAGACACCGAAACATGAACGCTACTCTTCTCCAACAACACCTTCGCTCGGCTACAGGCACCACGATTTCAACTCAGACTGTCCGAAACCGGCTCCATGCTGTAGGTCTGTATGCTCGCCGACTGATGGTATGTGTTAGATTGACATCAAGGCATCATCGCGACCGCAGGGAGTGGGCAACCGAGCATGTCAACTGGAGGAGAAATGAATGGAGCAATATTCTTCTTTTCTGACGAGACCCGTTTTTCTGTGCATCCGGATAATAGGCGTATTTTTATCTGGAGGGACCGTGGCAGTAGAAATAATCCTGCGTTCGTGCACGAAAGTGTCAGATTTGGCGGTGGAGGAGTGTTGGTGTATGGTGGCATCTCCATTGACGGGCGCACTGACCTCTACATCATTCGAGATGGAGCTCTGATTGGTCGCCGATATAGGGATGAGATCCTCAGACCTATTGTAGTCCCTTACGCTGCAGCAATCAGAGATAACTTCATTTTAATGGACGATAACTGCAGGTCACATCGTGCAAACCTGGAGGAGGATTTTCTTTTCGAGGAAGGAATCGTTCGAATGGAATGGCCAGCGTGTTCTCCAGACATGAATCCAATCGAGCACGTTTGGGACGCTCTAGGAAGACGAGTTTCTGGCCGCCAACAACCCCCACAAACTCTCCAAGAACTAGAAAGAGCTCTTCTGGAAGAGTGGGGCAGAATATCCCAACTCGTCATTAATAGCCTCATTGAGTCCATGCCTCAAAGGTGTTCAACGTTGCTGGCCGCCCGTGGAAACCATACCTCCAACTGAAAATGATTTTCTTTGAAGAAAACACCTTTTCTTATTCTTTTTTTCTCATATGCACAAATTGTGTTTTTTTCCTTTTGTACGCAAATGCGCAATAAAATGCATTTTTTTCTGACAAACATGTGAAATTTATTCTCATATAACCTACTATGTCTTTCGACCATGTATCAATCAGCTAAAAAGTTTCCCAGATACAAAATCCACCTAAAACTGCAATATCCTTTAATTGTTTTGAGCAGTGTATTTACATTATATAAATAACAGTGTATTTACATTATATGAAATGTAATTTAAATTTTAATGTAGCAATTATTGTAGGAAATCAATTCTAAATACACGCTTTAAAATTGCATCTTCTGTCTGTATCTCCAGAAGTGTACAAATTTGTTAGTAGTCCTATTATTTCTTAACGCACTGCAGCACCCAGATTACTATTCACTCTTTTCGAATGTATCATTCATACCGTGCATTTTCTGATTCGAATGTGCATTTCTTATAATATTGTAAGCTCTTGACTGAAGATTAAAGCAAGATATAACCATTTGCCTTGACAATAACATTTATTATATTATTCAAATTTAAAGATTGTATTTTAAATTTATCAAAAATTGGAATACATTCAAACCTTGTTAACATGCATACACTTAATACGAATTACCTTTAACATGAACTCTCTTTGATTGCACGGTAAAGTTGTATGTAATGTAGTTGTATGTAAGATACCTACTCTCCTTGAATATTCGCGTGAAGAATATTCGATTGTATTCGATTTCTAATTTTATAGTGTGTAGTGTTATGTGTTTAAATATAGAGTTCATTAGGTCTTCTTGAATATTTTGTGTTTAAAAAGCATTGTTTATGTAAAAGGTGATTCTAAAATATTATACTAAAAATATGGTTTATAGTTAATCCTAATAGTAAAATAACTAACATTTTAAAATATATTCGCGTGTAGATATTAGAGCTCCATAATAAATAACCATATATTATCGTCAACAAATACATGGAACGTTGGTTTCCTAAAATAACTTTTGAATTTTTATACAAAGCAAATATATGCAAAGTCCATCTTCGCTGTCAGGCATTTATTCAAACCAAGTTCCTATTCTATTTTCGTTTTAGATGGGAAGTGTGTTTCTGTTTCACCTATTTACTTTAAGTTTTAATACCAGTTCTCTATTTGTATATATACATATATAGTGTTTTAAAAGCACTTTTGAAAGTATGGTTTGCATAAAGAGACACTACTTTAAAGATGTTTTGTGTGATATTTGGTTTCAAAAAGAATATTTTTTTAATAAAAAATTATGGAATAAAAAGAATTCTATCTCTATTTTGCTGCTGTAAATCACTCTTTAGTACAAAAAAATCAAATTTAAAAATACTAAATAAAATAAAGTAATTATTAAAAAATATTATTAGTTATAAGTGTATCTTGTTACTGTCTAAATTCTTTGGGTTTATTATTAGTCTTCTTATTTTTTAGATTCTTCAAAAACATTGGTATTTGTATTCTTGTGAGACTAAAACAAAAATATGGAAGCAAACAATCATAATATAATCTATATATACATACATAAAATAGTTTGTCCTGACTGACTGATGATCAATGAACAGCTTAAACTACCATACATAGAAGCTTGAAAATCGGTAAAAAAAATATTCTTATTATACAGGGTGTTTCAGCGAAGTGCGGACAAATTGTAAGGGGTGATAGAAGGCATGATGACAAACATTAGGACATAGGAAACCATGGGGCGCAAACGTCTTCTGTAGGAGCCAGGAGGCATCAAAGTTTAGCGTCCAAAAGATCAAGCGATGATAAAACACGGAAAAAAGGTCGATTCATTTCCAGTTTTCGCTGTAAACTTTGTTTATATCGAAAATTTATCGAAAATTTTTTTTAAACGGAACTGTCAAAAAATGACGGTAGAGGGCGCTGTAGACTTTGGAGTACGAAAAAATACGTTTTACTGATTTCTTTTTTGTTCTGTTAACAGTTTTCTAAAGATTGGACCTTAACTTAAATTTTGAGTACAAAACTGGAATCATCCCAAACGGTTAAGCTGTGCAAATAGAGTTGTGAACAAGGGGGGAGGGGTTAAAACGCTCATAATCAATGAGCAAAGTAATCGATTTTGTTGCGGTTTGAGTGCAGGTCATTCCCTTAGTAATTGATTTATTTAAAATGACGTACAGTTTTGGTGCCCTCATTTTTAGGTACAGGGCGTCGCCGATACTTTTCCGGCATTTCATCGATATTATCCCTGGGTGTTTTACTAACAGACCAGCATACTTGTAGGAAGTGTTAGGGATGTAAAAACTACTTGTAATCGCATGCGAATGTAATGTTGGAAATGCTTTGTTTGCGAGTTATTGTTAAAAGAAACGGAAAAAATAGCAACAGAAAGAAGTAGAAAATCAGGAAAAGGTGAATGTGATACAAAACATTTTATTGTAAGGTTTTACTGCAAAAGGGGATTACAAAACGTTTTTCAAACTTTGGAGTAATGAACAACGAGTATTTTTTGACAGGATATTTGTAGTTATGTTGAATGTTTAGCAAAGTTTGAACATGCACTTAAATGTTTACCTCAAAATCGGAATCGTCCAGAATGAATAAGTAGAGAAATTTCACGTATGTATTGAATTGCGTTTTTTTACACTTAGGTGGTGATTTTCTGCTTCTTTCTGTTGCTATTTTTTCCGTTTCTTTTAACTATAACTCGCAAACAAAGCATTTCCAACATTACATTCCTATGCGATTTCAAGTAGTTTTTACATCCCTAAAACTTCCTGCAAGTATGCTGGTCTGTTAGTAACAAACCCAGGGATAATGTCGATGAAATGTCGGAAAAGTATCGGCGGAGCCCTGTATCTAAAAATGAGGGCACCAAAACTGTACGTCATTTTGAATAAATCAATTACTAAGGGAATGACCTGCACTCAAACCGCAACAAAATCGATTACTTTGCTCATTGATTATGAGCGTTTTAATCCCCTCCCCCTTGTTCACAGCTCAATTTGCACATCTTAACCGTTTAGGATGATTCCAATTTTTTACTCAAAATTTAAGTTAAGGTCCAATCTTTAGAAAACTGTTAACAGAACAAAAAAGAAATCAGTAAAACATACTTTTTCGTACTCTAAAGTCTACAGCGCCCTCTACCGTCATTTTTTGACAGTTCCGTTTAAAAATTTTTTTGGATAAACTTTCGATATAAACAAAGTTTACAGCGAAAACTGGAAATGAATCGACCTTTTTCCGTGTTTTATCATCGCTTGATATTTTGGACGCTAAACTTTGATGCCCCCTGGCTCCTACAGAAGACGTGTGCGCCCCATGGTTTCCTATGTCCTAATGTTTGTCATCATGCCTTCTATCACCCCTTACAATTTGTCCGCACTTCGCTGAAACACCCTGTATAAACGTACACTAAGGCGGGTTTCTTGAAAATTCAGTTCCTAAGGGCGGTAATCCGGTGTGGAGCAAAAATGGAACAACTTAATATATCTCAGCAGCCTTTTAAGGTAGGAGCGTGAAATTCCAGAAAATGAATCTACTAAAAAATAATTAAACACATATTTGGACGATTTTAGACACCCCCCTCCTAAGAGTGTTAAAAGTGAATCGAATAATTCAGATAATTTGACAGTCATTTAAAATAGAAGGATGAAATGGCAGAAAATATATAAATTTAAAAAATAAATAATAATATACTGGGATTTAATTGAGGGAGTGAGAAAATTCCCAACTTTTTTGGACCCGTACAGGGGCATATCATCGGAAAGCCCTCGGACAATTCTTTCATAATATGAAAGTTTTTTCCTGCGGACCCCAAATTCTCCAATCCCCGTATATCAGTTTTCATTTTTTTTTTGGAATCGTAGCATTTTATCATTTTACATCGGATTTTTTTAAGGGGCCATCCGATAAATATTACTTATAATATGTGAAAATTTCAAAGAGAGGGGAAGGGTCTGTTCCGGGAGCATGATAGTTACTGCTCAGGGGGGCAATTTTCTTAATTTGGTTTACGCCTGTTTTCTGATATGGCTGCACGTCTCATATGATCTCATGTAATCCCTTTTATTGAAAAATGGAAAACGCTATTACATTTAAATATTTTTATAATAAGAGAACTCGCCAAGTGTATAAGTTTATGAATAAAAATGAATTTAGGATTGTGTTAGAAAATAATATCGAGTTTGAAATTAAAAATATTTTTAATGTGCCAAAATTTGAAATTCTTTTGTTATTGTTTGATAAAAGATGCAAGATCCCCTAAATTATACATATATTATAAATCGAAATTTTTAAAGAATTTATTTTTATTTTCTTTATTTTAGAACTTAAACTTCCGGATACAGAGTTGTTAAAATCAAGAAATGTTTTGTTGCCCTTGAAAGCACCTACTACAACAACAGTGTTTTAATAAGAATTCTTGAAAATTAAAATATCAGTATTTTCTGCTTCGTAGAATTTAAAGAAATTGTAATTATTTTATTAAGATTGTAAGAAAATACAGAAACATAAACCATATGTGAATTACTAAATTAAAATTAACATTTAAAATATGTTTCGTTATTCAATTTAACGCATAATTAATTCTTGAAAATTTTTCTTTAGAAAATTTCTCATGCCCTGCCGTCAATATTGTTTCAAAGATTAATTGCTTAGAAAGGACACGGCCAACAGAGTGAACAAATGCCCACGTCGGATTTCCAACACGCCTACCGATGTTGTACCAACTGAACCATTTGGATTGATATCAAGCTGCGCACATCTCCCTATAGGTAGAGATTCAAGGTCGCCAGTAGCCATGTGGTGACTAAATGTTAATTTGGCGTCTAAGTAGACAAATGCTTTCTCAAAAAATATTCTAAAACAAAATATTGATCGGTGAATCTCGCGTTTTTTTCCGTGGTCGTTTGACTATAATCACGGTTTTTACGCGAACCTTTAACGAAAATCACGGTTTTTTTCTTGAACCATTTACGAAAATCACGTATTTACATTGATCCTTTCACGAAAACGCGTTCATTTTCGCATTAAGATAAAAAAATTAAATTTATTGATTGAAAATTTTATTCATGAAATTACAAAATAAAGACTTATTGAAAGATACGCCTCTATGGGAAAATCATGATTTTTCCTTTCACCAAATTCTAAATATATATTTTTTTCGCTATCACAAAATTTATATGCATACTTTTGAAATTAAGTATTTTAAAAATGCAATAGATTATTAATAAATATAATCCCAAATTTCATGTCTTGGTTACGAATCAAAGTTTTGGATGCAAATATGCCCACTTTTTCATTTGAGGTTTTAAATTGACTTCAGCAAAATCCATAAATGAATTTCTGGCACATTCCTAGTAAAATATTTAATTTTATTTAAAAAGAATTATTTCATTTTTACTATGACATTATTTTTACCCATTGGACTTCTCTTAGATTTCTCAGTTTAATGTTTCCATCTCAGTAACCACATAATGAAAAAAAAATGCTGAAATATAACAGCTTTATGAGTAAAAATGTTTTATTTTACACGTGACGTCATTTTCTGTTTAAAAATTTTTAAACAAGTATCATATAGGGTGTTTCAAAAGGTCATGTTCAAATTTCACATACGGGTCTTTCAGGTTATGAGGATAAAGATTTGCACAGGAGTTGGGAGAGGGGGGGGGCAGAAACGCGATAGTCATAGTCAGTTTCATCGTGACCATGACTCAAAAAAATGATAATAAAAATGTAGAAAGACCCTTTTTTACAAAAAACGTGATCAAAATACAAAATACAAATAAAATATTTACTACTTATGAAAAATGCTTAAAGTGTCCTCATTAGCTT
The DNA here is from genome assembly GCA_964019185.1 of Maratus speculifer. Classification (NCBI taxonomy): domain Eukaryota; kingdom Metazoa; phylum Arthropoda; class Arachnida; order Araneae; family Salticidae; genus Maratus; species Maratus speculifer. Next base: position 143,338,693 of record OZ025295.1, read on the forward strand.
CATAATTTGCGCTTCATAATTTAGTTCCAATAACCTAACAATCTCCCGAACAAATGCCGCCGCTTCAGAGATCCATGCTATGAGATCCATAGCCAACGGAACGGGTGTCTCGCACACCAAAGATATCGCTAGAGGTAAAAATACGGGGTCTTTTGGCCCAGAAATTGTGGTGATCTAGATACAGTATCAATTATAATGTCTTCACATTGCTTTCGGCGCTTATGTGAAGCATGCATCACGGGTCGTGGGGTCCATTTTGAGCGCTAGTTATGAGTTGTAAAATATTTTCTTTCTATTTTGCACTTCGATTAAGTTTTTTCTAAAATAAAAGTATTTTTACATCGTTTGTTTATTTGATTTTGCGTCACGGTCACGATGAAATTTCACGTCATGGTTGTGTTTCCGATTCGTTCCAATGAAATTCTTCATCCCCATGACCCAACAGAGAGACACGACATGATCTTTTGAATCACCTTGTTTATTATCTACCATATACAGGACTTTGCAAAAGTTCTCGAACAGATTTCTTTTTATTGAATGAAATTACCGATTAATAATATACAAATGAAGTATATGTTTGATTGAATTAACTTTCCGCATACTATGCAGTATACCAGCAAATCTATAGATTATCTTCTATAGATTTCGTTCCTCTTTTTTGGATATTTTTAATCATGCGATCATATGTAATTTACCTAGAATTTTAAGGGAATATCTACATACATTTAAAGCAAAAAATTGGAAAAATTGATATATTTGTCATTTTTCGAAGTAGCGAGTCCTCTTCAGCTTAAATTTTCAAAACTTATTCATGCGCATATATCAAAGGGACATAATAATAAGATCCGTTTCTTTCTTCAATAAAGATATATATCGGAAATATTTTTATTGAAATATCCTTTCGATATTTATACAAAGCAAATATATACCTGAAATTCCTGACGTTTCCGATACCAGGCATCAATTCAAAGTAAGTTACTATTCTATTTTACGTGAGATTGAAAGCGTGTCTTTGTTTCGCCTATTTATTTAAATTTTAATATCAGGTATACATTTGAATAAGTATCTCTCTATCGATAGTATAAAGGAACAAATGTGTCTTCGCTTACCGTTGACGTCATTTTTCGAATGGCAACAGCACGTGCTTAAATTTAACTTTTAGTATCACTTATTGTAATATTATTATTTCTAAATACTGTATTCTTACAACGTAAAACAGAGAAAAAAATGTAATCTGAAATGCAATATGATTAAAAAATGTATCGCAATTTATTTGAAATCTGTTTCGCAAATTATTGAATTTTTATTATATAAAAAATATTTTTCAAGCATTTTTTAAAACTATAGCTTTGTCTCTTGTAGACAGACAAATACGGAAGATGAAACTGTTTGCGCTAATATTAATATAAATTAAATAGATGAGTATTTGTTTCCGGCTTACATTCTATAACGAAATTAAAACTTTATCAATTCATAAATAAAATAATTAAATATAAAAAACCCGCAAATTTAAACGGGTTATTATTGGAGTTAAACTTTTGAATTCTTTTGTGATGGTTAACTATATCATTTATTTAAAAAAAATCATCTGATTAAATTTCTCATGCATTAATTTTTAATTTAAAATTAAACGTATTTAAAAATTAGGGTAATTTAACCATTTAACTGATTCGTTTTTTAAGTACAGTAAAACCCCAATAATTCGGATTAATTGGGACCGGACCCAATCCGGGTTATCGAAAATCTGGATTATTCGGGGAGTTAGAAAATAAATGAAATAAAATGAAACATTCTTACACAAAATCACCTTTTTGTTAAACTTATTGAATATTTCCAGACAGTAAAAATGTTTACTTTACTTAATTCTTCCGAAAAGATTTTAGAAAAAGTTTTTTTTTTTAATTCAGAATACGTCGATGAAACAATTTAATGTTATTGAAATTAGCCAATCGCTTTTCAAATTTGAAAAAAAATGATCAAACCGATCCGTATTATCCGGAGATCCGGATAAACGGACTCCGAATTAGCGGGGTTATACTGTACATTAAATTAAAAATATAGAATAACACCACTTTATTTCAACTACTCGAAATATTTAGTCCAAACTCTTTTGCCACTAAATAGTACGAGACTGCATTGAAAAAAAAATTGGTGGTGTCAAAGAGCTTTAAATGAGGGATCAAATAAACTGGTCCTGTTCTGACTTTTTTGTGCTATTTAAGTGAACACTAATTTATAAGATTTAGTTTTGATTCAACATTAAAAAATAATAAATAAACTTAAATAAAATTTTAAAATATTAAACTTGAACATTTTTTTAAAAATGTAACGTAATATAAATATAATCCCAAATTTCTTGTCTAGGTTACCAATCAGAGTTTTGAATGCAAATATTCGCACTTTTCATTTGAGATTTTAAATTGACTTCTAGCAAAATCCATAAATCAATTTCTGCCACATTCGTAGTAAAATATTTAATTTTATTAAAAAAAGAATTATTTCAATTTTACTATGACATTAATTTTACCCATTGAACTTCTCTTAGATTTCTCAGTTTAATGTTTCCATCTCAGTAACCACGTAATGAAAAAAATGCTGAAATGTAACAGCTTTATGAGTAAAAATGCCTTATTTTAATCGTGCCGTCATTTTCTGTTCAAAAGTTAAAAAAATATATCATTAAGGTGTTTCAGAAGGTCATGTCCAAATGACACATATGGGTCTTTCAGGTTATGAGGATAAAGAATTGCACAGGAAATGGGGGGGGGGGGCGGAAACGCAATTGTGATAGTGTAGTTTCATCTTGACTATGACTAAAAAAAATAACAAAAAGTGTAAAAAGACTTTTTTTTTTTACAAAAAACGTGTTTGTAGTACAAAATATAAATAAAAATTTTACATCTTAAAAGAAATATCTAAAATATACTCATTAGCCATAATTCACGCTTCACATCGGCGTCTAATGCAATCGCGACGAATCCCAATTGCCTAACAGTTTCCCGGACAAATGCCGCCGGCTCAGAGATCCGTACCCATGAGGTCCATAGCCAACGGAACGAATGTCTCGCACACCAGACATATCGTTAAAGGTAGAAATGCAGGGACTCTTGGCCCAGAAATCGTAATGGCCTACACCGTAGAAAAAAAAAAAAAAAAAAAAAAAAAATTAAGAGGTTACTAAAATTTTTTTAGTAAATTTGTATTCCTCAGAATTTTTTAGTAACCATTACAATTTTTATTACAAAAGAATTTTTTCTATAACTAACTTAAAAATTTTTAGTATGAGCCACCAAGCAAATTTTAGTAATAGCTCCAAAATTATTTTTAATAACGATTACGTGCGCCCGAAGGGCAGGAGCTTCCTTCGAGTTGCATCCAGACTTCTGAAGCGGAAGATTTTCGGCAAAACTGCAATAGACGGCAGCACCAAACATTGCTAACTGCTCCGGCAGGATTTTCATAATCCCTTTACTAACGAGTACTTACAATGCATACATTCGGGGTGCATTTGGCGGTGGCCAGTATCGAACCCGGGACTTTTAGTCTGGAGTCCGTTACTATAACCACTATGCTATCAAGGCCACACCAAGTGAGTTTTAGTAATAGTTATTAAAAATATAAAACTATTAACTCTCTTCATTGCTAACTTTTTTCTAGTAATTCTTACAGATTTTCTTGTAACCGACTAACATTACTAAAAACTTTTTAGTAATTACAAGGATCACTAAAGTTTTTTTAGTAGATCGACCCTTTTTTTTACAGTGTAGGTAAAGTGTCAGTTATGTCTTCGATATTGTATTAGGTGCCGATGTGACGTATGCATCACGGATAATAGGGTATATTTTGAGCGCTAGTTATGAATTGTAAAATTTTCACTTTCTATTTAACACTTTGATTAAGTATTTTGTAAAATAACGCATCGTTTGTTACATTTTTTTCTTTTTTATTTTGCGTCACGATTACGATGAAATTGCACCATCAGGATCGCGCTTCATATCTGTCCTTATGAAATTCTTGATTTTATTGATCTAACAGACCCACACGGGCCTTTTGGACATGACCATTCGAACCACCTTGTTTATTATTGATCATATACAGGACTGCGCCAAAGTTCTCAAGCAGATTTCTCTTTATTGAATGAAATTTCCGATTTGTACTACTCAATTAAGCTATGTGTTTAATTGAATTAACTTTCAGCTTACTATGAAGTATTCATAAAGAAATCTATGTATCATCTTTTATAGATTTCATTCCTCTTTTTTGGATATTTACAATCATGCGATCATATGTAATTTCCCAAGAATTTTAAGGGAATGTCTACATACATTTAAAGCAAAAATTGGAAAAATTGATATATTTGTCATTTTTCGAAGTAGCGAGTTCTCTTCAGGTTAAATTTTCAAAATTTATCCATGCGTAGGTATCAAAGGGACACAATAATAAGATCCGTTTCTTTCTTCAACAAAGATATATATCGGGGATATTTTTATTGAAATATCCTTTCGATATTTATACAAAGCAAATACATACCTGAATTTCCTGACGTTTCCGATACCATGCATCAATTCAAAGTAAGTTACTATTCTATTTTACGTGAGATTGAAATCGTGTTTTTGTTTCGCTTATTTATTTAAACTTTAATATTGGATATACATTTGAATAAGTATCTGTCTATCGATAGTATAAAGATCAAATGTGTCTTCGCGTACCGTTGACGTCATTTTTCGAATGGCAACAGCACGTGCTTAAATTTAACTTTTAATATCTTTTATTTTAATCTTTTTTATTTCTAAATGCTGTTTTTACACCGTCAGATAGAGATAAAAATGTATTCTGAAGTTTGCTTGAAAAATATATCGCAATTTATTTGAAATCTGTTTCGCAATTAATTGAATTTTTATTATTTAAAAAATAATTTTCAAGCATTTTTTAACTATACCTTTGTCTTTTGCAGGCAGATACAAATACAAAAGCATTAATATTAATATAAATTAAATAGATGAGAATTTGTTTCCCGCTTTTATTCTATGACGGAATTAAAACTTTATCAACTCATAAATAAAATAATATAATAAAAAAAATTCCCGCAAATTCAACTCGGCACGGGTAATATTGAAAAAAATATTTTAGTTAAAGAGTTAAACTTAACCAAATAATTTATTAAAAAATCACGTGATTAAACTTCGCCTACATTATTTTTTATTTTAGACATAAAATTTATTTAAAAAGTAGGGAAATTTAACCACTTAAATAATTCATTTTTTTTACGTACATTAAATAAAAAATATAGAGTAACAACACTATTTATTTCAGTTACTCTTAATTTTTACTCCAAACTTATCTGCCACTAAATAGTAAAGATATTGCATTGAGAAAATTTTGTTATATCAAAAAGCTTTAAATGTGGGATCAAGTAAACTGTTCTTGCCCGTATGGCGTACGGGCAATCCAGATAAGGGATTAAATCCATTCTAACTCGAAATATTTTTTCTAGATTTTGACTTGTTTTTGTTGTTATTTAAATGAACACTAAATTTATAAGATTTAGTTTTGATTCAACATTTAAAAAAATGTATAAACTTAAATAAAAATTTAAAATGTTAAACATAAAAATTTAAAAAAATGTAACTTAAAAAAATCATATTTTTAAAACTTAGTTTTTTTTTTCCTTCAAATTTGTTGAATGAAACTTAAAGTAAACAAATTGAAAATGACATGCTCGAAGTTTGAAACATTTATCCTTTTTTACGGTTCTTGAGTTATAACAGTTTAAATAAGAGCAAAAATGAAAAAAATCATTATGAAAAAAAAAAAAAAGAAAAGAAAAGAAAAAGAAAAAAGAAAAAAAAAACTTATTTTTATGAACAGCCAATCTATGACCGTTGGTTGAAATATAGATTTTGAAACCAAACCAAGGCAAAAAAAAATAATATATCCTGTTCTAGTTAAGATAGTGATAACGTGATTTAAATGTCATTTCAAGCAAAGAAAATAATTAACACAATATATATATTTTTTAAATTGAAGATTTTTATGTTCTGGATTTCCAGACAGGTAATCGCACCACGCTTAAGCCCTGGAAAAAAAAAAAAAAGAATAAAACAAGTTGGAAATTGCACGTGAAGCGTAGCAAATGAGGTGCGTTCCTACGATAACGAATAAAAATATCAGTCTCATATATCAATCTCATAAAATTGAAAATAGTTAATTACAATTAAAATGTGCACAAAACAATGTTCTTCCTTTACCATTATGTGATGGAATACATTTGTGTGGCCTTGTAAGTCAATAACAAACGTTTTTTACACCACCGATTATACAAAATGTATATTATAATATGTACTTTATAGATGCATATCCATTTTATAATGTTCGAATGAGTGTAACACCATTAAAATGCATTTGAAACATTTTTCCCCATTGACCGTAATGTAACGGAATAATCTTGACATGATAGTACCTGTAATTGAACTATTCACCCAATTTTCATAAAATTTGAAATGACTCGACAAAATTATGTAATAATTATGTATTTTAAATTTCAAACGATTCGGTTAGATAGTTTTTGCGTTATTATATGCGGACGGACGAACAGACGCAGACGGATGGACTGAACGACAACTATAGGTGCAACGCATTTACATAATTTCGAACGCGCCTAAGAAAGGCTAGCAATATTCAAAAAAAATTTTGATTATTAAATCCTGGCTTGGGGCTTATACGAAATTATCGCTTTTAATAAATTTGACAGTTTTATTTTAATATGCGACTGCTATTTTATTTATCCATCATACTACTAAAGGTAATATTTGCAATCGTTTTCAGAACCATTTTTTTTTCGGATTTACACGTTTCAGACACTAGAGGTTCCGAAAAACATATTTTTCGAAAATAATTTGCTTGATTGTCTGCCTGTCAGTGTGTATGGAAACGTTATATCTCTCGAAGAAATTGAGAAAGAGACTTTAAATTTTTTATGTACAGTGGACTCTCTCTCTGTCTGAACACTCTTTAATGTGAACAACCCGGTACATGAACACATTCTGACAGTCCCAGCGAAACTCCATAGACCTAACATAAGATGTATTCTCTGTACTCTGAACATCCTCTAATCCGAACACCCCTCTATTATGAACGTTACTTTTAATCCCCATTTCCACTCCATCTCTCTCTAAATGGAACGTGTGTTTGTAATCTGAATTCGAATTATGATCATGGAATCTCGGAGAAACTGTTACAAATGAATAAAAAGGTTCAACTAACTTAATTAAAAAATATACGGACAAAATCATGGCTAGAATGTAAATATGTACTTGAAATTGCAATTTCTTTGAATACTTCAATTTGTTTGACAAAATCTTCAGTTAAATGTTGGAGAACATGTTGTCACATTCTTTTCAGCTGCCTGCTGAAACAGAAGCTAAGACTTTTTTTTATTAGAAAATGTAAAAATTTAGTTTCTGATTAGTTGGAGACAATTCCGGTACGTTAAAATAATCCACTTGAATCCTTCTTGTTCCAAATAATAGTTCTGTATGAAATATTTTTAATAACAGTTTAGCATGATATTTTAAATATTAATTTTTGACTGATTTCTTCGATTGATAAAATACTGAGAAAATCGAAATTAAAGGAACTATTTGCTTACATTTTTGTTGCTATTTAATTTCAGCGGATTTCATGTTTACCTATGATTGGACATTCATTAAAACTTTAAGCGCCTAAATGGGTTTTTCAGTCTCTTAGTTTTTGGATTCAAAGGTTTATTTAACTCAATGGCAATATTAATGTTAATTTTTTGAATTGCATGTGATAAACATGCATCTAAGATTATAAAATACAAATCTCCATATCAACACTTTCCGTATCGTTAAACTTGCATGTAAAATTCTGCAGGATGCTTAAAGGGTTAAGGATATTTGAAATCATGTTAGCTTAATTTGAAAACTTAAAAAAAAAAGAAATATAATAAAAACCTCATAGCAGCAACCTTATTCGATCAACTACCCGCTCGGTCACCGTATATAATAGTAGTAGTAATGCATTTCTAATCTCTCTCTGTACTGAACACTCCCATAATCTGAACATTTTTGGACGGTCCCATGAGTGTTCAGAATACAGAGAGTCCACTGTACTTCATATGTCAGAATGGGGCTAAGCCTATTTAATATATATAATCCCGATTATTCGGAACTATTTTTTTCGGACTCTCGAAATATTAGTTCTGATGAAAGGTGTCTAAAAATTTTCGATTTTTTTTATTTTAATAAGTGGATGTAAAAAACAATAAAGTAACACAAATTTTGCACAAAAAACGAAGTCAATCGGATTATTAGTTACCGCGATATTTGAAATCCTGTTTACCTAATTCTTCTATTTTTCATGGTCCTGTATTTCATACAAATTTCAATTCAAAGATATATTTTAATTGGATATGAAACGATTAATTCGACACCGTAAATTGTTAGCTAATAAGATTATTATTTTTGGAGTTATACAGATGTTTCGTTTACGCAATTCGGTACTACACAAGTGTTAGACGTTTTATAAAATTTGACAAAATTGGTTTATCAGCAATTCATTAATACAGTATTACTATGTATATTAAAAATTTTTAAATGTATATTTAAATTTTGTTTTGGAATTGCATTTTATAAATAGAGTAGACATCCTTTATTTTCATCTATTATATTATGTACATCCATGATGGTAAGTATTACGTTGGCCTCCAAGGACTAGTTTTTATATGCAATCGCTATTTTTTATATAAAAGGATTGTTGGTATTGATATACTGTTATTGTACAGTAACTGTAAAATATCTATTAGATGTTTAAACATTCAACAAAAAATTAAAAAAAAAAAAAAAAAGATAAGTATATTGTCATAGGTATGATGTATATAAAACCGTAAAGAAGAAATATTTGTATTTAAACACAGAAAGCCCATATAAAAATACGAAAAAACCCGCATATTTAAACAGCAGTTCTCATTAAACATTTATTAAATATCTATTTTTTAGGGTTCCGCACATAAAAAATAAAAACATAACCATTATAATATCTCTCCTGTATTTGTCTGTCAATCTGTTACAGTCATTTACGTCGTGGAAAATTCAAATTGTGAGAAGTAATAAAGATTATTGACACACATATTTACTGATTATTAAAGATACACAAATATATTACGGGAAAATATAGAGGGGTATATTAAATTATTAGAATTGCTTTTTTCTTTTAATATATTATGTGTGGCTTGAAAACATTTGTAACGCTGAACTTAAAAATATATTTCTTTTACTTTTAGCCATTGAATTATATATTTTTAGAGATATTTTAGAAAATGTAGTGCAGAAGATATGCCCCTTCTATTTTAACACTAGAATTACCGAGGCGTGTCATCCGTGACCCAAGACATGGTTTTTCGCTTATATCGCTGTTGATTTTTAAAGTAGAACTTTGAAACTGGTTGACTTTTCCTAAATACTAAGTATAATGCCTTAGTACGAATTTAGTTGAAATCGGACGAAAACTTTTTTATATACACATCTTTATACCTAGAATTACCATGATGGGTCATCGCTGACCCGAACAAAATAATTGTAGTTTTCATTTATTTCAACAAGGATTTCAATTCTGTGTTTATCAATAAGATAAGAATAGTGTAAAAATATGTACCACACTTACTTTTCACAAAAGAGGAAAATTATTGTGCGCATATACAGTCTCAGGGTAACAGTGACAGTAAATTTTCATTGTTCAAATCCAAAGCATGTACACTGTAAAAAAAAGGGTCGATCTACTAATAATCATATATCTGTTATGGATTTGGAAGGTAAATGTGAGAGTTTTTATGGTATTTCAAACAACTGTAAAGATGATGTAAACAGTTGTTTTTTATGTTATATCTCAGAAAGTAACTAAAAGAATATTTGGCCTCTCATAAACCATATAGAGGAAAAAAAATTGTTTGTGTTACTTGACTTTTGCACATTTATAATAATGGCATCACTACGGAGGTTTCTTGAATGAGAAAATTTTTAAATTGTAACGTGAACTGTCTTTAAATTACTTTAGTAAAGAAATTTAGCAACGAAGTTAATATTGTCATCATCTGATGATGCTGATAATTTTGACATAAATGACGAAACAATTTTTCCTAAAAATGACAGTAAATTTTCATTGTTCAAATCCAAAGCATGTACACTGTAAAAAAAAAGAGTCGATCTACTAAAAAATTTTTAGTAATTCTTGTAATTACTAAAAATTTTTTAGTAATCTTACTCGGTTACAAGGAATCTGTAAGAATTACTAGAAAAAGCTAGCAACGATTAGAGTTAATAGTTTTACATTTTTAATAGCTATTACTAAAACTCACTTGGCGTGGCTCTGAGAGCCTAGTGGTCATAGCACCGAACTCCAGGCTGAAAGTACCTGGGTTCGATGCAGGCCGCCGCCAAATATGCACCGAATGTAAATAAAGGGATTATGAAAATCCTGTCGTAGCATTTACTATGGATAATGATCTTTGAACTTTCCCTACCCTTTAGAAACATGTCAAAATAGAGTAGGTAGCAATGTTTGGTGCTGCCATCTATTACGGCTTTACCGAAAATCTTCCGTTTCAGAAGTCTGTCTTTTTATCCACTGGATGCAGCTCGAAGGAAGCTTCTGCCCTTCAGGCACACGGAAAAAACTGTTTTGTTGAAACAACTAAATTTTGATTACTATTGCCCCTACAAAATTTTGTTGATGAAATTACCAAATTATAAAAAAAAATTTGTTGAATTAACAAAATTTTGTCGAATTAACAAAATTATTTGGTCAGTCCAACCAACATTTGGTCATTGCAACCAAAATATTTTGTAGGGGCAATAGTAACCAAAATTTAGTTGTTCAACAAAACAGTTCTTTCTGTGCACACGTAATGGTTACTAAAAATAATTTTGGAGCTTTCTAAAAAGTGTGAAATATATAAAATAAAACATTCTTCGAAACAATTTGGAACATCGAACTACACTGTAAAAAAAATCTGTAAAGATACTAAACTTTTTCTAGGAAACTGGGATTCGAAGATCTTTTCATGTAACGGTAACAACAAAAATTGATGTAACCGATTCTTAAACTTGAATTTTTGTTGTTACCGTTACAGAAAAAATTCTTGGAACCCCAGTTTCCTAGAAAAAGTTTAGTAATTTTACAGTTTTTTTTACAGTGTATACGGACGGTAGAGCCGCAGTGTTCAGTACCTTCTGACTTATGCAAAATCTGATTCAAGATCTAGTGGTCATAAATGTTTCAGTAGTTTTTAAAGATACAACAGATTCTAATATAAGTAGAAAAGTCTTCTTGATAAAATTATAAATAAAATCATTGCGAAAGAACACGAAGATTTCTGTCCATGCACAGCACTGAAATTTCAAATAAATGAAAAATGTTCTCACATAAAGCAATGCTAACAAGGAAGATCTCCGTACTGGGCATACTCAGATTTTTTTTTGAAAAGAAAATACTAATTAAGCTACTCATGTATGTAATAATGGATCAGTGAAAATTAGCGGCGGAATTACAGAAGAAAACATGTAAAAAATTTAAATACTTTCGAATATTTGGCGTGAAAAGACAAAAGTGTCACAGGATTTCGCGAGCAGCAGTTTTCCCCTTCAAAAGCAAACGATTTTAGTAAAACTGAAAACGTTTGGATTTTTAGAATCCGCGTAAATGTTGTTTGATGAATTTAAACATAAACAATGAGCGAGTGTAACATATTTTATACATATATATATTTAAATTGCATATGTATATATTATTTGTTGCTGTAGTTATTCATTTACCTCTGGAAAAAATATTTTCATATATAAATAATTCTTATTCAGTAAAATTGTTTTCATACATTTAAGCGTATTCAAAAATAAAACCTATGTTTCCATAGCAACAAAATAGAATTGGCAATGCTCAACTGGACTTTGAACTTGAGCCAATTTTAATTAATTTAAATTTGAGTTTCGTTTCAAATCTCAAATTTTGATGGTTAAATTTGAATTCAATACATATAAATATCAATATAACGAAATTATGCTTAAAACAAGCTAAAACTGACAAAACAAAGATATTTAATTTATCTAAACACGTTGAACATGATTTTTTTTTACCTTTAAAAAGCATTTGACATAAAAAAAAACATTTTTTAAAATTGCTTTTCATCGCCAACCGATGATAAATCGCCAAATAATGAAATAATCATTATTTTTTAACGGACAGGAAACGGAGGTTCCACCGAAATTTCTTTTATAAACGTATATATCCTCATGAGAAGAACATTCTGTATTTTTTTTTTTTCAGATTTTTCGGAGTATGCCCGTATAGAGACTAAGACAAAGAAACTAACACTGTTTGCGTAAACTGCTTATAACTTTTGTGTGCATTATGCACAGAAAAAAAATAAAAAAAAAGACCTTGGCATTTTGTATGAATTAATTGGACAGTAAACTGTATAAAACGTAAAAGTGTAACTAAAAAAAATCACGAATATGTATATGTATTTAAATTTATTGTACTTGAATATCTAATTGATCTGCAGGAACATTATTACACAATTTAAATTGATAAACCATATGTATATATATTATTAAAAAGGCATCAAAATCTCAAAGCATTTTTTTAAAATTGGAAATAAAATGATTCCTTTGTGATATTTATTCTCAAAATTTCATATTATGTAATAGTCTAAATGCAATAATTGCTAAATACAATAATTTTATTAATTAATAATTAAAAATTATTGTATTCATCTTCAATAATTATTGTGTGTCTTTATCTTCCATATAAAACAAGAATAGCATCTTTAAAAGCCATGGGTCAGATGTGGCCCACCCCGGTATTTCTAGATACTCAAGAAAATTGGTAATTCTAGTGTTAATTCCGATTCTATTGAATCTAAAGTCATGAAAACATTAGAGGGAGTAGATATTGCTTTAAACCTTGCTGGATAAGTATAGCAATTACTCTAAATCGCATAATTATTGAGACTAATAGTAATCGCATAATTATTGATAATAATTAGTTTTTTCCTATTTTTTAAATGTAGTGCATAAACATACAATACAACTTTAGATGCTTTTTAATAAATTTATTGATATTCTCAATCATAAAAATAGCACTCCGTATAATTTAATTCAAAATACATAATCCTATTACTATTTCGTTAAAATACATACATCGTATGAAATATTTAATAGTTTAAAAATGATTAATCTCTATTTAGATCCAAAAATAGTGTAGTTTTTCTTAAAACGTATCTGTTTTATTGAATATATAAAAAACAGAAAAATGTTAAGGATTTATTTTAAAAAATAAATATAGTTTAAAAAAACTAAAAAATACGCTTTTTAAGTATATTAAACTAAAAAGTGAAAAATAATTCGTACTTAAGCTGAAAATGAAAATAGATGAAATTACTATATTAATATAAAATCATTGTTATTATAGAAATCAATTAATAAGCAATAAATAAAATTATCGTGGAAAAAAAGCGTGGGGTGCTCCATCGACCATGCTTCATCTATCAGTTCTTAAGAAGCACCACACGCTTTTTTTCCACGATAATTTCATTTATTGTTTATTAATTGATTTCTATAATAACAATGATTTTATAGTAATATAGTATTTTTCATCTATTTTCGTTTTCAGCTTATAGTACGAATTATTTTTCACTTTTTAGTTTGATATACTTAAAAAGCGTGTTTTTTAATTTTTTTAAACTATATTTATTTTTCACTTTTTAGTTTGATTGCTTTAAAAGCGTGGTTTTTAGTTTTTTTAAACTATATTTACATTTAACACAAAAAACAAATTATTCGGTTGGATAGTTTCAGAGTAATTGGTGTACATACATAGAAAATAAATACATACGCGTCGAATTGATAACTTCCTCTTCCTTTTCTGAAACCGGTTAAAAATAAAAATTGTAATACGGAATTTTTTTTTTAAATTTTTCATAGTTGTAAATAATGTCAGGAGTGGGGTTCGAACCCACAATCTCTTTCGAAAAACAGAGCTTCAATCTGGCGCCTTAGACCGCTCGGCCATGCTATCTACACTCCATTCAGTGAACGTATTCAACACTTTTAATTGGCGAAAAATCACTAATTTTATTAGTTTTTGTCTAATTGCTAAAAAAGTACTGAACCAATTTTGATGAAACTGACGTGGTACCAATTCGAGAGCATCGTCTTTCATTTAACACCAAAACCAAGTTAATCGGTTGAATGGTTTCGGAGTAATCGGTGAACATATATAAAATAAGGAGAGTTACAAACTCACAAACATGCAGGTCAAGTTAATAAAAGCGTGGTAAAAAGCACGTATGAACGACCCCATTTTAAAACTATTATAATACCTGAGATGATTGGTAATCGTCTGTAATTACACCAGGCATAAACCTTTAAAAACATGGATAGATTGGACATATATTTGAACAAAAGCACTCTCAGTAACCATCTGCTTTTAAAGTATGCATAACAACTTTAATTGGTATATTTTTGTAATGCAATACCCAATAGCAGTATAAAAAAAACATTAAACGTCAAATTATTGAAACTATACTAATTAGAATTAATCCCAAAACTAAAGCTTAGACTTAGATTTTCCGATTGTGATTTTCCTGGCATGTCACACTGTTATGTGTGCAAAGTAAAGGGCCTTCTGCTATACTGTATAAATAACTTTTTCTATTATTATTATTTTTTATTTTTTATTAATATTTAAACTTTATAAAAGTAAATGTATGTAGAATGTAACAAATTCTGTATTTTACAAATAATTTTCATAATTAAAATTTGATTGACACTGAAAATGAATGTTATTTTCTTAGTCTGAATTTTAGTAATTTATCATACATGAATATGACGTTTCAAAGTTCTTTTTATTTTTGACACAATAGTAAAATCATAGCTACTAGAAAGATTTTTTAGATATTTCTTTGAAAATAATGTATTGAGATATTTCTTTGAAAATATTTTAGAAAGAAATTGTCATTATCCTGGCATACATGTGCCAAGAAATGACGCATAATTGCATTATAACTAAGTTATTACTTAAAGCATTCAAAATTTAGCAAATTTACATGGAAAATACTTTATTTTGTAATAGAAAGTAAATTTTTCTTGTGAAATCTTGAATTGTTTTCAATGGAAACTTTCAGGATCTGAGATGATCAGAATCTGACATTTTGTGATACTCATCCTTAAAGATATTTTTTCGAGATTGTTTTGTTATCGATGCTTAAATATATCGTTCACACACCGACTAAAATACTTTTTATTATTAAATATTTAAACTAAATTATAAAAGTCTCATCCAAAATTAATTTTTCAACACAGTAAAATTAAAATTGTTACTTTTAAAACTTCAAAACATTTTTTTTTTAATATTACAAATCTAGAATATTTTCTCTTCACTACATTTCTTGCAGTTTCTTTTTAAAAATTTTCATGGAATTTCAAATCTTAACCTAAAAGAAATGTATCATATTTCTATTTTCAACTTCAGAGAGATGTGTTACGTTTTTTTAAAATCAATTTTCGCCCACAAAGCTTTTTTATAGCATTCAAATTGCAAAATCTCGGACTCTTTTCATTTCATGATATTCTATTTTGCTTGGACTGTCGTAGACTGTACCTGAATAAAATTTTTACATTACGTGGTAAATTATAGTTTATTTTTTCTTTTCAGCATACGATTTGAATTTTAAAAATATGTCAGTATGGAATACTGGCATTTCAGCCAAAGAAGAAAGTGCAGATAATTAGAGTAAAACGATATATTTTGAGAACATTCATTTGAGATGAATGAAGCAAATTAATAAGTAATAGAATAAAAGACATTAACGTAATATTAATATTATATATTCTATACGAAAGAGTAAGAATTTATATTATAAATAAATATTTTGTTTAGAAGACGTTGTTGTATTAATAAAAACATTTAAAATACATTAAAAATTTTTATTTACGTGATTAAACTCTTTTAAATTGAGTCATATTCAGAAAGTAAATACAAATATATTTATTATTATTGTTATTATAATTTGCATTCTGAAGATGACTCGATTTACGAGAGATTAAACATGTAAATGAAAATTTTTTATGTGTTTTAAATACTTTTATTAATACAACAACGTCTTATAAGCAAAATATTTATTTATAATATAAATCCTAACTTTTTCGTTGTGGTATATGTATTATAAATATTACGATATAGTTATTAATGGACGTAATCAAGACTTACTACTGTTATTTTTCACATTGATAAAGGACATAATTTTTTTTAAAATAAAATAAGGATTATTATAATTAATTTCAGCAAGCAATACTATCATTTCAGTAAAAGAAGAATGCGCAAAGGAATGGAGTAAAATGGTACTTGAAAATATTCATTTGAGAAGAATGAACTAAATGAATAATTAATACAAAAAAGCACATTAATTTATTTTTCTACATAAAATGTGTAGATTATTATCATGGATATAATATTGGTATTTTACCAAAACAGAAATATGCAGATGAATAGATTAAAATGGTAAATCTTGAAGATATCCATTCAAGAAGAATGAAGCGAATGAATAAGTAGAAAAGAGGACATTAAAATTTTCCTGAATGATATTCGGAGATGTTTATCAGCAATATCAACAGGCAGTTTTGACATTTCAGCCGAATATATGTGCAGTTGAATATAGTAAAATGATAAACCTTCAAGATATCCAATTGAGAAGAATGAACCAAGTGAATAATTTATAGAAAAAAGAACTTTAGTTGTTTTTACTAGATAAAATATAAATATTTTTATCATCGATTTAATAATGACATTTCAAAAAAAAAAAAAAAAAAGAAAAAAAAAAAAGAAAGAAAGAAATAGGCAGAAAAATGTTAAATCTTGAAAATATCCATTGGAGAGAAATGAAGCAAATTAATAAGTAGAGAGAAGGACATTAACTTTTTCTCTTAATGAAATTTGGAGATGTTTATTAGCAATGTCAACAAGCAGTTCTCGCATTTCAGCCGAAAATATATGCAGGTGTTTATAGTAAAACGGTAAAGATTTGATTCTCATTTGAGAAGAATGAAGAAACAATACAAATGCACAATTCCCAATATTTTTAATAGATGCAAAATATAAAAGTTGTAAAGCATTAAAACTTCAATATATAAAAACATTGGTGTCATAAGATGTTAACAACCATAGCGCTTTCAACTAATCATTGGCCATTACCAAATATCTGATGTAACTTCAAAGACATATGCTAATTATATATCAGAGGCTGAAAACAATAAACTACAAAAAATAGGGAGAGAAGTATGGAAGAAGAGTGATTGCTACAGAAATTGAAAAAAGACAAAATAGGGGAAGGGAAAAGGGTTATTCAAAATTAAATTCAAAACCAAGATATTCCAAGTAAACTAAGCCATATACGTGGTATGGTATAAGATCATTACAATCATCATCGATCATTACAATATACACATCATTACAATCTCTCTTACTTCTTTTCAATATCTCCAAAAATTTTCTGACTATACAACTATTATATTGCGAAGCTTCTGCATTAATTTTAACCCCTTTAAAAAGAATGTCAATATCTATATCTTGGTGTAAACGGGGTAGACCAGTGAATAATTTACCCTTTTTGTTGTATCGCTTTTATGCTCTTTAGTTCTTTTAAGGAATTTGCAAGTGGTCATGCCCACACATGTATAATTTTTCCTACTGCTATTGATTTTAAAAGGAATTTATCATGTACATATCTAGGTATTTCTCATTTATCAATAGGATAAATCTTTCTGTGCACCAGATTTTCTAGGTTTTTCGGTGATTTAGCAATAACAATTATGTTAAATTTCTTCAATGCATGGCTAATCCGCTCAAAATCTTCTCCCTTTTATTCTTGTTGTTCTATAGCAACCACTCTATATCCCTTCTTCTCTCCCTATTTTTTGTCATTTATTAAACATAGAAAATAAAGTGAGACTCAATATAAATTTAAACTAGCCAACAACTAAAAGCATTTGATTCAAATTCTCAGCCGTCATTTTACAAACATGTCCATTTTCTTATAACAAATCCTGAATGGATTTCCAGGTTTTTACTTAAAATCTATTTTATCTTTTTTCAAATCTTTAATAATAAACACTTTTAAAATTCTTTTAAAATTTTATTAAAAATATAAAAGAAGAAACTTTGGCTTAAATACATTTTATTAAAAATTATATTAGTTTTGAAAGGAAAAATGAGCATTTGCTGAGATTTTATGGTCAATCACATTGCGGTATTTTTTTCCTGTACAACAGATTCACAAGACAATCGTAAACGATGTTAGTTAGAAGTGTTAATTATAATGTTAAGTGAGTGTTGCAAAAGTGTTTCACGATTTTTAAATGCGGGTCCTACGAAGATAAACAAAGAGTTAATGTTGAATACAATTAAATATTAACCAACATATAAATAAACGACACAAATCTATAAATGAAAGCTGTAATATTTATTTAGCCTTTTTAGGTGCGTTCGTAATTATGTAAATACGTAGCACTTATAGTTGTCGTTCAGTCCGTCCGTCTGTCTGTCCGCATATAACAATGCAAAAACTACCCAACTGAATCGTTTGAAATTTAAAATACACATTTATTGCATAATTTGGTAGAGTCATTTCAAAATTTATGAAAATCGGAAGCATAGATAAATTACAGGGGCAATCAAAAGTATCCCATTACATTATGGTCAATGGAAAAAAAAATCAAATGCATTTTAATGGTGTTACACACATTCGAACATAATAAAATTGACATGAATCTATGAAGTATATATATACTAAGATATACATTCTGTACAATCGGTGATGCAAGGAATATTTATTATTAAATTACAGGACCACACAAAAGTATTCCACTACATAATGCTATACGGGGAAACATTATTTGGGGCGTATTTTAATTATATTAAACTATTTCACATTTTATGAATATGATATGCGTTGCTGAGGGGAAATAAAAATTATTTCCAGTATATTTGTAGGAACATGAAAACTTCAACCACTATACTGTACCCGAAGTACTGTTTACTATATCAGCAAGATCTGATTTTTTTAAAATCTTCGTTATCATACGAACGCACCTCATTATCTACTCTTCACGTGTAATTTCCAACTTGTTTATATATCTAAGTAATACCATTCCACCAATTTTATATAAATCATGTTTAATATGAGATTTTAATCTACTCCCCTGAAACACGTCTTACAACGTTCGACTCTACAAAATTTAGTGTTGTAATTTTCACAATAAGACAACAGATGATGAAGTAGTGTAGCTACTCATTTATATTAAATATAGATTTATTATCGCCCAGTCGTCTGTTTTCTATCATCGAAATGAGATATATCTGTTATCAAATAGCAAGTTAACATTAAAATTAAGTTAGTATATAGAAAAAAAAACTGAAAAATTTCAGTTGCAAACTGAAACAGACAGTGAATAAAAAGTAATTCTATAACGAATTGGGCACGGTAATACTGCAAAATCAGTTATGTAAAATTCATTTAAGTTCAAAAACGTATTTTTTAAAATAAAATGGGAAATAGTAATATCGTTATAGTATTGAAAAAAAAGTATAATAGAATTACAAACAATCAAGTATAAGCTAAAGTTTTTTTTTCTTTTAGTTAAAAAGTACAAATAATAAATATGCAATAAATATTTAGGAAGACCAGAATGAATATTTATATATACATAAAGACAACAAATTTAACATTTATATTGTTCTATCACATAATGTAAAATTAAAAAAAATAACAATATATCTACATATAACGATAAAATAATAAAAACTTATTTTAGATGCATTTTCAGTGTGACTTAAATCTACAGAATAATGTTCAAATATAAAAAGTGAAATATATACGTAATAAAAATATAATAAATATGTAACGATCTTTTTACTTAAAAAATGACCTATATATGTTGAAATATGTAAAAATATCAACTAATATTTCAAAATAGCTGTAATTTTTTATTCTATTCTAAAAAAACAAAGATGAATAAACAAAACACAAAACAAAACTCTGCAGAATATTTGCATAGATGTTTTGTCTGTTCTTTAAGTATATTGAGTTATATAAAGTCGTGTGTAGTATACTCAATTTCCCAAATGCTTTATTTATGCCAAAAGCCAACTTTTTAGAGTTCGAATATTTTATATATTTTATATGCTGTTTTTTAGATTTGAAAACAGAGAAACTAGGTCTACATTTGCCTAACAAATTGCTTTAGAATTTTACGAAACAGTAAACATTCAACCGCTTTTTATAAATAAAAAAGAAATCTAATATTAAATAAAAATGAAGCATTGTTTTTGGAAATAATTTAAGTAATGTTTGTCCCAAATTTAAAACACACAAAATGTCTTTAAAAACCCTATTTATGTAAAAAAATCGTTTAGTATTAATATTAGAAGAAAGGCAGAAATGTCTGAGAAAAAATAAAATATATATGTAAACATGTATACAATAGGAGATTTTGTCCCTAGCAATGTAACACCAGAGTTTAGGCTTGCAGCTTCTAAAAATATAGTAATGAGCACTATTTTAAAAAAAATTACGAAGTTATGGAAGATTGAATGATATTATCACTGTAATTTTCGCTATCCTTCGTAATGGCTTTGCCATTCTTTTGCGCTTGAATGTGAAAATTTTCATTTACCAGAGCCTCATCCATCTATTTCTTGCCAACTGGCGGCTGTTTTTGGGATTGCTAAGTAATATAAGTAATAAATTTAAAAACCAGTTTGTATAAAAAAGCTAGATTGAAAATATCGTTACATTTCTGAGTTTCATAATGATTCTTTGGATAATATCCTGTTTTCCAGTTTTGAGGTCACCAAAATCCGTCGGCTTGAAAATAGCTTTCAGAAGCATGGCATTGAAAATACCTTTGTTTTGAAGTTGTTAAACTCAGGTTTTATACTTTGATAGAGCTTTAGCTATTTTCAGGAACAGGTATAGCTTATTATTATTTTCTTATTTTAACCATTTGGGAAATTATTGTTGCTTTCGATCTAGAAATATCTGAGACATATCTGAATTCTTGTCATGTTCAGATTTTATTCGTTATTTGAGTGGTCCATGTTATGTCCACAAATGGAATATTTCTGTTGCCACGAGGAAAAAAAATACTATTAAAAACCACAAAAAAATCAGTAACAATTTGAGACACAACTTTCAAACAAATTGCATTTAAAAGCACATTTTTCCCTTGACGGTATAAAAATTGAAAATGTTCGATGTTTACAAGTTAAAAAATTTCCAGTACTAAAATTGAAAAACTGAAACTTTATGAAAAATTTAATTATGATTAGTCAATTAATATTAAAGTTTAATCCATAGCATACGTAATATATGAATCTTTTATTACTTAAGCCACGGTTTGATCAACGTAAAAATGATGTTCATTATTATTATTACTATTTAAATATAGAATTTAATATAAATTTTAACGCACCATCTTGCATATCTCACAATGCATCTTGTTTATATTAAATAATAAGAATATTCGATTAAGTTTATTCCGATAGTAATTCTCACCAAATATAACGAAAATATTTTGCGCATCCATTTACCAATATTTATGCTGCACCAATTGATGTAATGTATACATAAATATGGTAGTGGCACTACTTTTATGCCATGTGACGTCACATTGAAAAAAACAACTGAAAGAAAATCCTTTTAAAATCATTCTTTAAATATATGACTTCATTCTCACTATTAAATACATTTCTCACGTAGCAGTTCTTTTCATTTAAAACTTTTTTAAATTTACGGGTACACAGGTTGTTTAATTTAAAAGGGTTTGAAATTGCATATTATTTAAGCTTATAAAATATGACTTAATATTTAAAATAAAAAGCTTTTCTTACATAACAGTTTAATTTTCTTAGTCACTTTAAATATGACGCTATTTATTTGAGAATTCACACATGACATAATTATCACCTTTAAAATCCGTTTCCGTGTAATGATTTTATTTTTTTTAAGTTTTTATACCTTTTTTATTATTTAAATATAATTTTAAAACCTTTTTTGAACTGTTTTCTGACCCAATCGCGGCATAATCGTTCGGAGTTTACCGAGGTTTTTTCGTACCTTTGATATCTTAAACATTGCTTTTATTGCAGCGAAACTTGGAGCTTAGTGTACGGAATATTACGGGCCAAACGCTTAGAGGGTTAAATACGGGTAAGATTTCCTTAGAAAGATCCCCCGTGGAGGGCGCCCTCCCCCCGCATTAGAGCCTATATAACTCGTATAGATAATTGGCCGCCATAAACACAACAAACCAGCCAACCCTATTGTCTGTTTTTAAAATGTGATAATTAAATTCCTATTTTAAAATTTTCTTCCACTTTTTAATAATTTCACTTTTCAATTTGAACATGAAAATGACAAAAAAAAATTTATTTTTTTATTTTTTTTCTGAAAAAAATATTTTAGTCACAATAGTGTTTCATTACAGATTGAAATAAAAGATACTTTTAGTTTTAATTTGAAAATTATGAAAAAGAAGGAATCTAGTATTGGTTACTATTTTTCCCTGTTATCCCATTTTATTCTACAAAAATGATGTAATTTAGTTGATATTGTTTCAGAAATATCATTAAAATTAGAAAAAAAAAATTCATAAACTAATTCAAATTAAAAAATATAAATAACATTTTAATCACCTGTGGATTAATACGAATTATCAACGTTAATTACAGCGACATTCAATATTTTAGGGGAAAGGCTTTGAAACATAATTAGTCGTTTAATCAGCTATTTCATATGGATTCTATTTATATAGTGTATATGTTGCGGCCAATACCCGGAGCCTGGCCAATTCTAGAACTGGCCGGCCAATACCCGAATATATATTTTAAATTTCGACAATTACCATATTTTGCTAAAAAAATAGTTTAATGTTTTTTTATTATTTTTTAAGATATGTTTAATGTATTGATCAAATGTGGGAAGTATATATACATTGGCTGTACTATTGTTATTTGAATGTAAATCCTTTAATAATGTCATATAGAGGGTGGCGAAAACCATAAAAAGAAAGGAATGAAAAGAAAAGAAAAAAGAAAAAGCAAATTACCAATATTTTTTTTTTTATCGAAAATACTTTGAATAATATAATAGGATTAAAAAATCACAATTTCTCTTTAATAAAATATTGGTATTTAACACCTTTTTTTGACTCTGTTTTTCCCTGATCACTCGACCCCCTCCCTTTTATAGAATATGAAGTATGGATTGTTTAACAAATATTATTGCTTAATATATTTTGAGATTTAAAAAACTATTTATGCTTTCAGAAAATCAAGCTCTCGTGGCCTTTATATATGTTAATATTTTAATTTAAAACTAAAACAGACAAAACAATGTTAGGATATATTTATAGGAAGTGATAGGAGCATATAAGACATACTTTATTGTTCTGAACAGAATCTTCTATTATTAATATTCATGATATATCCCTATTGCATATGTTATTAAAATGTCTCTTA
The DNA here is from genome assembly GCA_964019185.1 of Maratus speculifer. Lineage (NCBI taxonomy): Eukaryota > Metazoa > Arthropoda > Arachnida > Araneae > Salticidae > Maratus > Maratus speculifer. Next base: position 143,362,282 of record OZ025295.1, read on the forward strand.
AAGATTAATTATAAAATATACTGGTAAGAAAAAAAAATAAAATTTGTACTATATGCTGCGATCCCTGATATAACTTGTAATTGAGGATAAGTCTAATTGATACAACTGTAATACATTAAAATTTATTAACCCTCTAACCGTTTGGAACGTAATATTCTGTTCACTAAGTTGCAGGTTTCATTGCAAATATTAAGATAATATATTTCGATAGATTTAATGAACTTTCAATATATTTTAGAATGATTAATACTCTCACGGATTACATTCATATTTGTAATTAATTTTTTTAAATATAATGTTGAAACAATGATATTTAAAACACATTTAAAACAAAATGCCGGAAAAATAACATTACAATTTTACCCATAAACCTATGGCTATAATCTGTATTATACATAAGAATCTTCAAATAAAATTTAATGATAGAAGTAGTAAATACATAGCCTAAATCCTAATGAAGCTTTTAGACATTAGATTTTCTAATTTTATTGAGAGATGAAATTGAAATAAAAAGACATATTAAGTAAAGTACCCAGCTACTTCTTGGATAATTTGGTTTATCTGATTTACCTTTTTTTCTACACTAATCGGTACCATAGCAGTAGAGCTCGATGACAGAAGATCCTTCCGGAAAAAAAAATTTAAATCTAAATTTTAAAATTTTAAAATTTCAACAAGAGGGCGGGAGGAGCATTTAATATGTAGGAGAAATATTGAGATCGTAATAGCATATCAGACAATTGCAAATCAAATTACATTGTCTGTCACTTAATTAACTATACATTAATTATAAACAATCAACAATTAGCAAAGTATTTAGTGGAAACAGGGATACATGTTCTCGGTTATAACGCATGTAAAGTAATCCTTTAACAGTTTTATTCCTGGAAAATATACCTGACAACAAACAAATAATACTCGATGTGGAGGGGCTACTAACCTTTTATGACTAAAATAATACGTTTAAATATGATAAATCATAAGAGAGATAGGCATTGTCTGGTACGAAAGACACAGTGGATTTAAAGCCAACAATATCCCGAAGCATACTTCGCATGATGATACTACTTTGAGGCAGCTTCCAGAAGCTGTTAGTTATTGTTATGTTATCTTTTAGCTATTGTTATGTTAGTACACGTGTTTAGTCGACTGTGTTATTTATATTGTGATTGTGTTGTGTATATGTATGTTTTGAATTAAAAACATTTACAAGATGACTATTTATGTGAGGGATATTTATGATTTTTTATAATTATTATTTGTCTTGAAATAGATCGCTATATGCTCAATCTTCAAATAAATTCTAATTCAATCTAGTTAGTAAAGTGATAGCACTATACCATGTGCTGGATATCATCTTCCCTTTCTCAAGAGGGAGTCTCTTAAGCTGAACTCTGAATTTTATGGACATAAGAATTTGCTGCACCCAGCAGTTTTAATTGCCTTTTTATCTAAACACCTGTTTTTTCTATGTATCAATAGAATTTATGGAGGATAGATGCAAAAAGCTTAGAACTATCGTCCTTTACTTATTTTAATCTAATAACTAAGGGTGATATTAATTTATTTATATTATTTTATGTCTTTTAGTGCACATTAACATAGTCAAGAATTATTTTTGTCAATTAGAGTATAATCTTTGTCAGCCAAGAATAAGTTCCATGTTTTGGTCCAAGGTTGCCTTCAGAGTACATTGATCACACACATATAAGAAATTCTGGAAATTTTCAGCTATCCTTCAGTAAGCCCAGAACAACTGCGGTAATGATAATGATAAATAATAATGTGGGTGTACCCGTGAAGAATTTGACAGGTAAGAGAATTTTTATTTCACTATTTGTGAAATAAAATACAGGACCTCAGAAGCGAAGAGGTACAAGTGGAGTAAATTAAGTTCAAAGATAATATTTTAATTTTGAACACCAATAATAACTGACTGAATAGATATAGGAAACTGACGCTTGTTTTATTGCGTTACTGGAACTCTTATTTCAATAACTGTGAAAAAATAGAGTAGATATTTCTGTAAATTTATAATTAGTTAATAATGATAATTATGCAGCAAAAGTGGTTGATCTCTATAACGCAGCACATATTTAGTAAATCATTTATATTGAATTATCTGCAAATAAAAAAAAAGAAAATCTTTACAGGTCGTCTGTGCACTAAGGTCATTTTTTTTTTTTCAATTTTGTCACTTCTTGGCATCTGCGATCCACAATTAAAATTAAATATGTACGTAGGCATAAATAGTTGCAATGTCTAAATATAACAGTTCTTGCTACTATTTTTTGTTAAGTATGTTATTTATAAATAGTCTGAAATGTACAGAATCAACAGATTGAATGTAAGCGCACATTCATTGTCTCATTAGACTGAGAGAGAAATACTTTTATGAATTTTGTAAATAGTTAGTATTTGTACTCTAAAATAATGTAAATAATCTTATTAAGCTCCATTCCTTTGCTAACATTATTTTTTGTTACATTGTATCTATTTGTTAATTTTTATCAGGCAAACCTGTCTATTATTTTTTAATGAATGTCTATGGCAATTTGGCGAAATATTATTGTTATCGCCAAGTTGGTATCACTTTTGACGACTAATTTTAGTCGCTAAATTTGGCGATATATCCCAAGTTGGCAACAAACTTGGCGATTTTGGATATGGTATTCTCTCTCTCTATTGTAACCGCCCCCTATAGGTATACAGATGCATTAATTGCTATTCTGGTGTTTACAAAATTTTTGTAGAGATATGCAGAAATTTCTGGCGCATGCCCCGCGGCTATACATAGGAAAGCGATGCTAGCTGGCTGTTGTTATTATTTGTGAGTAAGTCATTGAGGAGCTACTAGACGATTATTTAAGCAGGTTTGCTTGAGTATTGTAAATTATCTATCCTGTTTTGAATTTGGTCTAGTGCTGAGATATATATGTACTTGTATGTTGGATTTGCACAGTTATTTTGGAAAATCTGTTAATATTTCTGAGTCTCGAAGACTCTGTAGCTGTGAAGTTTTGTAAAAAAATTATTCTCTATTTTTTTAAGAGACTAGATTTTGAACTTGACAAATCATCAGATCGAAAGAACCCTATATACGCTACAGTACTTTTTTTTCATCCTGTTTGTAAAACTTCCACATATAAAAGAATTAAAAATAGAATAGAAATAAGATAAAAAAAACTGTAAAATATTGTAAATTTTATAAAGCATATAAAAAACAACTGCTTCATTACTTTGACTTTAAAATATTTATTATTAGGCGTATATCAACAGGCATAAATTTATTCTTTTGTCTCTTATTTATTTTTCCTTTTCAAGCTCTTCATTCGGTATTCCTATAAATGTATTATCGTTCTGCAAATGATATTCTGGTTTATCATTTTTTCAATTGTAAAATAATATCACCATGAAATTGAATTTTCCTGGCTTCGCAAAATTCAATCAATAAGAGTAAATGCTATTTGCGAAATTTATATTTTGTTAGAAAGGCAAAGAATGTACAGGTGATGAAATTGCATTTTATACATGAAAATCTTTAAATTTAATTTTTAACAGTATGGAAAAAACATTTTAATGCTAATTTCGAACAGCAGTGACACTGGAAATCTAAGTACTGTAATTTTCGTTTGTAAAAACTCTGTTTTCAAATAAAAAAAATATAATTAAATATAAAATATATGACGGAATGAAATTTTCGCCTTGCTTTTAATATAAAAAGCTTTGATAGCATATGAGCTTTAAAATGTTCAGGCTTACTTAAAAGGAGATTAAATAATGAACTATAGATAATAGAAGTTAATTTAATTTAAAAACATCTTAGTACTTTCAAACCTTTAAACAGGCTCTTCCTCAGAGAATATTTTCTTTTATAAATACAAATATACTGTATATTTTATTATATTTACTGTATACAAATATATTTGTATTTATAAAAGCAAATATTCTCTGAAGAAGAACCTTTTTAATGGTTTGAAAGTACTAAAATGTTTTTAAATAAAATAAACATTTATCATCTATAGTTGATTATTTAATTGCCTTTTAAGTAAGCCTGAACATTTTAAATTTCATAATATACTTTTTAAAACTTATAATGCTATTAGGAAAAAATGAAAAATATTAGAAAAAATATTAGAAAAACAAAGGAAAAAAATAATTGTCTTTTTTTTTAAATTTTTCACAGTATTCTTAATTATTACGTTTTACAATAAAAAATAAATCACTACACAAGGAATTTTAGTAAGGTTTTGAGATAAAGCTATGATATTTTTAGACAACATCGCCATAGTTTTCGCAATTAAAAGAACTGAAGATAGATAAATGCCTTTAAAATTTGAATTATTAATCTTAATTATAATAATAACTGCGTTTAAAGAAAATAGTACCTTCTAAATTACTCATGAGTTTAAGACTTAAATATTTTAGTAAAATTTATAACTTTTTAACATCTAAAGATACATATTTTTTTAATAATGTAAATAAATTAATAATATTTTACTGTAAAAAACTGGTAACCAGATAAATTCTTATAAAAAATTACTAACTTTATTATTTTTAATAAGACATGTCAGTACTATGCGGAGACGTATACTAATTACTTTTATGTTGATTTCTGCGAACTCATTTCTTTCATAATTCGAGTAAGGTACTTTCACGTACATCATCTTTGGAAAAATATATGAGGACCCCAGAAGCCAAGGGGTATAAGTGACAAAATTGAAAAAAATAAACTAAATACACAGACGACTAAAAAATATGCTTTTTTCATTTCAGGTAAAGAAATATAAGTTATTTTCTTATTATTTGCTGAGTTATAGAGGCAAACCACTTTTTTCGAAAAAAAAAAATATTGATTAATTATACATTTAAAGAAAATTGTACTTTATTTTTTAACATTTATTGAAATAAGATTTCAAGGAACAGAATGCAACAAGCAGAAATTTCCTATTTCAATTCACTCAATTGTTATTGATATTCGAATTTAACATCAATTATTTTTAAAACTCAATTTACTCGAAATCGAAATTTCGTCACTTGTACTCCTTGGCTTCTGGGGTCCTCATATGTAATTTACACAGAATGTATGCGTGAATTGTCAAAACTTACTGCACTTTAAAAAGAAATGTGTAATATAAACACTTTTACATAAATATATGCACAAATTTATAAAACTACCTATTTATCATGAAAATCATACATTTGTCTTGAAAATTTTCATGTATTATTGTGTGTTTATATTCTTATGGAAGTGTGTAATTTATCATTCTTCATTAACTCTAACAAGTGTGTAAACGTAGAAACTTGCTCGGATTTATTCGAATTTGCGTATTAATGTAAATTTACAAATTTTGCACATTGCACCAATATCTATGCATTTTGCGAACTACACCGAAGAATGCGTATAAACGTGTATGTACGAAATATGTGTGTTATACAGATAAATGCGTAAGAATACAATATAAAACAGAAATATGCGCACCAATTATACGCACCTATATGTGTAGGAAGAGATTATTACACAGATATGTATGTAAGCTCTGAATAAAACACAGAAACACATTTACTTTTGTGAACACAATAAATATTAAAACTCGAAAACTTGCCTTTTGTAATAGTATCTTAATGATCAATATGGTGCTTTGAAAAGTTGAAGTTTCTTAGTTAGTATCCTGTTTGTGTAAATATTTCTCGTTTACCCTAGATTGAATGAAGTAGAAATATTATTCTCTAGTTACAGATGTAACTTTAAATATTTGTGATTGGAATTGATAGAAAAACTAATCAGATGAGGCAATCGCAAAACTTTCTTCTATCTTATGCATGTTAATACTCCATGAAAAAGGCAGCACAGATGTGCCACCGGTTAGGTTGTTTAAATCAAAATCTAGTCATCAACAACTTATGTCAACTCATAACTGAAGCTGAAGTTTGATGAAAATCTATGCATTAGTTTTTTGGACAGAACTATTGGAGATATTGAAAAAAAATGCGCATAACACTGCCACATAATGTGTGATTTTCACCGAAAGCTAATCAGGACCATTTTTTTTTTATCAGATACTAACTGAAACTGAAGTTTGATGAAAAACCATGCATTAGTTCTTGAGATGCATTTATTACGAAATCGGTAAAAATACAGCATAGATGCGCCATCTGTGGAGCGATTTATACCAAAAACTAAAAACCGCTAAATCAGGCATTAACTGAATCGAAAATTTTAGGAAATACCGCGCATTAGTTCTTGAGATAGAGCTATTGCGATAATCACTAATAATTCAGCAAGGTAGCGTCACCTGTTTAGGGATTTGCAGCAGAACGTCATAAGCACCGTATTATATCAAGTATTAACTCAATATGAGTTTTTTTAAAAAAATCAATGCACCAGTTCTTGAGACTTATTTCTATTGTAGAAATTTTGAATAATGCAGCACAGCCGCGCCATATGATAAACGATGAACACCAAAAACTAATGAGATCTACTATATACCAAGCTATAACACAATCTAATGTTTGGTGAAATTTCGTGCATTAGTTCTTGAGAAACAACGCCCACACAATTTTTGTCACATACATAGTCTTATTCTTGCAAAGAAGAAGAGTATCCTAGTAGAGACATTTTATAAAAACATGTTTTTCGGGTTCTCTGACCCCGAAAACCTGTAAAACCTTCGAAAACTGGAATTTAAAAATTTTTACGCGTCCAATACATTCTTCTTGTATAAATAGAAATAAGTTAAAAACGGGCAAAATGCAGAAATAATACTGGTATCACATTTTCTGTTTTTCAATGAAAGTCACTTTACAGTGCATTGATTTAAATTATAGATTTCTGTACATAAATTGTGTATAAGATTTTAGGCTTTCAAAACAATTTAAACTGAGATTGCATGTTTATAGTTAATTTTAAACGATTATATTTTCTGTAAAAATTTATACTATTTCGTGGTCTTCTGCTGGAAAGGGAACAAGCTCACTTTACACATGACTTTGTTTGCCATGCAAATTTTATTTGCTATCATGAAAATATTTGGTACAAATTTAACATCACAGACAATGAGGTTATGTACTATGTACACAAAATCCACTGTTTTATCCTATTGTACAGATATATGGGGAACATCAGCATTATTGGAACAAATATATAAAGAAGCAGCGGGGGGCAAAAAGGATTCAAATTCGTATAGGTGCCTGGCGTGGTAGTGACTACACAAATCACTAAAAGGAATTTACAGGCAGAAAAAAAATCACGGTTATTTCTTTTAGTGCCGCAAAAATGCCGGAATAATGTTACTAAATGCTGAGAAACTTGTTGCATGCATCGTGGCTGCCGCTTTGAAAGTCCGGGACACTCCCGGTATGTACGAGACCATTAGATCTTTCGTGCGTCAGAGATGCATTTCCATTCATCACGGCCTAGCGTAGTAATTTCTCCTGTTTTTCGTGTTCTGTCATTCTTGTGTCTTTGTCATCATTATCGCTCCAAATAAACGTTTAAGACTATGTGTTATTATTTGGAAAATAGCTGTTGTCCTCGGCAGAGAACTGGGAAATCTGAAGTATACTGAATCTTTAATTGGCTTAATTCCGCAATTTCTTTACTTGATTCGTTTTCTGATTAGTTCAGAAATAGAATACTTCTGTTTTTTATTTTATTCGTTTTCTGATTGGTCCATGTTTAATGTTCTGTTCAAAAATGGAATACTGCCGTTGCCACAATGACAAAAAAGTAATAGAAACTTAAATAATAATAATACATTGAAAACAAATTGTGATAAAGATTTAAAGTAAGTTTCATTTGAAAATTCATTTTTTTTTCTCTATGCAATGGTATAAAAATTTAAAATGTTCAATGCTTCCAAGTTTAAAAATTTGCAGTTACGAAAATTGTAAAACTGAAGTTCATTTTGTATTTTAAAAGTGTATTTCTTTTTTCAAAAATTACAATTGATAATATCGGAGGAAAGATATGAAAGGAATATCTGAATAAATTTTAATTTATATGGCATGGAAATTTTTACTTAATAATAAATACAATTATTTCAAATACGTCGAATTCGACAGAAAGACCAAATTATAATTAAATGATATATTAATGATGAAAATATTATTTATAGAAATACTATTGACAGCACTAAATTTTAGTAGTATTTTACAGTTTAATTAATGACCGCATTTCTGATGAACTTATTAACATGAAGAATACTATAAAAAATTAGCGGTGTCAAAAAGCTCCTTTTTTGCGCCAATTTATCTCCATTGCTTTTATCACCAACAGTACTGAATGAAAACATATAATAATGTTATTTTCTGAAATTATTAGGATTTAAAGAAATGTTATACTTTTGTACTTAAGAGATATTAATTTTTCTTTTGTTTTTTAATACCGTAAAATTATAGGAATAAATGTAATACGTGATAGTGTTTTCAATAATAAAGATATAACTTTTCTATTTCTTTTAACTGGAAATTCTTTATTGAATATTGCAATACATATTGTATATTAAAAATCTTAACTTCTGATGAAAATTTGAAAAATAATCATTAATTTTTGAAGTATATAAGTTTTGATTTTAGTTACTTATGAATATCTCACTAATAATTCATAAGTTAATCAGACAGTGAATGTTGATTATTTAAAGCAATTTGCAATAGTAATAATTGTTAAAATAATAATAATAATTATTTTTATTATTTTTGTTTTTATTTATATAATTACGAGAAACTTCAGATAAATAAAAATTAATTGCTTATTTAATGTCAGAAGCTAAATAATACATTTTATTATTAGGAAAATTGTGTAAAAGAAAAAAGTTATACTGCCAACACTGCTGCCAATAGATTTCTGTCTGAAAAAATCGGTGGACGATAATTTTTTTTTCATCATAGCAAAATCAAATTTTGTGCATATATACATTTCACCAAAAGCATATAGAACACCTTCAAAAAAATTCCAATGAATCAAATTTTTAAATTAAAAAAATACTTCAATTTTTAAACGAAATTTTAAAATAGACCTCGTGTTTTAATTTTTTAGATATTTTTTTGCTTTTGAATTTTTATCACTTAAAACTGTGATATAAACAAATTCGCGTAAGATTTTTTTACTCTCCTGAATAGTTAATACACACCCTTCCCCCCCCCCCCTAAATTCCTTATAAATTTTCATTAAAATTTTGCCTTTTAATAAGTAAAAAAAAAAAAACAAATATGACTATCTTAATGAAGACGAATTTTAAAAAGCTTGCACAATTTCTTTCTGAACAATATCAGAATAGTTCCTTATCAATTTCATAAATATTGACTAAAAATTACATCGCAAGGTGTATTTCAAAAATCTAAAAACGCTGAAAATTTAAATTCGAGAAAAACAGATTTATACTACAGAAATAGACCTTTTTTCGACGATTTTGCTCAAATAAAGGTCCACTCTACCCTTAAAAGAATTTACTTATATTTAAGTCAAAGAAAGTCAGTTTAATACAAGACAAGTGACAGAATTTTAAGTACAATAAAAAAATAATAGCAATAGCAATAATAATAATAATAAAATGTAAAACAATAAAATTTGGAAGATGATACGTAGTATACTTCAGAGTTCGTAACGAGTCTTACAGAATTAATATTCTTCTGAAATTTTATGATATTATATTGCAAAAGTTTTCCTATAAATAGTTCTTTTTATGTAAAAATAAATGTTTTTCATTGAAAAAAGCAAATGTAACTTAATAGTTATTCGAATAACTTAAAAAAGGACAAATTATGACTTTATTTTATAGATCTTTTCAACAAATATATTTTTGGTACTTTTAAGTATATTTTCCATACTATCATCTATTCATTCGGTATTCCTGTAAGCGTGTTACTTTTTCGTGTGATATTCAGTTATCGATAATAACTGCCTTTGAATTGTAAAGTAATATCTCCGTGAAATTGAATTTTCCTTTCTTGACAAAATTCAATCAATAACAGTTCCAGTTATTTAAGAAAATTTTATTTTTCCAGAAAAGAGATGAAGGCACCTGGTGTTATTTAATTTAATACTCGAAGTATTTTTAATTTTATTTGCAACGGTATTGATTAAAAATGTATGCATTTCATTGTGATTTTCGGTTTTGAACAAAATAAGATTTTTAGAACAAGTACTTTTTATTCCATTGTATAAGTTTTTTTCTGTTTTCGGAAATAAAATTAACCAAATAACAAAATATGAAATATTGATTGCAAAAATGTCACATGGCATTTTTGTAATTCAATGGCAAATTAATTATTAAATTTTCCTTAAAACGTATTTTATTGAATCATTTAAAGCAGAACAATAAGATTTTTTAAATTGCTTTTTGTTGTTTAATTTTAAATATATTAACTTCATCTGTACTTTCGCAGTGTTAAGTACTTTTGAAACATAAGAATTATATTTAAAAGTTATCCTAATATGGATAGCAATAACGATAGGGCATCTTGTAAACTCTGCGCTATAAAATTTTGTACATACATACCTCCTAACCACCACAATCTGGTATATCCGTCCACTACGGTTGTTGGTTTTACTGCTTTATAAGCATTGATTGACTTAATATAATTTTCAAATGTAAACCAATTATAAGTAATTAAATTATAATTGACATTTAAATGCCTGATTTTTAAAAAATCAATTTAAAAATGTTTTTCAGGTTTCATTTCGTAAAAAAATCATGAGGAAAATACTTTTAAAAAGCATTTTTTTATTTAAGTATTGATTACGGATAAAAAATAGGTACAAAACAAAAAAGAAAAAGCTTAAAAACAATGTTGCTCATAGGCAATATTTCTCTTTATATATACGAGGTGGAACCCGTCGAATTTCGACGAAAGAAAATGTTTAGGAGGGAACTGTTTCATTGATTTATAATAAACCCACAAAATTAGCAATAGTAAAACATGCATCTTAGATTGGTCAGTCTAACTCTCAAGCAAACTTTATTTTAAGATAAACAAACAATAACAAAAAAACTAAATAGCTCTTATAAAACTCAGTTGTTTAAATTATTAAAATTAAAATTTAATCGCATATGTAATCAGTAGAGTATAACAAAGGTCAGTTATTCTGATGAAATTATGAATTGAGGCTCATATGTTTGGTATAAAGCGAATGAAAAAAAATATTCCTAATGGACATGATCATATAGAATTCCCATGCAAAAATCTGAACCCGTCATTATTTTCATCGTCTCAAAATTTACTTACACATTTCTCAAAGTATTTTAATTTGATCATTTTAAAATTATTTGCTTTTTTATATAAAAAAATATTTGCATCCGCTAAAAACATTCCATTTTTATGGATCTGGTCTTAAACAACATGTATAGAAAAGTATGCATATGACGTCATTAGGACGGAATATTACACAAAAGCAGCAAAAACAATATCTAAGAGAATTGGAAAAACAAATCGGATATCTGATGATTCACAAATCTTCACTTCTTTATTTATAATAGCTCCATGTTTTATCTAAAATCATTCATTTTTATTTATTTTTTTTTTCAAAATTTGGAAAATATAATAAAATTGCTCTCGTTTAGCTTTTCGATACTAACTAATTAAATGCGGCTAAGTCACTGAAATATTATTTAAAATACATTTTTGTAAAAAGAATGTGTTGTATCCTTTGTAAATTAATTTTGTAATAAACAAAAAAGCCATTTAATTGATGAATAAAAACGCAATAAAACCGAAATTCATCGGATTTTATATCAGACGATTTCTTTTGACATGATATTTTTATTTAAGCTTTTATCAATTTTAAGAGAAAATGGCGTATTTCCGTTGCCACAATTAGAAAATTCGTACAAAAAACTATAAAAAAAATTAATAACTCATAAATAAATTGAGATTCAGCTTTCAAACAAATTGAATTTAAAAATATTTTTTTTTCTTTACACGATGTAAAAATTAAAGATGTGCGTTATTTAGTAGTAGAAAATATGTAGTACCGATAATTTCCAAACCGAATTGCTTGCGAAAGTGTTGCCATTCACAAAATGACGTATGCGTTAAGCACGGATACGTTTGGCCTTTATAATATAGATAAGAAAATACTTCATAAACGTCCTTGTTGTTAAACGTATATCAAATTAAACAACTATTGTAAAAAGTAAAACGTTACTTGCCATTGTAGAAAAAATAGGGTATTTCGAAAACTTCCAAATGAAACAAAAGCACATGTTGCAACAATTGAATAAATATATCTACTTTTTGTCTTAGACAGCACTATCACTGCCAGTTAGAAAATTGATTTAATAATATTTTCACTATGTATTTTACTGGCTACATTAGCCGTTAAATTTTAATGTTATGCTTGTATGTTGTCGAAAGGCTACACATGACATTTAAGGATTAAGGCTCTGTAGGTTTTTATCATAGAAGGCGGCAGCCTTCAAGTGACGCAGCTTTAAACCTACCATCGTCAAAACCTACCATCGTCAAAACCTACCATCGTCATAAGGGTAGATGCGGAACTTCATATATACAGCTAACTCATCTTCAAAGGAAATCGGAAAAGCCGCCTTCTAATAACTCAGCAAATATTGGTCAGAATGGTCCAATTTTTTTAATATAGTCTTATATTCCCAGTCTAATCCTATCCTATAATTTTTACATTTCTACGTGCCGTATATTTTTAGATCTCGATAACCATTTTTAAACTGAAAACGATGGTGTTTGTTCTTGATAATGAGATCTAGAAAACGGGCTGGGAGATTTTATTAAAACTTATATATAATATGAATCTCTTTAAGATAGAGGGAATAAGACTTGCCTTGTTTCTAGGAAAACTCTTGTTTGTTATATATTGATCTTGGAAAATTGGACTCGCGGTAGCAATTGGTAGCTCGCGGATTACATGTTATTCTATGGGTTAGCAGACGGAGACACTGCAAAAAGGCAAATGTAGTAATGGTCACAGTTAAAACACCCGCATTGAAGCAATAAATGTTTTTGAAACTACAAAAACATCTTATTATGCGCTTTAAAACATTCAATAAATATATACTAAATCAAATTTCTATTTATTTTGCCTTTATTTTTCGTAAGAAGAAAATATTACGTTTCTTACATTGGATATTTTTGCATTTTGTGGAAAAAATATTTTGAATCCTTTTTTAAAATAGGAAAATATTTTTTAATTATACATATTCAATATACTTTTCACTTATGATTTTCTTTTAAAGTTTACAAACAAAAATTATTTTTAATAAATTTGCTTTAGAATTCCATGTATTCATACGCCGCCGTTTAGATAGTTTTGTTTTGAATCGTAATCGAATTCGCTGGCGGTAAGCTTTGTACTTGGCACTTGTTGTTTTTAGCATGTATGTTGTGTAATTTGCGAAATAATGGTTATTATGGTAATATAGGTATTGTGTTATTTGGAGAAACTGAAAGGCCCCCTTTTTTGGATAAAATAATATGGTGAATCCAAGTACACGAATCAAAACAAATTGATTCTTGCTGTATGTTGGCGTGAAATATTCAATTTCAGGAGACGAACGTGAAGCTAAACCATCTATAATGAAAAAGAAAGGTAAATAAATATTTTTTGGCACTCATTATTAAAGTATTATTTAAAAAGTATAAGTGATGTATACATTAGTTAGCATGTTGATTTGATTTCAAACCAACATAAACTATCACAGAATGTGTAAACTATTGCTAAATTTTGGTAAACAAACAATATTTATAATTGACCAACAGTTTAACCAAGTGCTTGTGAATTCTAAAATTCTCAAAATAGATTGTTTTTAAGTTTATAGATGTCCTTATTATATGAATTAATTAACAATAATTATATGAATTAATTAACAATACTAAGTTTTAAAGTGTTGTAAAAATTGTGCTTTTTTATTTCATTTATTAATTTCTGTGATTAATAACCCAGGTTGTTAATTTTTAGATTAAAATTGCTTGAATATGTTATTCAAAATGCATTTATTACTTTTTCTTATGCATTTTTGTCGCTATTAATTTTCATTTTAAAACTGTGCCTTTTTAGCTTAGCTTAATGGCCAGTAAATCCAGGTTTTAAACAATTTTTAAAATAAGTAAGTGCACTTATTATTGGAAATTGTGAACAAACTAGTATTTATCAACAAATTACAGCAGTATTTTGATAATTCAAAAGAAAGTAATGAAGTTAATTTGTTCTTACATGCATTAGTGACTGTGGCTATAAAGATTTCAAAGATTTAAAAACAAATTAGTTGCACTAATTGTTTTTTTTTCTTCATGTACACACAGTGCTTGTACAACATGCATTAGTGATTGCATTTTTAATTAATTTTGTGTATTTTACGGATTGTTGCACAGCAATTTTGCTGCAGCCTGAGTGTTTTGTTTTTGTTTTGTTTTCATGTGCTCTAAGTGCTATACATGCAGTAGTTGGACTGCTTTAACGAGTTTTATTTTAGCGAGTGAGAGTTTTAGGCCCTTTTTTTCTAATATAAACGTTATTGTTTTAATGTATTTGTTTCACAATATTGTCACTGGATTTTTTTAGTTCAGGTATCACTCATTTCTTCCAGATATTGGGAATCTGCATGTTACCGCATAGTTTGCTGCATCTGTTAATTTTTGTTGTTTGTTTTCATATGGGCATAGTGCTCATACATTTGTTATTGACTGCGGCTTTGAGAAATTTCATGTGTTTTAGAGACCATTGCATAAGTTTGCTGCATCCAGTAATTTGACATGCACCCAGCTCTTATTATCCATTAGTGACTGTAGCTTTAACATGTTTCATGCATCCTATTATTTCATTAATAATTTCGAAATTCCATGTTTATATTTTAAAATGTTATTTAGCAGTTGCCACGGAGGTACTACAGCGCATCATTGTAGTCTGCATTAGATGCTGTTCAAAATAGAATTTTTTTTTTCTTTTTTTCTTCCTAAGAGTCTGATGATTTAAATCCAAGCGTGAAAATTTTTTTCTCAGATCACAAACCAAATACAAAAGTATTGTAATAGTTAATATTACGTTATAGAAATCAATAATCAAAATATAAAAGCATTAGCTTTACAGCTTAGAACATAGCGTTATTAATAAACTGCATTTATAAATTGGACATCTAAAATGGAAAATCTTAATATATTTTTATAATGTTAGAATTTACAAGCACTAAAAGTTCGGTAAGCAAATAATTCTTAACCAAATATTAATGATAACATTGGTTTAAAAAGAAATAACTTATACTTCTATGCTTTAATAATGAGTTTCATAAAATATAAATTTACCCCCCTTTTTTTCTATAGATGTTTTAATTTCATATTCATTGTCTCGAAATTGAAGTATTTTTTCTATCATTCTTTTACAAAAATGTTTGATAATTAACGCTTTTTTTATTTAAAAAAAAGGCCTTGTTTCTACTAATGAACACAAAATCCTCAAATAACTTTGAATCCATTATTTAAATAAATTGCATAACATACCAAAGGAGAAAACATATTTAAGATTAAATTTAATACAAGAAATTAAAAATTTTTAATTTAAATAATGTAAAGTTACTAACACACTAACAAATAAATATTTTAAAATACTAACAGCTAATAATGGGCGATAAATAATTACATTTTTTAGTTTTCTCATTTCTAAAATGTAATTGTTTAAATTCTATTTGAGTTGAACCTCATCCAAACCCTAAGAAATATTCTATCGAACCTTAATTTAATCTGAAAAAAAAAAAAAAAAATCTGACAATACACACTGACAAGCATAGTTGTATAATATAGACGCACACCATGTGCAGAAAATTTTATGAAGAAACAATTTTTATTTATTTATTTCAACAAAGAATTGCATTAAAAAAAGAAGTGTATCTCAACAAAGAATCATGTAAAAAACCCCAACATTTCGAGAAAATACGACAAGAAAAACATGAATGTCGTCCAAGGACGGAAAAAAAAAAAAAAAAAAAAAAAAAAAAAAAACGTTAATTCAATCCATGAATTGCATAAAAAATACAAATTCCATGAATCACTAAAAAAAGAAAGCAAATTGCATAAAAAATGGGAATTATGTCCGCAAATTGCTTAAAATGTGAATTACGTCCATGAATCATGTAAAAAAGCGAGAATTATATTCATAAATTGTATGAAAAATGCAAATTACGTCTATGAATCGTGTAGTAAAACATGAATTATGTTCATAAATCGCTCAAAAAACACGAATTTTGGTGGCAGAAATCTGAAACGGAAATTACCTTTATAAAACGCATAAAAATAGCGACTTGCATTCATGAATTGCATAAAAAATGCAAATTACATCCATAAATTGCATAAAAACATGAATTACATTCATAAATCACTCAAAAAATGCGAATCACTTCCATGAAGTGTGCAAAAAAACACGAATAACGTTCAGAAATTGCAAAAAATGCGAATTATGTCCAAGAATTGGTAAAAAAAAAAGCGAATTACATTCATAAATCCTATAAAAACACAAATAACGTCAATAAATTGATCAAAAAACACAAATTTTGTCGATAGAAAGCTCAAAAGATGCAAATTATGTCTATGAATCGCATAAGTATAGCAAATTACGTCCATAAATCATGTAAAATGTAAATTACATTCATTAATCGCATAAAAATTGCAAATTATGTCCATGAATCGCTCAAAAAAAGCGAATTGCATAAAAAACATGAATTGTGTTCACAAATCGCTCAAAACGGGAATTACGTCCATGAATTGTTTAAAAAAGTGAGAATTACGTTCAGAAATTGTATGTAAAACCCAAATTATGTCTCAAATAATCAAATACAAATTATCAATACAAATTATCATGCAAAAAAATACTAATAACATTCATAAATTACAAAAAATGCGAATTAAGTACAACAATTGGTAAAAAAAAGCGAATTACATTAATAAATCCTATAAAAACACAAATAACGTCAATAAATCGATCAAAAAACGCAAATTTCGTCGAGAGAAAGCTTAAATGAAAATTATGTCTACAAATCGCATAAATATAGCAAATTACACCCATAAATCATGTAAAATGTAAATTACATTCATTAATCGCATAAAAATCGCAAATTATGTCCATGAATCTCATAAAAAGCGCGAATTGGGTCCACAAATCGCTCAAAACGTGCATTACGTCCATGAATTGTTTAAAAAACTGAGAATTACGTTCAGAAATTGTATGAAAAACACAAATTATGCCTATGAATTGTGTAGTAAAATGGGAAGCTGAAACGCAAATTACGTCTATAAATCGCATAAAAATAGCGAAGAGTGTTTTGCATTCATGAATCGCTCAAAAAACACAAATTACGTCCATGAAACGCATAGAAACGTGAATTACATTCATAAATCACTCAAAAAATTCTAATCACTTCCATGAATCGTGCAAAAAAACACTAAGAACGTTCATAAATTACAAAAAAATGCGAATTACGTCCAAGAATTAGTAAAAAAAAGCAAATTACATTCATAAATCCTATAAAAACACAAATAACGTCAATAAATCGATCAAAAAACGCAAATTTCGTCGATAGAAAGCTCAAAAGATGCAAATTATGTCTATGAATTGCATAAGTATAGCAAATTATGTCCATAAATCATGTAAATTGTAAATTACATTCATTAATCGCATAAAAATCATGAAATATGTCCATGAATCGCTCAAAAAAAAAGCGAATTGCATAAAAACATGAATTGGGTCCACAAATCGCTCAAAACGTGAATTACATCCATGAATTGTCTAAAAAAGTGAGAATTATGTTCATAAATTGTATGAAAAATGCAAATTACGTCTATTATTTGTGTAGTAAAATGGGAATTATGTTCATAAATCGCTCAAAAAATACGAATTTTAGCAGCAGAAAGCTAAAATGCAAATCACGTCTATAAATCGCATAAAAATAGGGAATAGCATTTTGCATTCATGATTTGCATAAAAAACGCGAATTACATCCATGAATCGCTCAAAAAATGCAAATTACATCCATGAATTGCATAAAAATGTGAATTATGTTCATAAATCACTCAAAAAATGTGAATCACTTCCATGCATCGTGCAAAAAAACACTAATAACATTCATAAATTGAAAAAAGTTGTATAAAAGTGTTACGTCTAAGAGTTGTGTGAAAAAAGCGAATTACATTCATAAATCCTATAAAAACACAAATAACGTCAATAAATTGATCAAAAAACACAAATTTCGTCGACAGAAAGCTGAAAAAACATAAATTATGTCTATGAATTGCATAAAAATAGCAAATTACGTCCATAAATCATGTAAAATGTAAATTACATTCATTAATCACATAAAAATTGCGAATTATATCCATAAATTGCTCAAAAATGCAAATTACATTCATAAATCGCATAAAAAACACTAATGATGACCATGAATTGTGCAAAAAATGCAAATTACACCCAACATTAAATTAATTTGCGGAAAGTTTTTGGTTTTATACAAGTCTGCCAACAAGAACCTACAAGTTATCCTGAAACCCATTCTAAACCAACAAAAATTTAATGGAAAGATAAATTTGTCCAAGATAGACAAAATAATTTCCATTGACATACATTGACCAGAATCGAAAAATTCCTATTGAAATCTATCCTATACACTCCAAAACCAGAAAGAAAAAAATCCCTCCAAGAGTAACTCAATCTATCTGCTGCAAAATAAAATACATTGAAATGCAACTAAACAAGAACCTGAAAATTACATTTGAAATCAAACCGAAACCAGATTCAACCCCCCCCCCCCAAAAAAAAAAAAAAAAAAAAAAAAATCCAACCATATCTCGATTTGGGAAAGAAAACTTAATTTCCATAGATACGCGTGGTCAGAAATCTGGAAATTCCAATTAGTCTATGGGTTAGCAAACCTTAATTCAATCTGAAAAAAAAAAAAAAAACTCTGACAAGCAGAGATGTATAATATAGACGCACGCCATGTGCAGAAAATTTTATGAAGAAACAATTTTTATTTATTTATTTCGACAAACTGTGTAAAAAAAAAGTATCTCAACAAAGAATCATGTAAAAAAAACCCAACATTTCGACAAAATACCACGTGAAAAACGTGAATTTCGTCCAAAGACCACAATAAAAACATTAATTAAATCCATGAATCGCATAAAAAATACAAATTCCATGCATGAATCGCATAAAAAATGTGAATTAAATGCATGAATCGCATAAAAAATGTGAACTACATCCATGAATCGCTAAAAAAAAGCAAATTGCATAAAAAATGGGAATTACGTCCACAAATTGTTTAAAATGTGAATTACGTCCATGAATCATGTAAAAAAGCAACCATTATATTCATAAATTGTATAAAAAACGCAAATTACGTCTATGAATCGTGTAGTAAAACATGAATTATGTTCATAAATTGCTCAAAAAACACGAATTTTGGCAGCAGAAATCTGAAACGGAAATTACCTCTATAAAACGCATAAAAATACCGAATTGCATAAAAAATGTGAATTACGTTCATGAATCGCCCAAAAAATGCAAATTACATCCATGAATTGCATAAAAACGTGAATTACGTTCATAAATCACTCAAAAAATGCGAATCACTTCCATGAATTGTGCAAAAAACACGAATAATGTTCATAAATTGCAAAAAATGCAAATTACGTCCCAGAATTGGTAAAAAAAAGCTAATTACATTCATAAATCCTATAAAAACACGAATAATGTCAATAAATCGATCAAAAAACACAAATAGAAAGCTCAAAAGATGCAAATTAGGTCTATGAATCGCATAAGTATAGCAAATTACGTCCATAAATCATGTAAAATGTAAATTACATTCATTAATCGCATAAAAATCTCGAATTATGTCCATGAATCACTCAAAAAAGGCGAATTGCATAAAAAACGTAAATTGGGTCCACAAATTGCTCAAAACGGGAATTACGTCCATGAATTGTTTAAAAAAGTGAGAATTACGTTCAGAAATTGTATGAAAAACACAAATTATGTCTATGAATCGTGTAGTAAATCGGGATTTATGTTCATAAATCGCTCAAAAAACACGAATTTTGGCAGCAGAAAGCTGAAACGCAAATTACGTTCATAAATCACTCATAAAATGCAAATCACTTCCATGAATCATGCAAAAAAATACTAATAACATTCATAAATTACAAAAAATGCGAATTAAGTACAACAATTGGTAAAAAAAAAAGCGAATTACATTCATAAATCCTATAAAAACACAAATAACATCAATAAATCGATCAAAAACACAAATTTCGTTGACAGAAAGCTCAAAAAATGCAAATTATGTCTACGAATTGCATAAATATAGCAAATTACATCCATGAATCATGTAAAATGTAAATTACATTCATTAATCGCATAAAAATCGTGAATTATGCCCATGAATCGCATAGAAAACGCGAATTGGGTCCACAAATCGTCAAAACGTGAATTACGTCCATGAATTGTTTTAAAAAGTGAGAATTACGTTCAGAAATTGTATGAGAAACACAAATTATGTCTATGAATCGTGTAGTAAAACGGAAATTATGTTCATAAATCGCTCAAAAAACACTAATTTTGGCAGCAGAAAGCTGAAACGCAAATTACGTCTATAAATCGCATAAAAATAGCAAATAGTGTTTTGCATTCATGAATTGCATAAAAAACGCAAATTACATTCATGAATTGCTCAAAAAAACACAAATTACGTCCATGAAACGCATAAAAATGTGAATTACATTCATAAATCACTCAAAAAATGCAAATCACTTCCATGAATCATGCAAAAAAAACACTAATAACGTTCATAAATTATAAAAAATGCAAATTACGTCCAAGAATTGGTAAAAAAAAGCAAATTACATTCATAAATCCTATAAAAACATAAATAACGTCAATAAATCGATTAAAAAAACACAAATTTCATCAACAGAAAGCTGAAAAAACGCAAATTATGTCTATGAATTGCATAAAAATAGCAAATTACGTCCATAAATCATGTAAAATGTAAATTACATTCATTAATCGCATAAAAATTGCGAATTATGTCCATAAATTGCTCAAAAATGCAAATTACATTCATAAATCGCATAAAAAACACGAATGATGACCATGAATTGCGGAAAAAATGCGAATTACACCCAACATTAAATTAATTTGCAGAAAGTTTTTGGTTTTATACAAGTGTAACCTACCTAGTGTAACCTACCTAAGAACCTACAAGTTATCCTGAAACCCATTCTAATCCAACAAAAATTTAATGGAAAGATAAATTTTTCCAAGAAAGACAAAATAATTTCCATTGACATACACTGACCAGAATCGAAAAATTCCTATTGAAATCTATCCTATACAATCCAAAACCAGAAAGAAAAAAATCCCTCCAAGAGTAACTCAATCTATCTGCTGCAAAATAAAATACATTGAAATGCGACTGAACAAGAACCTGAAAATTACATTTGAAGTCAAACCGAAACCAGATTCAACCCCCCCCCCCCCAAAAAAAAAAAATTATCCGACCATATCTCGATTTGGGAAAGAAAACTTAATTTCCATAGATATGCGTGATCAGAAATCTGGAAATTCCAATTAGTCTATCTTAAACCTAATCTGAACCTGAAAAAGGAAATTCCATATAACCGGAGCCCAGTATCTATACAGGACAAAATATTTTCCATTAAAGCGCAACCTGAACAGAACTTGAAAATTCCATTTGAATTGAACCTGATTGAAACCTGAAAAAAATTTCCATCGAACCTTAACCTAATCCGAAAAAGAGAAAATTATTTCTGCCGATACACATTGACAAGAGTCTGAAAGTTAACATGAAACCTAATCCAAACCCGAAAAGGAAAAAACAATGGAAACACAAGTCTGTCCAAGAAAGACCAAATAAATTCTGTCCACATACACCGACAAGAATTTCAATTGAAATCTATCCTAAACCCGTTCAAACACTACCCCCCCCCCCAAAAAAAAAAAAAAAAAAATCCAATTGTAACCCAATTTATCTGCGACAAAATAATATACTTGAAATGCAACTCAACAAGAACCTGAAAATTCCATTTGAAGTCAATCTGAAACCAGATTCAATCCCCACCCTCCCCCCTCCCCAAAAAAAAAAAAAAATTATCAAATCAAGATTTTAGAAAAAAAAGGAACAATTTATGTCGATATGTATTGACCAGATCATGGAAATTCCAATAGAAGTCTATCTCAAACCCGATCCGATTAACCTGAAACTCAATCCAATCCCCCCCCCCCCCAAAAAAAAAAGTAAAATAAAAAAATTAGGAAATAAAAATCTGTTCAAGAAAGACAAAATAATTTCCGTCCCCATCCACTGACCAGAATTGAAAACTAGTACTTGAAATGCAACTCGACAAGAACCTGAAAATTCCAATTCAAGTCAAACTGAATCAAGATTCAAACCCGAAAAAAAAAAAAAAAAAAAAAAAAAAAAATTATCTAACCAAATCAAGATTTTTAGAAAAAAAATTATGTAAATAGGTACAGACTAGAGCATGGAAATTTTAATAAAATCTTAAACCCGATACAAACTCCCCCCCCCCCCCCTTACATAACTAACAAGAAGCCTTGATGACCCCACAAAACATAACTAACAGGAACGAAGAGTCATGCATACTGCATCGATTATGATGCATTTTCTGACTCATTCTGAATATTGTAAACTTATTGTCATTCATGTACAATAATTTTACCATTCTGTGCAAAAAAACAAAGCATAATTAACGAGAGTAAAAATTTTTCCATTAAACATGTTTATATACTTTCCATTTTATTCTGAATGCTTTAAACCTATCAGTTTCATCTTTGTACAGTAATCTTCCCATCCAAATCTCCCCCCCCCCCTGTTAGTTTATATATGTTTTGTGCAAACAGCAAAACATAAATAAACTATTAAAATAAAATAAAATTTAATTCATTAAGGTTTTATCAATTACATCTTTCATAAATTCAAAATATGAATCCTAAAAGATATGATATCAAAATTTAAGTGACGCCTTGACGAGGCTTTAAACAATGTTTTAAAATTCCATTTATTTATTTATTGTCTAAATACATTTTCATATCTAAACAATACTTTTCATTTTCCAATAAGAATGAAAAGTTACACATACAGTATAGATTATGAAACACTTTCCAACACATTTTCATTATTGTAAGCCTATCATTTTAATCCATTTGCAGTAATTTTACCACTCTATATAAAGAACAAATCATAATTAACAAGAAAGAAAAACCTGTGTGCAACATAGATTATGAAACTCCAGCATATTCTGAATATTGTAACGGATATAGTCTTAATCAATCTGCAATATTACCAACCTATACAAAGGTTGAAACATAATTAACAAGAATCATGCACGCAGCATAGATTATGAAATACTTTCCAGCACATTCTGAATATTGTATTCCTGATCATTTTAATCCATCTACAGTATATGTATCATCATGTGTAAAGAATAAACATAGTTAACTAGAATAAGAAATGATACATACAGCATAGATTATGAAATCCTTTCTTAGAATGCTGAATGTACATTACTTTCTTATCTTATACTAACGTACTTTACTACAGAGTTGTTTTTAACGAAATCAAGTAGCACAGCATATATTAATAATAAAATATGAAATATCTTTTTTTAAGTGGGTGGGGGAGGGGTAATTAAAGGTGATCAGAAATCATGAATATGAATTCTTTGCATTAGTCTTTAATTTTTTGTTTTTATCTTTTTATTATTAACCTAAAAAAAGCACTGATATCAGTACAAAAAACCCTGAACGGGTTAAAAGCTTGTGACGCAGCACTTAATCTTATATATCTAAGAATTTTAAATTTGGGACTTAAAACTAATGATATCAAAATTTATGTGACGCTATGCTATTAATTAATATATACATATATTAAAATTTAATTCATTAAGGTTTTATCAATTACATCTTTCATAAATTCAAAATATGAATCTTAAAAGATATGATATCAAAATTTAAGTGACGCCTTGACGAGGCTTTAAACAATGTTTTAAAATTCCATTTATTTATTTATTGTCTAAATACATTTTCATATCTAAACAATACTTTTCATTTTCCAATACACTGTTAAATACATCACTTTCACTGAATATATATAATGCACTGAAATGTATTTATTTGAATAAATAGATTTATCTTTTGGGCTACGCTATCCAAAATCAAAAATAACGTTTGAATAAATATTTTTTGCGTCATTGTATCCAAAGTAAGTTAAATAGATGCAAATAAATACAATGACGCAAAAAATATGTATTCAAATGTTATTTTTGATTTTGGATAGCGTAGCCCAAAAGATAAATCTATTTATTCAAATAAATACATTTCAGTGCATTAGATATATTCAGTGAAAGTGATGTATTTAACAGTGTATTGGAAAATGAAAAGTATTGTTTAGATATGAAAATGTATTTAGACAATAAATAAATAAATGGAATTTTAAAAATTGTTTAAAGCCTCGTCAAGGCGTCACTTAAATTTTGATATCATATCTTTTAAGATTCATATTTTGAATTTATGAAAGATGTAATTGATAAAACCTTAATGAATTAAATTTTAATATATGTATATATTAATTAATAGCATAGCGTCACATAAATTTTGATATCATTAGTTTTAAGTCCCAAATTTAAAATTCTTAGATATATAAGATAAAGTGCTGCGTCACAAGCTTTTAACCCGTTCAGGGTTTTTTGTACTGATATGCTTACACAAAATATATATCATGTTGAAAAGCATCCTTTTTAGCATTGAAGAGAAAACAATTTATTGTTTTCTCTTCAATATCTCAATATCTCATTTGTACTCTTTTGTTTAGCGATCCGGATTTTGAGGGGATACAGTAACTTGAAAGTGATGAAAATATTGATTTTTTAATTTTAATATTAACTGAGGGCTTCTTTAATTGTAAATAAAAGTCTGTATAGGTCCACATATGCTAAGATCTATTGCCGCCAATATGTTTCTCACCCAAACTTCAAAGGCAGTTGGCGTGGGATGCATTTTTAACTTCTGCTCCTTCTTCCACAATTTTTCTGTGTTAATCATACATTCAGATTTTCTCTACGCATGTCTCCATAAACTCCTAAACTGCCACTTTTGCGTGCATTTGTTAGAAATTTTACAATATTGGAATGCGCAACTTTGAAGTGAATCTCATCCATCACGATCCCGACTGAGGAATGCAAAGTGTAGCATAACTAGCACATAGATAGTCATGCGATATGTTCACATGTCATGCGCAAAGGTTCGAGTGCCGTCACTGAAATCTTCAGTTATTCAAGCAGTAACTCCGGGTCATATTGATTCATCCT
The DNA here is from genome assembly GCA_964019185.1 of Maratus speculifer. NCBI lineage: Eukaryota > Metazoa > Arthropoda > Arachnida > Araneae > Salticidae > Maratus > Maratus speculifer. Next base: position 143,387,644 of record OZ025295.1, read on the forward strand.
CTTCATCGTCTTGATTTTCACAGTTCTCATCTCTCAACTAGATTTAAAGTATTTCAGTATTAGAATTTTAGAAAAGTTATGTTAATCTAATTTAAAATAAGATTTTCTTCAATAAATAAGGCAACTTTTACTGAAAAAAATATGGTACATTATTCAACAAAGTGTCATAAACTCTAATTTAAATTGTCAATCTTCTCACTGAATATGTTTTCCGTGCTTTTGGTTATATTTTTTATATTGTCCATTATTCGTTCAGTATTCCTGTTAGCATACTAATGTTTCGAAAGTGTCATAAACTCTGATTTAAATTGTCAATCTTCTCTCTGAATGTTTCTCCGTGCTTTTGGTTATATTTTTTATGCTGTCTATTATTTGTTCAGTATTCCTGTTAGCATGCTAATTTTTCGAAAGTATCATAAACACTGATTTAAATTGTCAAACTTCTCACTGAATATGTTTTCCGAGCCTTTGGTTATATTTTTTACATTGTCCATTATTCGTTCAGTATTCCTGTTAGCATGCTAATTTTTCGAAAGTGTCATAAACACTTGATTTAAATTGTCAATCTTCTCACTGAATATGTTTTCCGTGCTTTTTGTTATATTTTTTAGATTATAAATTTTTTGTTCAGTATTCCTGTTTGCATGCTAATTTTTCGAAAGTGTCATAAACACTGATTTAAATTGTCGAACTTCTCATTAAATATGTTCTCCGTGGTTTTGGTTATATTTTTTATATTGTCCATTATTTGTTAAGTATTCCTCTAAGCATGTTAATTTTGCGAAAGTGATATTTAATTATAGTTTGATAGCTGCTTTTAGATTGTAAAATATTATCTTGGTAAAACTGAATTTCATGTCAAGAGAACATTTCAATTGATAACAGTTACAGTTTTGGTTTTAGTATTGTTATTTTCTCAGAAGACAGATAATACACAAAATGACAATTAATTTTACGCTCGAGGTTGTTTTAATTTCCTTTTTAAACCATTACAACAGTAAAAATATTTTATTTTGATGTACGGTTTTTAACAGCAAAGAACAGAAAAATAAAACTAAATACATTTATTTCTTTGTACAGGTTTTACTTTGAGAAAATGATCAAAAGAACAAATATATACTATATTGTTTTTGTAAATGTCATAGGGCTTTTTACAATTTTAGTGGCCGATTACTTATTAAATTCTGAAATAAAATGAAACTTTTGGCTAGAAATCCTTTTTAATGGAATATTTAATCTAGAAAAATTAAAAATAATTGACTTTTTAAAATAATTTTTCTCTTAAATAACTTCAACATTACTTAAATAATTGCAACATTTTTAATTAAGTCGCAAATTGCACGTCAAACGTAGCAAAGTAAGATCGTTTGTATATTTTAAAGAAGTTTTTAAAATATTGAAATCTTGGTGTAATAGTGTGCAGCACTTCGGATATAACCGAAATGTTTTGAATGTCCCTGTAAATATTACTTGTTTTCTATTATACAGGAAGTAACTTGCAGTAAATCCAGACAATATATGTCACTTTCTTAAAATGTGTAATAGTTTAGTACAAGTAAAACGCGCCCCAAACAACGTTTCTCCCTATACCATTGTGCAATGAAATACATTTGTGTGGCCCTATAATTTAATAAAAAATATTCTTTACACCACAGATTGAACAGAATGTACATTAGGGTGGATCGAAAAAAAAATTCTCACAGTGTCAAAACCTACCTATGCGGAAAAGATGTTCTCTTGGATGGAGATTAAGGGAAAAATAATTTAAAAAAATAATTTTAAATTTTACTACTGCCACAATAAGGTTGAATTTCGAAAAAAGTGAAAAAAGACCTAACTTTGGCTAGATTATTTTTGATTCAAAATAATAGTTTAAAAAGTTATCCAAAACCTACCTATGCTAAAAGGTGTTAAATTATATGCTGAGTATAAGAAAAATAATTTCAAAAAATAATTTCAAAATTTAAATCTGCCTCAATGTGGCTCAAATTTATGTATTTGAACGTTTTTATGGTAAAAAATCAACTTTTTTTTGTAAAATAAAATGTGAATTTTAGACATTTTTAACATTTATTGCAATGAGGGGATATTTAATTGATTACAAGATAAAAACTTTAGTTTCTTATTTAGCATTTTCATTAGTATTAAATCAAGAAAAACCGTCAACATTGCAATTGGCGATAATGACGTTCGGTATTGAAAATCAACATGAGATTTTGTAATTCAATTCGATTTTTGTAAAACTGTTTCTTATGTATGGTCCATACACAGCAGAAATACTTCCGTGACTCTTTTGATTATTAGTTTTTCAGAATGAGCGTTGCGTGATTAGATATTATTGATAGTAGATGTTATTGCCACTGGAATGATTGCTGGATTTACATATTGCTTCTGAAACCATGTCGTTACTAAATCCGTCAGTTAGTGGAGGTTCGACACATTTTCTTATTTAATTAAATCTATGTAATCCGTCGCAAAAGATCAAAAAGCTGGTAAATGGAAAATATAGATAGTTTTTATGTAATGATTAGGATTACAGCAGACCGATTGATTTCACTCGCGTGTTTTTAGAATTCATATACTGACATAAATGAAAATACAAAAAGCTTCTAACATGCTGCGAATAATCTTTCTATTTCACCAGTGAAACATTTGTGCCCAGCCGCGGTTCCATCCACGCTGCAAAAAGATGACATAGTGAAACTTCATTGGTGTGTAACTAGCACAAAAAACATTGTAGTGGACGCTTGAAGATCAGTCCCATATTTCGAATAACACATCCTTTAACATCTATATTAACAGATATTACGTCACAACCGATCGCAACCAACTTTGTTACATGTATATTATTGTTAACACATGACAAAAAAATGTACGTCTTGTGTTCAAATTGTTTGGTACTCTCCCAGAATTTACATATATGTGGCCGATGTATTCGGAACCCAGTTCTTTTTTCAAGCTCAAGTCTGCTTCTATTATGATTTTTCTTCTGTTGTTTTCTAGTGATGTAGTCTGTCTTTACACCCATCAAAGTTTAAAGAAAATGGCCATGATCATAATCTTTTACAAATGACTAAAGAGAATGACTAGAACGATGGAGTGGTCTTTGGTTTGTTTTGTCATGCCGATTTGTTTCTGTCAGTAGCATTCGTGTCATAGTTTTGTGAAATAATGCCCACATCTTGAACTGCACCAGACACGATGGCAGCACCTGCACTGTAAAAAAAAGTGCCGATCTACTAAAAAAAACTTTAGTGATCCTTGTAATTACTAAAAAATTTTTAGTAATCTTAGTCGGTTACAAGAAAATCTGTAAGAATTACTAGAAAAAAGTTAGCAACGAAGAGAGTTATTAGTTTTATATTTTAATAACTATTACTAAAACTCACTTGGTGTGGCCTTGATAGCATAGTGGTTATAGTAACGGACTCCAGACTAAAAAGTCCTGGGTTCGATACTGGCCACCGCCAAATACGCCCCGAATGTATGTAGTGTAAGTACTCGTTAGTAAAAGGATTATGAAAATCCTGTCGGAGCAGTTAGCAATGTTTGGTGCTGCCATCTATTGCAGTTTTGCCGAAAATCTTCCGCTTCAGAAGTCTGGATGCAGCTCGAAAGAACCTCCTGCTCTTCGGGCGCACGTAATGATTATTAAAAATAATTTTGGAGCTATTACTAAAATTTGCTTGGTGGCTCATACTAAAAATTTTTAAGTTAGTTATACAAAAAATTATTTTGTTCAGTTTACAAAAGAAATGCTTGTTTCACTTGCAAAAAAAAGTTTGTAATGGTTACTAAAAAATTCTGTGGATTACAAATTTATTAAAAAATTTTTAGTAACCTCTTGAATTTTTTTTTTACAGTGTGCTTGGTCGGAAGTGCCCAAACTGTCCAATATTCTGATGATGTGACACCTAGCTCGGCAGCATTTTGGCTTTTCAATGATAGCTGATGATGCAGAAAAGTGAGTGTGCTCTCAATACGTCGGTTTAGTTTACACTCAATATTCATATTCATATTCAAGTATATGAAACATACTTGAAACTGAGGAACTTGGAACTGTCAAGGAACTGAAAGAATAGGCAGTATTTTTGGAAATGGTCAAAAAAACTGTAGTAGCTTTCAGTATCTTATTTTGCTTTACAAGAATTAAGAAGCGCAATATTTGTCGTTAAACAGTTTAATTTTTCTTAAAATGCTGCTGTGGTAAGTTATTGAGATTGAATCTCATTTACAGGTCACTAGTAACTCATTAGCAACTCCTTCTCACAGGCAGGAAATAAATAGATGTTGATCGATTCCTTTCTTCGGTTATTTTTTTTAAATACCAATATGTAAATTTTATAATTTTTTGTAATAGGGAGCATATTTACTAGCATATCAAAGCGGGTGTAACCCAAATAGGGTGTAATTCATATCTCTCTTTCTTTTTATTTTTTTTAACATCTTTTTACAACATTTATTTATTTTCTATTCAAGGTACATTAAGCTACACAATACACAAGCAAACAAATTTTAACTGAAAAAACTGGAACTGCCAGTTTTTCGAAACTTTAAATCACTTGCAGAGTATTAAATTTCGAAATTAGTTTTATTTATTTATTTATTTATTTTTTACTTAGTATCCATGCAATATAATATTTCTTACGCAAACGTAGGTTTTGATTCATATTAAAATGATTATTTTGCGTCAAAAATAAATTTAACCAAAATTAGATCTTTTTCCATTTTATCGAATTTTTAACTTTTTTGGGGCAGTATTAAATTTTGAATTTATTACTTATTATTGTTTTTTACTTAACCCGCGAGTAGTCGCGACTTTTTTCACAACATCATTAGTCGCGCTCGGTCTTTTCGCCGCTGCCCTCCCGCATACCAAATATGTAAAATAAGAAATATTTTTCACCTAATATACGAAAATAACATTACAACGAAAATATAAATTTGCAGTTTTCTTAAATTATGCATTTTATTCATGAGATCTGGAGTAATTGGGAAAAGTAAAAATGAACTCGCATTAGTGACTTTTACGTAGACTTTTTTGCCGATTTCAACTTTGTTTCTAAAACTCTACCTGAAAGAAAAAGAGAGGTGTCCTGTTACTTCACTAAGGTGCTCGAGAAAGCTTCAAAGTCAGCTACATGGTAGATTTCCGCTGTATTTTTAATGTGATATAAGTTAGGAGAAGATAAGTTATACGGGCGGCGAAAAGACCGATACGCGACTACTGACGGGTTAATCTCCATACGATATAACATCTTTTCCACATTGTTGGATTTTAAAAATTATTAAAATAATTAGCTTTTGACAAAAATGACCTAACCAAAATTCGGCCTTTTTAAAAAAAATTTCGAAAATTCAACCCTTTTTTGGCAGTATTAAATTTTAAAATTAATTTTTTTTTATTATTTTTCCCTTAATCTCCATACAATAGAACATCTTTTCCGAATAGGTAGATTTTGATGAATGGTAAATTTATTTTCGCCATAGACAATCGATCCACCCTAATGTACATTTATGCATATAAATTTCATTTTGTTCGAAAAAGTGTATAACATTAAAATAAATTTGAAATTATGTTTCCCTTTCGCCGTAATGTAAAGGAATACTTTTCATTGTCCCTGTAACTGAATTATTCATCCGATTTTCATAAAATTTTACTTGAAAAATTATGCAACAATTATATATTTGAAATTTTAAAAATTTAGGTTCGGTAGTTTCTGCGTTGTTATATTTGGGCAGACATAAAATGGACAGAATGACGGACAAAGAGACGGAGAGTGACTAAACGATGACTGTAGGTGCTACGTATTTCTGTAATTACGAACGCACATAAAAAATTGATTCAAATATAAATATTTAGATCTAATGAATATTTCCCCTTTTAAGTGTATTTGCATACTAAAACCAGTGCATTGCGTACTCAGTTATGAACCAATGAACCAATGCATGTTCGTTGGAAGTGCCTACTGGAGTCGTTTTGCTCCAGTTTACATTCAGTCGAAGTCGTTGAGTCGAATTATCTTATTGCATAAAATTTCAACAAATAATATGGAATTTCAGATGCAATTCCGGAACATTGGGTAGGTCGAATGAGCCAAAGGGTAAAGTAGTTAAAAAAGCTTAGATGCCATATATTATACATATACAGGATGTCCCTAAACTCATGGTACATACGCTAGGGGGTGATAGAACACATCAAGACGAGTAATAGTAAATAGGAAACCAAGGGTTCTAAACGTTTTCCAAAGGAGATATCCACCATTAAAGTTTGGAACCCAAAATTTCAAATAAACATAAAAAACGAAAAAATTGATCTATGGATTAGCGGTTTTCATTAAAACTATTCTTTATGACGGTATTTTCTTTAAAATAAATTATAAAGATAAATTTCGAAAAATGCCAATAGAGGGCTCTTTAAACTTTGGATTAACGAACAACTATATTTTGCATTTATTTTTTGCATCTCATTTATGGTTTGGTAAGCTTACACTTAAACTTAAATTTTGAGCTTTAAATATGAATAGTTAGGAATGGTTAAGTAGCACAAACTGAACTGTGTTCAGAGGGTTAAAATTTCAAATGAGTCTAAAAAGTGGAAAAATTGGTCGATTCATTTGCGGTTTTCACTAAAATTATTCTTTATGTTGGTATTTTCTTGAAAATAAATTATAAAGATAAATTTGAAAAAATGCCGATAGAGGGCGCTTTAGACTTTGGATTAACGAACAACTATTTTTTGCCGTTATTTTTTGCATCTCATTAAATGGTTTCGTAGGCTTATATTTAAACTTAAATTTTGAGCTCAAAATCTGAATAGTTGGAACTTGTTAAGTAGCACAAACTGAACTGTGTTCAGAATGTTAAATTTCAAACGATTATAAAAAACGGAAAAAATAGCCGATTCGTTTGCGGTTTTTGCTAAAACTACTCTTTACATTAGTGTTTTCTTGAAAATGAATTTTAATGATAAATTTCACAAAATGCCGATAAAGAGCGCCTTAGACACTGGAGTTGCGTGCAACTATTTTTAACCGTTATTTTTTAACCGTTTGGCCCGTAATATTCCGTACACTAAGCTCCAGGTTTCCCTGCAATATGAGCAATATTTAAGAAATTATAATTCTATAAATTTAATGAACTTTCAAAACATTGAAGAACGATTAAGACTCTCAAGGGTTACATTTATATTCCTAAATAAGATTTTTTATGTAATATTAAAATAATCATATTTTATTAGCATTTAAAACAAAATGAAGAGAAAACAACAGTACAATTTTACCCATTTGCAAGACGCTTGGAGGGTTAAATCTCACTAAATGCTTTCAAATGCTTAGATTTAAAGTTTGAGATCAAATTCTGAATCGTCGCGAGTGTTAAAGCACCACAAAAGTGAACTGTATTCGAGGGGATGGGGTTAAATTTCAACTCCTGGACAAACTTCAGTTTGCACTTTTTAACCCCTCCAAACGATTCAGAATTTGAGTTCAAAATTTAAGATTAAATCTAAGATTTCGAAAACATTTAATAAGTTTTGGAAACATTTAATTAGATACAAAAAATGACGGTTAAAATTAGTTGTTGGTTACTCTGAAGTTTAAGGCGCCGTCTAACGGAATTTTTAAAAAATTATTTTTAAAATTTATTTTCAAGAAGGTGCTGACTTAAAGAATAGTTTTATTTTAAACAGCAAACGAATCGACCAATTTATAATCATTTGAAATTTGAACCCTCTGAACACAGTTCAGTTTGTGCTGCTTAAAGACTCCCAACTATTCAGATTTTGAGCTCAAAATTTAAGTCTAAGTTTACGAAAGCATTTAATTAGATGCAAAAAATAACGTAAAAAAAAGTTGTTCGTTACTCCAAAGTCCTCTATCGGCATTTTTTTTAATTTATATTTATAATTCATTTTCAATAAAATACCGACATAAAGAATAGTTTTAGTGAAAACCTCAAATCAATCAACCAATGTTTCCGTTTTTTATAATCATTTGAAATTTAAACTCTCTGAACACAGTTGAGTTTATGCTACTTAACCATTACCAACAATTCAGATTTTGAGCTCAAAATTTAAGTTTAAGTCTAAGCTTACAAAACAATTTAATAAGATGCAAAAATTCACGGCAAAAAATAGTTTTTCATTCCTTCAATGTCTAAAGCGCCTTCTATCGGCATTTTTCGAAATTTATCTTTATAATTTATTTTTAAGAAAATACCAACATAAAGAATTGTTTTAGTGAAAACTGCAAATCAATCGACTAATTTTTCTGTTTTTTATGTGCATTTGAAATTTTGGACCCCAAAATTTAATGGCGGCTATCTCCTTTAGAAAGCATTTGGGACCCTTGGTTTCCTATTTACTATTACTCCTCTTGATGTGTTCTATCACCCCCTAGCGTATATACCATGAGTTTAGGGACACCCTGTATATATATATATATATATATATATATATATATATATATATATATATATATATATATATATATATAAATTAAGAAAAATCCTATTAAAAGTTTAGTTAAATATCTAAAAATACAATAAAAATATAAAAAATAAGGGTAAAAAATGAAAAAAGAACTGAGAAAAAAAATAAAAACTCTAGTTTACAGTACATCTGTTGCCGAAAAACATTTTAGCTGTCGCTGACTACATATGATATGCTATTTTCAAAAATATAATTAGAATATTTTAATCAGCTCTAGTTTCTGAGTTATAGCTATGTAGGTATTAAACAGAAAAAAGATGTATTTACGAAGAAAAACTTTACTAAAAAGATAATTATTCATTGAGTTCTAAAAAACTTCGTTTTAAAGCTCTTCTCCGATGTGTAAACTTTAAAAAATGACGTATCAGAGACCAACAATAGTCAGACATCATTTTCGTATCCCAGGAACCCTGACAGAACTCTTCCATGACGCGTAAGTCCTGATGCATACGCTCTCCCTGCTCTTCGCTCATATCTCCTAAATTTTCCGGAAATGTGTCCAGGTGTCTACAGAGGAAGTGGAGTTTTATGCTCATTTTGCAGCCCATATTTTTTAATTGTAGCAGAAAATGTTCTACAAGTTCATATAATTTTGAGAGTTTTTATTTTCGAAAAACTTATTTTAGTATCTGAGGAAATCAATTTTTTTCTTTTAGTCTTGATGCTAGCAATTCTGAAGCTCGCTTAGAAAGATTAAATCTCTTACAGGATCATCTAACTCATTTTGAGAAAAGCATTTTGGCTCATTTGATATACTTTCAAAATCCGCAAAATTTTGTGATGAGCTTGGTCCTTCAATATATTGTTCTAATGGTTCAGATATATTTTTAGACTCTGAAGAGTCAGGTAAACGCTGCACTGGACGTTGAACACAACTAGTTCTTGGGTACTGCCATTTAGCTCAATTTTTAGTGTTTAACACTAGAACGGCGGCAAAATTTTACCTACTGGAACGGCGGAAGGGGTCAATTTGACCCCTCGATGAAACTACTGAAATAACAATGCTAAAACAATTTTAAATGGCATACATTGTGACAAATATGTAATTTCCCTGTATTTCATAATTTATAGTTAATATTACTCGATATTTTATTTAATTTTTAAAGTACTGTGTATGTAACGGCTGCAAAGCGATCAATTTGGTACATACTAAACTACTCAAAAAACTCATTAATTTGATGTAAAAAATCGTTTAAAATAAATGTTTTCAAAAATTAAAACCAATGTTAACTAAAATAAAACACAATTTATAAAATAATAATTTTTTTTTTAAATCTACTTACTCGCCGAATGAACCACACTCTGAATCCAATAAATGAGAAACGTATTCTGTTGTTTCCTTTATTTCATTATAAATGTAGCTGAATGGTTTATATCTAAAGCATTTCGTTTGAATTTTTTTAATGCTTAACATAGTCCCGTACATGTATTAGACATTAATGCAATTGATACAAAAATAATTTTTAACAATTTTTCCTGTGCATTTTCCGCACACAACTTTGGAACACGATGCACAAAATTCTTGAGATTTGTTTCCATTGCATTTCTGTACTTGACACTTTTTTCTCTTTATATCTACTTTATTTTCGTTTGTTTTTTCTGAAGATTCAGGAAGGATCTTTGGGAGTTTTGAAGCCACAAGAACAATTCTTAATTCCTCTCCTAATTTCAATAGAAAATCTCTTCTACTGATGGGCTTGCCGGTTACACTTTTATAAATTATCCAGGCGTTCAAAGCTGCATGATCCAAAATATTGAAAAAGATATGTACAGGCCATCGTCTAGAAGCAGATTTAACGGAGTATTTTCGGCACATCTGATCACGAATATCCACACCACACTTTGTTGCGTTGTAATAATCTATTGAATCTGGCAACTTTTTCAGGTTGTCCTCAGTTTTTACAGTAGAATGTAATGAGCTCAATAGAAAAACACTTTTGTTTCGTTTGGCTTGATAGATGGTAAGTGTCATATTATCATGTTCCACTATCTTCGATGAATAAAGAGTACTACGCATATTTTTCAAAGCTATAGGAATTTCTCTTCTGTTCTTTTTCATTGTGCCAACCAAAGTTGTATTTTTAGATTTTAGCATTTCAGCTAATTTGATGCTAGTAAAGTAATTATCTGTCGTAATATTCCTCCCTTTGTTTAGATGGGGATCTGTTAATTTCATGACAACATTTTCAGATAAACGTAATTGAGGATTTGCTGTTTCATCTTTTCCTAGATAAGGAAATCCATTCAAGAGGTATTTAGTATCAACGTCAACAGATAACCAAAATTTTATTCCAAATTTATCAGGTTTATTTGGCATATATTGCGTAAATTTACATCTAGCTTTAGATGGGAACAATTGTTCATCAACTGTAATATTTTGTCCTGGTCGGTAGCATGTTTTGCAATTTTCAATAAATTTATTCCATATTTCAGATGCAAGAGCAAATTTATCTGTCTGTAATCGACTAGATCTTGTTGTTTTTTCGTCAAACTTCAAAAATCTTTTTATTTCTTTGAACCTATCTCTTGAGATAGTTTCTTTGCAAAATGGTATGCCCCATGCTTCAGACCACAATGAATATAAATCTAAACCCTTTGCTCCTGTTGCTCCACGAATATATAATATAGCAACAAAAGCCTCTAACTCAGCTAGAGATAAACTCCAGTCGTTATTTCCACGTTGTCGATGAGCTTCTGATTCTGTACATTTCTTTATATGCAACAAGAAAGCATCGTCAATGAAAAGCTTGAAAGCACTAGACACTTTGTCCTCAAAAACACGAGTCTTTGCAAAAGATGATGGTCCCGCCGTTTCTTTTAGAACATTATAAGCAGGAACACGGCCGCAAGCTGAATTTTTAGAATTTATTTCATTCCAGATAGTGTTATCAGGGGCAGTGAAAACAGTTTTGATAATACCCTGATCCGCTTTTTTTCGTTTATTTCTGCTTAGCTGTTCTTCGTTCACATCACTGTCCTCGGATTCACTAATAGTTTGTGTCTGAAATTCATCTTCAGATTCTACAGAAAAATTATCATTTTCACCTCCGTCAGACTCATTTTCAGAGAGCTCCTGCAACAATTTTTTATTTCTTCATTAGTAAGACCTCTTTTTAGCTTATAAGACATATTTTTAAAATTTGAAAATAAGATGGAAAAATGTCAGAATATCAGCAAACGACAGAGTTTATGTTTCAGCGTATCATTCACAGAATAAAGGTAAGGCGATAATGAATGTGACGGCAGAATTTTCCCGCCAAACTGTCACTGGTATTCGCGCGTTCCACACAGGGACCTGGATTCATTTCACCGGCGTCATTTATGTTTCTTTTATTGCGAGAACGAAAACAGACAGGTGAAAAGAAAGGGATTATGGCCAAAAAATTGACACCCTTTTGTCGATGAAAGCGGGAAGATATACGTTCAACTGCCTGCCTTAGGAACAATGGAATTCGTACTCAAATCATAAAATCCCTCCCCTACGGTTACCACCTGCTGCGAGTAATCTGAACTAACAAAAGTAATAACTTCGAAAATACATTTCTCTATTTGTGAAAAGAAATGTAAGTATGAAAAACCCTGCACCTGCTTTTTTTTTTGAAATATTTTCTTCAAAATAATGGAAAAAAGCTAACAAAGGAAAACAATTATCTTAGAAATAACAATATAGTGTGACCACCCTGGTTTGTATTTCTCTGGGAGACAGTATAAATGCATCCGAAAAAAAGCTTATCACTGAATTTTTCTCATGGTTTCACAAGGCTTCGCGTACAAAGACTATTTTACCAAAGGGGTCAAAATGACCCCCGTCCGCCGTTCTAGGAATACATGCAAATATTTCAAAAACTAACAAATCTAGAATGCTGATTTTTTTAAAAGAAATATATGTTATCTATTTAGGAAAAGTCAAAAAATTTCAAACGATTTCTTCCAACCAAACAAAAGTGATCCAAGGACGAAAGAGCTCAGGTGTCAAAATGACCCCTACCGCCGTTCTAGTGTTAAACCGTTTACGTTCATGTTATAAAAATAACCATCTTTGAGATGATTTCGTAGTTCTCGACTAATAGACGGTGTTCCAAATTTAAAGGCACGTATCTTAAATATTCCACACACGCTTTACAAACACAATTGGGAGCCCAAGACTTGTCATTTTTATCCAAGGGCATCTCAAAATAGGTATTTTACACCAACTCTGATATAACTTTTCTACAATTGTTAAACACATATTCGCCGCGTATGTAGCAAAAATGATCTGAATTGTTTAAACAACGTATTCTTGAACTACTTATGACACAAAAACTTGAGAAACTAATCTTAAAAAAATAAAATAAGCCTGTTATCGAATAATGTATAGGCTTAAATGATAAAAATCAAAAACAAAGTAACTCGAGCTGCCCAAAAGATTTTTCGGTTAGATTTGACAAAAATAAGTCATAAGTGAACATTATCAACCACAGAATTCGCGGCAACAGACAAAAAGTTTAATTTTGTAAACTAGTGTAATAATTGTAAAGGGATAATTTCGAAAAATAGCATAGAAAAATCAAGGGATACGATGATCAACTTGATCCACCAATAAAATTCATTTGTTCGAGACCTTGAAAATAACGGCCGTCCGATACGGAAAAGCAGTCATTTTAGAGAGATTATGTTTCGCTTTCCAACTGGAAAGTGGAAACAAGGCTAAAATAGAGATTTTAGGTAAAAATTTAACAAATAAAAGAATAATAATAACTTTTGATGAAATGTGGAAAAATTCCTTAGCCAATTACAAAGGCAGGAACGATGTCGATGTGATATTATAATGAAATTAGGATAGGTTTTAAAATAAAAAGTAAAAAAATAAAGAATGTTAGAATTTTGAAGAACCGCAACTATGCGTTTAGGGTGGTTACTCAGTTATAATTATACTTTAATAATATTTTCTTTATTTATTTTTTATATTTTTATGTTAGTTATTACAAATAATATTAGGTATTAGTATTTTTTATATACTATACATTTAGAGAAATTTAATAAAAATGTATATAAGGAATTCCGAACTGTTTTATTCAACTAGATTGAATAATAAAAATTGTGTTCTACAAATTTAACGAACCATAACTTGTGATGGATATATCGAGTCTATGTGAAAGTATATGTTTTAAAACATGTTGCGATGTTTTATTTTTTATTTTACGGCATTTCATTAAATTAAAATTACATAAAAGCGACATACAAACTAAATAATATATAAAAATCATGAATCAAGAATAGATTATTATACAATTTCAAATACATTTAGGTATGTATAAAAATTCGTCTTAGATTAATATGGTAAAAAATATGTATACGTAAATTAAACACTTTTCTATTAGCCTCCTTAAGTATTTTACTTTCCGTTTTGTTTATAAAAATTAACATGAAACAATTATAAACTTAATATGAATAATTTATTAAAGAATGTATTTAAATTACCAGAATTTTTGTCGAAGTTCCGTACAATCCTTCCCACCATAATTATTTTCACTTTCACCGTTTTTGTACCTCCGGAGTTTCATATTATTTCAATACCAGATTTTTTTACAAAAAGTTAACTTTAATTAAAACAGAAATTCTTTATTAAAAATAACAAATATTACTTTGCGAAAAAAAACTGGTAATTTAATCAACAATCAGGGTTCCACGCCTCCTAGAATTTTCCGACAAGAAAATTCTTTTGTACCAATATTTTTTTATTGAAAATTACTGATTAAATAAAACAAAATTTTTCCATGAAAATCCCGTTTTTATTTTTGGAAAATTCTCTCATTCGTTCGAACCCTGAACTAAACCGAAAAGTATTCACATTATATTATTAAATTTTTTTAAACAAATACATTTTTGGTACTTTTAAATTATCAACCCTTATTTCTCTGAGTATGTTACATTTGCGATAGTGATCTTTAGTTATTTATCACATTTTTTTGTCATTCTAAAATAATACTCCCTGAAACTGAATTGCCATGGCTTGACAAAAATTCAATCAAACAGTTGCAGTTATTTTTCTTCCAGAGACCGAAGACGAAATGCACGTGGTAGTTTTTAATTTAATTCTTGAAGTAGTTTAAATTTTATTTTTAGCAGATTTTCAAATATAAAATCTATTTCATATTAAGGATAATTTTTTAAAAACAAAGGAATGAAAAAACCAAATACATTTTATTTTTTGTATGGGGTTTTGTTTCGGTTTCAGGGAATAAAAAATAATAATTAAAGAATAAAATATACCATATTGTTTGTAAAAATCACATAGGAATTTTCCGATAAAAAAATTCTTCTATATTTATAATTCTACATAATATTATCTATAATTCTTCTATAGTTTTTTTATATAGAAAATTCCTCATTAAATAAAGTAAAATTTTGAGAGTTTAATCCAGTTTTATTTTTCTAATTAAAAAAATGGAATTATTTCTGGAAAATTTTTTGAAACTTACTACCCTTGAAACAAGCTTGCAAACATTCGCTTTATATTGTCTTTATATTCTAAAATAATATCTGCATGAAATTGAATTCCCATGGCTTGACAAAAATTCAATGAATAACAGTTACAGTTTTTTTTCCTTTTCGGACAACAGACAAATGAATATCATAGTATTTAATTTAATACATGGAGTAGTTTTAATTTTATTTTTAACAGCTTTTTAAAAGTAAAAACTATTTCATATTAAGGATAAGTTTTTCACAACAAAGGAATAAAAACGCAAAATACTTTTTATTTCTTATAGGAGTTTTCTTTCTGTTCTAGGAAATCTCAATATAATTAAGCGAATAATATATACCATATTGTTTGTAAAAATGACATAGGAATTTTTCGATAATCATATTCTTTTATACCAATATTTTTATAGCAAAAACCTGCTTAAAGCAAGCTAAAATTGGAAAAATTAAGTTAGATTTATTTTTCTATATAAAAAAAAATAATGGTATTATTCGTGAATTTTTCTCTCTGAAGAGTATGGATCGTGAACTAAGCGTATGAACTGAACATTCACTTTATATTAATACAATTTTTAATATATATATTCTTGTTACTTTTAGTTATATTTTATACTGTCATTCAGTTATTCCTCTGAGCATGTTACTTTTATGAAAATATATGTAGTTATTTATAATAACTGTCTTTACACTCTAAAGTAATATCTGCGTGAAATTGAATTTTCATGGCTTGACAAAAATTCAATCAATAACAGTTACAGTTATTTTTCTTCATCTTACAAGAGATGACATGCATGTGACGGTATTTAATTGAATACTCGAAGTATTTTTAATTTCATTTTTTGCAGCTTTTCAAAAATAAAAACTATTTTGTATTGAGACTACTTTTTTAACAACAAAAGAATGAAAAAGCGCAATAATTGTATTGGTTGCGCTTTTTGTATTGGTTTTCTTTCGTTTCCAGGGGATCAGAAAATAATTAAGGAACAAAATATACCATATTGTTACTAAAAATGACTTAGGAATTTTACACTGAGAAAATTCTTCTATATCAGTACTTTTTTATAAAAATATTCATAGATTCATGTCAATTCTATTATATTCGACAGAGTGTAACATCATTAAAATGTACTTAAAACTGTTTTTTCCTGTTGACCGTAAAGTGATGGAATACTTTTGATTATCTCTGTAATTAAACTATCCACTCGATTTTCCAAAACTTTAATTGACTCGACAAAATTATGCAAAAATTATGTATTTTAAATCTCAAACGATTTGGTTGGATAGTTTTTGCTCTATATATGTGGACAGACAGACCGAATGATAACTATAACTTGGTGTAATCCTGTGCAACGTATATCAATTTCATAAAATATTAGATAATTTAATATAATTAAAATGATTACCAAACAATGTCACAATATATAATTATGCAATGGAATACTTTTGTGTGACCATGTAAATCAATAAGAAATATTCTTTGCACCACAGACTGTACAGAATGTATATTATAGTATACACTTCATAGATGCAGATCAACTTTATTACGTTCGAAAGAGTGTAAAATCATTAAAATGCACTTGAACTTTTTCCCAATTGACCGTAATGTATCGGAATCCATTTGATTGACCCTGTTATTGAACTATACATCCGATTTTCATAAAATTTGAAATGATTCGACAAAATTATCTAATAATTATATAATTTAAATTGAAAAAAGATTAGGTTGGGTAGTTTTTGAGTTGTTATATGCGGACGGACGAACAGGCGGACAGAAGGGCGGATTGAACGACAATTATAGATGCTACGTATTTACATAATTACGAACGTACCAAAAAATGTCTCATTTGTGTCGATATAGCTCAAATCTATCATTCATGATGAAAATTTCTGAATAAAAGACGAAATTTTCTAGTGTACAGTTTCGATTAAATTTTAGCCCGACCGACAGCATTTTCACCAAAAACAAATATTCTTCTTAATTCCGATTTTATGTGAAAAAGATTATGAAACTTAATTTTCGGTTGATGTCAAGTTTTAGACTTAACTTCTCATCTAAAGGAAATTTTTGTATTCAAATTTTTCTTAAAGGGTCCTTGGGAATCAGCGACTGGTATACTTGTCACAGGTGCTCAAAATCCTTGATCATTTTTCACCAATAAGCTTTCACTGTAAATTATGTCTTATTTCATCCGAGCATTTTCCCCCTTCAATTAGGCAAAAATTTCTTCCTTAAAAAACTTTTGAGAAATAATTGAAAATTTAGCAAAAATCAGTCATTCCGAAGGGATTAATCAGGAAATTTTAACATTACCTATTTAAGAAACTACTCTAGTCAAGTATACCGATAGTTTCGGTTGAGTTTTGTTCCGGCCGAATATTCGACAGCATTTTCAACGAAAACGAATATTATTCGAAACTTATTTGCTAATTTTAATCTTAAAGAAGAAAATTATAAAGCTACCTCGGTTGTAATTAATTTTTTAAAATTGGATAACTCACATCGACCGAAATTCCGAAAGTGAAAGTGTCTTCATTAAAAATATCTGTAAACAAAATCGAAAAAGTAAAAAGTAGTTTTTAAAGAGATTGATCACAGGTAAATCATTTAGAAATATTCAAAGCAACCAATATATCTTTATAAATTTCTTCCATATAAATAGCATTACCAAAAAGATCTTTTCGCTTCATTGAAGCAACCTTTTAAATAAAAAAAATTACTTATCAGCACTATCAAACTTACTTGAACCCTCAATGAAAAAAACTTCATTTGTGACTTCTTTACATCATTTATATTTCAATACTATTATTTTCAGGGTTTCGTTCATCTGACGAAATTCTTTTTGTTTCTTTTCTTTGTATTGTCATACAAAGAAAAGAAACAAAAATAATTTCGTCACAGGATCCGCACACAAAACTGTATGAGTCAGGGACTTCAAATTTTGTGTTCTTACAGCTGAATACATCAGGTCACAGAACAAATCATGGAATTTTGAAAAATTCTAATATTTTATTTAAATTAATTTTGCCAATCCATCCGTTCATTTTTGCAATTTGAATCTTATAGAAACTTATTTCAATATATTTCATCCGACATCATAGTTTAGAAGCAAAGCATTTCACGAGTAAATAGAAGGTTCTTAGTTCGAGCCTCGGTGCTGGAACTTGAAATTTTCATACTAAATTGGATTTAATTTAAAAACAAAATCGCAATTTTCGCCAATTTAAAGATTTATATTACTTTTTTATCTTTGGAATTCAATTTTCTTTATATTTTAAAACGGTATTGTAATTTATTAATGATTCAGCATTTTTAATTTCATTTAAATATTTCGTTTTCCTTTTCAGAAATTTTAAATTTTATTTATATCCGCTATTTTTTAAAAAAATTTTAACTTTATTAAAATAGCTTCTTTTTATATATTTTAGAATTAAATTAATTGAGTCTATCATTTATCTAAGAATTTAACAATTACAAATTAACACTTTCGATAAATTAATTAAAATATAAATTTTTTTTTGAAAGAAACTTTAAACGAAACCCACTCTTTAAACTGTGATCTCTGATCACAATTACCCACTTGTTCTTTACTCCTTAATAAATGGCCTACTTATAACGTATTTCGGAAAAAAAGTATTTAAATTTATTTATTAAGATATTCAGTGTTCGTAGAGTAAAGAAACTTGAAAGAAATATCTAAGTATCATACCTAAACAATTCCGAGTATTTTGATTCCGCTTTCATATAACCATTTCAGAAATAAAAATTCGCAATCTAAATTTAAATCCGCTTTTAATGAGATTTAATAAAATGTTTCTTCTCGGGTAAAATGCTGCACGGAAAAAAAGTAAAAAATGTAATTTAAAATGCATTGAAATGGATTTTTTGGGTTTAGCTTTCCAAAAAATAAATGCGTATTTTATTTTTATTTTTTAATGGAGATGCTTTAGAAATATAATAGAATTCGGAATAGAATTACTGCCGTTTAATTCAAAAATTCAATCATTTCAATTGGAATTTGGTCTTTCAAAATATGCTTTTGTTTCAAAAGTGATTTAATTCCTTTGGATGGTTCTCAAAGTACAAATTAAATGTCTCTTAGGAATTATTGTACTTAAGGTACTTTATGACTTTATATTTCTTGCAGAGTTCAATGATCTTAACTATGCCTTTTTAAGAAAAAAAAAACAGTTAAGAATAATTTGGGTCATTCCATTGTAACTTACGTTACATTTAGGAAAACGTACTGCATTAATTTTACTAATATGGCACCAAAAAATATTACAATGTAAAATTCACATGATTTGTGAATGAAACCTATCTAAGGGTCAATTGGGATGGAAATTGCTTAAAATTCATAATGAAAATTACACTTTATATGATAAGTTACATTCCTTTTTCAGAAATGTCGGTTACCATAATGAAAGTAACTACCAAATTTTAAGATATAACAATAAAATTAGTTCATTTTCATCTAAATTGGGCTTTTATTCAGTTTAATTAGAAAATTTTGTCAAATATACATTTTGAATAATTTTTTGTGTGTGTTATATTACTAAAATTACTGAAAATATTTCTAAATGTAAAGTAAGTTACCATGGAATGACACATTTGTGTAAATTATTTATTTATTCCATACAGGTGTTTGTGATTAGTAGGATATATTCGGATAGTATGATAACATAAAATGGTAGTCCAAACTGTAATTTTGCCTTATAAATCTGTCTGTATAAAAATCTAACTTTCACTCTCACTATTCGCATAGTAAGTAAAACATTACGATTGTAAATTAATGAGACTAAGGTATACATTATGTTTTTATGTTTCTTGCAGCGTTCTATTTTGTAAACTATTCCTTTTCAAGAAAAAGTTTAGTTTGGGAATATTGAAAGATTAAACATTTGTTCATTTTGTATGTTTCCTTAAGTAAATTATCTACCACAATAAATAAATCATTGCAAATGTAAATATTGAGATTAAGAAGTACTTTATGACTTTATATTTCATATTGCGTTCCATGATCTTTGCGAAAAATGTTTAGTGTGTGAATATTCATCGATTAAATATTTGTTCATTTTATAGATTTCCATAAGTTAATTATCCAACACATGCAGCTGTTTGAGGTTAGGAGAATATATTTGGATAATATAGTAACATAAAAGAATAGTCAAAACCGTTGTTTGGCCTTATAAACCACTCTGTAAAAAATATCTAACATCTACCACTACTGTTCGTAAGAAAAAAAACCACGTTAAATTAATTGGAATAACGGGTACTTCATGGCGTTACATGATGTTACATTTCTTGCAGCATTTCATGATCTAAACTATTCCTTTTCAAGATAAAAGTTAGTTTATTAATACTGAAAGATTAAACATTTGCTCATTTTACACATTTCTTAAAATTAACTATCCATCAGATACATGCGTTTGTAGTTAGAAGAATATATTTGAATAAGATAACATAAAATGACAGGCCAAACGTTGTTTTTTCTTTATATATCAGCGAGTAGAAAATATCTTGCATCTACTGTAACCGTTCAAATATTAAATAAAACTTTACGTTTGTAAACTAATGAGAGTACAAGAGGTTCAGAAAGACATAGTCCCCCTTAAAAAATTTACTTGCTATCTAAAAACTTACTACTATAAGCTGCTCATCAGAATTTTAGAACATCATTGCAAAACGAAATGTTTAATTTAACGCTCCGAATTTCTGAAAACTTTGAAATACTTTTTATTTTGATAAAGAAGTTTGTGATATAAAAGTTTTCATTTGCAGTTTGCAAGAAAATGAATAGGGTAACTTGAGGTGATATGTCGTGTTGTACAAGGTGCCGTATCACATAAACCTCTTCAGTTCTGATGTTGCTTGTAGTAGATTATAAATAACCTGCTTTAATTTAATTGTTTGTAGGATTGTTAAAATTACTTCTAAGATAATTTTAATAAATGCATAAACATCGTAAGCATCTATAAATAGGCTGATAAATTTTTAGAAATGTTTTATGGTAACTCGGGAATGAGGAGGTAATATCGGCACAGATGTTCTAGGGAAACCCGCGCCATTCGGATATAAGCAAGAGGATTACCTATTAATACTTTAATTTCGATTTGCGTTCTTTTTATAAACTTTTTAGTAGTTTTTTTTTTATTATTTTGCCTTAAATTTTCTTGCAAGCCTACGGTATTTTTTATGTGACTTCTTTATTTGTCTATATAAGCATTAATTTAAATACAGATTATTTAAATCTGATATTTTTAGACAGTACTGGTCTGCCTTTCTGTATAAGTAATAGTATTATTAAAGCATAAATAGTCACCAGATCTAGCTTCTTCTTATCATTGCAAGAGACCGGGGTCTTCTAGTTGGGCATATTACCGATACGGAAGTAAGATACAGGGGTAAGATCGGGAAATGTTGGATAAGATGCCAACAAAATTTTCGACGCTTTTTATAGGGCATGTTAAATGAAATTTGTTTAAAATCATCCATAAAAGTTCAAACTTTCACAAGAAATCAATAAATAAATGTTAAAAAAAACATTTGATATTAGAAAAACTACGACATCTTCACTCAAATTTTTCAACTCTGCAAAGTGTGTCAAAAAACAAGTACTCGTAGACCTGAAGTTGACGCTCCTTATTTGAAAATTTAATAGTTAAATTCTTCATGCAAAACGCAATTAATACCATGAGTTATGTCTACATTATACCGAAACAATTAAGACTATTTTCTCATGGATTATATTTAAGTGACGTTATATTTTCGAACCATATATCATTATAACGGGGCAGCACATTTGTTTATATTTTTAAGTACTTCATGCATTTTAAAAGCAGATAAATGCATGCATAAAATATTGTCGATTTATTTTGTACGAATTACTGTTCGATAAAATATATTAAAAATTTTCTTTATGCATTTTAGTTCATATAAATAATTTACTTTGTAAAAATAATATGAAAATAGGCAAAATGGTGCATTAAAATCGAGAAAAGAATTATTGCATGGACTATATCGAATGTATCTAAAAATATGATCTTGACAAATAAACTTTATTAAAACATAAATATTAAGTAAAATTTCAAAATACAGTGTTTTTCAATAGCGGGGTTCTGATTGTTATTCTAAAGCAATTTGAAATTTGAAATTTTGAACCCAAATGAGGGATATTGTCCATAGTTTTGTAATAGAAATCCGAGAGGCAGCAAAGTTTTTAACTAAACCAACTAATACAAGCTAATTTTAAATTGTGTAATAAATCTTTCTTCGTAACCGCAAAAAAAGCCATAAGCGATAGCGACTGCGGTGGATGAGACCACGGGAAGTGGAAGTATGCCCATTTAGTTAGTTGGCGATCGTGATAAAATCATTCAATTATAAGAAATAGGGTAACTTTTGAAAACAGATTGCATTACCATATTTTTCAGGAAGTAAAGTTCAAACGGGAGGTTGGCGAGCATTGTTGATAGCGGGTGGAGCCCCTAGAATTTAAAAGAATGTTTTTAAAAAATGGAAAAAATGAATTAAGAAATATCACCGCAACTACAAAAGAAACTTTTGAAACCAACTTAGATTAATAACAATGGACAAAAAAATATTAAGAGAAGATAGATTTAAATACAGATGGCGAAAAATAATCGAAGAGAGACGAATTAATCCAATGCTTAGTGAAGATGTATTATATTTAACTCGGTCCTTATAGTTTGTTGTATAGGAATCTGAGAAAAGCAATTCAGTAGAGAATATCACTCTGAATTCAAATTCCGTATATTTCGAAGACTATTTGTAAACAAGAAGTTCAACTTTTTACCGCATTGTCGTAAGTTCCCAGCCGATGACTATAATAGAAGAACATGTCGGAAACGCCACTCAAAGTAGTCATGTACTCAGTTTTAGGAAAAAAATATGCAAACAGGAGGGCAGAGTGAAGTAGAAAAACTATTGAATCTAACCATTTACTACCGCATTAATTTGCTATATTATCAAATGAAAACTTTGTAAAACTATCATTTTTGTAAAATTAATCTTTGCAAATCTCTCACAAATAAATTTTAACAGATACGCATACAACTTGCAAAACTCAAAGAAATTACACTGTGGATATCAATCATGCACAAATGTAAATTTTTGAACACCACATTTAAACGAAAAATCCAAAATTTACTCTTAAACTTGTGTATCTTTATAAAACTTTAACAAGACAGTTTGCCAAGAAAGAAGAAATTATTGGTATTTTGATCTGCAGTTTTCGACGTATTTACATGTTTCAAGGATCAGAGATTTCAAAAAACGTTTTTGACGTGAAAAACGAAGAAAGTTTTTTATACAAATCAAACAAAATGTGCCGATGCTGTGCAGATATTTATTTTATTTTTTTAAATTATTATTATTATTATTATTATTATTATTATTATTATTATTATTATTATTATTATTATTATTATTATTATTATTATTATTATGTAATCTCAAAAATTGATGCACATCAAACTTCCGATTCAGTTCGAAGTTGACATAAGTTATTGCTCATTAGGTTTAGGCGTTAATCACCCAAACGTGGCAGTGCTATGCTGCATTTTTCAGGACGTACTAACAAGTATAAGATAGAAGAAAATTTTGAGATTGAAAAAACTCGTAGGTTGTGACAACTGTATTTAAAAAATATTTATTATACTTATGTAATTAAAATTGGAAAAAATATGGGATTTTTATTTTTAACATATGCAGCTATTTAATCACAATGATTATTTTTTTCAAATACCTTTAATAATACACCTAAATACTATTATGAATCGATTTTTTATTGATTACTGCCAAATATTTCAAAATTTTTTTATGTTATAAAAGGACTATGATTTTCTATGTCCTGTAATAAATTGTTATACAGTTTCATTTTTCATCAGAATTTAAAAGGACGGATGAATTTTTATTATTTTTATTTATTTTATTTATTAAACTGGATTTTTTAACCTTTGTATTATTATATTTATGTAAACACAGAGGAAAAAAATCTACGCAGTTATTATTTATTAATATATGATGATTCATTAATATCTGCTAATCATAATACCGTTGAAATACTCCATAGACCGGGTAATTATTCACCGAACACTACCTCATTAATTTGACGGCTGAAACTCTAGGATCAGATTTTTATCAGCATATTAATTTTATCAGCATATTAATTTGCAATTTTCTGCTAACTACTATGCTTGTGAAAACAACCTGCAATCCGGTTTTTACTGTTGACAGGTTGGATTGTTTTTCTTCTCCCAGTCTTCCATATTTGCAAACCTTGGGTGCAAGAAAACGCAATGATAAACCTACTGATTAACCAACCACTAAATCTAGGTCTACGTGGTTACCACCAAGAATTTTTGAGTTATTTATTTTTAAAGTGGTATAAGAAAGACTGTAAAGAGATAATCAATGTTCTGAAATGTACTATTATAAAATTTTATTTGTAATCAAAAATCAAAACGACGGAAATTTATTTTATTATACATTTATTTATTTGTTAAACTTCCATTCTTTAAACAAACGAATTAGTGCAATTATATAAATATACATGCGAAATGCATTCGCCTTTTCTTTATTAACATATTCAGCAATATCTTCATGATAAAGCTTTGCTCAAATACGTAAACAATAGAGCTTAACCCGGCAGTAGACGCGTGTCGGTCTTTTTGCCGTTTATATAAATTACCTCCTCCTAACTCATATTCCCTTACAAATACAACAGAAAACTAACGTGTAGCTTACTGTATATGTTTCTGCATAATCATAGTGGAATTACAGAAATCTCTGCTTTTTTTTTTTTTTTTTTTTTTTTTTTTTCAGATGCATTTTTAGAATCAAAATTAAAATTAATAAAAATATCAACGGTAAAAACCCTGATGTTAGTTCATTTTCACTTTTTTAAAATCTAAGCAAAAAAGGTATAATTTATGTCAATTGAAAATTTATAACTTCATTTATATATATTATTCGAGTAATAAATGAAAAATATTTCTTAATTTCTTTTTATCTGTATGCTTTAGGGGAGCGGAAAAAAGATTGAGCGCGACCATAAATGTTCTGAAAAGACGCGACTACTTTCGGTTCATATACGCTATTATTATTTTCTCTATTTTATCCAATTTGTAGCTTCCTATTTTTATTTTTTTATCCAATAAAAACAAAATAATCAAGAAACAAAAGTTAAATCCGTTTTTAATGAGATAAACAAAATGTTTAATTTAATGCAAAATAATGTATAAAAAATACTTAAATGATCTTGAGTTTTAAAATATTATTGATATTTAAGATTGCAAAAAGTAAATCCGTGTTTTATTTTATTTTGTTTCGTTTTGGTGTTCTTCTAAACGGGTATGCGTTACGAAATATGCCAGCATCCTTCGAATACAATTATCAACATTTAATTTGAACATTTAATATTTACTGTGAGATTTATTTCTTTTAAAAGTAAGATTACTTTTAAGAAAAAATTAGTAAGTGTTTTGATCGTTTATAAAAGAACAAACGAAGTGTTTGAAGGGATTGTGGAAAATTATTGATGTCTTAAGGGGGCATATTTCATTTTTAATTCGACCTTCAAGTCAAAATATAAAATAAATCTTATAGAAAAAATTGTTTTGGCGATTTCGAAGTATTAAATTTCCCTGGTGTCTACGGTTTTAAAATAGTTAGTTTATATTTATAAAATTCGTTTAATTAAATAAAATGTGGAAAAGAAAAGGAAATTATTTTAGACTTTATTGCATAAATTTTGATATGTGTATTTTAATTATAATTTTCGGTTATTTTAATTTTAATTTATTGCTGACAAAGAAGAGAAGCACTCACAAAATTTTACGGCATCACAAACAATACAAACGGGCTTGAATTTTTCCATGTTAAACGTTTTATTTTATTATTTTTGGTCAATTAATATCAGTAAATTATACCCTTACGGAAATAGTTCATAGAGCTGTATAAAACTATATAGAACTTTTTACAAATTCGATATAGTAGCATTTCTATAGAATACTATTTCTATAGACTTTTGAAAGATTCTATAGCAAAAATTTTCTAAAGAAAATATTTTTATAGAATAGCCTTTCTCTACAATATTGTTATAAATAAAATGTTTCCATAGATTAACTTTTCTATAGAATTCTGTGGTATTTTATGGTAATTAACTTTCTAAACAAAATGTTTCCATAAAATTCATAAAATGCTGACGAATTTTATCTATAATGCGAATTTACTACAGACTGCATAAACTTTATAGAATTTTATGTGAAAGAGATTCTATTGAACCTTTTAAATAATATACAGTGCGTTCACTCTCATCGGTGACCAATCGCTAATTTTTAAACCGTTAGTCATAAACTTAAGTTGCATTTGCAAAAATGCTTTTATAAAAAGGTAAAGAATTGTTTTTAGCGATTCTGGTAAAACAAAAATATTTTAAAAAATGCATAAATTAAATTTTTATAAGATCTCCGGGTTCTATAAGAGAGATTTAGTACAAATTTTCCATCACTCTAACAAGCATCACAAAAAAGATCTCATTCATCTAACATTAAAATTGACCTAGTTATGAAACTTTAAATTCTATGAATTAAACCCCTTTTCTGTAACTGAAAACGGATGTTTTGGACTAAGCTTTAAGGGAACGTATACTAAGTGTTTAAAGTATTACAAAGTGCGTACATTTCCAACGCTGTCCAATGGCTAATCCCTAAACAATTTGCCATAGATATATAGTTCCAATTATAATAATGTTTTAAATGAGATAAAGAAACATTTTTAAAACGATTTAACTGAAGAGACTGCCACCGTATAAGTTTTACAGTTGTGTTAATTTTAATTAATTAACTTCTAGATTGGTTAAAATAATTTAAAACGTGAGTTTTAAAATTGTCTTTATCAAGAAAATCAAATGTTTGGAAATTGCGAAAAAACTTTATATGGGTCAATTGGTTTTCATTATAAATTTGGAGATTGTAGTGTTACATTAGTGCATTCTAGTATAAACTCATTGAGAAAAAGAAAGGCAATAAGGCGAGTTTTGAAATTTACATCCTCAATTGTATTTTTACATGTGTTTTATTTTGTAATAAATAAACTGCTTCTTTTCATGATTTTATTTTAAAAAGGTGTGTTATTTTGATAAACTTTTATTTTACTTTTAATGTTCGTATGTATGTTTCCATAGTTCAAAATTCGTATTCAAACTTTAACTCACTTCCAAATCGATGTTCATTTCGCATACTTCCATATATCCAATGACGATGTAATATTAAAACAATTTTCGGTGCGTACCATTTATTTATTTTATAGGACTGCACCTAATTCGATTAGGTTAAGTAATCTAATACAATATTAAATATTTATAATTTTGTAACGAATTGTGACTGTTACTTTTCATAAACTAATTTAACAAAATTTCTGTTCTTTTTTTATTTATATTTTTAGTACAAGCTGTATATTTTGCTTTAATATGTAAACATCGACATAACTTTAAAGATAATATTGTGAAAAATTATTTTACTTTCAATGTTTAAAGTTAAATTTTATATCAGACGTTTACTGTATTTCCAGTAACTTTGTGACTAACCCCTATTTTGAAGGGGGGGAAAATAGCTTGTTATTACACGATCAGTTTTAATCGCAGAGGAATGGGACTTTTTTAGTCTTACTTGTTAGAGTAATTCTAAATATTTACTAAATATCACTTATAAAACAGGGACACCGCATAAAAATTTAATTTTCGTCATTTTTTAACCTAAACAGCTTAAAAAACACTTCTTTACAATTTTAAAAGCATTTTTGCAACTGGAACTATATGTATTGACTAACGGTTTAGAAATTAGCCACTGGGAGTGACAGCGCTGAGAGTGACACACGCTGTATGTATATATACACTGGTGTGCAAATAGGGGAGAGGGGGGCACGTTTGAACTGGGGATACCTTTGAACACTCTAAATGTTTTCTTTCAAACAAATTATTTTTAAAAAGTGTATATGGCAATCCATTACTCCTGCTTCAAGGGAATAATTATACAAAGCTGTATCATTTTGTATGAACAGTACTGGCTAAACAAGATATGTCTTTTTCTACTTCTTGAATCTAAATTTAAGAAAATAAAGATGTAAAATTTTTGTTTAAAAACTTCTATCCCTAAAATTTAAATTTATTGTTCAATGCTTAAACATACATGTTAGCTTCAGTTTACAAGCTTTGTTTTATTCAAATTCTTCAGTCGAATTGAGTAAATCTTTGTAATGTTGAACGCCATGTGACGGGGCACCATTGAACAGAAAAGTTGGGGCACATTCAACAGCGAAAAAACATCGAATAAACTGGTGATAAATAATAATTGAAATAATTTAAACAGAACACTTAAAACTATGAAGTAAAGAGTTGTTAATGTATCGAACTATTATTATTTCTGAATTTTTTTTATGTGAAAAGAGGTTAATTAAGAATATCAAAGAACATGGACTTATACTGCTAACAATTCACCTTACTGCACAGATAGGTTAGAACCTCTGTATGTTTCGGTGATGGCAAGCTTCGAATTTAAATTGTATCAAATCTGAATTCATTTATTGGATAATTGCAAATAATGGATAAAAAATAATAATTCATGATTTAACAGGTTTCTAAACATTATTTCTGGTTTCAGTAACGGATAAAACGGAATTTTATATCATGTCTCTTAAAAAAATAGCTTATGAAAAAGATTAATTTTCCAGAAGCATGAGATATCACATTGGTGTATTTCAAAGATATTGTAAAAAAGTTTTCACAAGCAAACACAACTGGAGGGACACTTTGTGATTTATCAACAATGAGTTTTGATATCAACTTTGATTGGTTTAAATTTAGTTAAATAACAAAAAAATAGTAATTTCAACAAAATGTAGTTTATTCATATTACTTTATATTTCTGTAACATATTCAACTTTTTATAAAAACTCTCAATTTTCTTTCATATTTTATTCATTTATTCAAAGGTACCCCTTGCTTGTTCAAAGGTACGCCTACATGGGGCAGGTTTGAACAAAAATCTTTCAACTTTTTAAATACTCACAACTTATTTAATTTCTTTGGAAAATGTTTAATTTATGGTTCATATGATGAAGTAATGCGTTTTTTTTATTATGTAATATTTTAAAATCAGTAAATACAATTCAATTAAGAAATACATTGATTTTCTGAAAAAAATGTTCAAAGGTGCCCCCCTTTTTCCTATATAAGGACGAAACAGATAACTTAGCATAAAAGCCGAAAAAAGTAACAGAACGAAATGAAAGTCAGGAGATATACCTAAAACAAATTCAGTTGGAAATGTCCATATATGATGTATGGCGTAGAACGAGGAGATGTTGAGGTGGATAAAGCACAGAGACGGTGGCAGTACAGAAATTTGGTAAAATATATTGCATTGTGTAAACTGATTTCAATGACTTTTTTTACTACTACTGTGTGATATGGAAAAGACGCAATACAGGAGATGTTATCCGGATGACTTAACACGAGGTCGAATCATTGGGAAGTTGGAAAAAAATCGAAGTCTGAGAAGTGTAACACAAGAGTTCGATATCGCTCTCAGCATCGTCTAACGAATCTGGAATGCATTTAAGATCAGCTGTTCGAACATTCAGCATGGTCGCCTACATGCAACAACAGCAGCAGAAGACCGCTATATTGTGTTACAGCTGAAAATAAATAAGCGGCAGACAGCTGTAGAAAATGCAAAGCAGATGCAGCAGATTACTGGACGTTGAATATCGCGTTTTACCGTGGACAGAAGGCTGTACGAAGGTGATATAAATGCAGAACGACCAGTACGGTGTGTATCATTAACGCCTGCTCATCGAAGGCGCCAGTTTTGTGGTACCAGGAACACAAGAAATGGACACAACAGGAGTGGGCTCGATTATCCTTTACGGATGAGAGCCGATTTACTATGATGAGCTATTCTGGATGTTTACACATCTGGATATAGCAAGGAGCACGTAATATCCCCTAATATTATCGAAAGGGACCGTTTTGGGAGTGCTGGAGTTCTTGTCTGGCAAATTAATATGTTTAATAGTCGTACAAACCTCTATATTTTCCAAGAAGGTTCAGACTCTGGTGCCCACTAACACGCCTGGATTCTTTTGTCTCAAGTGCATCTGCTTAGAGGTGCTGTGTGCCCAGACTTCCGCTTCATGACGACCCGTTATTGTATAGTGGCTGTCGAAATACTCTTGGAGAGAGGAAATATTAAACGCATGGATTGGCATGCAAGATCCTTGGGCCTGAATCTTATAGAACACATGTGGGTTCTTCTTTGGGAACGCGCCAGCAGCGATTCTGGAGCTGAAAAGTGCATTACAAGAGTAATGGGATTTGATGCCTCAACAGCTCATAGACAACCTCGTCGTCAGAATGGACAGATGTTGTAAATCCTTCATCACAATCCGGGATGACCATATACCCCATTAGAGAAGGAAGTTTTCCTGCCAGGGTCCCGTAAGATGTACATTTCTGGCGTCTCTGCATTTGCAAATGATTTTTTTTATTTTTTTGTTTTTGTTTCCTTTTCTTTCTTTGTTTAGGCAGTGTTTATCAAATGTCCTATATTTTCACATCTTAAAGATCTTATGGTATGATTTTGGTCGATGTCTGAAGTTTCTGTCCTTAAGTTTTGCACATCATTGTATTTATACATACACTGTTATTCCAAAGGTGACCAGTCACTTGCAACGTTATCTATTGCGACGGAAAACTATCTAAAAAAACATGAGGAATTATCCTAAAACTCCAGGTGTGTAAGAAGAATAGTACAGGTCATACGTTTCCAAGAAGATATTTTTCCCGAAATCCGAAAGGGGCTCTTTAAGAAATTGAAAATTAACGTTATCTTTTGTATAACTTTGTCAAAACTAACGTAAAAAAAGCATTCAAATCATAGATTATGATTAAGTGGCTTATTCTAGTAAGCTTTTATGATTTATTTGAGGAAAGCATCTATACTTGTAGAAAAATAAAGGTTTTCATAAAATCTGTCCCAAATTTTTCCAATATTTCTTTCTAATTTGCCTAGTTTTTAATATTAAAAAATGTTCTTTTCAGGAAAAAAAATATATTGTACAGAATACTCTGTAATCAGGATTAAAAAATATATGTATCAAAATTGACTTAATTTCTTAAATATTGCTTCAGTGCGCATTCGCAAATGCAATCAAAATATAATGTGCATAATCTGTTTGCTAATTGTATAAATGCAACATTTCTGAAAATGTCAAAAACATAACATTGAAAATTCGGAAAATTATGGAATACAGAATACGTTTAAAATTCCTTGTTTCCCAAGTTATTTGTTTATAATTTGCAGATTTCTTAAAATTAAAAATGCTCTTTTCCGAAAACAATTTATTGTACACACAACCCTGGAATCAGGATTTAAAAACAAATTATCAAAATTGAGTTAATTTCTTAAATATTGCTTCAGTGCGCATTCGCAAATGCAATCAAAATATAATGTGCATAATCTGTTCGCTAATTGTATTAAAGCAACATTTCTGAAAATGTCAAAAACATAATATTGAAAATTCGGAAAATTATCGAATATAGAATAAATTAAAAATCCGTTGTTCCCGAAAGGAAGCAAAAAGATGAGTTTTACACGTTCAATTCCGTAAGACAAGAAGAGTGGGAGTCTTACATTGTTGATATCTGACACAAAACCCCCCTTCGCTTGAAACCATACGTCCAGGATCCCTGGTCGATTCAAGAGATATATTGAGGAAGGAGAAGTTACTCGCCCATACTATTTAATTTGGAACTTTTTAAGACAAAATGTCATTGCTGTCTTTTTCACCCCTGTTTGTAAATTCAGTAGATTCACGGATTGTCAGTTCGTAAATATTTAATCACAGGGCATACAATTATTGCATTATTGAATAAAATTGAATGATCTGCTTTTGCTAAAGTCTAAAAAGAGCAGTCGCTGGTTTAGATGAGATACCGATATTTCTAGACTTTACAAAAAGTAGAAAAATAAAATTATTTGCCAGCTACCGGCACTTTACGAATAGCACAGCATTAGATTTGATAAACATTTCCTGATTTTTTCACATATTATCATAAGCAAAATTTATTACCTATAAACGCCGTTTCCAGACTTAACAAAAAGAAAAACATTAAAATTGAATTGAATAATAAAAGCATCATACGCCGACGAAGAATTGTTGCGGACAACAATTTCCTAAATTTGCTGAAATTGTAAAGATGAGTAGAAAAACATGCAATAGCCTTTCTTATTCAACAAAGTTAAAAATATAAGGATGAATTTGATCAGACATCAGCGATTTGGAATAAAAAAAATCCCCTTCCTCCATCTTTATCTCTTTCATTTTTAGTGAAATCTACTGTGCAGAACAGATGCACGATTTGTAGCGAGAGTTTTATAGATAAGTTATGGACAACTAGCGTATATAAAACTATTTAATTGCTAAATCCTAAAGATGGTCAAGTATTAGCCAAAAGTATATTTTTATCAGACTCGTAATTGTTTATTTTTTTAAAATTTAGAAATCATTTTTTTATTTTATAATAGATTTTTGAGATGACTTTTAGCATCCCCGAATTGTTCATTCTATTTATTTTTGTTACATAAAAAAATCTCAGTGTGCTTTAAAAAATTATCTATAGTTTGTAAAGTTTTTTAGAAAGATGCAATTGTTATAGAAAACATTTATTACATGGCAAAGAATTTAATTCAATTTCCCTATATCTACAGTATTCTACTATATGAAATCATAAATTAATCAATTATTATTTTATATTTCTTATAACATACGAATGTTAAAAAAGGTCAAACGAACATTACATCCTACAAATATTTTGATTTTTTTTTTCTAATGGAAAAGCAAAATTTTTTTCTACCATATTTATTTCTTATATTTTAATCTGTTTTTTTTTTCCTAAAAAATACCTTACCAGATTTATATGTTTACGTTCTTCGACAAAATTTTCCTCTCGTATATTACGATTGTCAATTATTCTATTGCACACTGAAGCCACGAAAAAATATTCCAATATACCAAATAATTCCAAGTACTATAATTTCAGATATTACATAATCATTACGAAAAAGAAAAACCTCCAATTTAAACTTATAGCCAATTTAATGAGATTAAAGTTTATTTTCATAAAAATAATTCACTGCAAAAAAGTAAAAATGCATTTTAATGACTATTAAATTGATTTTTAAGTGCAGATTGATAAAATAAATAAATGCAATTTTATCTATGTTAAATTATTGTTTAATTTATATGAACTGTAGTTACTTAAAAAAATTATTCTATCGTCCAAAATAACTCAATAATAAGTAACTAAATAAATATATGTATTTCTAAAAGAATTACGTCTTTGATGAATCTATCCAATAGTGAATGGATTAAATGACAGAGCACGATTTTATTAATTAATAAACGTGGAAATTTTATTAATTGTTACCAATTTTCAAGGCTTAGACAAGTCTAACGTCACCCGAGAATAAAATGGTTCTAACAGCATTTTTCCCTAAAAAATTACTTTTTTTCATAGTAAGGCTCTATTTGTATCGATGAAGGCAGTCTACATTGAAATGATATTACATTTAATTTACTTCCGCTTGTAATAAATAATAATTTAATTCTATCAGAAATTGTTGAAAACAATCAGAATCAGATGCAAAAAAGTTATTTTCGTTAAACGGCTATTAGAACCTTATTATTCTAAGGCGACGATAAGACAAATGGGTAAAGATCCGTTTCGATTCAGAGAGAAATATTTATAGTCAGGCATAATTTTGCAAAATTCTTTAATTTTATTATGTGTTAATAATTTTCACTTTCTTCTATCTTTACAAGAAGTATTAGATTCATGAAAATTTTCGAATTCTTGTTGTTGATGGATTTACAAGTTTTAGGGGTAAGAGATTCCAATAAGACATGTTATTACAAAATGTCTACGCGTGAGCTTGTATGTAGTCTGTCTGTATGTGACATAAATTTTGTAGGCATTCTTTCTCAAGAACTCATGAACGGAAATTCACAAATTTGTCCATTCAGTTAGACCTTGATATAAACTTGATCTGATTAGTTTTTGGTGTATATCGCTCAGCAAGTGGCACTGCTATGCTGCCTTTTTTTTCAATTTTCACAATAGCTATATTTCAAGGACTGATGAATGGATTTTCATAAAACTTAGATTTTGTTAGTCCTTAATATAATATGGTTCTGATTGCGTATTGGTATAAATCGCACTACAACTGGAACTCCTATGCACTGTAAAACATTTGTGTAACATTACTCCAAAAAAACTGGTGGCAGCAGTGTTATGGTGTCCATTTTTTTAACTTATATAATGGTGTAATTTAAACATATGTTACTGCCGTAACATTACATATTAGTGTAATGTTGCACTGGTTATCTTGGTTAAACCGGATTCCACCATAATCTTGGTGGAAACTTGGCTGCCACCAAATTTATGGAGTAGCGTTACACAAATGTTTTACAGTGTGTGGTACTATTCGTGATTATCGCAATAGCTTTATTTCGCACTAATATACGGATTTTCTCATCAAATTTGAGATTGAGTTAGAGCTTGAAATAGGTTATTGCAGATTAGATTTGGTGTAAATAACCTAATTGGTGACGCTGCTTTGTTCCGTTTTTCTGAAAGTATTAACGTGCATGAGGTAGAAAAAATATTTAAGATTGTCACATACAACAAGGTTTTTTTTCAAATTTTAAGAAAGGTATCATTAAACTAAATAAGCTTATATTCCTTTTATAGCTCGTTCTCAGATAGAGGACAAAATTACCTAAAATAAATGTGTAAAACTTTTGAATAATTGAATATAATTTTCAGGGGAAAATGCGCATCGGGACTTATTAATTTTCCGAATTTTAACTGCGCATAATAGAAGACTGAAAAACTAGACAATTTCAATAGAAAAGAATCTGTTACGATAACGGAAAGGCAGTGAAGAGATGACAAACTACGTTTGAATTTATGTGCTTGCTAAAACGGCTTTTTTTTAACACTTTCCATCAATGTTTTATGAGTTGGGGTTTCTCTCCATCTGTCTGACAAACTGTCTATCTATCTGCCTATTTGTGCTCTTGCTCACGTAAATGTAGTGCGATTACCATGAAATCTATATATGATATTGGGGCTGACTCTGATATGTTCGGTATTGAAAATAAGATGCGTACCACCTATAGTTTATGCACAGGAATACTCAAAATAATTCGATTTTATTACGACCTACAAGGATAAATCATTTGTGATGTATTTTAAAAGTACCGTTTAAGGTATATTACTGACTTTCTTTTTCAGGATGTCATTTGGAATGTTTGGAATGTATACATTTTATTGATCACAAACAAAGATACCTAAAAGACATAAAGTGCATTTCCGTTTATTAACTAAATTGCTAAGTGGGAGCTTTTAAAATCATCTATAATTTTAATTGAAATAATCTTTAGCATATAATGCAGTTATATAAATACCAATTTGTATAGCATAAACGCGATGATTAAAAAACTTTCTGCCGTTTTCCCAGATATTGATGTACTGCATTATGAATGCGTTAGACAGTCATTTATAATCTATGCTGGCACATGATCTTTTGTCATTGTTTTTTATTAAATGCAATGTGAATGAGTCAAAAGTTTGTATTATAGTTGTAAATTAAATTTTACACATCATTTTTATAAATAACACTCAGCATACACTAATAAATTTGCCAAAATCCAAAAGCAACTAATTATCAGAACAGGTTCTATAACTTCACAGCAAAATAATGAAAAAAAAATACAAACTGTCTCTTCTTATCTCAAATTACTTAATACTTCTTCGGTCACGTATATTCATCCATTGTTATATTCAAGTTAATAATAATTTTTAGTTACTTCTTGCGTAGTCGGATAGAAAGAATTTTGTCTATGCAAAAACTTTATAATATAGTAAAAGTAAAATACTTTTTCAAAATATTAAGATTAAAAATTAAGTCTTATTCAAAGTCTTAAAATAAATAATGCATCGCACACTTGTAGGATATTCAGTAAATGTATTTGATTATTGTCAATCAAAGCAATATTCTTTTATAACAGGCATGTATAATTATTTTTATGAAAAAAAAATGTCTAAAAAGATTTCCCAAAATCTATAATATAAAAACAATCCAATATAACATTTTTAACAAAAATTTATTTTTCTAGATTAGGAACGTTAAAAACGTTATGGACACGGATTTAAAAATAATTCTATAATAATATTATAATTGTAATAAATTTTTAATAAATATGAATGGATTTTATATCTAGTGAATTCACGAAGTTATGAATTTGTTTCTTCTTAAAACATATTTTTTCGATCCTTTAACCCATTTTTCATTATATCAAATATATGTTACACATAAATTTTTGTCCCTTTTCCTATAAGGGATAATATCTGAAAATTGATTTAATATATATTATAATTTGAAAGTTCATGGGGTTATTTCAATTTTAAAATCACCCATCTTTATTTCCATCTCATTAAAAAGTCCTGGATATTTTTTATCTTCACCCTTCTTTTTTATTAACATTTACAAGAAAGTTGAAAAGTGTTTATGCATTTCGTCTGTCTGTCCGTCTGTTCGTCTTTCCACTCTCTAATTCCCATAAATACACTTAGATTCTTACGCTATTGATAACCATTATCGAGGGTCTTAAAAGCATATTTCTTATGGTATATGAAGTACGTGGAATGAAATTTCTTTTACACAGACAAGCAAATGAAATCCATTATAATATGGTATGTGGAGGAAAACGTTCGCAGTATATTTTAATGAAATTATGATATTTTAAGTGTATTAAAACTGATATAAATCTCCGAGTTTCACACAAATATGATTATAGTAGTATAAAAAATTCTTAGTTTTGCCATTCATTTACTAGGACACAAAAAAAACGATTGATTGCCTTTTTGTAAAAATAAATGGACGGGCTTTTTAAAATTTATAATGTTTATAAAGTAAAGCTTTAAAGTTTATATGTTTTTTGCCTTTTACTCATATAGAGATCTGCACAAATGAATAATTTTATTAATAGCCTTGTCAGTGAAAATTGCTAAAAGGAGATTTTCAAAAGCAGTTAATGTATTTCTTAACAAAACTAAATTTTGGCATGCATGTAGTTAATAGATTCAAATCTATATCTCATATACAGAGCTTTTCAAATAATTCATATAATTTTCCGATAACAGAAGGGAGTAACTAAGCATAATATTTTAACTTAATAGGCATTGCAATTATATTACATTATTCTGAATATGATGGAAAGTGTTTCATAAAGTATGCTTGATGCATGATTTTCCTCTTTTTATTTTTATTTGCTTTTGTTTTAGTAGTTTTTCCTTTTAAAATCTTATCCATATTAATGTCATAAAATAATATTAAGAAGCTTTATTATGGATTTAAATACATTTGATATTTTGTAAATCGACGAAGTTATGAATTTTAATCTTCTTTAAATCTTATCTTTTCCCCCTTGAAATAATTTTGAATGACATCAAAAATCTGTTATACATGAATTTATAGCCCTTTTATAAAACGTAATAATAACTCTATACATTATACTTAAATTCTCTACATTATACTTAAAAGGTTACCGCATTTTCTTCTTATTTCAGAAAAAAAAGCTTTTCTGGATTTTCACCCTTGCTCATTAACGAACTTTACCGCGATTTTCTGTTCGTGGTTTTAATGAATAAGTTTGGAAGAGATTTGTGTAGTAGTAGATATTAGTTATCTTGTCTACAATAATGTAATACATACATATATATATATATATATATATATATATATATATATATATATATATATACATACATATACCGGGTGTCCCAGAAATGACTGATGGATTTTAAAATTCAATAACTTGCAAACGGTGACAGCTATTTAAAAAATTTTCGCAGGAGGGTTATGTATAATGTCAGGAGTTGTTTTGCCGTACTTTTTCATTTTAGTTCGCATCTCAAACAATAGGTGGCGCTGACGGCGATTGAAAGCCATGTCGACACTTCACTCAGCACTGATCACCTGGCATTCAATCGCCGTCAGCGCCACCTATTGTTTGAGATGCGAACTAAAATAAAAAATCTCCTGATATTATACATAACCCTTCTGCAAAAAAGTTTTTAAATAGCTGTCACCGTTTGCAAGTTATTGAATTTTAAAATCCATCAGTCATTTTTGGGACACCCGGTATATATATATATATATAAATATTGATAGATAGATAGATAGATAGATAGACAGATAGATAGATAGATAGGTAGGTAGATAGATAAAGTTTTGAATCGATTATGCTGTTTTGGGGCAAAATCTGCCTTCAACGTGAAAGAAATATTAAAGTGCCCTCGATCAAGGACGCCAGCAGTGAAACTGTTAAGCTCTTAAATGAACTTGAAGAATGCAGATTACGTTTTGGTTATCGTCCAGACAGAAAAAGCTGTTTTTCGCGTTTATGGCAAATATCTATTAACTTTGTAATTATTTATTAAAACGTCTAATAGAAACTGACATTGTTAACGTGTATGTATTTATTGATTTCTTCTAATATTGATATATTTAACTTAAAAAACAAAAATGCGTATTAAATTGAAAATAATAAAGACAACAACATTAAAATCAATAAGTATAATAAAAAACAATAACCTTGTTTTAGAAATGTTAATAAACAATATTTAAGCATACTTTAAAAGGAAGAAAATAAATAAAACATGTAGCCATAAGAGCTATATAAAATTCCACTTTATTTCAAAAAGTAAAATACGTTTATTCTTTTTATTAAGTCTGAATAAATGTAATAATTCGTGTTCAAAATATTTAGGAAAAGACATTAGAACGTAATTTATTTTTCCCATGGGCTTAATTATTTTCATGTAATTACACCAAAAACTTAAGAAAGCGTATTTCTTTTTTTCAATTTTGTTATAGCTTCGTAAACATCATTATGTAAAAGAAAATGTATTAACCAAAATTGTTCGTAAACTGACTTAATTATTTATAAGACGGCAAATTACATCACCCAAAAAAATACTTTTATAAATTAAAAATGATAAAGTACGTACAACGAATAAACACAATTATCGAGTTATTAAATTAAATTTGTGCGTGTAAATATGATAATACCTTCTGAAAATAATAATTAAACAAGAATGAAACAAAACGAAAACATATTATGCAGTTTCATTAATACATAAAAGAAACACACTTTCAGATATAAAGGATTTTTTAAAGATATTAATAATTAAGTTTTCAGGGAGCAAAAACATATTATTTCTAAACACAATTTAAAATTCAATTTTTTTTTTTTTTTTTTTTTAACGAAAGTTTAATTAAAGTGTGGAAAAGAAAATCGTTTGTATTACATTTAGGAATATTTAATAAATACGCTTATGTATAAAATGTCTCGTTGATATTAAAAATTGAAAAGAATTAAGTACAACGCAAACTTAAAAAAAACTTTATCACAAAAATTAGTTTTATTAATTTTTTTTCTCTTTGTATTATATCTTTACACATTATCTTTTTTTTTTCACATTATGTTCAAATACTCCAGAAGTCAAAGGACATAAGTGACAAAATTGAAAAAAAAAATGAATTAAGTGCACAGACCAACTGTAAATATGCTTTTTAGGATTTCGTTCGTCTGACATATATACCATCTTTATACCATCGTATAGGAAAAAATTTACTTTTTAATGCAATTTGTTTAAAAGCTGTAGCTTTATTTGTTTTTGAGTTTTTTATATTTTCGTAGTTTTCTATACCGATTTTTAATTGTGGCAACAGACATACTCCATTTTTATTAAAATGAAAATTAAAAAAGCCGAAAAAAGCAAATTAATGTAGCCTTTTTGTTGCCATTTTTTAAGTGAAAAAAAAATTCGTTTTAGTTCGTTTATATTTATTACTTAAAGGATTTTTTGTTTATTAAAAACTTTCTTTAAACTCGATACAACACTATATTTTTAAACTCTGACGTCACAATAATATTGTATGTCGTATTTATTGCATACGGGTTATTTCAGAAATTTTCATTTACACTTAAAAGAATATAAATAAATTAGTATTAGTTTATAACTAATAGCAATCGTGATTTCAAGTTTTGAATTAAAATGATTTTGAAATGATCAAATTAAAATACCATTTCTTTTTAAACGTGAACACGGATAAGAGAGGTGCATATGTAAATTTCGAAGTGGTAAAAATAATGTCGGATTTAGATTTCATGGGGCAAAAAATTCTATGATTGAGTCAAAGTGGAAATCATTTTGCAATTTTACATTTTCTAATACTGTGCATAAGAGCCGTAATTGATAACTTAATAATAATACAAGATCTTTATTATATTTTATTGTTTACATATTAATTAAATTTAATTTTACTAATTTCTACAACTGAGTTTTATAGAAATAATATTTTGTTAACTTTAATTTAAACATAATTTGTTTAAGAGTTAGGCTTACGAACGTAAGGTGTATTTTTTATCGTGACTAATTAAGTAGATTTATTATAAATTAATGAAATGGTTCCTTCTTAAACATTTCCTTTCGTCGAAATTCGACGGATTCTAACCTTGTATCTATAAATTCAATACCTCCAAATCAAAATTTGATCACTTGGATTCTGAGGTCGGCGCTTCATATCGTTAAATCTTTTTTTTTTTTTTTTTTTTTTTTTTTTTTCAGCGTGATGGTTTTTACATGCCATGTTTTGTTAAACAACGTACATATAAATGAATGTGTCATTGTATTTTGGTGTTATTAAAGATTGACATTTTGACTTAAATCTTAAAAATGTTGAAATTTATTTCAAATTTGTTTTGTCTTCGAATTAGTAAGTAGTTTTAACCTGGAAGTTTTGACAGGGTAAAACAAACTTAGCTCTGAAACTTCTGCTTCATATAAATTGAAAAATGCTCATGTCATTTTAAATGAAATTCGGGTTCGTGGCTTTCGCCGGACGCCAGTTGTGCTTTAATGTTAATATATCATTTTACACCATGAGAAAGCTAACTAGTAAGGTTCAAAATTTAAAAATGCTACTTTAGAGAAAACGGCTTTAGCGATACTTACAAAACTTGACTCAAATACTAAATTGGGAACGAGATAAATATTTGTTTATGTCAGTGATTCCATAAAACACGTTTCCTATGCTTAAAACACGCTCAATAACTCAAAATCATGGTATCAATCGAAATGAATTTCACAATTCCTGGGATTTTTACGAAATTTACCTTATTCGATTTTAAGAAGATCACCGAACTACCTCTCGACTTAAAAGAAATTAACTTTTGTAAGTTCTAGCATTTTTCTTAAATTTTATATTCTGTAATATGCATTCTCCTCAGTATATAATGGGCATGTGCCGTTAACACGATAAAAGATAATGTCATACACTTCAAAAAAGGGCGATCTACTAAAAAAAAAATTTAGTGATCCTTGTAATTACTAAAGAATTTTTAGTAATCTTACTCGGTTACAAGCAATCTGTAAGAATTACTAGAAAAAAGCTAGCAACAAATAGAGTTAATAGTTTTACATTTTTAATAGCTATTACTAAAACTCACTTGGTGTGGTCGTGATAGCCTAGTGGTCATAGCACCGAACTCTAGGCTGAATGTACCTGGGTTCGATGCTGGACGCCACCAAATATGCACCGAATGTATGCAATGTAAGTACTTGTTAAATAAAGGGATTATGAAAATCCTGTCGTAGCAGTTACCATGGGTAATGATCACTGAACTTTCCCTCCCTTTAGAAACATGTCGAAAAAGTGCAGGTAGCAATGTTTGGTGTTGCCATCTATTGCGGCTTTGCCGAAAATCTTCACTTTCAGAAGTTGGTCTTTTTACCTACTGGATGCAGTTCAAAGGAAGCTCCTGCCCTTCGGGCACACGTCATGGTTGCTAAAAATAATTTTGGAGCTATTACTAAAATTTGCTTGGTGGCTCATATTAAAAAAGTTTTAAGTTAGTTATACAAAAAATTCTTTTGTTCAGTTTACAAAAGAAATGTTTGTTTCACTTGCAAAAAAAAGTTTGTAATGGTTACTAAAAAATTCTGTGGAATACAAATTTACTAAAAAATTTTTAGTAACCTCTTGAATTTTTTACAGTGTAGAGGTGGCAGTAATGGCTTTCTTTTTATAATAAATCAAATATTAAATACAATCATATGCGTGTCCAAAATACGGTAACATGCGTTTTAATTAGCTAAAAGAAGTAAAATTTTTAATTTCTTCAAATGTGGTCTTCGTTATCTTAAATTATATATATATGTTACGGTTAAAACCCGAAATTCACCAATTCTAGAATTAGCCAGCAAGGTTTAAAAATTACTGACTAATTCTAGAATTGGCTGGCCAATTCGCGAACTGGCCTGATGTGATTGACCAATGGCCAATATGATTGTCCAATTCACGAAATACATATAGGCACTCGGCTTAATCCTTTCTAATGTAGTTGAAAATGTCGATGAATTCAAATAGTCTAGCCGTTTGCCTGCACGTGATCTAACTCAAGTAAAGGCCCTGGTTAACTTGCAATTGTTATGTTACTGGTTAATCAATTAATTTCGTATTGAAAAGGAATTGTGAACTATTTTTCGTTAATTTAATGGAATACACAAAAATATTACGCTTCAGTGTAATCATAGAGAATCGTTTTTACTGTGCATTTTAATGTTGTTGCATTATCTTAGTTGCAATAAAATTGGTACCTATTCATGATTAAGATGGATGACAAATAATTATCTATTACAGTGTATGAAATACAGCAATTCCAGATTTTTTACAGAGACACTGAAAAGTAAGAGAAGTTTCATGACGGCCCCGCATCTAAAGGGTAGCCTTAAATCCCCAGTTTGGATATTGGCCAAGACGCCCCTGCCAGCTCGCGAATTTACAAGCCAAAACCCGAAATACGTTATTCATTTCATGCATTTTTGATTTTGGCCAGGAAGCTTGGCCAGTTCGGGCTTTGGCTGGTCTGTTGTAGAATTTGTCTGGCTCCGGGTTTTGGCCGTAAGATATATATAAATATATATGATCTTTGTCATGCTGTTACTATCGTATTTATGAGCCGATTTGAATGAAACTTAGTGTATACATAGTACATAATAAGGTCTCGACCGAGTTCGTTTGATTAACCATCTTGTTTAAAAATGGCGGCTATTTAAATTTCTTAAAACATTTAAAATTTAAAATTAAGTACAAAAAATTGGGAAATATTTCTTTTTCTTCTATGTATTTGACCTTGATACAAAAATTCCAGAGCATTCTTTTTGTTTTGTCTGTATCTTTAAAAATGACTGATTTATAGACGTTTGAATTTCAAAAGTCGGTGACATTTAGAAAAAACTCTTTGTTTGCGGCAATACTTGGATATATCAACTGAATTCGATCTGAGGGAGCACGTAGACAGGGCTTACTATAATCTAGACCAAGCTCATTCATTAATTTCACCCATCATGTTATTTTTAAAAGGCAGGCACTTAATTGTATTGTCAAATTTGGGCATCGAATATAAATCGCTGAAAATAAAACAAGATTGTTATCAATTTCTTGAAATTTTTGTTCATATTCAGTTTATATATATATACATATATATATATATATATATATTATATATATGTATATATATATATATATATATATATAAGTATTGCATATTCTTTTATTGTGTTCCACTAAATTGAGCTTTGTATAGTGAAATAATATAACTTGATTTTTTTTCTTTTTAAGTAAACAATATGAAAGCTACCTTTTCCTCTCGCTACTGGCTGAGAGTACTTTTTAATATTTATTTTGTTCAACTTATTTGAAAACAAGTTGTAGCCGAAATGCCTATATATACAGTAAAATCCTTACTTAAAAATGTAAAAATGAATATTGGACCTGATTTT
Source organism: Maratus speculifer (assembly GCA_964019185.1). Lineage (NCBI taxonomy): Eukaryota > Metazoa > Arthropoda > Arachnida > Araneae > Salticidae > Maratus > Maratus speculifer. The sequence continues at coordinate 143,431,597 of OZ025295.1, forward strand.
CAAAGTTTTAAAAATATATTAGTGCATGTTTTTTATCGGCTTAATATTAAAATCTTACTTTCCTTTAGAAACGGAAAATTTTTTTGAGACCATATCAAATTTCACATGAGATAAAAAATGTGATATCATTAAATTTGTCATATTTTCATATTATTTGCTCCAAAAAGAAGTAATAAATATATATTTATACTATTTAATGTAAATATATTATTCTTGTTCTTATATTAAATGTATCTATGTTCTGTAAAACATCTAATGTAAATGAATTCCTTGAATATTTCAAGATTTCTTACTAAAATTTTAGTTTAAAAAAAGTGATAGTTATCCCATATTTTCAATTTATTGTGCGTTAAAAAAAGAATTAGTTAAGTGTTTAAAAGCTTTTAGTACTTCTTAATCTTTGTTAGCAAAGGAATCTTATCTCATATCTCATTGGCTTAATTAATAAAATTTACTTTCAATTACAGAACAGTACGCCCATCGTTCAAGTCATTTAAAATTATTCAGTTTTATAGTTTCGAAGTTTTTATGTTTTTATGTAATTCATGTAAAGTCGTTAGAAAACAAGTTGGTACTTCTATAAGCATGACTTGCAAACTATTAGGCGGAAGAAATTGTAATTGTAGAGTAGCATGTTTAATACTTCTATGTCATCAATCAGTTTTGTGTTAAAAAAAATACCGGCAGACACTAGAGACATAGGAATATTTAAAATTCAAATACTGATTTCATAAAATAAATAAATAAAATAAATAAATAAATCCAGATTAGCAATACAAATTATTAAATAGTTGGAAAATAGTTGTAGTCCTCGGTAGATAACTGGAAAATTTGAAGTATATCTGACTCTTTATTGGCTGAATTCCGCAACTTATTTTATTTTATTCGTTTTCTGATTGGTCCATGTTTAATGTCCAATAACGGAATACTTCTGTTTTTTATTTTATTCGTTTTCTGATTGGTCCATATTTAACGTCCAAAAATGAAATACTTCTGTTGCCACAATGACAATAAAAGTAATAAAAACTTTTTTTAAAAATAATAATTTAAAAACAAATTGTGATAAAGATTTCAAACAAATTTCATTTAAAAGCGAATTTTTTTTCTACGCAACGGTTTAAAAATTTTAAATATGCGGTAATTAGAAGTTACAAAATTTGTAGTTACGAAAATTGTGAAAATGAAATTTCATTTAACATTTGTTAGGATGTATATTAATATTTAATCAATGCCGTACGTTATGTAGCTTTCAGAAGTCAATCTTATTAACTAAATCAAATAAAAATGCACATTTTAAACAATTAAAGTTGTATATCTATAAACAACTATTTTTTGTCATTGGTCTAGGAATATTAAATTTTAATGCGTAGCGTACGTAATATATGACTCGTTATAAATCCCAAAAATGATGTTTATTATTATTGGTAATTTAAATATAGAATTTGTTTATAAGTCTTTAAAATTTTAGTCTTTGAAAATATAATTTTCCAAATAGTCGTTGTAATTTGTTAAATTACAATTTTGTTATTATTTTATTATTACTATTAATAATATTTGTAAGAAATAATTTTATTAGAATCATGCTAATACGATAATTTGTTAGCAAGGATTTTGTTTTAATCCAGCTTTTTCCAAATTCAACTGCTTTTCCTTATATATAGAGTAAGGTTTTTTTACAAGTAGTTTTATATAAGGCCAAAAGTAAATGTTATTCCAAGTTATTAGCTAAATGTCGTTATCCACACAAATACTGAAAGATAATTTTTGCAATGTATGATTTTAAAAGTTTATGTCTTTAACTAAGGCCAATTTTTTACCAAAAAATGACAGTGGGTATGTAAATAATTTAAATGTGTACATTTATTTTAACCGTTCGTAACATCAGCGAGTAGTCTGTTAAATTTCCAAGCAATAAACTTCAAAATTTTGCTAATTGCAGATATTGTAAAAGCATTTAAACTTTTTTAAAAATATGTTTGTAAAATAAAACAATAGAAAAGATTATTTTATAATGTTAATATTAAGTAATAAACTTCAAAATTTTGTTAATTGCAAACATTTTAAAGACATTTGAACCTTTAAAAATATGTCTATAAAATAAAATATGAGAAAAGAATATTTTATATTGGAATATGACTTCTTTTTTCTAAATTTCCTCCACATCAGGAAAAGATAAAGGCAAATATTTACGAATGATTTAGTTATTTTCCCTCAATAGAGAATAATAATACAAATGTGGGTCCATATGTCAAATCCTGGAGGCGCAAACATTGAAAGATACAAATGTCATTTTTCTTTTTACATGTAACGAAATTGAAAAAGAAACCGGGAGATATGTTCAATAGCAAAATAGAAGAAAACTTAAATATCTTTTAAAGAGGCTGATAGATTCTGGAAAGGAAATATTTCAAAGTTTCAGAAGCTCCTTTTTAAAGTATTTACTCAGAGAAAAAGGAAATCATTCCATTTTAACAAAATAAAATGATTGATCAATTGGCTTCAAAGAGGAAGAACAGAGTAAAATAAAACATAATTTTTGTTTACCTTTCAGAGAAAATACAGATATAGTAAGTTTGAGTAGTCTTTGTTTAAAAAAATGGTATCTTTTATACGGTTAAAAAAATGATAAATTTAAGTTTTCTTAGCTGATTCGGTTTAAATTTTTCCGAAACGTTTTCTTGGTTGAAAATGTAGTATTATAGTTTATAAATATAATTTTTTACTTATAATGGTTTTAACATGGTTCGTACGGGTACCGTTATTTTCCAGGTGAAATACCAGCATTTCTTTATAGAAAAATAAATATCAATCAAAAGACTGAAATTTCGTTTTATTTAATTAGGGATTTTCTATAAGAAAATACTGGTACCAAAGAATTTCCTGCTCATAAAATTCAAGGACCCGTACGAACCATGTTTAATACACTCATATTACATTTTTTTATCATTTAATAACTGAAAATGGAATTTTTTTTGTATTTCACTTTTTTTTTGTTTTATGAACATTTTCTTTTATATTGTGTTTCTTAATTTTCTGTTTGATACAATTTTTATTGATTTTTTTTTATTTCATTTCAAATAAACTTATATATAATAACATGTTATTCTCGACGGTCTAAATTTAACAAATTTATTTAAGCCATTTTAAAAAGGTAATATTATCAGCAAGATATTTTATTAAATAGATTTTCATTCAAAATTTGCAATCTGTTTTTATAACTTTTTCCTGTTTAATTTTATTTTTGTAATAAGCATTTTATTTAAAATGATTAATAAAGTAAGTTATAAAAGCTAATAAATTCTATTATTTTGAACTTGTTATTTACAGAGTGAAATCGATAAATAGGTGTTAGTTTGCGTTTAATTAGGTTATAGTCATATTTAATTTTTTTCAAATATGTTCAAAACTAGCGAAAGATATTTCACAAGGAATTAACTATCGAATTCTGGATCTTAATTGAAATGAATTATAACTAAGCCAATGAATTATCCAAAGTACATAAGAAATATTCGGAAGGCATGCAAATCAGTATGTTCGGTTAGCCATGTTAAAAACAATAAAGCATTTTGAAATTGTACACCTTGGAAATTCAGAAAATCTAACAAATGTTAACGCATGTATTTTTTTCTACAAAGTTTTATTAGATGATAGAGTTTTCTGCCTCGTTTAGACGGATAGACGGATAGATGTTACATTTTCTTTAAAAAAAATAACTAAAAAAAAAATAAAAATTAATTTTACTTAAAAATTACTTCAAACACTTCTGCTAAATTTTTCATGGTATAATGTGTTTTCAGACTTTCAAATTTCAGTTTTCATGGATATCAATTCATTTTTCATTTTATCCTTTCTTATATTCTTCTTCTTACTGCATTATTTTACAGCCAAAACATAAATATCATGAATTGAATATCACACTATGAAACACAGTTAACAGAGTTTTTAAAGTTTTTTTTAAAGGTTGTTATTTGTATGTTTATTAATCTAATAACTGTCTTTTTTTCAATTATACTTGCCAAATTTATTCAATGATTAATTTAAAGAATGTATTTATTGAGTTTGTTGTTGAAAATAAAGATTATTTTTTTCTTTTAATTTTTTTCTAATGAATGCGATTTTTTAAAGTTGTTAACTTCTTATAAAACTGTTTCTATTTAAAAACTTCTGTTGATAGATATTGATGAGACTAGAATATTCATTCGCTTATATATCTACGCTAAATTGCATTACCTGCTAGTTTGAATCATCGGTTAATAGTACAAGCCAGCATATATATATCAGCCTGATAGTAAGTATTCATTAAATAATATTATAAAAATGTATATACAAAATGATAAAAGCTCGAGACTATTAATTAAAAATCTATATTAATAAAATAACAAATCGCTCTGTGTGTGTGTGTGTGTGTGTGTCTGCGATAGTTAGCGAAAACTACGGGACGTACGAAGCTCAAAATTTTTCTGAGAGTAGCCCAATATCTCTCCTGATGCACCTGACGCTCAGAATTTCAAAATTCTATTTATTAACTGAGTAATTAATTAAATTCCAAACCTCACTCACATAAAAAATCGCTTTTCTTTAGCTTTTTTCACTTTCATTCTCTTATGGTTGGTTGGTTGCATGAAATTTTCACAGAAATAATTTTAAAAGCTCTGACTGACCTTTAAAATTCATAGACTGGCAAACTGTCAGTTTAAATGAGGATTTTTTTTTATCACAGCTGCTGTATGCCATGGAGGAAAAATATAGGTGGTGGCGAAGTAAACCGAAAAAAAAAGGTTTGCAATATGAAACCATTTATCGCTGAAATTTTAATGTCTCAAAATAAAGCACGAGGAAGGAATTTTGTATTAATAAGACGAATTGAAAGAAATGAATTACAGCTGAAGCATATTTTACGAAGCAATAGTAATTTTTTAAATGGTTTTTTATATTATATTATTTATTAAAATAAATGTTTGCTTTTAAAATAATTGAAATTGGAAAATTAAAAATAATTAAATGTCAAAACAAAATTAAATAAAATATTGAAAACATATGATTTGAAGTAAAAAATTGTATTACTAAAAATTTTCTCTTTTTTTTCAGAAATTTTTAATACTTTATAATGTAGATGAAAAATGTTTATGATTTAACAACATATTAATAATTCCATGTCAATATATAAAATATAGTGATGAAAAGATTCTTTTAAAATCATGCATGAACACTTTAATAATAATATTAATCTAAAATCTAGATTTCAGAGTGCAGACGATTTTAAGACATTAACGAAAGAATGTTGATTTTTCAAGCAAAGTCTTAAATGATGCTTCTATATTGATATTTCAAAGTCATATGATAAAAATAATCAAATAGTTCTTGCCTATGATTGATCTAATTGTATCTTTCATGCATTCTGATCGTGTATTACAGGCAATAATGGCACAAAACGTTACTTTTTTCAATGAAATTTTAGTCATCTATTCAATGACAGTTTAAAAGGTAAAAAACAAAAACAAAGAAATATTGGTTTAAACCAGTTTGAATTGATCGGAGTTTCAAAGACATGGTTTTGTTGGTGCTTATTTGGACTTAATGTAGCGGATTTTAGAGTTCCATTTTTTGCGTCACCCAAGACATTATACTGCCACTCTATTAATTTCTTTTTACTATATGGTTGTACGCATATTTTGGCATTTCGAACATTAAAATGTATGAGTGATTAGCTGTCTGTGTTGCAGTAAAAAACATTACACAACTCTTTTCTATGAGATTATTTTTTTAATCATTAATCTATATTAATAAAATAACAAATCGCTCTGTGTGTGTGTCTGCGATAGTTAGCGAAAACTACGGGACGTACGAAGCTCAAAATTTTTCTGAGAGTAGCCCAATATCTCTCCTGATGCACCTGACGCTCAGAATTTCAAAATTCTATTTATTAACTGAGTAATTAATTAAATTCCAAACCTCACTCTCATAAAAAATCGCTTTTCTTTAGCTTTTTTCACTTTCATTCTCTTATGGTTGGTTAGTTGCATGAAATTTTCACAGAAATAATTTTAAAAACTCTGACTGACCTTTAAAATTCATAGACTGGCAAACTGTCAGTTTAAATGAGGATTTTTTTTATCACAGCTGCTGTATGCCATGGAGGAAAAATATAGGTGGTGGCGAAGTAAACCGAAAAAAAAAAGGTTTGCAATATGAAACCATTTATCGCTGAAATTTTAATGTCTCAAAATAAAGCACGAGGAAGGAATTTTGTATTAATAAGACGAATTGAAAGAAATGAATTACAGCTGAAGCATATTTTACGAAGCAATAGTAATTTTTTAAATGGTTTTTTATATTATATTATTTATTAAAATAAATGTTTGCTTTTAAAATAATTGAAATTGGAAAATTAAAAATAATTAAATGTCAAAATAAAATTAAATAAAATATTGAAAACATATGATTTGAAGTAAAAAATTGTATTACTAAAAATTTTCTCTTTTTTTTCAGAAATTTTTAATACTTTATAATGTAGATGAAAAATGTTTATGATTTAACAACATATTAATAATTCCATGTCAATATATAAAATATAGTGATGAAAAGATTCTTTTAAAATCATGCATGAACACTTTAATAATAATATTAATCTAAAATCTAGATTTCAGAGTGCAGACGATTTTAAGACATTAACGAAAGAATGTTGATTTTTCAAGCAAAGTCTTAAATGATGCTTCTATATTGATATTTCAAAGTCATATGATAAAAATAATCAAATAATTCTTGCCTATGATTGATCTAATTGTATCTTTCATGCATTCTGATCGTGTATTACAGGCAATAATGGCACAAAACGTTACTTTTTTCAATGAAATTTTAGTCATCTATTCAATGACAGTTTAAAAGGTAAAAAACAAAAACAAAGAAATATTGGTTTAAACCAGTTTGAATTGATCGGAGTTTCAAAGACATGGTTTTGTTGGTGCTTATTTGGACTTAATGTAGCGGATTTTAGAGTTCCATTTTTTGCGTCACCCAAGACATTATACTGCCACTCTATTAATTTCTTTTTACTATATGGTTGTACGCATATTTTGGCATTTCGAACATTAAAATGTATGAGTGATTAGCTGTCTGTGTTGCAGTAAAAAACATTACACAACTCTTTTCTATGAGATTATTTTTTTAATCATTAATTAAATTTAAATGTGTTCTATTCAATTTAAAATTGTAATATGGCTTTAATTTGTTTTTTAAACAAAAATAAAACATAGCTGTTTGGCGTACAATTGTTTGTATCCGCAAATGATTAATTCATCATAATAAATTATGAAATAGCAAAGTAAAGTATCTATCAGAAATAGCCATAAAAAGAATAGTAGCAAAACTGATTTTAACCGTAATGTTTAGACTAATTTAAACATAACCCGATCCCAACCAGAAAAAAAAAACAGACCACACTCCGATCCGTGATGCACAAAATTTCCGTGAGTATAAACTCGACCCTGACCTAAAAATGCTGTTTGAAAAAAACTATGGATTTGATAACTGACCCGAACCAAATCTGAATCCCGCAAAAATGTTCAAGTGAAGCATAATTCAATTCAAACAAGGAAAAATAATTTTCGTGGGCATGAAACCTTACCCGAACCTAAATATTTTCTTAAAAAAAGCCCGAAATATGGCTCGAACGAAATCTGAAACCGATAAAAATATTCCAGAGAACTATAACCCGATCCCAGCAAGACAAAATACTTTCCATGGTCATAAACCCGACTCAAACCTGAAAAACGCCGTTTGAAAAATCCTGAACTTTGACCCAAACCACATCTAAATCTGACCAAAATATTCGAAAGAACCATAACCGGATTCGAGTAAGACAAAATAATTTCCGTGGACATGAACCCGATACGAACCTAAAACTCTCATTCAAAAAAAATACCTGAAATTTGAATCTAATCAAATCTGAATCTGACAAAACTATTTCAAAGTAACGCAACCGGATCCAAACAAGACAAAATATTTCCATGGACATGAACACAATCCGAACCCAAAAAATTTCTTTGAAAAAATCGCGAACTGAACGAAATCTGAACTTGGCAAAAATATTCCAGTGAAGCATGTCCTTATTCGAACAAGACAGAATTATTTCCGGGAACATGCAATAAGACCCGAACTCAACAGTTATGTTTGAAGAAAAAACCCGAAATCTGAATTGAACCAAATCTGGACCTGACAAAAATATTCCAAAGAACTATAACCCAATCCAAGCAAGATGATATAATTTCTATGGACATAAACCCAACTCGAACCTAAAAAATTCTATTTGAAAAAAACTGAAATTTGACCCAAACCACATCTAAATTCGACCAAAATATTCAAAAGAATCATAACTGGATTCGAGTATGACAAAATAATTTCCGTGGACATGAACGAGATCCGAACCTAAAAATTCTATTTGAAAAAATACCTGAAATTTGAATCGAACCAAATCGGAACCTGATAAAAAATATTCCAAAGAATCGTAACCGGATCTGAATAAGACAAAAAATTTCCATTCACATGAACCGAATCTGAACCTAAAAAATTTCTTTGAAAAAATCACGAAATCTGAACTGAACCAAATCTGAACTTGAAAAAAAAAATATTCCAGTGAAGCATGTTCTTATTCGAACAAGGCAGCATAATTTCCTTGAACACGCAAGAAAACCCGAACCCAAAAATTCCATTTGAAGAAAAAGCCGAAATCTGAATTTAAACAAATCTGTTCCCGACAAAAATATTCCAAAGAACCATAACTGTATCCGAGCAAGGCAAAATAATTTCCATGGACATGAATACGATCCGAACATTAAAACTCAATATCAAAAAATACCTATAATCTGAACCGAACGAAATCTGAATCCGACAAAAATGTTCTAATGAATCATAACCAGATCCGAACAAGACAAAATAATTTCCATGGACATGAAACCAATATATGGTTTGGTAAATTTAGGTTTCAATTACACTACGGTAAGTCTTTGATTATATTTAATTTCCCGTTAGGTTACAGTTAGGTCACGGTTAAGTTAAATTTAGGTTACAGTTAAATTGCATTTATGTTATGGTTAGAAAAAGGATATGTTACAATAAAGTGAAGGCTAAGTTACATTTATGTTATATTTAATTTACGGTAAGGTACGGTTAAGTCAAAGTTAGGTTACAGGCAGGTTATGGTTACGGTACAAAAGTTTACGGTTAGGAATTTATCCATAGAGTGAACATTACGCATGATTTGTTTAAAAATAACACTTACCTTTGTTAAAATGGCTCTGAAATTATAATACTACATACCAACATTTTAGCTAACAGCGAATATCGATTTCATTCATGTATAGTCGGATTTAAGAGTGATATAATTAGTTTGAAATTCAAAAATATTTCACTTGGGATTTCTATGTGAAAAAAAATGATTAGTTACGTAACTTAACAGTGATTTTTGATAAATATCAACACTTTAACACGAAAATCACGCAGTCGTTGGATACATATTCCCTCCCGCGTTTCTCATCGCTCATTTTGAGTATTTTTAGAGCTTAACATTAGCTGTTTTTTAAACCGATTTTTCACACAGTCAGTGGCTACGTATTTCAGACAATGCATTTCTGCATGTTTCGAGTTAATGATAAAATCATACAAATTTCAAGTTCGTTTAATATTGTTAATACGGACCCGGGCAACGCCGGGCGGGTCAGCTAGTGTTAAATAAAAAATATTAACAAATTTTACGTACCCATGCGAGTGGCTAGATTAAAAATAAATAGAACAAGTTTCAGTTCTGAAAAATTATTTTTATAAATTTCTTCATCTTTACAAGAAGGAAGTATTGGATTGATAAAAATTTTCGAATTTTTGTTTTCGAAGGCTTTACACGTTTTAGTGGTGAGAGATACAAAAAACGTATTTTTACGAAATGTCCGTGTGTCCGCCTGTTATTCTGTCTGTTTTATGCCTGGAACTACTGTACTACATTTTTTACGATTTACGCAACAGCTGTATCTCAAGAAATAATGCATTGATTTTAATATAAACATATTCAAGGAGTGCCTGATAAAAAATGATACTGATTAGTTTTTGATATACATTATTCAACATATGGCGCTTCTGTGCTTTATTTTTTAAGATATACTGAACAGTTGTATCTAAAAAATAATGCATGAATTTCCACCAAACATTAGACTCGGTTAGTCTGTGGTACAAAGGGATGCTGTTTACATTTTGGTGTGAATCGTTCATTAGATGGTGCTGCTATTCTGCGTTTTTCAAGATTTCCACAAAACCTCTATCTCAAGAGTTAATGCACCAATTTCTATCAAAGTACAGATTCAATTAATCCTCGATATGATCTGGCTATGTTTATGTTTTAGTGTCAATCGCCCAATAAGTAGGGCTGCTATGGAGATTTTTTCCAAGTTTCCGCAACTTATGCTCACATTTTTATCAAATTTGAGATACAAAGATTATCTTGATACGTATAATTGTTAATTATGATTCGGTATAAATGATCCAATAGCTGGCGCTTTTCTATTGCATTTTTCTCAATATCCGCAACAGTCCAATTTCAAGAACTAATGCATGGAGTTTCATATCTTTAGAATCCTCACAATGGACATAGATTGTTATTTAATTTTAGCATTGTGGCAACGAATTTAGAAGCATTAAAATGCATGAGATAAAAGAAACTTTTGAGATTGCCACTTCCGACTTGTTTTTACATTTATCTTATATTTCTTCTGCACATAATAATTTGAGTTTCTGATAAAGGAATCTTGCTACTATTTTCAATATTTATTCAGTTTATATTGATTATATACATTTTTAAATAATCTTTCGAACTTATTATGAAACAGTAAAATTAGTTTTACTATATTAAACAATTTTAACTTGTTTGTGAAAATGGATCCAGAAACTTTTTGTCCCGCAATATTACATTCATTAACAAGTTTTTTGTGTTTCCGTAAACCAATATCTGATACTCTAGACAGATCATCTTTCAAATGTGGTGGTGCAACAATCATCGTGATGATATTAAACAGTTTTTCTCCATCTTATGTACATGACTGACATGGGTTGACATGATTTTTGAGACATTTCGTCACATCAATAGATTTTTTTCTCTTGTATCTTTAAAAGAAAAAAGCATTGGATTCAGAAATTTTTTCGAATTTCGGATTTTGACGGATTTATACGTTTTAGATGTCAGAGATTCTAAGCAACATGTTTTTACAAAATATCTGTCTGTGAGGCTGTGTTTCTATAAAGCTGTGTAGTCTGTGACTCTGTCTGTTTGCATGTGACATAAATTGTGTGGGCGCTCTGTCTCAAGAACTAATGGATGAAATTTAATAAAAAATATACTCAGGTGATCCCTGATATAACCTGATTATGTTTAGATTTTGCTTTAAATCGCTGAATAGATGGCGCTGCAATGCTACATATTTACGATTTATGCAACAACTATATCTCAATAACTAATGCACGGATTGCCAACAAACTTTATATGGAATTAGTTCTTGACATGAATTGGTACCGTTTACATTTTGGTGTAAATAGCCGAACAGGTGGCACCGCTATGTTGTATTTTTCCCAATTTTTGCTATAACTATATCTCAAGAGCTAATGCAAGGAATTTAATAAAAATTCATAATAGCATAATACCTCATGTAGATCGATACTTTTTATTTTTTGGTGTATATTGCTGATCAGTGGCGCTGATATGTTACATTTTTTACGATTTAAGCAACAACTCTATCTCTATACCTAATGCACATAATTTCATCAAACTTCAGATTCAGTAAATTCGTAATATAAGCAAGTTCTATTGACGTTTTGCTGTCAAACAACCAATAGGTGGCACTGCTAAGCTGGTTTTTTCCGATTCCTTCAATATCTTTATCGGAAGAACTTCTGTAACAATTTTCGACAAACTTAAGATTCGGGTATAGCTTTATACAGATTATTGCTGCTTAAGTTTTGGTATAAATCACCCAACAGGTGACGCTTTTATGTTGCATTTTTTCTGATATTCATAACAGTCCTATTTCAAGAACTAATGCACGGAGTTTATACCTTTGAAATTCTAGCGATGACCATTGTGCTTTATTAAAATTTGGCACTGTCACGAATTTTGAAGTATTAACATGCATGAGATTGAAGAAAGTTTAAGGATTGCCACATTCAACTAGATTTTTTTTTTTATGCAGCAGAATTTTTCTTCATAGCGGTCTTCTGTTTTTCTCGACTCACTTAGTTTGGTATGGAGAGTACATTTTTTTAAACTCGTGACATTATTAAAGCTTTCACATTTTGGGTTATTCCGAAAATTCCGTTTGTTATTTTCATTCGCCGATTTTTTTGCATAAGAGCTTCATCCACTCCAAGATAACAAAACGGTGAACTAGATTTGTGAGGACGCCACTTTCCTCTTTCAAAGTTTGTTCATACTTTTTTTTATCAGTTTTGGCTAATGCATCCATTTTAGCAATATGCAACAAGTGCGAAATGCACTGTACTTCGATAAAATCTTTGCAAAAGAAATCAAAGTGCTTTGTGAAATCTTATGATGAAAACAGCCATCATTTCCTGTTTGCATTTCGCACTACTCGCATAAATAACATCAAAATTATTCAAACCATTTCGATATACTTTCAAGCCATTTTCAGTGTAGGGTTCCTAAGTTTTTCATACACTTGCTGGTTTTCCACTGCCTTAGTTGCAGCTTGGTTGAGTAATTACATGAATTATGATAATTATTTCTACCATACTTTGTAAATCATTGTTTGAATATTCTTGCATTTTTGTTGCATTAAATGATTGTGTTGTTTAGAAAATTCTGACTGCAAGTGGCAAAATAGTTTTGCGTATTTTACATGATTTTCGTACTTATTTTCTAATTAATAAATGGTGTAAAGTTGTATCACTAATCACACCACTTTCGAATACTGTTCGGTAATGCCAATAAATTTGTTGTAATTTCCTAATGTTCTCAGTGCGGCAATGATAATATATATTATCACCAAATTTCGGTTTAAATTTCCATTTGAAATGTTTTAAATTTTATGAATAATCCAGGGTCTGTAGTTATTACTAACTTTTGCCTAAAACTCACGAACATTTTGTGGATACTTTTCAGCTATTTTAATACATAGTACAGGACAAAAGCACCTGTCCGTGATTCTGGATGCAATTATATGACATACACACGAAATTTGTTCATTATCTCAGATATGAATGTAATAATGATAAATAAATGACGCAGATAATTATGAGCAGCTCTTGTTAAGAAAAGTATAAAAGTTGATAAAGTTATAATATAAAGTTATAAAAGTTGATATACTAATAACTAAAAATAACAAGTATTATTTTGAAACTGGTTTATATTATATGCTCATGTGGTAAAAGAAGTTTAATACCTGATTTTGGTATATTCCATAATTTTGGAGTTTTGTAAGTATGTATTTACTAGGAAATAACTTTTCATAAAAGCAGATATCAGGCTAAAACGTTCATAAACTACTAATAAAGCAAAGAAACTGTTTCCAAAAAAAAACTTACTTGGGCTAAAAATTTGAGCTAAAAATGAAAACTATATCAAAAGACTATCCCTCACATATAAATATATTACGACATCAAGCCTCATTTATAGACCCCCCTAAAGTGATTTCCTTATATATTTAAAGTATATCCAAATATAAGTTTTACCAGTAGTGATTCTTTCCTATTGATGTACCATGATATGCATTTATAACATTTTCATAAGGTTTAATCCTTGGCCTTTTAAAATTAATAATGTAATTCTTCAAAACTAATATTTTCCACAGAATATTTTATAAGTTCTAAAACGAAAATTGATATCTGCAGTGGCGGTCAAAAATTTAGGGTCAGCATGAAAATTTTGATTAGTTTGTAAGTAATATTTATACTCAAGGTGATATTTGTGCATTTTATTGCCATATTAGTAATAAATTTATTTATGGAATAACAAATAATTATCAAAAAAATTAACTAGCAAAATAAATTGCACAAAAAAATATTGGAAAGTTATTAATGGAATAACAAATAATTATCAATAAATTTAGCTGGAAAAATTAATTTCACAAAAATATTAATAAGAAAATTATTTATGGAATCACAAATAATTATCTATAATTTTAACTGGAAAATTAACAGCACAGAAAACTATTAGTCAGAAAACTATTTATCATACAAAGACTTATCAATACAGAAAACTATTTATCAATACATTTAACCTGCAAAATTAATTGCGCTGAAAAAGTACAGGTTCTCCAAAGTTTTGGTACGTTTGAAAAAATGGTATTATAATAGAAAACAGCAGTTATCCACACATTTATATTTAGCGTTTTAACGTCACATTTTTAGAAATAAGTATTTTACGTAACGACGTGCGATTGATACGTTAGACATTCAAAGATCGTCTATGTAACTTTTTACCACTCTTGTTGCAATTTTTGTGAAAATTTTCCTGGTTCGGAATATTTGTAATTCCGCACACATTTCTTGAAAACGTTCCAAAAATTTTCAGTTTGTCACAGATCGGATCATTAAGCTGGCCTTTTTTTTTTTTTTTTTTTACAAAGCGCACTGCATGAGAAGCTTTTTGTTTTAATTGAGTTTTATCAGTCTGAAACAAATATTTGACACTACAATTTTTTCTTCAATAAGGCATAGGATCTTCAATAGGACATAGTGTCTGTCATCACCACCAAATAATGTTGAATATTGATTCATTAGAAAATAATACTTTTTCAATTCTCACTTATACAGTCTTTGTGTTCCTTGGCAAACACCATTCGGGCAAACTAATTTTATTTTTAAAGGAAGGTTTGCACACAGACTACTCTATAAAATCCTACGTCTCTTTAGCATCTTGAAACGATACACCGAATTATTTCAACAATATTTTTAATCATAAATCGCAGGATATTGCAGCGTTGTCCCCCCCCCCCTATATCCTTATGTGTTTGTTTAATCATTTTTTATCAGTTTAAGAGATACGGTTCAAATCACATAAATGATTCCAATTATTGCGTTCCAGATAGTCATACTTTGCGAGTTACAAAAATTATTTATTTTATACTTTATTCTAGGTAATTTAAGTTATATCAATATATATTTAAGTTTTTGATAATGCCTATTTTTTAATGTCAAAAATCACATTTTCATATCATATTTAATCAAAATATATATAAAAAATAATTACAGATCAAAATTAAAGATTATACATGCAAATATAAATTTGTTTATTTCCGCCTGAGCCCATTTGGAACGATCGTCTTTTTATAGAATTTTTAATCATTTATCACCAGTTTTTTAAAGAAGAAATTTTTGCATCAGTGAATTTAATAAAAATGCTCTAATTAAAGAATAAAAAATTTACATTAAACATGTACTACTCAGAGTAGTAACTTGCTTGTATGTGGTACGTACAAAACACCATGGGCAAAAACATAATGGCTGAAAGATCACGGAAGCGATTAAAGAAGCCTTCATTATGCAAGATAGATATTCATGCAATGAAATAATCGCTATATACGCAGAATGCCATGTGCATTTCTTACGAGTAGCCCATTTAAAGTGTACATTTTTCTATGAACAAAACTATCAAATCATGGTAGTTTGAACATTATTAAGTTTTTGTTTTCCAAACACTAAACATGTAAAGATAGTTTTTAATGCCAGAAAAAGTCCTATTTTTCGTAGTATAATTATACTTTGGTTATAACATCCAACATAACTTTAACAAAAAAAATATTACTGATTTTATTTTTAGTGCATTTCGTCGAAAAAAATGACAATTGCTGTAAAAGATTTAAGCATTTGTATGCATAATGTATGCTGCGCAAATTTACCAAATAAAATTAAACCATTCTATAACTTACTTTCTACATTGCTTCAAACTAAATATTTTAATTAGCTAAGAATCAATATTTATGAGGATAGTTTCTACTCAAACGAAATAAACTGGTGGATTTAACAAGATTAATGCGAAGATTAAAGATTCGTCTTTGTCTGCAATGCAAATTTATGTCATAGTTAGTCCTTTTTTTGGCTGACTCCTTTGTTTTTATCTCTTGTAGTTTAACACGAACAATTCTTTTTTCATTTTAACTTAAAAGGCGATTAATTTACATGCAAATGCATTTTACATGCTACTGGAAGATTTTTAAGCGCTATGTTGAAAACGATCAGTGACGTATAAAAAACTTCCTCATGTTGTAAAGTACTTCGGCAAAGTGGAACTTTCATTCTTTTTGAAATAAACTGTAAGTAAACAAACAACTGAGTTTTCGTTTCTTTATTAAATTAACTTTTATTTACAAGTAATACAATGTCGGGATAATAATTAAATACTTTTATTTAAAAGTTATTTTTTCATAATAAATACATGGATCATTCCATAGATAATGAGCAAATTAGCTGGGGTGACATGCCACTGATTTCATCGACAACGAGGATACTGGTAGATCGTAATTATTTATGAGTAAATGCAAAATAATATATTTCAGGATTGTTTATTTGGAAACTTACATTAAATATTAACTGACTTTAAAACAATTAATTTGCTCATTTTATATGGAACGATCAATGCATTTTCCGTGAGAAATATACAGTCCTTGGGAGGGGCGGTAAAAATTAAACATCCCCTATCAATTTCTTAATAAATTATCGCTGAAGAAAGTTACTTGTGTATATGGATGGGAAATAAAATTTATTTTTAAATGTTGTACATAAAATTTGCTTAGGGGTTCATCTACATATTAAAACAAACGCAAACTTCACTTTTTTCAAAATGAATGCCCAATTTTCACCCATTAATACCTGTAATAATTAAATTATTTTATTTATTAAAATTCAAATTTCGCATTTTACCACCGCTTTTAAAACAAGAATAACTTTTGCCTTAATTTATCGAGGAGTTTGTCTCAAGAAAGAATTTATTTATCCTCCTTTTTACTGGTGTGGAAAGCACTTACTCGAATTTTTTTAAACTGTCCCAAAAATGGGACGCTAGGCACTAATGGGTTTTAAGAAAATATTTCAAATCTTCGATTCAAACTATGCGTAGATATAAAATTTTAACTCATTCGAATGATAAGCTTTCTAAAATTTAGTGCTTGTAATGTTAAATTACATTGTTATATTTTTATCAAAATCTCTTTAAATTATCATCTTAATGTAAATTTTTTGCCGTGTGGTTATAGTGCTAAAATACGAAAACATAAACCCATTCAATTTTTAAATTTAAAATTTTATGGTATGAATTATGTGTATGAAATTAATATTCGAAAAAATATAAATTGCAGTCTACAATTTTTGATGCATTAAGATTTATTAAATCCTGCTGTAAGGTAACCCTAAATTTCAAAATTTTCTTCCAATAGTTTTCAAAAAACGGCAAAATTGTGGTTCGGGACGTCAACGTATATTGTGATGATACATTTTGAAACTTATGCTATCCTGTAATCTAGCAATCTTCATTGACTGCTGGTGCCGTGCCTAAGATGCCTTGATCCAGTGGAAGGCTCTCTCGATCAACAATTAAATACGGAACTTCTATTTGTATACAGTGCCTAAAGCATGCTTGTTTAAAAATAATTAAATATCTCGGAAAATTACCGTACGAATTGCATGAAAATTTGTTTTTAGGTCACTTGAAAAATTTGAAGTTCATTTATGCTGTAAGAATTAAGTTAGGGTTCGTTTTAATGTGTATATTGTAACCGAAGGAAATCTCATTTAAAAGTAAAAATTATTTCTAATCGTTTGGTATCAGTAACTATCTTCTATGATAGTTTTTTGCTAAGATAATAGGGGGCGCTTCCTTTTTTCCATTATTGTACATGTTATAATCAGAAATAGAATGATTTCATAAAAAATTGTTCTATAGAGATAGAGGTTTTGTTTAATTTTTGTATTGAGAAAGAAATCTTCTAAAAATATACACACTGTTAAAAATTTCGAGCTACTTTGAACCAAGATTTGATGCTCGTAGCTATTACCAGCTGCCACCATAGGATGGTTCAATCGAAGCTAAAAATCTTGGAACGAGTTTACACCATATTATTTGAAAAAATATTACTATGGTTCAACCGAAGATCCAAATCTTGGAACAAGATTTCACCATCTTATGGTGGCAGCTACTAAGCACCAAATTTCGGTTCAAAGTAGCACAAAATTTTTAACAGTGTACCATCATAAAATGCAGTAAAATTTTATCGTCCATATTAGGTATATTGTTTAGCTATAACAGTTATAATAACGAAATAAACAAAAATTGTTTTAAAAAAATTATACGTATTATTCTGCCGTATAATTCAAAGTTAAAGCATTTGTATGCATAGCATAAGCTGCATAAACTTATTGAACAAAATAAAATTATGCTATCACTTACTTTCTACATTTCCTAAATATTTTAATTAGCTAAACATCAATATTTATGAGGTTACAATCAATCCAACCAAAATAAATCTTAGATTTAACAAGATTAATGCGAAGATTAAAGATTCGTCTTTGTCTGCAATGCAAATTTATCTCATAATTAGCTTTTCTTCTTTCCTGCTTTCATGTTGTGGTTGTTGAACAGGAACTATTCTTTTTTTCATTTTGTAAAAGAAGGTTTTTTTTGCAGGTAAATGGTTGTTCAATGATATGATAATACATTTCATCAAGTTGCAAAATACTGCCGCGAAAAAGAAGTTTTCATTCTTTTCAACAGAAAATTTAGTATTCGTTAACAAACAACTACGTTTTTCTTTGGGTATAAAATTAAGTTTGATTTACAAGTAATACATTGTTGACACTAATAATAGAATATGTTTATTTTATTCATGTAAATATATCAGAATATGTATAATTCTGATAATATATTTCACAAAGTTAAGCGTACCTTTCATAATGTATTACTGATATTGAATTAAATACCATAACATATTCAGACCTGATATGTGGTTCTGTAAATGTATAACATTTTCATTTTTTTTCCGTATTTGTGAATCCTCCTTCTCTCTTCCAAACCATGCATTATCATGTTTGAACGCCCCACCTGTTAGCAATATCGTTATCAATGTGTCATTTTTTTTAATTTTAGAATTTATTTCTTTTATTTTGAATGATATAAGCATAAAATAAGCTGCGTAAACATATTGAACAAAATAAAATTGTGCTACCACTTACTTTCTGTGTTTCCTAAATCTTTTAATTAGCTAAACATCAATATTTATGAGGATACTTTCTATTTAACCAAACAACTCTTAGATTTAACAAGATTAAAGCGATAAATAAAGATTCGCCTTTATCTGGCAAATTTATCTCATAACTAAGTTTTTTTAATACTCATTTGCTTTTATGTTCTGTTTGTTGAACAGGAACAATACTTTTTAATTTCAACATAAAATAAGGTTCTTTTATGTGTAAATGCATGTTCATATACTGCTAGATGATTTTTAAGCGCTGTGTTGAAACCGGTCAATGTGACGTATAAAACGTTTCATTATGTTGTAAAGTACTACGACAAAATGGAAGTTTTCATTCTTTTCAAAAGAAAATTTAGTATTCTTTAACAAGCAGTTACAGTTTTTATTTGTTTATTAAATTAACTTTGATTTACAGGTAATTAATTGTTGAAAAAAAATCATTAAATATGTTTAAAAACCATTTTTTGACGTTAATATAGTAAATATATGTATTTATGTTAATATATATATTTATATAAAAGAAATACATTTTTATAATAAGCGGCTGTTATAGAATTAATCGGCATTATCTCTTCTGACGTGATGTATCAAATAGCATACACATCATTAATATTTTTTCACGTATATAAATAAAGTGAAAATAATGGAAATGAGTGTGAATAGAACTTGACAAATAGCAAAACTAAATAAAACAAGATTTTTTTCCTTATAACGCTTTTTTAGATAGCTATGTGTCCTTTAATAAAGGTTTGCAGCATAAATACACTAAAACCTTTAAATAACTGACACTTCGGGAACGCAGAAAATGTCCGCTATTCGGAGGTGTCCGCTATTGGGAAATTTTCAGAGAAACAAAAATCGCTAAGAAAGGCTTAATGTTTCATTAATTTACATTTATATGTACTAAAACCTCTATTATATAATTAATCAGAAATTAAAATTATTTTAAGAAATAATTTTAATTTCTGATTAATTATATAATAGAAGTTTTAGTATATATAAATGTAAATTAATGAAACATTAAGTCTTTCTTAGCGATTTTTGTGAATAAAGATATTATTGCAATAAAATTGAAATAAAATTGTGCATATTTTTATCTACTGTTTATTATATTCTTGTGAAAAAAATCTGCTACAAAAGTTCACTTTTGTTTGCAATTGCATGTAATTTGTTTTCCTATGTGACATTATTGGACATTGTTGAGTTCCGGGCAAAGACGGAAGGATTGCACTTTTTAACCTTTAAATGCATAAAATCTTAATATTCTTGGGTGACATTTCAGTGCACTGGGAGGTGTTTCTACTGGGCAATACCCTGAATTTAGCACTGAACGCGTGTGTGGGGGGGGGAGGTAATTTTCCCCAGCTCTTTATCTACGTTTATCTGTGATCACAAAATTTGTAAAATTGTCCTGATAAATTCAGAGGTCTTTTTGCTTTTTTTCATTTTTTTTCTCTTTAATTTTTTTTTTCATCCCTTACCGGCGAATAAAGTGTCCGCTATTCAGAATGTCCGTTATTAAGAGCTTAAATTTACAAAAAATTAGGTTTTGGGAATGGGGATTGAAAAACTGTCCTTTAAATAGAGGTGTCCGCTATTCGGGAGCGTCCGTTCTGGAGGTTTTACGGTATACAAAATGTACAAAAATGAAAATGAAATTGATTAATTTGCTGTACATGAAGATACCAATTGTAGAGTCCATTAGTAATAAAATTTTATTAAATATATATTTATTTTATATTTTTCAATATACATGAAATGCAAATATGTAAAATAAAATAAAAATATTTTAAGAAATTATCAAAAAATGTATATTTTGTGTCCTCATGTATCATCAAATTTTATGTACAAAAAATAATTTATAATTTATTTCGCTGTTCAATCTGTTCAAATTTTAAAGCATTTGTATGCATTCCATAATATCCGTAAACTTATTGAACAAAATAAAATTGTGCTATCACTTACTTTCTACATTTCCTAATTATTTTAATTAGCTGAACATCAATATTTATGAGGATACTTTCCATTCAACCAAACAATTCTTAGATTTAACAAGATTAATGCGAAGATTAAAGATTCCTCTTTGTCTGCAATGCAAATTTATCTCATAATTAGCTTTTTTTTCTTATTTGCTTGCTTTTATGTTCTGGTTGTTAAACAGGAACAATTCTTTTTTTTTTCAGCAAAAAGAAGGTTCTTTTATATGTATATTCATGTTCGCATACTGCTAGACGACTTTTAAGCGCTATGTTGAAACCGATCAATGTGACGTATAAAACATTTCATCTTGTTGTAAAGTACTACGACAAAATGGAAGTTTTCAAAAGAAAATTTAGTATTCGTTAACAAACAACTACATTTTTGTTTGTTTATTAAATTAACTTTGATTTACAAGTAATACATTGTTGACAAAAATCATTAAGTATGTTTGAAAATTTTTTATTTATTGTTGCATTTTTTTTTCATGTGAGTGTATGAGAATACATGTATTTCTTATAGTATATTTCAAAAAAGTACACAAGTTATAATAATAAATTGCTCTTATAAATTAAACGGCGTCACCTCTTTATATTTCATGTATTCTAAAGGACACACATCTTTAAAATTTTTATCACGTATATAAATAATATTAAAAAAGAGAAATTAGTATGAATATAGTCTGCAGACCACAGAACTAAACAAAGTAGCAATTTTGTTTTCTTATAGTTCTGTTTTAGCGAGTTATGTGTTATATAAACAATATTTGCAGCAAAAATATATAAAAATGAAAACGTAAATCAATTTGCTGTGCCGATGAGTCCATTAGTAAAGAAATTATTAAATATTTTATTATTTTATGTTTTTCAATTTTTTTGCAATAGAAAAATGCAAAATAAAGTTAAAATATTCTAAGAAATTTTCCGGCACAGATGTCATAAATGCACCACATTTGCACGTGCTTCCCCCCCCCCCCCGCCAATTTAAGCGATTTTTTTTTTTTTTTTTGAATATAAGTTACAAATTGCATGCAATAACAGGATGTGATTTTTTATTGCAATATAAAAATAAAATAACATGAAAAAATGAAAGAGATTGTAGTATTTTAAAAAAAGAAATAAAAATATATAAATGATAGTTTGCTATAAATAATTATTGATATGGTATATAATAAAAATAATTTAAAGAATTAAAATAAAAAATAACAGTAAATAAACATAAATTAAAAAAAGGAAAACAATAATTAAACAGTTATAAAAATTAAACTTAATAGGTAACAAAACACTAAATATAATTTTCACAGTAATTCATAAATATTAATACTTATAGCCATATTGAATACACGCAGTTGTATATTTAATCAGCACATTTCACTGAAATCTTTAACTTCCCCATTTTATTTCACTAACAATTGTTGTAAACTTATCAAACGGATCTTCTCCTTGGCACACATGTGCAATGCCAAATTGACGGGGGAGAAAAGCAGGTGCAAATGTGGTGCGTATATGACATCTGTGCCATTTTACAAAAAATATACTTTTTAAGTTCCCATCTGTCACAAAATTTTATATGCAGAAAATAAATTTCAATTATTTTCACTATTCAATCGTTCATAGTTATGAGTTTCTTTATATAAATCCATAACTGAAACTAGAAAAAGTTCATCATTAAACCCTGGCGTCTGAAGAGGTTAATAAGAGAGGAAGGAAAGTTGTTTTAAAAAAATGAATATTCTTAAAGAAAAAAAAAATACATTTTACATTTTTGATGCAGTTTTGACGTCTTTTTACGAAAAATTTAAGGGCTATTTTTTTCTTCTAATTTTATTAAAACTATCTATGTTTTCTTATTCCTTGTGATTAAAACAGAGTGATTTATGAAATTGTATATGTAAAGAAAGTGATATATGTAAAGAAAGTATGTTAAACGGAATGGAGTTAAAGAATAATTGCTTAACGAAAACTTATTCAAAATCTTCATAATAAGTTTTACGGGAATGTGTGATTAAAAATATGAATAGAAATGTATAAATTACTGAATTAAGTAATCTGGAATGCAACATAAAGATACTTAACTATAAAAAAGGATCCCCTTTTCTGTAAATAACTAGGGAAAATAAGCTTTCCGAACAATAAGAGGCACTGTTGAAAATACGTACGTACTTTTAGGTAGCTTTCATTACAAAAAGTAAAAAGCTACCTATTGCAGCCGTCCGGAGGAAAGCACTTCCGGAAAATTTTGGTATATTTTCACCGATCATGACCCCCAGACCCCAAAACCACCCTCCGTTCAAATGTTGACATATATATATATATATATATATATATATATATATATATATATATATATATATATATATATATATAACCATACATATATATATACACTATATTGCCATTGATTATGGGACACTTGCGATTTTAGACATTTTACTAAATATCTAGAAAAATACATGAGGAATCATCTCGAAACTCTTAGTGTATAAATATAATAGTATACGTCATACAGCTCCGTGAAGATTTTTTACCGAAACTCCATAGGGGACCGTCAACAAATTAAAAAAGAATGAATATCTTTTGAATAACCCTGTCAAAACTAATGTAGCAAAAGCGCTCAAACTCTAGATTATGATTGAATGCCTTATTGTAATACACTGTGTTCATTTTTAAGCAAACAGCATGCATACTCGCAGAGTAATTAAGGTTTTTATAAAAATGCCCCCAAATTTTTCTAAGTTTTTCCCTTATAATTTTCAGAGTTCTTAATATAAAATAATATTTTTTTCAGAAAATATGACAAACAACATTGCACACAGTACCATGTAATCAGAATTAAAAAATAATAAAAATTGTATGAAAAATGTGTAGGTTTACTAAATAATTTTTTACTGCGCATGCGTCAAAGATATCAAATTTTCATTTGCATATTATGTTAGCTAAATGTATAGAGCAACTTTTGTGAAAGTCACAAAATCATAACTTGAAAATTCTGAAAATAATCATCAATTGAATAAGTTGAAAATCCGTTATTCTCAAAATGAAGCAAAAACAAGAGGGGTTGTATCCATATATTCATTGATTAGTGTCAATATAAAATACACAATACGGGATGTTACGACGACTTTTAGATAATATCCCTTATTTTTTTGCTTCATTTTGGAAATAACGGATTTTGTCCGTTTTCTATAGACGATTACTTTCAGAATTTTCAAGCTATAATTTTGAGACTTTTACAAAAGTTGCTCTATACATTTAGCTAACATAATATGCAAATGAAATTTTGATATCTTTGACGCATGCGCAGTAAAAAATTATTTAGTAAACCTACTCATTTTTCATACAATTTTTATTATTTTTTAATTCTGATTACATGGTACTGTGTGCAATGTTGTTTGTCATATTTTCTGAAAAAAATATTATTTTATATTAAGAACTCTGAAAATTATAAGGGAAAAACTTAGAAAAATTTGGGGCCATTTTTATAAAAACCTTAATTACTCTGCGAGTATGCATGCTGTTTGCTTAAAAATGAACACAGTTTATTACAATAAGGCATTCAATCATAATCTAGAGTTTGAGCGCTTTTGCTACATTAGTTTTGACAGGGTTATTCAAAAGATATTCATTCTTTTTTAATTTGTTGACGGTCCCCTATGGAGTTTCGGTAAAAAATCTTCACGGAGATGTATGACGTATACTATTATATTTATACACTAAGAGTTTCGAGATGATTCCTCATGTATTTTTCTAGATATTTAGTAAAATGTCTAAAATCGCAAGTGTCCCATAATCAATGGCAATATAGTGTATATATATATATATATCTGATTTTTGTCATGCGATAACTAACGTATTTATGAACCGATTTGAATGAAACTTGGTATGTACATAGTACATACAAATGTCTCGACCGAGTTCGTTGATCAGCATCATCCGCCATTTTGTTTCAAAATGGCGGATGATGGCTGAATTTAAAATGGCCACCATTTTGTTTCAAAATGGTGGCCATTTTAAATTTTTTTTTAAATTTAAAATTTAAAATTAAATGCGAAAAAATTAAAAGTTGAAAAATATTTTTCTTTTACGCGTTAAAACTTAAAACGACGATTCCAGAAAATTTTTTATTTTGTCTATATCTTAAAAAATGATTGAGTTATAGCACTTTGAATTTTGCTTATGGCTGACATTTTGAAACGGTCTGATCTGAACGATCCATCATGTTGCTTTAAAATGTCATATACTTTATGATATCGTGGAATTTGGTGACTCTCTAAATCGCTTAAAATAAAACCATGTTGAATAAAAGATGACTATTTTCTAAATATTCCTATTAATATTCAGTCTTGACAAAAGCTAGTATTCAATCTTATAAAATCACTAATTTTATAAGATTATTTCCACTAATTTGAGCTTAGCATTTTTGAACAATGTAACTTACTTTAAAATAAATAAATAAATATATAAGTATATGAAAGCTACCTCTTCCTCCCGGCATTGCCGGAAGGACTTTTTTCACTGATTTAGAAAACAAAATGTGATTCAAATTGCTTGTAATCAACAATTGACAAATGAATTATACATAAAATTTTAACCTGATTTTTATTACTCTAAAATTTTTATTGTGAAAATGTTTTGAAGTACTACGATTAAAATAAAATAAGCTTTTTAAGAAAAAAATATCAACCGACTTCAAAAAAGCGCTAAAAAGAATTAAATAATTCTTTAAAGTTCTCTAAGGCCAAAACGTTATCCAATAAGCACACATCGGATATTAGATACCGGCATAAAAAACGGTTAAATTTAATATGTATAATTTAATGTCCACCAAACATAGATTTTAGAGATAATATTATTTTACAAGAGATGAATTGACATATTTATGATTTATTTTATGAATATATACATATAAAAAGTAATGAATTACATTTTTAAGTTGGTGCCAAACAATCACAATCGATAATGATTATCCCCATTTTAATTATGGCACTAGGTATAATTTAGCTACAATTCTTAATATACATCAAATAGAGTTTGGCACCAACTTCAAAAAGTAATTCATTACTTTTTATATGTATATATTCATAAAATAAATCATAAATATGTCAATTCATCTCTTGTAAAATAATATTATCTCTAAAATCTATGTTTGGTGGACATTAAATTATACATATTAAATTTAACCGTTTTTTATGCCGGTATCTAATATCCGATGTGTGCTTATTGGATAACGTTTTGGCCTTAGAGAACTTTAAAGAATTATTTAATTCTTTTTAGCGCTTTTTTGAAGTCGGTTGATATTTTTTTCTTAAAAAGCTTATTTTATTTCCTACTTTTTAGTTATGCATACCGTAATACATAATTATGTGTACTGGCACACGATAGCTCTTTGCAATGCAATATTAATGTACGCACTTTGCTAAGTTCTGATGTATTCAGTTTACTTGTCACTGTTTGATTGTCAACTTTTCTGAAACCACTTACAATATCGGTTAGTATCGTTGTGAATCTTAAGATTTTTTTTGTATGGTAACTTCTTCAGACAAGATCTGCCACTTCGAAAAGCTACCGCATTTATGAAATCTTAGTCTGCATCGAATCCTACGGTCATCGAAAGTGGCTTTCAAAAGGTGACAATCCATCAAGTAAAGTGTCCTTATACATAAGAGCGCGACATAGTGCTTCCATATATGAGCAAAATGACTTCATATATTAATGTATAGTAAAATGCTTTTCTAGTGTAGTCAGTCAAAAGTACTCCCCCTTCACTCAGAAAAAGGAAAAAGAAAGATTTTAGCAAAAATCGCACTATGCTTCAATCGATAAAGAGCAACACTCTAATACCTATACAGGTAGTAATGGCATCAGAAATGAGCAGTGGCGATTCGACGAGGAATCTGAAACTCATAACCGATACCTGGCTGCCTCTATAAGAGAGTGACAGCATTTCATTCCCAAATATTTCTTTTACAGACGCTTTTGTCCCAACTACACTGTTAAAAATTTGAAACTTTTGCTGTACACTGTTAAAAATCTGCTGCATTTTGCTGCAACGCACTCCCCTGCTTGTATAGAAAACGGTTACTTGGCCGTGAAATGGCGCTTTCTCATTGGTTGGAATAGAGATATTATATACAAGTGGTGGAGGGCGTTGCAGCAAAATGCAGCAGATTTTTAACAGTGTACACTGTTAAAAATCTGCTGCATTTTTTTGCTACGCACTCCAGCGCTTGTATAGAAAACGGTTACTTGACTGTATTAAGGAGCATTCTCAAAGGTCGCAGTAGAGACATTATATACAAGCGGCGGAGTGCGTTGCAACAAAATGCAGCAGATTTTTAACAGTGTATCATCACTTCACCACTTATATAGAAAAAGATTAGTTAAATGCATTATGAAGGATTCTCATTGATAAAAGTAAAGATATTCTATAAAAGCGATGGAGTGATGATGCAGCAAAAGTTGCAAATTTTTAACAGTGCATTGCATTGCCAGGCATTTTTTCATTATGGAATTTGATGATGATGATTTCCTGGAAGAATTAGATTGTACTCGTATGAGAAGTTAACAAGGTTGACGAAAATTGCCCGCTCAACAAGATGCTTGGTGACTCGTTTTTGTCCAGAATCGTTTCAACCAATTATATACTGTGCTACATGTGTCATATTCATATCGAGGGAACCTACACTGTAAAAAATTTGATACTTTTGCTATATCATCACTCTATTGTTTTTATAGAAAACGATTACTTCACCCAATTACGAAGTATTCTCATGGGTCAAAAGAGAGATATTCTACAAAAGCAGGGCAGTGACGATGCAGCAAAAGGGTCACATTTTTTACAGTGACACTGTAATCGGAAATGAGCGGTGGCGTATTCGATGAGTAATCTGAAACTCATTACCTACATCTGGCTGCCTCTATAAGAGAGTGACAGCATTTGATTCGGAAATATTTCTTTTTACAAACGCTTTGGTCCCAATTACACTATAAAAACTTTGAGCCTTTTGCTGCATCATCAGTCCACCGCTTTTATAGAAAACGATTACTTCACTGTGTTACGGAGCATTCTTATTGGTCATAAAGACATATTCAATAAAAGTTGTTGTGTGACGCTGCAGCAAATGGGTCAAATTTTTAACAATGTATCATGGAGCATTCTCATGCGTCAAAGGAGAGATATTCTATAAAAGCGGGGGAGTGACGATACAACAAAAGGATCAAAATTTTTACAGTGTACACTGTAAAAAATTTGGCCCTTTTGCTGCATCGTCAATCCACCGCCTTTATAGAAAACGATTACTTCGGCCTATCGTGCAGAATATTCATGGGTCAAGAGAGAGATATTCTTTAAAAACGGGGGAGTGATTATGCAGCAAAAGGGTCAATTTTTTTACAGTGTACACTGTTAATAAATGTGAACCTTGTTCAGTTAGGATTTCACATTTTGAAAAGATCGTGTGTCTATGTAAGTGTAACTTAAAAACATGAAATATGAACGTTTCTAATTGGTCGATTGCTTCTAAAAGATATTGAATTTTAATGTTTTAATTTTTTAAAAAGTTCTAATCAACAGATTTTATGAAATTTGAATGGGACCACATGAGTCCCATACGCTTTCAAACAAAAAAAGAATTATCAAAATCGGTTTATATTTACGAAAGTTATGCGTGAACAACAAATACATACAGGTCGAAATCATAACCTCCTCCTTGAAGTCGGTTAAAAAATAAAAAGGAAGATATTATCAAAATCACACCATGATTCAACATGCGTCTATATGAAAGTAGTAATATTTGAAGTTAAGAATGTTCTTTGATAAACGCGGTTTTCCAAAGTACAGAAAATTTAAGAATTTTTATTCCAGAACTTGGCGGTAGTCGCCTGAACGAATTTGTTTTATGGGTGAAAGAAGTTAACTCGCTTAACTTTAATGGTAAGCTTATCAAAATTTTTCGTCATTTATATTTGTCCGAATGTAAATCTAGCACATAGCAATGTACTTTAATCACTTTGTGAATCCGGCATAACAAGCACCCTGATTTACAGACACTCTTGCTTTAGCGTGTAAGGCTCTTTAGAGATGAATTTTCAGCTTTTCGATATCGAATTCTCATGTCTGGATCGATGTGGATCTTTCACTTTGGTGGATACGAGAATTGTTCCAGCTAAGATTTCGTACTTTAAAAAAAAAACTAGCATCTCTGCAACAGTGGTTAGGATCGAGAATGATTGTTCGCTGTTAAGCAAAACAAGATTGACCAATCATAAGCCTTTATTTTTAAGAACTTTTCATTGTTCGAAGGAGAGAGTCTGGATTACATGGAGTGAAAATTTGCTATCGACACTGTAAAAAATTTGACCCTTTTGCTGCATAGTTACTCCATCTCTTTTATAGAATTTCTTTGTTTTGACCAATGAGAATGCTCCATAATAGAGCGAAGTAATCGTTTCCTATGAAAGCGATGGAGTGACGATGCAGCAAAAGGGTTCAATTTTTTACAATGCAAGCAGTGCTAAAAATTTGTATCCTTTAAATGTGCAACGATACTACTGAATTCCAAAGTGTCGATCACAGCGACATCTGCGGCATTTTCGTGATACATTATCTAGACTCGCAATAATTCTTGCATTTTTAGAAAATGTCCTGCAGATGTCGTTTCTATCTTTAAATTTCATTAGCATTGTTGCACATTTAACGAACAGAACATTTTAGCGCTTATTTTAAGTATTAAAGAGGGCGTGTTCAACACAACTTACCGGTTACTTACCGATCACTTACCGATTGTAGACAAATACGAAATGAAAATCAAAGCAAAGTGTGACGTCAGCTACAATTCAACAGAATAGTTTTCATTGCTGCCACAGTTTGCTTTTGTACTGCCCTACAATCGATCGGTAACATTGGTTACTTTTGTAAGTTGCTCTGAACACGCCCTGAGATAGCCGATTTCCACACTATATCCCCTAGATGCTATATTTCCGGTTTCTTGCATAAGAGAACTTGTCCGGAATCCAGGTAGAATTCGCGCTGTTAGCGAAACCAGATTAACGAATCAGAAGCCTGAATTTTAGCAAATTTTTCAATGTTTTAAATAAATTTTCTTGTTAATAAATCTCGTTTCGCAAACAGCGCAAAATTTATGTGAATCCTGGCCCTCGTCCAGTTAGGATTTTGCACTTTGAACACTGTTAAAAATTTGAAACTTTTACTTTATCGTCTATCCATCGCTTTTATAGAAAATGATTACTTCATTGTATTATGGTGAATTCTCATTGGTCAAAATGGAGATATTCCATAAAAGCGGTGGAGTGATGATGCAGCAAAAACTTCAAACTTTTAACAGTGAAAATATTGTGTGTCTATGTAAGTGTAATATGAAAGCATGCAAAAGGAACACTTCTAATTGGTCGATTGCTTCAAAATGAATTTGAAATTTAAAGTTTTTATTTTTAAAAAAGTTCTAATAATCGGATTTTTATGAAATTCGAATGGGACCACATGGGCCTCATACGCTTTCAAACAAAAAAAGAATTATCAAAATCGGTTCATATTTGCAAAAGTTATGGGTGAACAACAAATACATACAGGTCGAAATCATAACCTCCTCTTTGAAGTCGGTTAATAAAGTTTAGGTATTTTTTAAAGAAAATACACACAGATAAATACACACACACACACACATATATATATATATATATATATATATATATATATATATATATATATATATATATATATTATATATTCCATAATAAATATGTTGAAAAAATGTAGATGTAAAAATTATATTTAAAAATTTTCCTATATATTTTATGACATCAACTAATTTTTTTGAAAATTTCACCTAACATCCATCTTATCCTAAGTGAAATGTTGAATTAAGTATGAATGCGCCAATAGAATAAATAAATAAATAAATAAATTGCTATCAAATTCGATGAGAATAAAGCTGAAGGGATAAATTCAAACGAATGCTTTTTATACAGACCGATTTCTGTACTTATATACATTCAGTACTTACATATAGAAATGTATATTATACATGTCTGTGCATTTTTGACTGCATCTATTCATTGATATGAGATTGAAAATGAATGAACTTGAAAGAACTACTAAGCTAATTTAGAAATAAAATAAATTTAAACGAAAATGCAAAATACAATTTAATGTTCGAGATTAGAGTAAAATCTTGAGAGAAGAATTATTCGGGAATATATGCTACCATATTTGCGCATGGATTTTACGCTCTTGCATACTTTTCTCACTCTATATTTCTTTATGCAAACCATATGGTTCGAGTTCAAAGATAGACGTAGATTTTGCATGAAGTGTATGATTTAATTCCTGATAATAATACCACAGTGTTCTTCATGATTTTCAATCTATAACATTTAAGTTTGGTTATTACGAAAAAATTCTCCAGCATATTTTTTCTTCGGCTGCCACACAGCTATGTGCATGAGTAAATAATAAGACACGTATTGATTATGTGCATAATTATGATCTATTTACATGAGCAAGATTATAATTCATTGAGAGAGTTTCTCTGATGAAATTATAGTAATAAGGTGGATAGGATGGATAAAACATCAACATATAGAATAGATTTTGTGACCACTGGGGATAGAATTACAATTATTACGCTACATGTTTTGAGAATTAAAAGATACACGATTGCACTAAATATTTGTGCGCACTTCTTAGTTGTGTCCTTCTGTATCCGCTCTCAAACTAAAAGACTCAGGTAGTCCATGGTATACTACTGAACAAAATAAAAAGAGATTATGTTACCCATGTTTAAAAACTATCAGCAAATATTTTAACGGTTAAACATTTCATGTTAATTATCATTGTAGGAAAATGTGTTTCGCTGTCAACACTAATCATATTTTAGAAACCTTGAGATTAGAGAATTTGTAAAAAAAAATAAGTTCTAAAATATACGGAGGAATAGAACAATTCAGTGATTCAGAGGCAGAATGGGTTTGCAGAAAAGTTACGGTGAAAATTGCCCATTGGATGATGAAACTTAAGTGTTTAGAGAATCAGCATATGTACCAGTACTTAAACTATCTCTGTGCTTCTACCTCAAAAGAAGTTAATTTTAGAAATAAAGTCAAATAAAGAAAACATAAACTGGTAAACCTGGGATGATACTAGAAACAAATCAGTACCATTTGTTTGTAAAGGTTTTTAAAATGCTAAAATATATTTTTTTTCTATCAAAATGTATTTAATTTCTTCGTTCAAAAGATTTATAATAGTTTTAATTAATTTTCTTTTTTTTTTGGGGGGGGGGGGGGGTGTCAGATGTGACTTTTTCTCATTATCGGGGAAATATAACGATATCTGAATGTTAAAATGGTTGAATTCGTTGAAAAATTGAACAATACGACTTATTAAAATTATGTAGATTTCCAAACGACCTTCAAATTAGAGGGATGCAAAAATTTAAACATCATACAAAAATGAAAGAGTAAATCGAAAGAAATAAAGTATTAATAATAATAATGGATCTCGTTATATATGGAAAAGAATAAAATTTAAAGTAGTGCGTGAAAATTGTATCTTGCTTGTAAAAACTTTTGTTCAATGACCGATAAAGGAATAGAAGTTTCTAGTTCGTTTAAATATACTTTTGTAATAGATTACTTGTTTAAATGCATTGTGTTTTGTTTTATTAAAACATGTCGCTTTCATTTCCAAACGTAATTAATTTAGTGACTCCAGCGAATGCATTACATTTTTCAAACACTTATACTTTGAAGCATATTTTTGTGAACTTATACTTTGAAGCGTGATCCTATAAGCTTTTTAACGACTAATTTTTCCTGTGTTTCATGAAATATGAATTTCATTTCATTTTCAGAGACGATTCTTTAGAAATTTAATTTTTTTCCCACTCGAATTAAACTTTTACTGCCATAACAGAACTGGCATAGATGCATATTTATTTATGTTCCTAATTCGAACTAAAACATATATTTTACAGGAAATGACTATTGACCAATATTCTTGACTATTGACCATTATTCCTATAACTAAGAAAAATAGCAGAATTGGTTCTAACGATGTACAAAACACTTACATACAGTCCATTAAATTGCAAACTACCTTCATACCAAAGTAGCTATGGACAAACTATCAGCATTGCAAATATTAAAAACAAATCTCAGTTTAGAAGTTTCCACATATATACCTACTATATTCCTAAACTAAAAATTAATTTTCATTTGGTATCCAAACATATATTTGCCAACAAAATAACTATAATGCTAAATTCTGATATTTCCAATTCAAATTTAAAAATTTTATGATGGAGAATGCCTTCTAAACATTTTTTTAACTCAAGGAAAACATAATTGTACAGACCTTTAGAATGGTCTATAACTTTATCTTTTTCATAATTTGGAGATTAAAGACATTAAGTAATGCTATGTCTTTTTTAAATCTTACTAGAGTACATAACTCATAAAAAATGTAATGTTGCTAAAATTGTTCTAGGAAATCGGGATTAGTAGAACTTTTTATGTGACGAAAACAACGAAACCTCATATTATCGACACAAGGTTACACTGTAAATAAAAATGTCTGCAAGATTGCTAAAAATTATTTAGAGAACTGCGATTTCTAGAATTTTTTACGTAATTGAAACCCGGGTTACAGATAAAATTTTAGTATGATAACAGTAAATTTAGTAAATTCATTTGTAAACCTACAGATTTCCATATTTTTGCAAAAAACTAGTTTTCTATATCTATACCTTTTTTTGTACCGTATACAGATAAAATTTTAATAAGCATAAAATTTTGCATAACGTTAAATCCGTACAATTGCAGATTTTATTATTATTATTATTATTATATATATATTATCTTCTACAGTGAATAAAAAAATAATATACTAGCTTAGAATATTATCTGTATTTAGTCAAATTTATTTCAAACATATCATGATATAAGTAAAAAAAAGAAATTTTGTATTGTAAAATTCTTAAAACATTAACGGTCTATACAACATAAATTATTGCTATTTAACGTAATTTAAATGCGCAACACAGCAATTCAAATTACTATTTGAAAGTATCTGAATAAACCGTTTGCTGCACAATGAAATCTTTACCTGCTTTGTTATAAAAATAAAAATTGTTAACATTAAAAAAATCATAAAAAATTAAAATGTTTTCAATAGTGTTATTTAGTAAACAAACGAAACAACAGGTAATTCACGAAAAATGACATAAAACAGCAATTAACGTAATCATCTTTTTAGTTTAATGTGCGTAACTGTATTTCAAATGTATTTCGCAAAATGGTATAGTTTATTTTTATGGGTTAATTAAAAAAAATAAATTTTAAATGTCAAGCAAGAAACTTTCTTTTATTTGAAGAATGTTTTCCGAAACGAAATAACATAAAAATACTTTCAAAAACTGCTTTTTTCACAAAACATTTCTATATTATTCATAAGATTAGAGCGTATAGTTAATAGAGAAAAGAATCATCATATTCACATATGTTGTGCTTACCAACTAGACTTTTTTAAACTTTATGTTATATTTCATTTGTTTATATATTTAAATTCCATATGTACTTCTTCAATCATATTTTCTTTTCAGATTAATCTATAAATGAAATAATCTTCTCTTGCACATCTCTTACATATACTACTCTATCGCATATAAATACGACATACGAATAACGCAAATAAATAATTGAAAAAAAAATTCTACTCCTTAAAGAAATTAAGTAGAATATTTTTTTACCTATATAATGGTACTAGCGGCCCGCCCTCGCTTTGCTTCGGGTAGTCCCGTTCACTACTGACACCGCAAATTGTTACTACCATTTCATTCCATTAAATTCAACTACTAAAACCATTACTTTCATTTTAAGTAGTCGGGTAAAAAGTAGCCTGTATATTAATCTAATTTGCCAGATAACTCCATACAAAGTTTCATAAAAATCGATCCATCCGTTCTTAAGTTATAGATGGTGTAACTAACACGACTTTGTTTTGTGGATAAAGATTATAGCAGCCCGCCAGGCTTTGTACGGGTATTAAAAAAAATTCAAGTTATAAATTTTTACACACATACTCATACTCTCTTCTTTGTGGGTGGAGTTATTAAAAAAGTGTAAACTTATAAAAGAAAATTCGGATATTAGTATTATTTTTTATTTATTTGTAATTCATACACTACATTTTTACTTATTTACTTTTTACATTTTTACCTATTTATTTTATTTTTACAATAATTACAGGACAATTTTCCGTTTACAATGCATGAGCGGAAAAAATGAAATTATTTCGACATCACATTAAAAACCTCATAAATAACAATATTTCTCCACTATTTAATGGATGTTATTATACATATAAACCTTCCTCTTGAATCACTCTATCTATTAAAAAAACCGCATCAAAATCCGTTTCTTAGTTTTAAAGATTTATGCGTACATAGGAATATAGGGACAGAAAAATCGACTTTGTTTTATACTATGTAGTGATTTCTCCACTATTTAATGGATGTTATTATGCATATAAACCTTCCTCTTGAATCACTTTATCTATTAAAAAAAACCGCATCAAAATCCGTTGCGTAGTTTTAAAGATTTAAACGTACATAGGGATATAGGGACAGAAAAAGCGACTTTGTTTTATACTATGTAGTGATAAACAAAATTGTCACAATTTTTTAAACATAACTTATATTTGTTTTTTATTTGGTTTCTAATTTTTATTTTTTTTTTTTATGTATAGTTTTATTAGAAATCTAATTGCGTTACCTCACAATTAAAAACTTGGAATTTTAATCTTTTGAGAACTATATTTTGAACATACAACTTTCCACTAGTTTAATATTATCTATATTTAGTTAAAATATAATTCGAACAAATACTGATACGAGTAACAGAGAAAAGGTTGGAGTTTTAAAAATCTTCAAAAATTATTGTTCTACAAAATACAAAATTTTGCTATTTAACGTAATTTAAAACGTAATACAGCCACCCGAATTAATATTTAAAGTATCTGAATATATCATTTGCTACACAATGAAATTTTTACCAGCTTTGTTATAAAAGTGACAAATGTTTACATTGAAGCAATCATAAAAGGACATTAAGACGTTTCCAATAATGTTATTGTTTAGTATTCTAACGAAATAACAACGAATTCATGAAAAAGGATATAAAACAGAAATTAACGTAATCGTCTTTTTAATTCAATGTGCTTAACTGTATTTCAAATGTTTTTCTGAAAATGGTATCGTTTATTTTTATCGATCGATTAAAAAAAAAAATAAGTACCAACCTAGAAACTTTCTTTCACTTGAAGATCTTTTTCGTAGAAAAATTGAGTAAAAATACTTTTTTTTTTTGTTTTTAAATCATTTTTATGTTATTCAGAAAATATGAGTGTTTAGTCTATAGATAAATGAATTTTGCTATTCACACAAGTTATTGTGACATACTATCAAACTCTATTTTAAAAAGTTTATATTGCTTTTCATTATTTTAGATATTTAAATTCCTTATTTACTATTGCTAACATAATATTTTTTGGCTTAAAACGATTCAGAACAAGAAAAAAAAATTAAATTTTCTTGAAAAAAATTATTGTACTACAACCTTTTCTGTTTATTGCACTTAAAATTATATTTAAATATTGTTTCTATCTCAATTAGAAGAGGAAATATGATTTTTTTTTTGGTTTCATTTGGTTTCAAAATTTAGCTTTCAAGCAAAAAGTTGTCAAAAAATGACTATTTGTGAAAATGCAGTTTTCTTCATGATGGGATTTTTCACAATTTCTGGGAATTAATTTACATATAACTCAAAAACCATTAAAAATAAAGACTTCAAAATTGAAACATTTATTATATTTTTTTTTGCTTCAATTAGTTTTGATTGAAAAAATTAAGAAAAAAAAACTTTTCAAAATACCGTATTTACTCGTGTATAACGCGCACTTTAAGAACTAAATAGGGTAAAACTCCTAGCTGCGCGTTATAACGCGCAGCTAGGAGTTTTGCCCTATTTATAACGTAGAATATTTATAACGTAGAATAACAGAATATTTTCTCCGTAGAATAACGGAATATTTTTCTACTGTTGGATGTAATCCAACGATATACACTTGAAATAAGAAATTATTCAAAGAAGACTTAATCACTCGGAAAATCTTATTTAATTGAGATATTACTGCATCTTTATTTCATTTTTTGAAGATTTTTTATACAGCAGAGCTAGAAAAATTATCTAAATGTTAATTAGCAATTCTCATTACCGTCATTCACTCCTATTTCTTGTCATTCACTAGTTACCCGAAGTCTAAAAATGCATTTTGGCCTTGTTTTCTGGTTTTTGTTTCGACTTTCTTTACTGAAATTCATTTGTTTATTCTTCATTAGCATTTTCAAGTTTTACGGCGCGCGTTATATACGAGATTTAAAAAAAATTGCTATTTTTTTCTTGTAAAGTACGGTGTGCGCGTTATACACACGTGCCCGGTATACACGAGTAAATACAATATGACTTTTTTAGTAAAAAATACATTTTTTTAAATATTATTTTAAATACTTTTATTTTTTTAATAATTATTTTTAAAAATGCTGAATCAAAATTAAAATTTAGATATTTCTGTTTATTTAAAAGTTAAAACTCTACAAATAATATTTAGCGTTATAATGATTGTAAATTACTTCACCTTTTTAATAAATTTTAAATTATGAAAAAAATCTAGAAATTTTTATTATATGATTTTATTTACAAATTTAATGTTTAACCGTCACAAAAAATTCAAAATTTTAACTAAATAAATAAAAAATATTTTAAAATGTGTCCTGGACCCTCTTAATCTATAAATACAATTGTACGTCTCTTACATATACTACTCTATTACTTATTAAGACTCAATTATTCAGAATTTTCTTACTAAGCGGAAATAACTGATCATATCGGAAATAACTGATCATATAATTTCTGACCTATATAATGCTAAATATAATTTCTCAAAATTTCTATGTGTTTTTTATCTGTTTTGTAATTTTCATTTTTTTTTCTTATTTTTTATTGTTGCATTAATTATCTAAAAATTGTGTTATGTCATAATTTAAAACTTTAACCTTTTGAGAGTTTATCTCGCTACATTTTGTAAATACAACCTTCGACTAGATTAATAT
Organism: Maratus speculifer; assembly: GCA_964019185.1. NCBI lineage: Eukaryota > Metazoa > Arthropoda > Arachnida > Araneae > Salticidae > Maratus > Maratus speculifer. The sequence continues at coordinate 143,469,994 of OZ025295.1, forward strand.
TATCAGAATTTATTTAAAACTAGCGAGCTACGCCCGCTAGCTGGGCCACTTTTTCCAAACGAACCTCGGTATTAAGCAGTATATAATAAGCAAAAAAATTCATTTAATAAGCAAGTCTTGGTGTTTGAATCCTCAAGCACAAAAAAAGTAAATTAAAGAGCCATGGTCCCGTTAAAAATATGTGATTTCTCACTGTGGGCCACGTGCACTTGAAAAAAAAAAAAAAAAAAAAAGATTGTGGATCGGAGCTATGGTCGCTCCGCGCCCATAGTCCCGTTAAAAATATTTGACTTTGCACGGTGGGCACTACGCGCCCATAAGACATTTTTTCGTATTTTTTAGTTCATCAGAAGCAGATTTTTACGCAGATTCTGGATATGTAATCAGTTTTTTCTACTTTAAAAACTGTCTGCATGATGGTTTAAGAATAAACGCGCAAAAAAAAAAAAGTTTCGATAGTCCTGTTTTATTTCTAAGTTCAATATTTTAGCGAAAACTACGGTAAATATTCTACGGCAAGTCAAAAAAATTGCTGCAGAAAAAAACGCAATTAGCGCCGGTAGAAAAAGCGGTTTTCGGCTGTTTCTTCTTTTAGCCAAAGGGGAAAAGTTCAGGTTCTTCACCGCAAGGTGGCGCTGTGTTCTGCTTTGGCGCGCCGTTTGGGAATTGAGATATTTTTCGTTCCGATTCCCAAGGGGTTTTTAATTCATAACTTTTTTAATTTTGGTCCCACGGTCTCGAAAATGCCCTAAATGACTTCCCCGAAATTTTTCCAATCGAAAGACACCTCTGGCGACTCCCAACTCGCCCGCGTTGCGAACTGTAATGGTAATCGGCTTCAAGCAGACAAACAGACAGACAGAGGCGCACGGATTTTATTAGTATAGATTATCCGAACAAATCTTAATACAGCTAAAAGAGCAAAAGTTTGTGTCTTAAATTTTCTTAAACATTATCGGTCTATAAAATACAAATTTTTGCAGTGATTTAAAAACGTAACACAGCCATCTGAAATATATAATATATAAGAATGTCAATATAATAAGAATAAGAATGTGTAATAATACTTTATAATAAGAATATCAATTGTTAACATTAAGGCAATCATGAAAAGACATTAGGATGTTTTCAATAATGTTATTATTTAATAAGCAAACGAAACAACTACGAATTCATGAAAAAGACATAAAACAGCAATTAACGTAATCATCTTTTTAGTTTAATGTCGTAACTGTATTTCAAATGCATTTCGAAAATTGGTATCGTTTTTTTTTAATGGGTCAATTAAAAAACATACATTTTAAATGCCAAGCAAGAAACTTTCTTTCATTTGAAGATTGAATTTTCATATTCACGCCTGTTATTATGACATATTTATAAACAATATTTTTAAAACTTTATAATATTCTTTATTATTCTAGATATTTAAATTCTATATTTACTTGTACAATCATAACGTTTTTCTGCTTAAAAGGGCCCGGAACACAAAAATCTTCAAATGTTCTAGAAAACTTTTATTGCATTAAAAAGTTCTCTGTTTTTTATATGCTCAAAGCGAGATTTAAATAATGTTAAGAGATAATATTATTTTTTTTATTTTGTTTTGGTTTCAAAAATGTGCTTCCTGGCATTGGTTGTTATGAAATAACTTCGTGTATAAATGCGGTTCTCTTCATAAAGTTTTTTTTTTTTTTAATTTTTGGTATTTAATTTACAGGTAACTCAAGAACTATTAAAGATAAATGTTACAAACTTTGAACATTTCTGTTTTATTAGCTTTAATTTAATTTTGATTCAGTAAATTAAAAAAAAAAACATTTACTTTTGAGAATATGATAATTTTAATAAAAAGTACATTATTTTTTTAACTTTAGTTTAAACATTTTAATTTTTTTAATGATGAGTTAAAATTAAATATGAGATATTTCTGCATATTTAAATGTAAAAAAATGAAATTCCAAAAATGACATTTACAGCTATAACGATTTTAAATTTCTTCACTTTTTAATAAATTGTAAATTTTTAATTATAAGCAAAATTCTGAGAATTTTTATCATGTGATTTTGTTTACAAATATTTTTTTAACCATCACAAAAAATTAACTCAATAAATAAAAACCGTTTTAAAATGTACCCCAAATTTCCTTAATCTATAACTACAATGATATTCATTTGTACGTCTATTGCATGTACTATTTTTACTTGTTTTATTAGGTACTACTAGGTTATCCCGTCGACCAAACAATTATCGCCAAACTATAATATTAAATGCCAATAATGGATGATCGTGAATGTCACATTCAATGACAGTAAATGCGATTCACGTGTTTAAAATGTCATTAAGTGATTTTTATTTCGAAATTTTATTAACATTTTTATTAATATTGTACTAATTATTTGTTTTTTCGTTATTTAAAATAAAAATTATGTCAATATGTATAATTTGACAATTAGTTTGGCGATTTATATAATTTGGCGAAATTGGTTGACGAGATAACAAAGTAGTACCTTTTATTATTGTATTCTATTTTTATCAATATGCAGTTATTTAAAAATTCTTACTAATCCTTATCAGAAATAAAGTAAAACATCTTCAAACCCATATACTATTAAATAAAAAATATCATATATTTTTAAGCATTTCTTAAAACTGTGTTTTATCTGATTTCTAATTTTTATTTAATTTTTGTTATCTAATATTGCATTAATTATCTTAAAAATTGTGTTTCCCTATAATTTAAAACATGGACTTTCAACCATTTGAAAACTATTTTGCAAATACAATCTTCGTACATATTAATACTAACTGTATTGATACTACTTGGTTAACGCGTGAACCAAAAATCTATCGCCAAATTATAAGATTAAATGCCAAAAATGGATGACCCGAAATGTTTCATTCAATGATATTAAATAGGATACACATGTTTAAAACATCATTAAGCGATTTTTATTTGCACTTTTTATTTTGTATTTTTATTAATATTCTACTAATTATTTGTTTTTTGGCTGTTTAAAATAAAATGTACTTTAATATGCTTATTGTGTTTATAGTTAGGCGATTTGTATAATTTGGTGAAATTGGTCGACTGGTTAACCAAGTAGTACCGTATTTAGTTATAATTTAATTAGAATAAATTATGTTATGAGAAAAAGAGGAAACATTTGTGCTTTAAAATTCTTCAAAAATTATAGGCCTGCAAAATTTTAATTATTCCTACTTAACGTAATTTAAAAACGGAACACAGCCATCCGAATTACTATTTGAAAATGTCTGAACAAACCATTTTTTCCACTTACTTGCTTTGTTATAAAAATGACAAATGTTAACATTAAGGCAATCATAAAAAGACATTAGGATGTTTTCAATAATTTTATTGTTATTATAAGCAAACAAATAAACAACGAATTCATGAAAAATGGCATAAAACAGCAATTTGCATGATCATCTTTTTTGCTTAATGTGCGTAACTGTATTTCAAATGTACAACGGAAAATGGTATCAATGGTATCAATTTTATGGTCCAGTTAAAAAATAAATTTTAAATACCAAGCAAGAAACTTTCTCTCATTTTAGGAATATTTTCTAAAAGAAATAAAAAAAAAATACTTAAAAAATATTTTTGTGTGTGCAAATCATTTGTACAGTATTGATAAAATATGGCCGTATACTTAATGGATAAATAAATTTTCATATTCACACATGTTATTATGACATACTAACAAACTAGATAAAAAAAAATGTTTTATATTTCATTTCTTTAGATATTTAAATTCCAAATTTGCATGCTATTATATTTTTCCCCCTTAATACATAAATACAATGACCTTCCGTTGTACGATTGGCACATATTCTACTATATCATTAATAATATACAATTATTCGAAAATTCTTACTACTTTTTATCGGAATTAATAAAAGTATCTTTTCACCTATAAAATGCTAAATAAAAATTGTCATATTTTTGATACATATCTCTTTTTTTTAATCTGGTTTTCAATTTTATTTAATTTTTAACATCGTTGCATTAGTTTTATTAAAAAATTGTGTTACCTCGTAATTTCAAACTTGGGATTTCAACCTTTTGGGATCTTATATTTTGCAAATACATTCTTCGTCTAGATTAATGCTATCTGTATTTAGTTAAAATATAATTCGAACAAATCCTGATACCGATAAAAGAAGAAATATTTGTATTTTAAAATTCTTCAAACATTACCTGTCTTTAAAATATAAATTATTGCTTTAATTCATAATTCGTTTTATTCATAAAATATGAGCGTATAGTTAATGGTTAAATAAATTTTCATAGTCACACATGTTATTTTGACATACTAACAAACTAGATTTTAAAAAAATGTTATATTTTTCATTTATTTAGATATTGAAATTGTACATTTACATGCTATCATATTTTTTTCCAGCTTAATCCATAAACACAATGACCATCCGTTGTATGATTGAAACATATTCTACTATATCATTTATTGATGCACAATTATTCAAAAAAAAAAAATAAAATACTACTATTATCGGAAATAATTAAAAGTATCTTTTCCCCTGTATAATGCTAAATAAAATTGTCATATTTTTAAATACATATCGTAATCTTGTTTTATCTGGTTTTCAATTTTTATTTAATTTTGAATATCTATAGCATTAATTTTAAGAAAAAATTATGTTACCTCGTAATTTAAAAATTGGAATTTCAACCATTTGAGACCTCATCTAGCTATATTTTGCAAATGCATCCTTTGTCTAGATAAATGCTGTCTGTATTTAGTTAAAAAATAATTCGAACAAATCCTGTTACAGGTAAAAGAATAACTATTTCTGTTTTAAAATATTTCAAACATTACTTGTCTATAATATTATTATTACTATTTAACGTAATTTAAAAACGCAACACGGTCGAATTACTGTTTGAAAGTATCTGAATAAACCATTTCCTGCACAATGAAATATTTATCTGCTTCGTTATAAAATTGACAAATGTTAACATTAAAGCAATTAAAAAAAAAGACATTAGGATGTTTTCAATAATTTTAGTGTTTAGTAAGAAAACGAATAGACAAAGAATTCATGAAAGAGGACATAAAACAGTAATTAACATAATCGTCTGTTTAGTTTAATGTGCGTGAATTTCAAATGTCTTTTGGAAAATGGTATCATTTATTTTTATAGATCAATTAAAAAAAATTAAATGCCGAGCAAGAAACTTTTTCTCATCTGAAGATTTTTTTCGAAAAGAAATAAAATAAAAGTACTTTTAAAATATATATTTTCGATTAAAATATTTCTATATTATTCATAAAATATGAGCGTATGCTTAATAGATAAAGGAATTTTCATATTCACAGGTGTTATTATGACGTACCGACATATTTTTAAAACATTCATTATTTTTGATAATTAAAATCCATATTTACTTGTCCTATCATAACTATTTTTTAACTTAATCTTTCTACAACTCGTTCATATATTAGACTATCCCATAGTAAGACGCAATTATTCAAAAATTTTTACTACTCCTTATCAAAAATAATACTCCCTCTGTCCCAAATTAGTTGCGATATTTGGATACTTTTGTACTGATTATTGATATTTATGACTTTATGATTTTGTTTGAACATTTCTCAGAGTGCAATACTATCAACTCACAATACTTACGTACCTGGCATTGTCTCTATTATTCCATAAATAAGTAATAATTAGTTTTAAAAATCCCCGTTCACTCACTTTTAAGCCACGCCCATAATTTTAAAGACTTTTTAACAGTAATCATATAAAACTATCTTCAAGCTAATCAATCGTGAATTCATTTACGAATATTTCATTCCAATACTTCTGAAAAATATATTTTAGCATAAACTTGCTGCAAACAAAATCGAATTCTCTCGAGCTTATTTTTTTCTATTAGACTTTGTTTCGTGATGGATAAAATAAGCTCCAATTTTTTTTCGGCTTGAGAATTGCGTTTAATATGTATTTACGAATTATAACAGCATATGACAATGTTCGCAGTCAATGTCTTCGTTTTATTGGGACACCTTGGATTTTGCTCACTGGCATTTTTTTTTCGACCGAGTTTACAATTTCTTGTAAACTTATATTGTAAATTTTCTTATCTTTTATTTTTGACGTCTTTGCCTGCTTCTGCAAAGGGATAAGATGATAAACACTATGACGCACATTTATTTTAATAGCTGCAGCAATTATGGCATTAGAGCTTAATTTACAATTTTTCAAATGTATCAAACATTTCAGCACAGCGTTGCGCTTAATATTATTCATTTCTTTCTTCAGAGATTTTTCTAAATTATTATTTATTTTTCTTTTACTTTAAATTCGAGTTAACATTGCTCCTGACACCTTATATACACCGTTATATTCATTCTAGTATAATTTCACTGGTGTCGATCGATCTACTAAACTAAATCAGAAGTTATTTATGACTCCGCCTACTTGAAATGTAGCAACTAATTTGGGACAAAATTTTCAACCCAAATCTCGGAACTAATTTGGGACAGAGGGAGTATAAAATATTATGTCACTTATGTAATGCAAAAATTGTCATAATTTTAAAATATTTTTTTTTTAAATCAGGTTTGTAATTTTTATTTAATTTTTATTATTTATAATTTCTTTACTTATATAAAAGTCGTATTACCTAGTAATTTAAAACTTAGAATTTCAATCTGTTGACAACTCATTTCGCTACATTTTGCAAATACAACCTTTGAAAAACCTCTCAAATTATGGAATAAAACGGTTTTCATTTAAGGGAATTTTAACGTTTTGTCAAATATAGAATATGTACGCACTGTAAGAAAGAATAAACTTTTGCAATAAGTACGCATTACGTCCCGAACGGAACAAAATTTGTGATATTGCATAAAAAAATCTAACGAAATGCAAATTTTATTTAAATATATACATATATATACACTGGTGTGTAAATTTTAAGGACGAGTCCCAAAATGCCAATTTTCCACGGATTTTCAAGCGATATTTTTCACGCGAAGATTCAAAAGGAATTAATATAATTCGAATAATTACTATCCCTACGTAACATCTACTCCATATAACATCTCATTCAGGTCACACATGGTCACAAGAGTCAAAGTCATTACGGCGAAACAAAAAATAGGAAATTCTGTACGTCTCTTTTATGAGTCTCAAATGACTACTATATAAGACTCCACTGACAGATCACTTGACTGATGCTTTGTATCGAGTCACCAGGTGACATTACAATGTCGTGTTATTCAGATTCTCAAGTGACTGTCATTTGGAGACTCAATTTAATAGTCATTCTGAACGTTGCATTATGACAAATCCCCAAATAATGCCACATTAAAGTCACATGGTGACTTTCTGATGCAAGACTTTGTCAAATGGAGAAAGAAACCCTTCTGCGAAGTAACCACTGTGAAAAGTACTGAAAAGTCACCATGTAATTTTAATGGGACATTATTTGGTAATTTATCATAATGCAATGTTTACAGTGACTTTGAAATTGAGTCTCCAAATGACAGCCACATGAGAATCTGAATAACACGAGATTGTAATGTCACCTGGTGGCTCGACACAAAGCATCAGTCGCAGTGACCTGTCAGTGGAGTCACATATAGTAGTCATTTGAGACTCATAAAAGAGACGTACAGAATTTCCTATTTTTGTTTCGCCATACTCGCTGTGACTCTTGTGACCATGTGTGACCTGAATAAGATGTTATATGGACTAGATGTTATGCACAGATAGTAATTATTCGAATTATATTACTTCCTTTTGAAAATTCGCGAGAAAATTATTGCTTGAAAATGACTTGAAAATTGGCATTTTGGGACTCGTCCTTAAATTTTGCACAACAGTGTACATATAGCAATATCACTTTATTTATTGAAACAGAATATTTTTTTTAAATATTTCGTGTACTTTCAAAAATTCAAGTATTTCAAAGACACACAATATTTAACAATTTATGTTTTATGGCAATTTCATATAACAGAGAGAGCTCTTATTTTTCAGAATCTCCCATTTGTTCATTTCTTCTGAATACTAGATTAACAACTTAACTGATTCTTTTTTTACATGCAATAAACTAAAAATATCGTATACACACCCCTTTTTTATACAAAAATATTCGTAATGCTTTGTCTAAATACTTCGGCCATTAATAAGTGTGAATTGCATTAAAAAAATTGTATTTAGTGGCGTCAAAAAGCTTTAAGTGATGGATCAAGCAAACTCTTCTTGCCCATACGACATGTTGTTAATCAGATAAATGATTAATAAACCGATATCTAATTATGTGTAACATTATCCATAAAGAAAAGATAAAAAAAACACGAATTTACGATTTAAAAGACTTGCATTTCAACCGATCCTTTTTCTCTTATTTGAGACCATTGTACCGAGTCACAACCCGGGGTTTGAGCATCATCTATAGCTTAGTGTGTTAATAACAGCTGTATTTTTAGGAAATACGATGGAGTGCTCTGTCATTTACACATTGGAAAATTTGGTTGAATAAAGTTATTTGCCTTAAATTTTGTGTTTAAAAGAAATCTTATGCCGAATTGATGAAAATGTTGCAGAAATATTTTAATAAATCATGCAAGTCAAAATCACAGGCCGTACGCAATTCGGTCAACCTGTTTTTGTCAGTCACGATTTGCCCCGTACCGCGTACGGGCATCCATATTCCAATCGTGATTTATTATTCTCACCAATAAATTTATAATAAAAATTTCATATTATTTCATCAGAGCATGAATTGGGTAAAAAATTCTGTTTTTAAAAACCAGTGATAAAAAATTAAAAATCTTAAAAAGTATAAGAAAACAATAGGCAATATTTAAAAGTTTTTCAAAAATATTGATCACTTACGTGGTTAATAGCAATTAAAGAGACACAGTAGTATGCGGTAGTTGATTTTCCTCGTTTTGTCGACCTCCAACTTCTACACAATTTTGATCAAATTTCGATAAAATCAAGAAGCTGGTTCTCGAAAATCATTGTATGAGACCTACATAGCTCGAATATAAGATGAACTTGGCTCGCGTCTTTCCTAGAATTTTTATATTTTGCTACCACTATTTTAAATCAACGATATTTATTTTAGATTTATAGTATAGATGTTAAAGAAAGCTTTCAGGAAAATGTTTGATTTGAAACAATGGTTGGAAAAATTAGAACTATTTAGGAACGCTGGAAACCGTGGATATATTTATCATTTAAGTCCGTTAATAACATTATGGAAAATGAATTCAACAAAAAATCAGCGATTGTTTTTTAAAAGGCTGCATTTAGAAGGGTTTTTGGACCAAAAACGCACAGAATGTCATCGAACGGTATTCGCTTGATATTGCATCGTATGACTTTTCTCGAATTTTCTTTTTTCTTCTATTCTCGAAATAAAAGTTACTACTTCGAGAAAGGCGTTATAACACAATTTATGCCACAAGAAAGAATTCAATGAAGGAAATAAAAGCCGTTCAATAAACTGCCTAAGAAATATGCATTGAGGATTTGAGTTCTGCATTTTCATAGGTGGCACTTACTTAGTGATTAACTCAGCATTAACTTAATGGCACTTTGTTAGTGATTAACTCAGCATTAACTTAATGGCACTTACTTAGTGATTAACTCAGAATTAACTTAATGGCACTTACTTAGAAAGAGAAAAAATAAATTTTCACGAAAAAAATATTTTCATTGCTTGTTTCATTTAAAAATTTCGTGTGCTTTTTATGCAGAATCAACATTATTAAAATGCAATTTCTTTTCATAACCTAGCAAACCGATATATGGAAAAATATACAACCTTCTATAATTAACAATGCTTCATTTATTTTCAGAAAAGACAGAAAACATTTTATTTCCAGCATATATATATATGTGTGTGTGTGGTAATTTGAGATAGGGAATCAGTAATATTAGCCGCATGTTTCCCCCATTTTATATCACAGGAGTCGTGGAGAGATAAAAATTAATTAAATAAATAAATGTAGAGGGTTCATGAAATTAGACATTTGATAGCTCCAAAAAATTTATTTAAATGCAATCATATGCAGAGCGAAAATGCTCTCATTTTCCATAGCAACATTCCATTTTAAAAAAACATTCGTCCTAGCTTTTAAATTGTTCAAAACTGAAACATCGAATAAATGCCCATCCACCTCTAGGCCTCTTTCTTAAGTAAAAAAGAAAAAGCTTCTAGAACTTTCCATAAACTCTAGACACGATTCTTTTATGTATCAGAAAATAATATCAAACGTCCATATCAAAATTGACAGACTCGATTTTTTTTCAAACGGTAATTTTCTTTTAAAAGATTATTATTTATCTAATTTATAATCGGAAGTATTCAAAAATTGAATATATTCTGCAGACGATAATTTAACACAAAAAAGAAATGAAATGAATTTATTGATACGCAATAAATATAAAACGCGAAGAAGAAGAAGACAAAGAATGATATTTTAACAAATATGTTTTCGGAATAAATTTAAGACTTTCTTTAAAGAAGGGGGTGATAAGAACAAGGGAAAAATGATTTTTATTTGGAATTTTAAGAAATAAAATTTAATTAAGAATATTATTAATTTAGAACCATTTTTAAAATTAAGCATATTTGAATAAATGTTTTATTAAGGCGATTTAAGAATTTATATCATATCTATAAAGATTAATAGATTAAATCTAATAGCAGGATTTTAATTTATTAAGATGAAATAAATACGGAATATCGTTAAAAGAAAATGAATGTAGTATAAGGTTATTTTTGTGAAAAAAAAATTAAATTTGTAATATGTATTAAAAAAATACAATATTTACTAACCGGAATTTTGAGAAACTTTTCCGTTTATTTTTACACTGAATTAATCCTTCATATCAGAGTGTTACATATCGTCCATAAAGTCACCGTTGCTTATAGAGTGGAGTTATTATATTTATTACTATTATCTTACAACGCATCAGTTAATCTAAATTATTCATAGCCAATTCGAGAGACGGCTATACTGAATAATTTCCAATTTTTTAGACAGTTTTACGTCGTTATTTTTAAAATAATTTTCGTAAATGTCGTTAAAACAAAACGAATTGACATATCAAAAAATATATTTTTTCACAAAGAAAAAAGTATGCTTTACACTTTTCACTACTAATTTGTATACTCTATTTTTTTTTAATTAGGTATTATACATTCAATACAAAACGACCGAAAAGTCGACCACAAGTAAGAAGGATTGACGAAATCAGAAAAGTGGCCAAAGTAAATTGGATAATGAAAACACCAGAAAGAAAACAATGGAAAAATCGAAGGGAGATCTAAAACTGTTAATTATGGTTATGATGATCTGAACAACATTTTTTTTTTATAATCTCAATTACAGAGTCACAAAAACACAATCATTTTCCAAGGCAATATCAAAACGAATATTGATTTTTCGGATAGTATAAATTTTTAGGCAATTGTTTTTATGTTTAATAAAAACATTTAAGAGGCAAACATATTAATTTAAAAGTCTAAAATGACGTTATTTTGGAGCAGTTGTGGAATAAATTATTTTTTGCAACTAAAAATACTGATTTAAGAATTTGTAAAATCTAGATACACGATACTTTGGAGTTGAAAAAAAAATAAAATTCTACTTGAAATGTTTCCAGAATAACTGCGCAGCGAAACAAACTTTAGTTTCAGAAATTATTCATTAAGTGTCTGGAATCTACCTGTTTGTAAAATTCTTAACCCCCTGACTGCCCAGCCAAATTGTAATATTGTAATGTTGTTTTCTCTGTAATTTATTAAAAATATTTAAAAAAAAAGATGTTTTTTCCAACCTGATACAAAATATGTTATTAGTATCGGTGTATAATCTTTGATAGCACCAATCCTAACTTAATTTTTCAGAACTGGGTTTTATTTGTGGAATTATACTAATTTAAATATTACTTATGTTGCAGTGAAACCTGCAGCTTAGTGTGTGAAAAAAATCAGCCGACGGCAGTCAGGAGGTTAAAAGTAAAGAAACGCTTTTACAATGATGATTAACTTTAAAGCCATTATATATTCTTCAATTTTGTAATACTTTTATGTGTAATTATGGAATATCCATCATGAAAAAAGGCATCTACAGATCAAATCGTAAAATAAACGTTTATTTTTCTCACTAGCTGACCCGCCCGGCGTTGCACGGTTCCGAGATAATATTAAAGGAACATGAAATTTGTGATTTTATCTCCTACACGAAATATGTGAAATTACTTTGCCTGAAATACACGGCCCCTGACTGTGTGAAAAAATGTTTTAAAAAATGGGCAAATGATATTTAGCGGTAAAAATTTTCAAAAGGATTGCAATGGGAGTCGGGAGAGGAAATACTCAATTAATAATTAGAATTTTGAAAGTTTCAATGTCAGATACATCAGTAGAGACTTTGGGGTACTTTCAAGAAAGTTTTGAGCCTCGTAAGTACCGTAGATTTTGCTAGCCATCGCACAAAAACATACATGCACACAGACAGTGCGTTTAGTTATTTTATTAGTGTAGGCTACTGTGGATATTCAAAATAATTCCTTTACTGCTTATTCATTAGTTTTATGGTTTTTGCCTTTTTTTACATGCAATTTAAAAGTAGATAAGACCATGATGCGTAGAAAAATCTGTAATATTGACAAAATTTAAAAATACCGATGCTAAACGCAAAAAAATCACTAAAACTCACATCGAATATCGTATTGAAATTCGCATTAAAAATCACTGAAATTGAAAAATCATAGCAGACAAAATTTAGTTCATTAGGATGAAATTTTGAATCAAATTGGTTTTTATATTTTCACAAAATAGTCTCAATGCGAAAAAACACTAAAAACCGCATTAAAAAATTCGTTAAAAATTCAAAAATCACCGCACGAATTCCAAATAAACTTTATTGAAATGAGAAAAAAAAATTCTATATTGAGTGAAAAGAATGAAATCGTATTCCTTTCACTAATATGGAAAAATCGCCTCGAAACAGAAAAAGAGCGCTAAAAGTCCCTAAATATTAAATTAAAAAAACTCTAATCAAAAAATCAAAAATAGGGCTTCGAGGTACAAAACTACATGTATAGAGGTAACTTCTCTCCAAATTTTGTAACACTACATTCAGCGGTCTCTTCAGAACAGCGCTGAAACACACACATACTTGTCTCTTTATTATTATAGATTACTGTGAATATCCTAATTAATAACTTTATTGCTCATTCGTTAATTTTATGTTTTTTGCGTTTCTTACATGCAATTCAAGAATAGATAAGATCACCATGCATACAAAAAGCTATAATTTTGACAAAAATGATTAAAAATCGACGCTAAACGCACAAAAAGTTAAAAAACCGCTAAAAATCACATCGAAAATCGCATTAAAAATCACTGAAATTGAAAATTCATAGCAGACAAAATTTAGTTCATTAGGCTGAAAGTTTGAATCGATTTTGTTTTTATCATTGTCAAAAAATAGTCGCAAAATGCGAAAAAACACTAAAGCCGCATTATAAAAATTCGCTAAAAATTCAAAAATCACCGCACGAATTCCGAATAAACTATATAGAAAAGAGAAAAAAATTACTATATGAAATGAAAAGAATGAAACCGTATAATTTTCATTAATATGGAAAAATAACTTCGAAACATAAAAAAAGCGCTACAAATCGCCTAAAAAATTAAATTAAAAAACTCTGATCAAAAAATTAAAAATCGGGCTTCTTGGTGCAAAACTACATGTATAGAGGTACCTTCCCACCAAATTTAGTAACTCTACATGCAGCGGTCTCTTCAGAACAGCGCTGACACACACACATACTTGTCTCTTTATTATTACAGATTAATGCGATGCCTTTTTTCTAAATTGTAGGATTTTAAAAGTTTTTTTACTATAATAATCTGGTGTGTAGTTAATTTATTTAAACGAAAAATTATTCAACATCTCATTAATGTGAATAAGTTCGGAAAACTTACATAAAAACATGGATATGAAAATAAGGTACTTAAATAACCCTTCATATATTATTAGCAAAACAATCTTTTTTTTTTCTTTTTTTTTTTGTATTGTGAAAATTTTCTGTTGAATCCGTGATCAACAAATTTTATATAAGTATTAAACATAGCGAACTACAATTGATTATTTAACTAGACAAATGTCGGAAATTCTTTTTAAAATTAACAAAGCCGTTTAATGTTTAATTGCAATTTACTACTAGTTGTTTTAATTATAAAATGTAAGACAAAAATTGAAATAATGTAAACAAATATAATTTAAAATATTCTTTTATAGATCATAAATGTTTATCATAAAATTCATCGCTAAATTTCTTAGAAAAGAAAGCATTATTTAAACTATCAATTCAGATTTTCTAAAATGATTTATTAACATATAATAAAAATTAAATGACTATTAATTGATTAAAACGTATTTTTAAAAGGAGTTACGATCCTTTTAAATTCATATTTTCTACTTTCACTGCTTTAAATATTTCATAGTTATACTTTTACTGCCTGTTGTTCTTTTTTGGATACTGTCATTTGACGAATAATTATCTTTAGTATTTTTCAATTGTCATGCTGTTGCAACAATAGAGAATATTTGGTGATTTATCATTGGCGGAGTCTAACGGAAAAATTCCTTCAAAGCAACTTTTTAAATCTATAATAGAATTTCTAAAAAATAAAAATTATTCATCTCACAGACAACATCTGTGTACGTTATTTTTATAATTCTAGCATATTAGAAAGCAAGTTAAAAATGAATTACAAAATTTCATGTTTATATATACATGCTAAATTAACCCAAATAAAAGAGTATATTAAGTACGTTATTAACGATTATTCAATTAGTACGCATTTTTTCAATAATATATATATTTTTTTGATTATGTGAAATACGTTTTTAAATTTCGATTCTCTGTTGTATTGCTGTGTGGCGAAAATACTGTTTATTCCTCTTGAATTGTATTTTTGACAAGTGCTGTGACAGATGATTTTTTTTTCGTTCAGATATGTTGATGAAAACAATCAAAATTATACTTGATTTTTTCAGCAATAGGTATTTACTGTCTTTAAAGAGATAAAAATTTAAACTGCCTCTTTTTAAGATAAATGTAAAAAAAAAATATATATATAAAATACAGCGCTTTCTATTGTCATCAAAATTGAGTTTTCAACTGAAGCAATTCTAATAATTATATGAATGCCGCATTTACATATTTGTATAAATGCCGCACAAGCTTTTTTCCAAATTATTGCCATTCTAATATCTTAATTTAATTTGTAAAATGCCTTTTTCAAATGTATTCTAAGTGGAGGCACTTTTTTCGATTTTTGAAGAAGAAAGATAAACAGTGTATTTTATTTATCTCAGTTCTCAGTTGCGTGAATTTTTATTGATGCCATTTTCCCATTAGAATTCAAAATAACGTTTTGAAATTTTTCAACCAAAAACTTCGTTAGAAAAAAAAAATAAAAAATTTCGTCATAAATTTTACAATCATTTTTCCTCATTTCATTGATACTGGGTTCTTTACCCGAAGTGCCTGAAAATAACGTCATATTTAAAAGAAACTGATCGTTTTCATTGCTGGTAATGAAATTAAGTGTTGTGTAACTGTGAATGCCTATATGCAAAATTGCGGCTCATAAATATGATTTCAAGGTTTGAAACATATTTATTAATAACTTATTGCGAATAACAATTTTTTTTTATGAATAGTGAATATGGATCTGACAAATACGTAACATGTATAAATTTTGAGACCATCAAAAGTACATTAGATTTAGATTACATAAGAAAATAAATTCTATGATTATGGCAATTTGAAATCCTTAAAAAAAGTTTATTCAGTAATATCAAAAATAAGAGTCTCAATTGAAAAACTCATCATAATTGATTAAGTATATTAATACAGTTTAATTTTTCAATAATTTGGAAAGTTTACGTTTGAGAAATATCATATTTGTAGTTTTAAATGAAAAATAATATTTGTTTTAATAGTTAGATTAACTAATGTTGGAGGGGTTTTATTGTGATTTTTTTTGTAATTTTATCATAAATGCAATGTTACAGTTTATGTTTAACATTTTGTTTCGCCGAAATTTGGCAGATTTTACCTCGTATGTATTTAGACATTTAATAACGCTTTGTTTAATCTAAAATTTCAAGACAAAAATATTAAAATAAATAAAGTTAAGAGTTTCTCAAAATATTATTGTTATGTACTTAAATAATAATAAAAAAAAGTGCAAATAATGGCCAGCATTCATTTCGGACATGAAGATTTTCTGATAAATATTGTTTGTCGTCGGCAACATTAATTAATGAGTTTATGAATTTCACAGTATGATTTGAGATTAAACACTTCAAAGTAGGACTTTTTATAAAGTTATTATTTAATTATATATTTTTCTGTGAAATAAAGCATTGCTAAAAGAAATACTAACATTCCTCTATTAAATATGTCCCACTTTGTGGAAAATCCACTTTTTTAATGTAATAATATCGAAGCTGTTGCACTTGTTTGATGTGCTATATATTCCTAAATAACTATAACAGCAAGGTAGATATCTTCAGGAAATGACAGAAATTGAAATTCTTTGGACGTGAGGAACGCTTTTTAGAAGCCAGTTGGTAAAATGCCTTTTCTTAATCAATTTTTTCGCATTAATGGCATGAAACATGGCTTGCATTATCGAAATGAAACACTGGCCAACTTGATGTGGCGCATTTCCATCAACTATAAATAATCTTGCTGTTAAAAATGCATAAATTTGCACTAAGAAATATTTTTGTTAAAGAAAAAAAATAAATAGGTAGAAAAGTTAGTCGCCAAAAAGAATATTATAGTTGACAGGGCGACCTATGGGTTTATCTGATCCTGAGCCCTGGTATGATGTAATTTCCATTCCCTACAAATGATCTCGCTATCTCGCCCCGATTTTAATAAAAAATATGTAATTTCGGGGATATAATTATTTTGGTTTACAATAAGTAGATGGAGAAGTTAGTCGGAAGAGCGGTCTGGAGCCCGGGCTTTATCGGACATTGGATGTTTTAGATTTACTGAATATAGCGTTATAAATTAATCCTGTGAGATTGGTCGTATTTAGAGTACCGCAACTGTACCAGTTACTAAATAAAGTAAATAGGCTCGGATGGGTCGTGCATTGGTGGTGGTCTTTTTCACAGAACTCACTGTGTTAAATTGTATAATTTATAATTCCATGCAAGATGTACAAATCATTACATCTTTTGTGATATTTCTGAATATTTATATAGAATTAAATAAAAAAGAACACGAATAAAAAATATTAAATCAGGGCATAATCATAGAGTTTGTCATAATCTATCTATCTATCTATTTATCTATCGACCTATACATACATATATGTATGAACGGATTTGATGCTTAAAAGAAATGGATACCAAACATCTATCATATTTTATATTATAACAAACTAAACAATACCAAAAACAACCCCCTAAAGCTTAATATACGTAGCATTTTTACTATCTTAGGAACAATAAACAAACTCATCCATTTAAAATATTGGAAAATAATTGGTTGCAACAGCTGTTACGACGCGTTTACACAACATTAAAAGAAATTTCCAAATGTAAAATATAAAGATATTTTTTTCTTTTCAGTAAAACACAGTATTTCTTTTACATTTTTAATCTAAACATAATTATAGCACACTATTATAAATTTTGATTATTTGAATAATTGAAATGCATTATTGAATAAATTTATTCATACATTGTATTTTCTTTGTCGCAATATAATTTTAATTGTATTTAAATTTTAAAGGTTAAAGAAAAGTACGTTATCATTTTGGTACATTTAAAGAGGAACATTTTATAGGTAAAAGTTAAATTAAAAACTCATGAACAGGCACAATCGAGATTTGTATAAATATTTGTTGTGAGAAAATTATAACTATGCATATATATATATACATATACATATTAGGGGGCTCTTCCCCCTGCGAGTTACACCCGCCAACCCCCGCTCAGACATTTAAAACGTGGTAATTTTCCATTTGTTTAAAAATAATACCAAATTACGAAAGATTTGATGATACTGTCAAGAACAACGACAATTTTTGCACTCAGATTACCACGCTTTTCTGTTTGAATAATTCATTTTTCGGTTACCATAGCTTCATCCACCGCTGTCACGACAGCTGACGTTTTCTTTGGGAATTAATAAATAAAATCAGTTACACATTTGAAAATCCGCTGAAAAACAGTGTTTATGTTTGAAATATCATACATTCGTATGAAATAACTTAATTCCTATGTAATATCCGAATTATTGTTTTTTTTATTCATTTAGTCAGAATAAAACTTTTCCCGAGATGCGATAATGCATAGGAAACAAAAGAGTGTTTTCACGTGACGTCACAATCCGCCGCAAATTGATTTCTTATCTTGCGGAAATGCAAGGGTAAAATATTAGAAAAAATTACAAAGTGATATCAATAAGGCAATAATCTTTATTAGGTTTCTTTTTCCTTTTTTAATTTTTTATACAAGAGATTTTGTTTCGAAGATATTCATAATATTTCCTGTATAGGAATTAAAATAAATGCTTAGAGAAATCTATATTTTCTCCCTAAATTATTCTTGTTTATGCTCTATTGTCAACTGAAAAAAAATACGGTGGAATTATTATTTTTAATCATAGAGAATAGAGGTGAAATGTGGTGGTTGGAGGTAACGCCAAAAACCATAACTCTACAATTTATTGCATTTCGGACCACACAAACATGTGCTTTCGGGAAAAGAAGAAATCTTTTAAGAATACCATTTTTAAATTCTAATATAATGAAATGCAGTTTTAGAATGTTTAAGTATAAGCAGATCATTTTCATTTAGAGAAAAAAAAAGCTCGGATGAGATCAGAAAATTGATTCGTTCACTGTTTTTTTTTTGGGGAGGGGTCTATTGACAGCATTTAAATTTGAATGATAGTGTGCATCTTATTGCAATCCACTTCTACGACATACTGCATCTCCATCTATCTCTTTCCTCTATGATTTTTAAATGAATCGAATTTCTGTCCACGATTTGAATGACATACATTTTTTAATTTTTTTACATAAAGTGATACTTGGAGATCGAGTAAGTAAAAATAAGGTTTTAATTTGTCATATATTTTTGAAATTATTTATTTAATCATATTTTTGTCCTCAGTACTGATAAAAATAAAAGATTTCAATTAACTGTTAGAATGGTAGTTATATAAATTACAGTCTATTGTAACAGTTCTAAATTTAATAGGTTTTTGTGAAATAAGCACTAAATAAGGATAATGAACATTTTTTCGCATAATAAAATAGTTTATAATAACTGTACTATTGAATCATCATTAGTTTCATAGAAAGTACCATTTGAAAAAATAGATGATATGAGAACAGGGTGATAATACGATTTTCAAATGATTGGAAAATTATTTGGAGATTTGTCTATATATGCAAATACATAATTTGATTGAAGTTTAATAGTTTTTTGGAAAAAATGTTTAGCATTGACTTTAGCAAAATTTGAGGCATTTTTATTAAGAGCATAAAGTAATTTATCTATTACGAATATTTTCCATTGCTTAAAATATGCTATAGGTTTATTGGAAAAATAGAATAAATAGAAATGGAAATTTTAAATATAAATAAATCATTATCATATGTAAATTATTTTATAATAGAATTCAGATTAAGTTTGGATGAAAGTATATGTTTAGTGCCATAACGCAATAATGTTTTTAATGTAATATGATTAACAATATTCAGATTTCCAGTGATTATATGACTGCGATCTTATTAACACTAGAACCGCGGAACTGGTCAATTTGACCCATATCGATATTTAATTTCTCGCCACGCGAAAAGTATTCATTGTAAAAATTATTCCTTTTCTGACTTTTAATATTTTAAGGTAAACAACAACTTTTCGTATTTAATAGCGAATAACATAAATAATTTTTTAGTTATAACCACTTATACCTAGAACCGCGAAGCGGGTCAATTTGACCCGTAATAAGTTTTTACGCATATATGACAAAATAGAGTTGTATTTTTTCAGAAGTAGTGAGAAATTATATCTATCGCACTCTTAATTCCTTTAATAGGCAGAATCGGAGGGTGGCATAGTGAAAATTTTTAATCAAAATCTTATATTCTTGATGTGAAGAATAGATTATTGCAGTAGAAAATTACAACAAATATTTAGAAGTAACATTGGAGTTACTTTTATTATGCATTTATTAAGAGTTTAAATAAGATTTCCGATGTCTTAATATTACATCAAAGAAGCTTTGGAATTTAGCAACTACTATCTGAAAATGATTGAGAAAGCAAATTATTGAGAATGAATATCTGCCTGTAAATGAAGAAAATTAATTCTAATGATGAAAATGAAAGTGACAATGGCTCTGCTTATATTCTTAAATCTGTTGGACTTTTTCACTGGAGTATGGATGAAAATTTATCAGTATTGAACGAAAGTTTGTGATATTTATCAGAAAAAAGTCGGATATAAAAAAAAGGATTAAAATACTCATAAAAATTTGAAAAATAAATAAACAATAACATGCACATTCTCACCTGTAAAAAAACTGCAAGACTAACTATATAAAAGGACGTGACATAAGCGTAGATGAGCATTTATTTCTTTCAAAATCTGTGAATAGGTTTACTCAATATATGTTTAACAAAGCCAGATAAATTGCAAAAAACATAGAAACTGTAAATCGCCCAAGACGAGAAGAACAAGTCTCTATAAAAATGTAAAAATCGAAATTACATGAGGCAATTCTTCTATCACCATTCGGACATCAACGTTACTATTTACCAAGGAGAAAAGGGTAAAACTGTTTTGTTGCTTTGGAGTCTACGTTTAACTGTTGAAATTTTAGATAATTCTAAAAAATACTAAAGATACTTTTTACAACAATGCACTCAAATTCAATGTAGCTGTGTGATTACCCCGATGACAGGAAGTCTGCTAATGTCAAGACTGCTTCTTATAGGAGGACAGTAAATGTAATTTATAAGATTTTGTATTTTGCTGTTATGAATGCTTGGATTTATGCAAATCTGTAACCTTAAAGTCTATTAGTATACGTCAATTCAAGACGTACAAAAACAGTTTGTTATTTCTTACGCCCCCCTCCCCTCCAAAAAAACTTGTTATTGAGGCAAAAAGAAACACTTAAAACTGTGAATATCACAAACTAAGCAAAAAAAAAAAAAAAAAAAAAAAAAAAAAAAAAAAAAAAAATAAGAGTTTGTTATCACAATGAAAAAAATGAAAATTAAATTGAAGATACTTGTTAAAATATAATGTACCCACGTTTTCGGTAAATGCGCAAAATTTTTAACCATGTTTTTCAAGCAATACATACAATAAACTGCATTAGATAAATCAGTAACTAACTTGAATATATTATATTTTTAAAAGTTATTCTTAGATTTCATATCTATTTCATTTGAATGGGATAAATCATTTTTAATGTTTATTAAGTCCAAGTTTATTTATGATTAAAAAATATGCTCAATATTTGTTTAATATGTTTTCATCATACTGAATGAAATGTTACTTTCAATAATTGCATTTTCTGAAATGTAAGTAATTTCTGCTGACTTTATCGGAAAAAAATGTAAATTCTAAGAAATTTTAATTATTATAGGAAAATATAATTTTTTAACTAACCAAATTAAGTATTTAGGCATGTTTATATATTCTTTTTCCTCCCGGGTCAAATTGACCCGCTCCGCAGTTCTAGGTATACCGAAAGTCCCGCGGTTCTAGTGTTAATTTTATACGAATATATATATATATATATATATATATATATATATATATAGCTTCAATTCTAAATTTGTGGAACATATTTCAATGTTAGTTTCGTAATGTATTAACTTGTAACAGCTAAAATTCTTTTTTCTTATTTTATTTATTAATAAATTATTGCTTGCTTCTCAAAACGGCGGGAGGTATTTCGTAACCTTTTTACTTTCTGGAATATTCCCGGGATTTTCATTTGATTTTTTATTTAACATCGCGTATGGTGTTAATACGCGTTGCTAAAGGGCTTGTTACTTCCGAGGAAAAAATATAGTTGCTGCCGAGAACCGCCTGCTAAGACCAATCAGAACTGATCCTTTTTTTTCGTTGAGTCTCGAGTTCATCCTAATTGGATTTTTAAAATGATTGACGCGGAGTTTTCATTTGGCTTTTTAGGAGCGTTAGAATGCGATTGCCCTTTAAACTATCAAGACGCACGTTTCATTCTCCGCTGAATTAGAATATCTGATGATGTGGACTAGATAACGAAAGTTGTAATGTCAATGCGTGCTAAGGTGATTGCGGGGAAGACTTTATCTATTTTATGAGTTCATCAATAAAGAACTTGAAGACTGATGGTGTCTGTTTTTATAATGGGTAAATACCCCAATGAAATTCTTCCACTGCTCGCCAACTGTCGGAGCGACTACTCTGCTCGTACTGCTGAGAATTCCTAGAATTTATGCAACATAGTTTATTTTCGTCGAATTCAGTATATAATATTATATATATATATATATATATATATATATATATATATATATATATATATATATATATATATATATATATATATATATATATATATATACCTTAACTGAGTGAAAAATTACTACTATCTTTATGCAACCTATCTTTATGCATAATCATAGTGCAATTATTAAGAAATTTAGTGCTTATTCAAGAAAGGTTAAAAATCATTATGCATACAATTTTCCTATTAATAATTTTCACAGTCTTCCTTTTCTGTTTTTGACACCCAAGTTTCACAAAAATCCTATAAAATTTAGATGCATATGCTGTAATTCCAGAGGTATTGGTAAAAGTTTCAATGTTAAGTTACAGGATTTTTTGAAGTGAATGTATGGATTTTTAAAATTTAAATTTAAAAATTCTAGTTATTATTGGTGTATTAATAACAGTATTGAAGTTTTAAAGAAATTAAACACGCCTACAACGCCCACAAATCTGTTTACTTTTGATTTTGAAAATCTTTTTTCAAGTATTCCCATTGATCTGTTGTTTAAAACTCTGGAGGATTTGTTTGATACTTTTTATATCGAGGAAGAGCTGGGTATTAATAGAGATTTTTTTCTAAGTTTATGTAATTTTTGTTTTTATAATAATTTTATAACTTTTAATGGTTCTATTTTTTATCAGGTATGTGGAATAGGTATGTGTACAAATTTTTCAAGGACTGCAGCTAACCTTTTTTTATTTTTTTTAATATAAATTCATTTTAAATTCTAACAAATCATTCACAGTTTTGAGATATATCGATGACATAATTGTCTTCGATTACAATTTTTTGGAATCGATTGATCACATTTATCTACCTTGTTTAAAGTTGAATTGTGCTTCAGATGATAATTTACATGTTGTTTTTTTAGATCTTGACTTAAATATTAAAAATGGTGAATTAGTTGTTAAATTATTTGATAAAAGGACTTTTTTTAATTTTAAAACCCACTCCATGCCTCATTGACACTCCAATTTAAGTAAAAGGATTTTTGTAAATATTGTTTTAGGTCAAATAATTAGATATTATAATATATGTGGGTCGAAAAAAATTTTAGAAACACAAATTTTTAAATTTGCTGCAAACTTGTTTTACAATAATTTTTATCCTCATAATTTTATATTTTACTATGTAAATGAATTTAAAAAAGGTTTCTTGAACTGGCAACAGCAGGGCCAAACGCCATAATGGAGTTCCTTTCTGGGTGTTGAATTTATGAGGATCTGTGAATGAAAGTCCGACAAGGAAAGTTCACAGGGCGATGATTGCCAACATTTCGGAAGTGGCAGACCAGGTTTGAAAATGGAGAGTAGTGAACAACGGAAGGACAATTCGAGGAATTTTTAATCTTTGAAGCTGGCCTGCTACCATCCTAGGCCTAACAGTTTACCCGCTCATGCAAGTATGGAGGTATAGTGAGACAATTTTCTAACAGGTATCTTTTTTCTGTTTTCTTCATAGGTAAAGGTGGGGGCATCGCATTGCTGCATGTCTATTTAGTTTAGTTTATTACTTAGTTCTTGAGATTTTTTATGTTATTTTGGAAATTTCTAAATATTTTATGTTATGTTACGAGTTGATTTATTTTTATGATTTTGTTGTTGGCTATTCAGTAAATTCAGTTTTTAATGTTAATTCATTTTATGGTTTATTAAAAATTTTTTTAATTATTCTCAATTATTTTTTTCTATATAATTGGAGTATGCAGTTTTGTGTTGCCTTGCGAAACCTGTGAGGATACACTTTTTTACAACTTTTTGATACCTGTTGCTCCTCCCACCTTCTGAAGAGCAGAGAGTTTATTTTGTTTTGTTTTTTTTGGTGTTGTTCTTTTGTGGTTCATTGTTGTTTCACCCATTTTTTACATTTTTTCATCTTTTCATCATTTTTATACTTTTCTCATAAAAGAGTATATATATATATATATATATATATACCGGGTGTCCCAAATATGACTGATGGATTTTAAAATTTAATAACTTGTAAACGTTAAAAGCCATTTAAAAAATTTTTGCAGGAGGGTTATGTATAATATCAGTAGTTTTTTTACCGTAATTTTTTATTTTAGTTCGCATCGCAAACAATAGGTGGCGCTGACGGCGACTGAAGGCCAGGTCGACGCTTCACTCAGCACTGATCACCTGGGCTTCAATCACCGTCAGCGCCACCTGTTGTTTGAGGTGCGAACTAAAATAAAAAATTATGGTAAAAGAATTCCTAACATTATACATAAACCTCCTGCAAAAATTCTTTAAATAGCTGTCACCGTTTGCAAGTTATTGAATTTTAAAATCCATCAGTCATTTTTGGGACACCAGGTATATATATATATATATATATGATACTGCTAAAAATATTTTAGCTACCTTTGCTATATTTTAAAAATATATAAAAGATACCATAAATAGGAAAAAGTTCATAATGAATATTTTATTCAAAATGAAAAGATTTTGGTTCTACAAATTTATTTGTATTCATTTTAATTATTTATTTTTTCTTTCCATGTTCAATGTTGTATAAGTTATTAAATTCAATGGCTCTTATATTGTAATACTATTAATGGTTATATACATACATACACACACACACACACATATATATATATATATGTATATATATATATATAATTATTTATTTATTTACTTATGTATATATATATATATATATATGAGAGAGATTTATTATAAATTACTGGTATTTACAATTTGTCTGGTCTAGAAAATCCAAGACCTGTACGAATCCTATATAGAACCACTTAAGTAGAAATTATCAAATATGCTGGGTACCTTATGTAGTAACAACATAGAAATAAGTCAACAGGTTTGTATGAAAAAGATTAACATAAGAAAATTATCTGTTTATTTTATAACGAACACTTTGAAAACAATGAACAAACTCATCGACTTCAAATATTGGAAAGCAATATGGCGTAACGGCTGTTGCGATGAGTTTATACAACATTAAAATGATTTTTCAAAATTAAAAAGAGAAAGCATATTTTTCTTCAATAAAACACACTATTCATTTGCGTTTTGCATATAAACATACTGTTAAATATATTATGCAAATTCAAAAGAATTATTGGTATACAATGCATTTTCTATGTTGCCATATTCTTTTCCTGAAATTTCATTAAGATTTTTAATAATTGTAAACGATTATTGTTTTCGTACTTTGAAACACAAACGTTTCATTAGTAAAAGTCGCAAGTAAAATGTTAAAACATTCATGGGACTTGGAATAATAGCGTTAATATTGTATTTTTTATTTTCATTTTTCTTCTTTATTGTAAATTTGATCAAGATTTAAAAAACGTAAGCGATTATAATTGTTGTACTTTTAAATTGAAACATTTTATTGATAAAAATAATAAGTAAAATATCCAGAAAGACGTAGTATTGGAATTTGTAATAATATATAAATATTTTATGTGAAAAGATTAGAAGACAAATGAGATACCTCTAGCATCTTATGTATCATAATATAAAAAACTATGAACACACTCAAACATATTGGGAACTTTATGTTATAACTAGCTATAATAAATAAACAAATTCTTATGAAAGGATAACATAAGCACGACAACAGTTTATTGTGTTGAAAACACTTTTAAAACAATAAACAAACTCGCCCAGTTTAAATATTGTGAAGATAATTTTGTGTAACATCTGTTACGCTACGTTTATTTAACATTTAAAAAATTTTCCAAATGATAACAAAAAACATATTTTTATTTTTATAAAGCACTACTACTTTAGACATTTAATCGAAATCTGTTTATGATATTAAAAATACTTCGAGAAAAAATAAACAAACACAACTATTTTAAATATTGGATGAAAATTTTGACGTGAAAGCTGTACCTACTTTGCTTACATATTATTAAATAAATTTTGCAAATTTAAATCAAAAAATCCATTCTCATTTTACTAAAATTCTTATTTTGTATTTTCTATGAAAACGTACTGTTTCAAGTTACATAGTTTTAAATGTCCTTTTTGACTCATTTGTTTTGTTACATTGAAGAAATTTCAAAAATAATAAACAAGAGCACTTTAAACATAGAAATATAATTTAGTTTAATAGCTGCTACGATTGAGCTTATATATTACTAAAAGAGTTTTGGAAATGTGGAACTAAAAACGCATTTTCATTTCAATAAAATATTCCTAAATATTCTATTAAAAGCTATTGTTATAAATTATGTATATTTAAATAGAATTATAGATATTTTGCTCATATATCGTGATTTTTTAAATTTTAGTATTATATTCTTTATTGTAAATTTTATCAAAGTATAACATACATAAGTTATTATTATTTTTGCGATCTATACTAAAAATGAAAGTAGTATTTTTTTAGGAAATCTATTAATAAAAGAATTTTTAACCCTGTATGTATTACTGACGGCAATGACTAGTGAAATCTACCGTACATACCCTGAAAATCATGAAGTACTCAAAAATGAGTTTTGAAACATTTCAATTTTGAAACATCACATGTTATTAAATCCAAACAAACGATAATTTTGTACCCTTTACTGGTTTATTTTATTCAGAGTGGCATGAAAGATGTTTATTAATGTAAATATTAAATTATGTACAGTTTTTTTTTTTTAAATAACTTAAAAGTACTTGCAAATAATGCTCTTCCCATACAAATATTCGATTTGAGTATCTTGCTAGTAATTTTGCTATGTTTCTTAATAAAATCAATTAAACTATTATTGTTAATAGTTCTGAGCAAGAAGTAAACGCCAGTATATTATTACTTTATTTTGTAAGTTTAGGAGACTGTATACCGCGATTCATATTTGAACACAACCACGGAATCAAAAAATGAGTACATGTGTTTCTCAGTTTTGAGTACATTTGGATCGGGGCTATTTTGTTTATGTGAAGTACTTAAAAATGTGTACTTTTTACTCAATTTTGAGAGCACATTTATTCAGAGTACAATGCGGAAAATTGGAGTTTCATTAGTAGAATGCATATCCTGACGCGCGTGGAACTCTTAATTTAATTTTTTATAACCAGAAGAATTATTAATTACAATTTGTAAAAAAAATCTACTAAAGGAGTGGGAATTGGCGAGGTTTTGAAAAATCTCGAATGGCTGGTGAAACATATCAACTTGTGTACATCATTGACATCGGAAAAGGGTTATCGGAAATATCCAAGCTTCCCAGAAGATAATTTTTTCATAAAAAAGTTATTAAATCTTTTAGATTTTTAAATCACAAGATTTTAAGAAATTCACCTTTTATATATAAACTTTTGAATAAATAATATTATTTTACTCGAGAGAGGTGTAACTAAAAAAATAAAAACAAATACTATTGACATGTTTTGATTCCATCTAATAAGAACCATAATCATAATAAAATACAAATACAAATACAAATCATTTCACGGTCAATACAAACGGCTCGTGACAATGACATGTAAATTAAAAACCACACGCTCTATTGTAGAAACAATAAATTAAAAATAGACTATGATCAAAATTAATTTTCAACTTGTTTCATTCTATTCAAGCTTTCACGAGGAATTTATTTATAAATTCTTACCATAAAATAATCTTTCGCTGCATCTCTCTCAAGTAAAATAAAATCGTTTATTCAAATGTTTGTTAATTTTTTCTTTCTTTTTAAACGCTGCCAAGGCCACTATCTACCGTTATGCGGATTTGGATGCCCGGAAGCAGGGTGAAATCACTTGATCGCCACTTGGCAGCTATCTTTTAAGAGTAAGAGATCCTACGGTATATGAGAAAATTAAAAATTATTTCAGATATGGATTTTAAAACTGGTATACTTACACAGAATAATGATATCTTCCAGATATTCATAACATGAAAAAAAGTCCTATTTTATGTTTTGAATTATTAATTTAAAAACCAAAAACGAAAAAAATTATTGCAGGAGATCACATCTGCCTTGATTGTTGGGAATGGAGAATGTTATCGTAAGTAGTAAAGGTTTCAAGATGAAATGAATAGTCTGAGATCCTTGAACACATAAATGTTAGGAAAGCCATTTTAGGGAAGGTTTTGAAAATTGCTATACTTTCGTAAAACAATATTATATTCCAGAAATTCATAAGATACAAAATAATCGGCTTAAAATTTCTTGATATATTAATAAATATTAATTAGGGAAAAGCGTTAATTTTCTTTAGTGAAACCGTTATAAAACAGGTATAAATTAAAAATATGCTCTTAAATTTTGTCATTTTTCCTTTCGAAGGCTGCATAACGCATAATTATGCGTATTAACATTTTTTTTTTTTTTTTTTTTTGAAAATACGATTTTTTTTTTTTTTTTTTTTTTGGTAAAACTTGTGCTGGAATTAATTTTAAAAATATATAATAATGAAAAATACCCTCTTAGTTCACCTGTATAAATTAAGCTAGATTATTATTAAAAAATTTCTTTAAACGTAAAACAAAACAGCTATTTTCATTTAATAAAATAATGTTTTTTGTTTGTTTGTTTTTAATCAAATTTTATGGTTTTAGATTACGTAAAATCAATTGACATTATTGACACATTCGGCTTGTTGATACATTGTACATTTCATATTGCAATGTAAGTTTTCCCTATTTTATGTTTGATCAAAACTAGTTGGTTACAGATTTGCTATTTTCAAAAAGGCATTTTTTATAGATAAAGATTAAAAATGAAAGTCTATAATAAGACATAATTAAACATTTAAAAAAAACCCGAAAGAGTAGAAATTATATATTATGTGTATATATAAATTACGTACATAATATTATCTTATATGTTTTTTGTCTAGAAATAAGTGGGCAAATGCAAAATGTTATGTGTAGTACATTAAAATGTAGCACGCAAGAAATGAATGGTGAAATTCTTACCTCGTCTGTAAGACAACTGTATATTATGCTGAAAATATTAAAAAAAAATAAAGAAATTAACCCACTTTAGATATTTAAACTATTTAAAATAACAGCTGTTGCCTCGGAACTTCGTAACGTTAAAAATATTTTGCAAATATATATATATATATATGTATAAAGAAAAAATCCATTTTATTAAAACACTGAATTCTTTTATCTTTTCCCACATAAATCACTGTTTTAAATTGCACAAATTCAAATGGTACTACGAACATGTTTTTAAAGTTTGGAGTATTTTTGAAATGGAAATATTTCTATCTCTATTTCTCAGATCGAGGTTTTAAAATTGTTACTGTTATTTTGTTACTCTTTAAGCATATATTTTTTTACATATATATTATTAAACATGTATTTGCTTTTATAATCGATTTTTATATCACATTTTTATAATTTAGAATTTAAAAAAGCTATGTACAAAGACCTTTTCCAATGGCAATAAAACATCTTAATATTTTTTTTTAAATTAAAAATCAATATCTTAATATTAATGCGCATTTCGTTGCCCCACCACGGATGAAGAATCCCGAAACATCATTTATTGTTTCAATTTTATACTAATTACAACAATAATTTATTTAATTATCTCCAAATTAATATCGCGAAAAAAAAATCGTCCAGTTCTGAAATTGGAACAATAAAATATTTTAACTCAGTTTTGCGCGAAATTCTGTGTTCGCATAATTTGATGGTAAAATCAACTTAAAAAAAATAATGTAAACTGGAAAAATACTAAAAAAAAATACGTTTTTTCCTATATAATTGATAAAATATAAACATACTAAATACGAAAATATGCATGATATTTGCTATAATATAATGTACATAATTGTACGTTTTATTTTAATTTTTTAAAACAGTATTTTAAATTGTATATTATATACTATAGTTAGTATAATTATGAACTAGTAAAATAATATATATTTCTTTATAGAGACTAATAACAGTAAGTAAGTATCAGTAATAATAAACTAAAAAAAATATATAATATAATCGAGTATATATAATCGAGTTTGAAGGCTTTAAAAAAATTGTTTTTACTTTTTCAGCTTTGGTTTCAGATTTAAAAAAAAAAAAAAAAAAAATTACTTTAATTTTCGAAACCGGTTTAAACCGGTTCCGAAATTGAAACTATAGTAATATAAAAAATATATAAGCTAAATCGAAAAAGTAAGACCTTTGCCGGTTGTGGATCATCCTCACCTATCTTGTGCAAAAAAAATCATGTAAAAATATTAAAATTTGAGCGAGATATTTGAAAAGAATGCTCCCATAGACTTTACATTATCACCCGGGTCTTTTTCTGCACCTAGTGTGGGGCCTTAAGCTAAACATAACCGTGAGTTCCTTTTTAAAAAGTGGAGAGGATTTATCCAATCAGTGTGAAGGAGGGAAGGTTGATCAGATGATCAAAGTTTCTCAATTAAAGCTTTTTGGAAATATTTTTATTACGCAATATACATAAAAATGATTATATTATTAAAATAATATAGATATATTGTGTAAATCAAGAGTGATTGAAGGTAAAATGTTTAAAATTGATTAAAGAAATATGTGATAAATCGTTGTAAGATAAGAAAAAAAAAAACTTAATGAAATAGAAAGTGGAAAAATTATGAGAACTTTTATCTCATTTATGTAGTACCTACAGTTTGTGCAGAGGAAGAATAAAAATTTGGAAATTGCGTGTGAAGTGTAGGAAATGAGGTGCGTTCGTACGATAGCGAAGTTTTAAAAATATCACTCTCAAATATCAATCTCATAATATTGTAAATAGTTAATTACAATTAAAATGAGCACCAAACAATGTTCTCCCTGTATGTAATGGAATATTATTGTATGGCCTTGTAAATCAATAACAAATGTTCTTTTCTCCACAGATTATGCAAAATGCATATTATAATATGTACTTTATAGATGCATACCACTTTTATTATGTTAAAATAAGTGTAACACCATTAAAACGCATTTGAAACTTTTTTCCCCATTGAACGTAATGTAATGGAATACTTTTGACTATCCCTATAATTGATCAATGCATCCGATTTTCATAAAATTTTAAATGACAAAAATACGTAATAATTATGTATTTTAAATTTCAAATGTGTAAAATGCATTTGAAGCTTTTTTCCTTATTGACCGTAATGTAATACGATACGTTTGATTGCCTCTGTAAATGATGTATGCATCCGATTTTCAAAAAAATTAAAATAACTCTACAAAATATCGTAATAATTATGTATTTTAAATTTCAAACGATTCGGTTGGGTAGTTTTTGTGTTCTTATGCACGGACAGGCGGACAGACAGACTGAAGGACTGAACGACGACTATAGGTGTTAGTTATTTATATAATTACGAACGAACCTAATAATGGTTTAATTTTAAAATACAAAGCATTTAAACACAGCAGACGATTTTTTACTTACTTAATTCAACTTGTTTAGTGCAGAATAAATTTTAAACAGAAGAGAAAATGGAGTTTCTAGTCTAGAGTTTTTCAAGTGATGAAACGATGGATTATATTACAAATCATTTGAATTGCAAGAAATTATCATTTGATTTCTATAATTAATTCAAAAACTAGATTTATAGTTACGAAAACTCATCTAGTGTTCGAATGTATTTGCGGAGATTTGAAAATAAGTTTAACCACAATAATATAGGAAAACGCCATAGAACAGGGATAACAAGAATTCTCTAGTAAAAGGAAATAGAATTTATAAGCATGAATTGGGAATTATTTTTTCTAGAGCCAATTTTTTCAGATGTTAATGGAAGAATTATTTTTTTTTATTTAGAGATCTTCACTTCTTTATTCAACGTAGCTTACATTAGATCAACAACTCTGTTATCCCTCCAATTCCATATCGTTTTATAACTTGCTGGATTATAATTGCATAAGACGAATAAAACAAATTATAAAATTATTTTGATTATCTTTTAAATGCCAATTAAAATTTCTTTATATCTACCTAATGTTAACGTATGATAGAAAAAAATCATCCACTTCAAAATTTCTAAACTTTCGGACAGTTATTTTTAAATACAAAAAACCTTTAAATAAATATGTTTTTATTTTATTACACATTCAAAATCATCATATTTTTAAAATTATGCTATAGTTATACTGTTATTGTAAATATCATAATAAATATTTTTCTATAATATAATTTTTTTAAATATTTTTTCTATAATATCATAATAAATAATTATATTTACAGTGGCGGTCAAAAGTTTCCGGCCAGTTAGTTTCTCTGACTTATTTACCAGAATCTTTTAACCAAGAAGATGATTCACAATTGCTTCAAAAG
The DNA here is from genome assembly GCA_964019185.1 of Maratus speculifer. NCBI lineage: Eukaryota > Metazoa > Arthropoda > Arachnida > Araneae > Salticidae > Maratus > Maratus speculifer. Next base: position 143,502,851 of record OZ025295.1, read on the forward strand.
TGAGGAATATATGAAAGACCTCTGACGACGTGATCATTTTGATTGGATACTCGAAACGCTTCATATAAAGGGGTAGAATTCGAAGTTCGCATGTGCAAAAATTTCCAGCCACTCATCATTTCTTTGTTTTTTTCTGTCAGTAAAGTGTTTTTTGGTCGTGTTTGTGAATGAATCAATGTGAATAGCATAGTTTCAATTCAAAATTGAAAAGTTCAACAATTATTGTTCGTAAACAAGTGATTAACTTGTCTCTATATAGCAAAACCTCTGGAGATATTGCGGCAAAGTTATCGATCGGTAAATCGACTGTGAATGATATTTAAACATTGTATAAAGATGGCCATGACCTACAAGACTTTCTGAGGTCCGGGAGACTCCGGAAAAAGATTATTTTTGTAGACAGTATTATCAAGAGAAAAGCAATTGATGACCAGCATAAAAATTCCGTTGCAATATCCCGCGATTTACGGAATAAAAATATTGCTGAAATAAGTCGATCCACCGTGTCAAAATGCTGACGTGATGCAGAATGTTATGGATGAGTCAGTGTTCAAAAATTTATCATGGGATAAAAAAAATCAAAACACCCGACTGGCGTTTTCCAAAAAACAGAAAGTCTGGTCAAGTGAAAACTGGATAAAAGTACTATTTTTCCATCAATCGAATTTAAAACGTTTTTGGAAATGATGGCAACCACTACGTTCGATAATCGAACAACAATAGATATGATTTGACCTATGTTATTACTACAATGAAGCTTGGCGGAGGGCATGTTGTGCTGTGGGGAGTATTTTCTTGAAAAAGTGTAGGTCCGTTATTTAAAATCTACGGCAAGATGAATGATGCAATGCATAAGGATATGTTGCAAGATTATTTGCTGCTTTATTAGAAGAAAAATTCTAGTCGCAACTATTTATTTTAACATGATAACAATTTAAAGATTGTTTGCAATCCTTGACAAGCAATGACTTTCGCCCAAACAATTTCGCTTTTGAAATGGCCAGTCCAATCGACCGACAATAATCCAATAGAAAATCAATTAAAAGATGTTTGTAGAGCTACAAATATTTCAACTCAGCCGAAATTTCCGAAAAATTGAAAGAAAAAGGGAAAAAACGCATCATAGGCGATCTTTAACCGGTGATTGTGTGAATGTCACGTTGCCGTGGCGCAGTACTTATTATTAAAGGTATTCTGATAAAATACTGATTGTAAATGTTGTTGATCACTGTAATTTTCTATTACAAATGACATTTTTTCCAAACTCACGAAAGTGGCGGGAAATTTTTGAGAATATGCGTTTTCCTCTGTGTTTAATTTTGTCAATTAAATTTATTGATATTTATATGTTATTCCATAAATAAGTACCTAGCTATTATGTCAATAAAATGTATAAGTGTCACTTTCAAATTCCTTTTTATATCGGTATATTTACAAATTAACTGAAAAATTTTTGCTGACTTTTGACCGCCACTGTATGTAAAATTTTTCCCTTTTTTGTGAGGATGGATATTGCAAAAGGAATCAAAAATCTCCATTGTACAATTTAAATAAAATAAATTTGTATAAAGATATGCACAAGTATTTAACACTTTTCAGGCCGTAACGCTAAGCGTCATTCTTAAAGGAAGTATCAAAGATAGGATTGCAACATTTCCTCTGTATTTTTTTCAAAAAAAAAAAAAAAAAAAAAAAAAAAAAAAAAAAAAAAAAAACATCTGTAATATACATTTTGTGTTAGTTGTTGTTTTTTTTCATAAGCGCATGGGGATTCACTTTCCTGTCAATATGTAGAAACGACTTAATTTTTTTATGTAATTTAATTTTATGTGCAGATTTTTAAAGAAAAAAAAATCATGAATACCTCTATTCTTAAATGTTAAGTTAATTTTAGGTAGCTTTCATTACAAAAAGTAAAAAGCTACCAATTTCAGCCGTCCGCAGGAAAGCACTTCCGAAAAGTTTTGGCATATTTTCACCGATCATGACTCCCAGACCCCAAAACCACCCACCGTTCAAATGTTGACATATATATATATATATATATATATATATACAGGGTCATTATAATTTTTTTTACAATAAAAGAGGGGTGATAGTACACATCAAGACAAACAATATTAAATAAAAGACCAAGGGTCCAAAACGTTTTCCAAAGGAGATAGCCGCCATTAAAGTTTCGGGAACCAAAATTTCAAATAATTATAAAAAACGGAAAAATCGCTCGATTGATTTGCGTTTTTCACTAAAACTATTCTTTATGTTGGTTTTTCTTGAAATTAAATTATAAAGATAAATTTTTAAAAATGTCGATAGACGACGCTTTAGACTTTGGAGTAACGAACAACACTTTTTTGTCTGTATTTTTTGCATGTCATTAAATGTTTTCGTAAGTATAAATCCAAACTTAAATTTTGAGCTCAAAATATGAAAGCTGGAAGTAGTTAAATAGCAAAAATTGAACTGTGTTCAGAGGGTTTAAATTTCAAATGATTTTAAAAAACGGAAAAATTTGTTCATTGATTTGTGGTTTTCACTAAAACTGCTCTTTATGTTGCTCTTTATAGTAGGGTGTGGTTAAGTAGCACAAACTGAACTGTGTTTAAAGGGGAGGGGGAGGTTTAAATTTAAAATAATTATAGAAAATGGAAAAATTAGTCGATTCGATTGCAGTTTAAAATAAAACTAATCTTTAAGTCAGTAACTTCTTGAAAATAATTTTTAAAGATAAATTTCAAAAAATTCCGTCAGAGGGCGCCTTAAACTTCAGAGTAACCAACAATTCATTTTAACCATTATTTTTTGGTTCTAATTAAATGCTTGCAAAAGCATTTTAAATGTTCTCGGAAGATTAGATTTAAACTTATATTTTGAGCTCAAAATCTCAATCGTTATGAGGGGTTAAAAAGCGCAAACTGAAGTGTATCCAGGAGCTGAAATTTAACAATCTTTCTTCCTCGAACACAATTCAATTTTTCGCTACTTAAACACTCCCAACGATTCAGAATTTGAGCCCAAAATTTAGGTCTATGCATTTGAAAGCATTTAATGAGATTAAAAAAATAACAGTTAAAAATAGTTGTACGATACTTCAAAGTCTAAGGCGCCCTCTATCGGCATTGTGTGAAATTTATCTTTAAAACTTATTTTCAAGAAATTGCTGATTTAAAAATAAGTTTTAGCGAAAACCGCAAACGAATCAACCAATTTTTCCGTTTTTTACAATTGTTTGAAATTTGAACTCTCTAAACACAGCTAAGTTTGTCTACTTAACCACTCCCAGCTTTTCAGATTTTGAGCTCAAAATTTAAGCTCAAGTCTAAGCTTACGAAAGCGAATTTAATAAGATGCAAAAAATAACGCCAAAAAAGAGTTGTTCGTTACTCCAAAGTCTAAAGCGCCCTCTATCGGCATTTTTTGAAATTTATCTTTATATTTTTTTTCACGAAAATACCTAAATAAAGAATAGTTTTAGTGAAAACCGCAAATAAATCGACCAATTTTTCCGTTTTTTATAATCATTTTAAATTTGAACCCTCTGAACACAGCTCAGTTTGTGTTACCTAGCCACTCCCAACTATTTAGATTTTCAGCTCAAAATTTAAATTTTAGTCTAAGCATACGAAAATATTTAATGAGATGCAAAAAATACCGGCAAAAAATAGTTAATCGTTACTCCAAAGTCTCAAGCGCCCTCTATTGGCATTTTTTGAAAATCATCTTTATAATTTATGTTCAAGAGAATACCGATATGAATAATAATTTTAGTGAAAACCGCAAATCAATCGACAGATTTTTCCGTTTTTTATATTTATTTGAAATTTTGGTTCCTAAACTTTAATGGCGGTTTTTGGACCCTTGGTCTCCTATTTAATATTGTTTATCTTGATGTGTATTATCACCCCTCCTTTATTGTAAAAAAAAGTTAAAATCACGCTGTATATATATATATATATATATATATCAGATTTTTGTCATGCGATAACTAACGTATTTATGAACCAATTTGAATGAAACATGGTATGTACATTGTACATACAAATATCTCGACCGAGTTTGTTGGCCAACATTAACCGCCATCTAGTTTCAAAATGGCGGCCATTTAAAAATTTTAAAAAAATTTTAAATTTTAAATTAAATGCGAAAAAATTAAAAGTTGAAAAATATTTTTATTTTATATGTTAGATCTTAAAATTCCATATCCAGAATACTTTTTACTTTGTCTATATCTTAAAAAATGATTGAGTTATAGCACTTTGTCTTATGGCTGATATTTTGAAACGATCTGATTTTTGTCATGCTATAACTAACGTGTTTATGAACCAATTTGAATGAAACTTGGTATGTGCATAGTACATACAAATATTTCGACCGAGTTTGTTGGCCAGCATCAACCGCCATCTAGTTTCAAAATGGCGGCCATTTAAAAAATAAAAAAAAATTTAAATTTAAAAATAAATGCGAAAAATTTAAAAGTTGAAAAACATTTTTTTATGTGTTAGATCCTAAAACACTGATTCTAGAACACTTTTTACGTTGTCTATATCTTGAAAAATGATTGAGTTACAGCAGTTTGAATTTTTCTTATGGCTGACATTTTCAAACAATCTGATTTTTGTCACGTGATAACACTCGTATTTATAAATTGAATTGGATGTAACTTGGTGTGTACATAGTACTTAATAAAGCCTGGACCGAGTTCGTTAACCAGTTTCATCCGCCATCTTGTTTAAAAATGGCGGCCATTTAAATTTTTTAAAAGAAATTTAAAATTTGAAATTAGGTACAAAAAATGAGAAATTGAATAATATTTTTCTTTTAAGCATTTGACCTTGATACAAAGATTGCAAAGCACTTTCTGTATCTTAAAATGTCTGTGTTATAGTACTTTTGATTTCTAGTGTTGCTCACATTTTGAAATGATCTGATTTTCGTCACGTGATAACACGCGTATTTATACACCAGTTTGGATGAAACTTGGTGCGTAGATAGGACATACTTATGCCTGGACCGAGTTCGTTGGCCAGTTTCAACCTCCATCTTGTTTCAAAATGGCGGAATATTACTTTTTTTTTAAATTTAAATTTCAAAATTAGGTGCAAAAAAGTAAGAAATTGAAAAATATTTTTCTTTTGTGTTTTGACTTTGATACAAAGATTCCAGAGAATTTTTTTGTTTCATCTATATCTTGAAAAATGGCTGAGTTTTAGCACTTTCAATTTCCAGTGAGATTAACATTTTGAAACGGTCTGAAATTTGTCACGCGTTAATACGCATATTTATAAACTGATTTCGATATATCCGTGTATTCATGGTACATACCATTGTCTTGGCCGAGTTCACGGGCCAACTTTATCTGCCATCTTGTTTCAAAATGGCGGCCACTTAAATGTGTCAAAGATCTTTTAAATGTTCAATGATGTATAAACAAAAAATTAGAAATTTAAAAAAGGTTCTTTCTGAACTATTTATCTTAATAATGAATTACGGAGTATTTTTTGCTTTGTCTTTACCTTAAAAAACGCCTGGGATATAGCAGTTTGAATTTTTAATGTGGGTGAATTTTTTTAAGTCAATTTGCCCGCGGCAGCACTTGTATATATTAATCGATTTCGAAAGGAGTGTGCATGTTCACATGAATTAAGAATTCGATCAAGCTCATTGTTTTATTTATTTATTTATATATTTTTTTAATCTATCATGCTGTTTTAAAATGGATATCGTGGAATTTGGCGACCCTATAAATCGCTTAAAATAAAACCAGGTTGAATAAAAGATGACTAATTTCTAAAAATTCCTATTAATATTCAGTATTGACAATAACTAGTATTCAATCTTACATAATCGTGTTTACTATTTTGCGCTTCGTATATTAGATTTATATAACTTAATATAAAATAAATAAATAAGTATATGAAAGCTACCTCTTCCTCCCGGCATTGCTGGAAGGACTTTTTAACGGTTTATTTTCCATCTCAAACTGAATCGAAATATATTTTAGATTCTTTAAATTTCGCTTTTTCTAAACTAAATCCATTCCAATTCCTTACACTTACTAATATTCGAAGAACAGTATAATATCTTTCAAAGCTCTGTTTCAGTTTTAATTTCGATACGACTCTTAAATCCATTTTCATAAATGTTAAATCTATTGTCACGAAGTTAAGATAAGATATACAGAGTTTAAATGGGAAAGGTGTATTTTCTTGGTATTTTTCAGCTACAGAATATAGGGTATAAAGAATATTTTTTGTAATTTAATGTAAAATATTAATTCACAATTCTCTCAGAACCCCAAAAGACTTACAATTAATTTCATTCACTATGAATTAGGAGAAAACACCCCATTTCTATGAAAAGTTCGACATTATTTCCCGTATGTAACAGTCGAAACATGAAGAAACTCACGTGGAATCAAATGAGAAGAGTGTGTCTAGAATTAATAATTAGTCAAAAATAACAATATTTTAGGGTTTTTATATTATTATTATTATTATTATTATTATTGTTATTATTATTATTATTATTATTATTATTATTATTATTATTATTATTATTATTGTTATTATTATTATTATTATTATTATTATTATTATTATTATGATATTATTTGGGGAGAATAGGACTATTTTTTTAAATAAAATTTATGAATTGAATTTATGAATTATTTTATATAAAGAACTCTTGAAGATTTTAATATTTAGATAGTTATTTCAGTGATATATCTGAGCAAAATAATAATAATAATAACAGCAACAACAACAACAACAACAATAATAATAATAATGCCCAATATGTAATGCATATTATTTATAAATTACACTTGTGATTAATCAGTAATTTATCATTTAAATAAATTACGCTTACCATATTTTGATGAAATTATTTCAAATTTTTTTACGCCTCTTGAAATCTTTTCAGAAACTGATACTCTTTTAAAGCTTCAAATGCGAGCAAAATTGAAAACTCAAATGCGCATATGCAATTTTAGGAAAATTAGTCATAACAAATAAAATAGGATTACAAAAGAGAAATCGATTCAAGATGAAAACAAGCATCCAAAAATTTAGTTAAATCAAATCAAAAACATCGTAAATATCCACGGGGGAAAGATCATTCCTTCGATACAAAACTCTTTAAAGAAAAATAGTCATGTCAGTTGAAAAAGAGTATCAAAATAGAAATACTGATAAAAAAGTCTTAAGAAAAACTATTCATCTCAGATTTAAAATAATAAAAAGAATATTGCCCAGTTAAACTGATGGCATTGAACTCACAGGCTACGCATACAAATTGCACATTGCAGTCTTATATTTTCAAGGGTTAATTCCATTCAAAAAAAAATTAAGGAGGGGGAATAGCTCCCCCCTTTTCCATTTTTATACTTAATCATTGAACCCTCTAAACTGATCAAGGACATGCTTTATCATATAAATAATCCATATCCGAAATTCAGAGCAAATCGGAAAATTCTTAATAAAAACCCAGTTATATAATTTAAGAGGAGTTATCCTCTCTTTTATACTTAACCTTTAAGCTTCCAAAACTATTCAGAGATTTGAACGAAATCTGACAATTGTGCATGAAAACCCATTTATATAAATTAAGGGGAGGTTCATTAGAATCCCCATCCCCCTGTTTATATTTATCCAAGGATCACCTAATACCAATCACAGAAGCATCTCATCAGAATGATCCTATACATAAATTTTGAACAAAAACTAACATTTATGCAAGAAAAACCCATTTATATCAATTAAGGGGAGGGGCATGAGCACCCTGTTCCCCCTCTTATACATATTGAATGAAATCCGAAAACTAATCAGGGAAGCGCCTTATCAGGTATACCTATATACAAAATTTCAAGTGGATGGGATATTTTTATCCTGAGTTATAGTGTTACGCACGTACGCACGCAAGAACGAACAAACGAACATACATACATGCATACACAACGGGCGGGCACATAAGCTCTCAGGCTATGATAGCCTGTGAGCTAAAAAGGAAGTAAAAAAATAAATAAATTAAAAAAAAAGATTCATGATCCAACAAAGCTTCCATATCATGCAAAAATACGTGTTGAGAATATTATTTACATGAAATGATAAAAAAAAGAATAAATGGAAAAGAAAAAATTAAAAAAACTATAGACCTATGTGTCTAGTTTCCATATTTTCTCCACTTTCATGCAGCAATTCTTTCACTGTTAAGAATTCTTTTGAATTTGCTAAGAAACATCATAGTTTTAAGCCACAGGGCCGCATGACGGTTTCTTTTGATGTTTGTTCATTATTTACTAATGTTCCTGTCGAAGGAGCTTCAGATTGTCTGAAAAAAGGCTTTATGAAATTAATTTTTTTTTTGAAGTGGAGGAGCTCATTCTTCTCACTCGTGCTTGCTTGTTTCAAAGTACTTTTGTATTTAATGGGAATTTCTTTCGTATGACTGACGGTTTGGCCATCGGTAATCCTCTTAGTCCGACTTTATGAAATTTGTATATGCACTTTTTTAATATAAAAATGTTTGAAGTCTTAAAATTTCAGTTTTATGTTCGTTACGTAGATGATATTTATGCTTTAGTTGAAGTGTATCCAGATCTTAATCATATTCTCTCTGTCATGAATTCTACTTATTCTTGCATTCAATTTACTTTTGAAGTTGCATCCAACAATTGCCTTTCTTTCCTGGGTGTCCTTGTTATTCGTAATGAAGATAATTTTCAGACTACAGTCTTTCGCAAACCTTTTGCGGTCAGTCTTCCACCTCACAGATATTCTTCTCATCCTCCTAACCAGAAATTTACGCTTTTAAAACATTTGTTTTCTAAGCTTCCAATATTTGTTTAACTACTCTGTTACTCATTGTTGAAATTAATTATCTAAAAGCTATTGCAGTTGATCGTGATTATTCCCCTAACATTATAGATTCGATTCATAGAAAATTGATGAAATCCACCCATTCTAGAAAAAAATTAATTCGAACTCCAGTATTTTGGTTGTTTTGTCATTTCCCCTTAAAATCAGTCAGCAAGTTGTTAAATTTTAAAAAAGTTTCAATGTTATTTTTTCTCTTGTTAATAAAATTGCTTTTTCAAATCTTAAGCACCCCATTGATCGCTTAAATAACTGAGATATTTACCAAATTTCTTGCCAATGTAGTATTTCTTAGATATAAGTCAGACTAAACGTACTCTCAGATTTCGTTTAAAGGATCATAAAAGGCATGTCAAAAATCAAGAGCTTAAACGTTCTCCTATTGCTCATCATTGTTGGTCTTCACAATATATGTTCAACCTTTCTTCGGCCACCATTATCCATAAGTCTACTTCTATTCTTGATCTTAACTTTTGGGAAGCTTAGCACATCATAAAAAATTCTCACTCCTTAGTCAATGACTTATCAAGTACTCCTTATTTGATTCTAAGTTCTCATAAGTTCGATTCTGCTGGCAAGATCTGCACACATTTAACATAGGTGTTGGGTGCACCTATACCCCGGGTTCATTTAATAATAAAAACCCAAATAATGATATCTTGTAAGGGCCCATAATTTTAACAGGTCTTGGTGATCGCATTGGCCTAGTCGGGTAATAGACAACTCCGAAAATATAAAGTTAATGAGGTTGTCATTAAAAGAGAATAAAAAAACATCTGGGCATTGCGTTGTGTAAGTTTTAGACGAATACCCCACCTATGGCCTAATTGATTAGCTAAACGAGGAAAAAAAAATAAAAAATAAATAAAACCTAAAATATATTAAAGTTAAAGATCTCCATACTTAGCTAGCCAACCTCACAAGATATCCCTAGCCACTAATTATCCCCATACTGCAAAATCAGTAGCATTTTACGAAATAAACAAACATGTTTGACTACTGAAAAGGAAAGAAAAAAAAAATAATTTAAGAATTAAAAAACAGTTTCCATAAATGACAACTAGAGGTTCTACTAAGTATAATTCATTTATTGAATATAATTATAGGAATAAAACATTTACAAAAAGTGAATCAGAAAATATTACCATTAATTGCAAGTTAATAAAAGGAATATTTAAAAAAAAAATTGACAAAGTTCCCTGGGCAGCGTACTAACTAAATTACACATCAATAGTAGGTATGTATATACATATTAAAGAACATTATATATATCGAAATAAGTGTACCTGGAACTCCACTGACCATCTGAACATCCCAGTTTCTGGGCCTGGAGATTATCCATACACAAAAACATAAAAATCTCGTCACACAAAAAAATTGGGAGCTCGCTTCTCTGCATCTGACTTAATTTCTGAGATTTTTTTTTACAAGGAAAATTCTCTGGGAGCTCTAAAATTTGCATACGCGACCTGACTGGTGGAAGGAAATTATCATGCACCACATAATTCCATGCACCAGCCAATCGCCTCTCCTCGTAACACTCCTACGTGCAGTCAGGAGACCGAAGGCCCCCCCTTAGATTTCGGGGCCCATCAGCCCTCGTACCTCCCACGAGACAGGCTGGGCCCCACACCACGCAATTACATAGCCATAAAACATTGGTGTCATAAAAGAGCTACCTTTCTTTGTGCACCCTGTCCGAGTACTGCTTTTATGACTTTTTAGTACCAACGGTCATAAATCCATACGATGTACCCTTCAATTAAAACTTCCTCTTAGCCATTCGTTTGCCTGGGAAAACTTAATCCATTGTTATTCATCAGCACCGATACATACTACTGCCCTTGTAGGAACCTAGCTGATACAATCATACTGTAAATTTAAAGGCACTTGCATTCAAAATATTCAAATAATAACAATAATAATACTAAAAAGATATATATATACAATAAAACATCAGAATATCTATATACAATTAGTCCTTTACTCTTGAAAGATCCTAAAATGTTGGAATCTCACCAACATTACTTCCCCCCCAACACAATGCACTTGAAAGTCCATGAATAGGAACTATCTTCTTTCAAGTGGACAGTTGTCCATCAGCAACTAGGCGTCCTGCTCCAACCGTTGAACCTTGTGGATCTGCAAGAATCTGGAGGTTCCTTTCTATGTTCCCTTGTTCCTCACCTGACGGTGCTTAAAATTCTGTGTAGACCACATCTAAATGTCCATAACCGTTCTCAGAACAGTGCCTAATGTTACGTACTGTACTGAATAAGATGCTTAAGCGTATCGGTAGTCCTTCTTATTTTGTCCACTGGTTTCAATTTGCATACAGTCCTTAACACTGAGTTCACTATAAGCATGCCTACATGAGTGCAATTCTACTGCATGAGTTCTGTTTTGTCAGTGGTAAAGGTACAGATTGAATGTTCCCAATAATTGTATATATACATACCAATTTGGAAGAAAAAAAAAATTTTAAACTTAATCATAAAGGTAAAATTCCCAAATTTGGGATTTAAATTAATATGCCAAATAAACTCCAATTAAATCAACAAAACTTGGCACACTTTTTTACACAAACCAGGTATTCAGTTCATGACTACATAAACACAATATCTTAATATACATATTTGGAAGGCAGATTTGTCAGATATAATGAAACATATCCTCCACTAACTCCTTACAGAGAGGAATTCTTACACAGAGGAATCCTTCCTCAATCGAACAAACATATATATAAGTACACAATCTTATACTTTTCAAAATAATTTAATACTTATGTATCCACTTTTGTAGTTTACAATAACATATATATGTAAAACTGTACAAACACCATATCTGAAATTGATTCAAATGTAGTAAAATAGATATTTTCATACTGTACATTATGAAATTATCTAAGTGAACTTTCCAATAAAAATTAACCTAATAAATTATTTATATCCTTTAGTTATATAATTACCTTCTCAAATCAAAGTCGTCGCAGAGAAAAAAAACAAAAAAGAAAGAGAGAGAGAGAAAAAAAAAATAATCCTTTTTCTTTTCTACACCAGAACTGAAGGGCAGAAAACGCGAGAGCGTGTAAAAAAAAAAAAAAAAAAAAAACAGAAAAGAAAAACAGAACCAAAACAAGGAAAGAAAAAGAGAAGGGGGAAAAAAAAATATTTCATATTATTTAAAGACCGCCACCTTTCTGAAATCACAAACCGTGAGTGTTAGACATATCATGTTATTCTGTTTCTAAATAAATTGCTTAAACATCCCTTCTTATTCTTATTTCTCCTCAAAATCAGTGCGTTTCTCCCACTGGTGTCACTCTCTTTTTTGAGCCAGCGAACGTGAAATTACAATTTCTAAGAACGTCTAAACGTAAGTATAAGAGAGAGAGGGAAAGAAAAAAAAAAAAAAAACTAATCCCTCTTCTGTATCCACTAACGTTCCCTAAACCTCACACCCCTATTTTCTCTCGATTAGTACCATCCATTGTGCATGTATAGTGACCGGTTTGAAGTGCTAATCAACACCCTGTTGAAGGTCAATCCCTTATCGTCCCCTCGAATCAGACCAGAGTGACGCTACCTCCAGCCTCATGGACAATCTGATATTGAAGTAAGTTGTATTTACGCTTGTTTTTCCTTTTTTTTTATAATCATAAATGCATTATCCCTATATTATTTTACCAACACCTTTCTTTGTTTACTACTATAAGATCCAAATCACAAAATACGCTACCCTTAATCTTCAATATTTACGAAAAACATTCATTACTTTCCCACGTGCTTATTGATACCATCAAGAAAACCTGCTTTGGAAATTCCCCTGTACCAAATGACCGTGAGAATCCGGCAACATTCACCCGCTGGGGAAAATTCACTCCCCGTTATCATTTTAATAATTCTACTGACCGACTTGTGAATTATTATTCCATTTCCATCTCGGGAATACAAAGGGAAACAAAAGTTTTTTTTCTTTTTTTTCTTTTTCTTCCTTTAAAAAAAAAAAAAAACTTCATTAGTACTGAGCACCCGTCTACAAGTGCGTTATTTTAGGAAATTCCCAAAGGATTAATTGCTCTTGTATTAACTCTGAACAAATACATACACAATTACTCAAGCTTCCCATTTCCTTATACATAATACCTAAATATTTCCTTTTTTTTTTTTTTTTTTTTTTTTTTTTTTTTTTTTTTTTCACAAATACTTTGAAAATTACGTTTGAACTTTGAATGTTATTTGTATACTTGTAAATTCTTATAATTTTTAAATTCAATAAACTAACACTCGTTCCCAATCTGTTCATTTCTTATAGTGGCAGACCGGATACCCAGGACGTCATCGACTCATGCCGGCCGGACTAAAGGCTACCGCCAGCGGTAGCCCTCTGAGTTTCAAAGCCTCCAAGGATCACCGCCTACCCCTCTAAGAAGTAAATATCAATTAATTTAACTACTGTTTTAAATATTATTATTAAACCAAAATTCCGATGTAAAAAATAATAATAATAATAATAATAACATCCTTACAGTGTTTATTAATACCTTATTTACAATTTATCCTAGCCTATCCAGTTCAGATCTCCAATCGGTAATATTGTTTTTGCTGTTTATATCTATAAATTGTGTTTATAATTATTCTTAAAAAGAATATATATATATCCGCTACATCCTTTTGCTTAACTTATATCTTATTTTATTTTTTTTATCTATCCATTACCAAATTAATTAATTAATTAATTAATTAACCAATTATACCAATTGAAATAATCCTCCAATAACTGCTAGTACATATTTAAAATATGCCTACCCTGTAAAATTAAACTGCCCAATACTAATATGCATTGCAACTTTTTATATACAACCTTCACTTTACAATTCATCAAATTTTTAATTAATAATCATTCAAAATAAGATTTAAAAAAAAAAATAGATGCTACACTAATACTACTTGTTTCTCTCTATATTTTAATTAATAGTTTTCTATTTTATAGTTACTACTTACAAAAAAAAAAAAAAATATTAAACTAAAATATTCCAGTGCACAAAATTATCCTTCTTTTTATTATTTTAATAAGCCCTAGAATGTGATTCTATCATCAAAATAAAATTTAAATTGTATTTTAATTATTTTTACTTTATTCACAGAAAATATTATCTAATCTCATTCTTCTATGTATGCCACTGTCTATATGTAACTACTTTTTTTTTTCAATACTAATATTATGTAACTATATTCCAGTTGAAATCCCTTTGGAATCCCGGATGAAATACTCTCTATGTGAGCGAGACAACATTTCCACGCCAAACGAGAGGACCGCACCAAACAGTGACCCCACCGCGATCGCCAGTCATCACCACAGCCGAAAATCTGGTAAGCTCCGATTACTTTTAAGCCTGACTCCTCCTTTCTCTGACCTCTGCATGCATAAAAAAAAAACAAAAACCAAAAGCGCGAGCGAAAGCAAGAGGGAGAGAAAAAAAAAAAATGATTACTTTATCCAAAATCCCGATAGCTAGCACTGCCCGTTTGTTTACCTTTCGCGCCCAACCAAAATCCCGATAGATGGCGCTGCCGATTTGTTTACCCTTTCTAGTTTATTTAAATTTTCGGACTCCAAGATTCCTTATCCACAAAACTACATGTTCATCCCTAAAAGTCATTAAGCCAAATAGCTTGCTTGTAATATAATAGTAAATCCCTATACCTATAAATATTACCGATAATAGAATATTATTTTATGTACCTAAGTTCACCCTATTCTATTTTTTTTTTTTTTTTACTCAATCCAAATATGATTTATCCCCCCCCCATTATTTTAACCATCGTCACTCTTAGAATATGCTCTTATGAAATTGCTGAGTGTTTAAAAGGACTTATATATTGCATGACGACAATCACCCTTTTATTTTTTTCTTGAGTTTTTTAATTCTTTAATTTCTAGATGCATGTCTGTCTGTTGCTTGCTTTATATTTAATTAATTGATCTTTTTTTTTTTTTTTTTTTTTTTTTTTGCATGTTTTTCTCTGCATGACATTTTAATTTATTTCCTATAATTTCACAAGTAAATGTGTTTACAGGCAAGAAGAAGCAGCTGAATGTTAAAATCGTTACTCTATTTTAATTTGATTAATATTTAATGCTAATTTCTTGTATATTTTATGTATATTCATTATACTTATAAAATTTTACTACTTTATTTGTATCTTGTATGTATATGTATAATTTAAATGTATGTATGAACCAAATCTGGGTAGTCTATATGATTATTTATTATTTTCATCTATCCTCCCCCTTGTTTATTTTTATTTATTTATGTGTATTATATGTATATATCTGATCAGTTATAACCATACCATTGCAATTAATATTATTTATTTTATATCAAAAATATTATATTAATGTACTTACCCCCTTGAATGAAATACTTAACCCAATATGACATTCTTAAGCTACTGGGAATTTTTTTTTTTTTTTTTTTTTTTTTTTACCTTAAAATGATGGTTAAGAGAGAGGAAAAAAAAAATGATAAAACATTTATATTAATACTTTAATCTTTCCGAAGTAAACTTCCGAAGTAAAATTTTTAAAGTAAAAAAAATTCTTTACTCAAATAATAAAACCAAATTACACTATGCAAATTATATTTTCTGTCCACTTAATAATTTTTTTTTTTTTTTTTTTTTTTTTTACATATTTAAAAGTCCCTCCAAAAATCACTTAAAAAAAAAAAAAAAAAAAACTAAACCGTGCTTTGGATTTTCAGACCAAAGATATATTTAAACAAAATAATAATAAAAAAAAAATAAATAAGTATTATTAAATTAATTTATCCCCTTCTGTTTTTATTTATTTTTACTTTTAAGCCAAAATAAGTGGAAAATAAAAAAAAATTACATATCATTTAAATCAAAAATCTTATTAATTTTTTCAAATATGCAAAATTATATACCAACTTCATGTAATCCCTGTAAATATAAAATTACCTGCGTTAATTATAAATGCAATATTTATGTAAATTCCATTACTTTATTATATTTTGCATCATGCATAAAAAAGAATTAAACATAAGGTATCAAAAAATTATCAAATACTACATATTTATATGTTCCAAAATTATACTATATTTAAATCTGTGAAAAAATAACTTAATCTGGCTTAATTAGTTGAACCTATTTTTTAAAAGTAAACAATCCTTTTTTTTTTTTTTTTTTTTTTTTTTGAGTAAAATATATATATTATTTTTGAAGGTAAATAACATAAATTAACTCCAAAATATACAAATTATCTTTATATTTACCGCCCCCCCTTTTTTTCAGACATCTAAACAACCAAAAAAAAAAAAAATTTTTTTTTTTTTCTGAGTTATGCCAGAATCATTTCTTTTTCATCACGCTTCAGATTTGTAAATTAAAAAAAAATTTCAACAATTTTGAAGGAGAAAAAAAAAAAAATTTTTTTTCAAAGTACTACTATTAAATTAAATAATTCACTTTATCCTTTTTGTTACATTATTATTTTACTATATATATATATAATCAGTAATTCATCCAAAATAGTTTACAATGCACCTTTTCTCTTTTCTTATTTATTTATTTTATTTTATTTTTATTTATTTTAAGAAAAAAAAAGAAGTGATAAATAAAAAAAAATCCCAGAGTACTTCCAAAATTAAAAAAAGATTTTACCGCTATAGCCCAAAAACAATATTCCTAAGTAACCTCCCATATTATAAATTTCTCCATTCTCCCCCCCCTTTTTATTTCTATGTATGTCTACTATTATTATACTATAACTCAGTACCTAGTAACACTCCCACACACTCCTAGATCATTACCATCTCACAGAGTGAGACAGAAAGCACAAAGGAAGATAAAAAAAAACATAATGTTGTGGGCACTTACCACTATTTTTTATATAAATTGTTTTTTTTTTTTTTTTTTTTTTTACTCTATCTAATGTAATTTCTGCCTGCATTATTGCATTCGTAATTACCGAAATATGTAGTACTAAGAGAAACATAAAATTCCAAACTAAATATTATTTATATCAATATATACTCATAGATATGAACTTAGATTTGTAATTGAGGATTTTTAAGTGCTATGTTTATACCCCTTACTATTGTTAATCTACCCCAAAAGTAGCCCATTATACATACTAGACTTACATCCTAGTAGATACACAAGAATAATTAAGTAACTAGTGTATAACTCTAAATCTCAAAATAATATAATTAATATTACACCAGATAACTAAACTCCCTACATACTAACTTACACACTCTTAGACACCAAGGCGTACAATCGTTAAATGTTTATCAGCATCAACCGCCCAAAGTGAAAAAGAAATAATAGATTATGTTAATAAATACAATATATACATTAAACCTTAATAAATTGAAAAGAACAAATCGGTGATATGTTTATCACCCTGAGCAGTAAAAATGAAAAGAGAGAAAGAGAAAAAAAAAATATATATTAAACTTCTGTCATTAACACTACTATATACTCTTCACAACATTAAGTAACAAGCTACACTTTGGTGACCTATTTGTCACCAATAAATCGCCCAAAATGGAGTGAAAAAAAAAAATTATATTAATAAACCAACTCCATACATTTAACCCTATTAAATATATAAAGACAATTTGATGACTTGTTTATCACCCAAAGATAGTGAAGATGAAAAGAGAAAACAAAAAAAAATCTACGCTTTTTGTTAATAAAACGACTATATATATTATACAGTAATTGATAGAAAAACACTTTGGTGATATGTTTATTACCATAAATAACCCAAAATGAAATAAGGGAAAAAAAAAAATTACAATTCTATTAATAAAATAACTACATGTATCAAATACTAGTAGATAAACGAGATACTTTGATGACATGTTTATCACCACCCAAAATCAAAAAATAAAAGAGAAAACAAATATTTCACTTATGTTAATAAAATAACTATCTATATTAAACACTTATAGATGAAAAGGAAAAAAAAAATACATTGGTGACCTGTTTGTCACCATACACAACCAAAATAAAAGAAAAAAAAATTTCCACTTATGTTCATAAAATACCTATATATAATAAACCCTAATAGATACAAAAGGACAATTTGGTGACATGTTTATCACCCTACCCAACCAAAATGTAAGGCAAAAAATATTAAACTTATGTTAATAAAATAACTATATATAATAAATCCTAGCAGATACAAAATGGCAAGTTGGTGACATGCTTATCACCCTACACCACTAAAATGAAAGGCAAAAAAAAAAAAAAAATATTAAATTTATGTTAATAACATAACTATATATAATAAACACTAGTAGATACAAAAGACAAGTTGGTGACATGTTTATCACCCTACACAACTAAAATGAAAGGCAAACAAAAAACATTAAACTTATGTTAATAAAAAAAAAGTATATATATTAAACACTAGTAGATAAAAGAGCCAATTTGGTGACATGTTTATCACCCTACACAAACCAAAATAAAAGAGAAAAAAAAATATTACACTTATTTTTATAAAATAACTATATACATTAATCTACCCCCTTGTAGATATATCCCACGATTCCATTCCCCCCCCCCCTCTCAATAGCTTAGTTAGCTGAAAAGCTACTTCTAACAATGAAAAGAAAAGGGAAAATAAAACCGTAGAGACATAAAAATATTTTTACCCTTCTTGGGTACTTTCCTCTTCGTTATCGTTTGATTGAGATATTGTAATTTTAGCACTAGGCTTCCACATGTGAGTAATATGTCGTTGAATGTGTTTTTTATACGGTTCAAGCATATGTTTCAAGACATAGTTATTATTACGACCCACCTTTATGACCTCAAATGGACCGTCAAACTTAGGATGTAGCGCTAATGGACGTAACACATTTTTTAAGTAAACTTGATCCCCAATTTCCAATTTCCTCACCTTTTCAAAATCCTTGCCCACGTATTCTTTCGCAATACGCTCTTGATTTGCGAGCGCTGTTTTATATACTTCCTTCATGTGTGCAATGCGTTTTTGGACAAATTGTTGCGTACATAACATATCGGGTTCTTCTAGTGCTGTAAAATGATTGGCTGTTTCTCTAGCAAAAAACAACTTATCCGGTCGGTATCCTAAAGCTCTGTGAATCGAAGTATTATGCGACAAAATAAAGAATGGCAATCTTATATCCCATTCTGTTGTTGTTTTTGCCATTGCACTAATCGAAGACTTTAATTCTTTGTGAGTACATTCTATAATCCCATTTGATGTCGGTTTATAAGTAGAGCAAAAGTGAGGGTTCACTCCCAATGCTGCCATAAATTCTTTAAATAAATTTCCCCGGAAATATTTAGCGTTATCCACTATTATTTCTCGAAAGAGACCAAAAGTACTAATGTAATTTGTAAGCGCATTTAGTATCGTTTGTGTTTCCACATTACGCAGTGGTATTGCCTGTAAAAATCTTGATGCGACATCAATTATGGTTAGAATAAAGCAGTGTTTTTTCAACGTTAGTGGTAGTTTACCAACAATATCGATATGAACCACCGAACCAATTATATGATCCTTCTCCACTCTTTGTAACGGCACCTTAATCATTTTATGCTGTTTATTTTTGTTGCAAGGTATACAGGCTGCACAATAATTTTTTACATCCCTGTACATCCCAAACCAGTAAAATCTTGTCTTCACTAATTCGTATGTTTTTGGAAAACCTAAATGTGCCTTATGAGCTTCTTGAATTATTTCAAATATTAATTTATTTGGAGCTATCATCAACGGTTTATCCTTATATCGTTGTTTCAGTATTAATACTTTGTTGCCATTTAACTCAAATTTCTTAGTCTGGCGATTTGGTTTACCCTTTTCAATTTTCTGAATAATTAATTTAAGTTTTAAGTCATCCTTTTGTGCTTCTCTTATCCTTTCTTCTGAAAGATTAGAATTTACTTTAAATAATTCATTTTGAATTTCATTCAAAGTCGTTATATTATTTATATTTCTAGACACAAAATCGGCAGGATTTTCTTCCCCTGGAATAAATCCTATCTCAAAATCAAAATTTCCTAATCTCATTATCCACCTTGCAATAATATCACTCTGTTTTTCTAATTTTAAGTGCTCCGTCAAAGCTTTAGAATCAGTGAGTATAGTAAATTTTTTTCCCAAAAGAAAATTTTCAAAGTAAACACACGCATCGTGAATTGCTAGTAATTCATACTTTATACTAGGGTATTTTTTCTCAGAGTCCTTTAATTTTCGACCATAAAATTCAATCGGTACGAAATTCTCACCCTCTTTCTGAGCTAAGATTGCTGAAAGTGCGGTCCTAGATGCATCCGTAATTAAAAAAAATTCATTGTTAAAATTTGGCGGTTTTAACGTCGGATTATGCAAGATGGCTTCTTGTATAGCCAAAAATGCTTTTTCCGCCTCTTCATTCCAATTGAATTTTACCTTTTCTTTAGTCATTTGAACTAAAGGATCGACAATTTCTGAATATTTATGTATCAGTGATCTAAAGTAATTGGCCATTCCTAAAAGGGATTTAACACCCTTTTTATTTTTAGGCCTTGCTAATTTCTGAATTTTTTCGATATTCTTTTTCGAAGGTGAATATCCCTGTTCGTGCACTCTAAAACCTAAGAATTCAATTTCTTTTTTGCATATTTGCATCTTTCGTGGTTCTATTGTTAAATTGGTGTCAATCAATTTTTGTAATACCTCTGCAATCAAAGTTAACATTCTTTCCACTGAATTTGCCGCAATGAGGACATCATCGATAAAGTACGTGACTTCCTCTTTATTGAAATCGCCTAAAACTAAGTCCATTAATTCTGCGAATGTGGTTGGGCTAACCTTTAAGCCAAAATTCATTCTTACTGGTTGAAACTTCCCAAATTCGGTTATAAACGCTAACTTTTCCCTGTCTTGAGGTTGTAAATTTATTTGAAAAAATGCGCTGTGTAGATCTAAAACCGTATAATATTTTTTTCCACTAATTTTCTGTAGCAATTCACGAATATCAGGTATCGGATAAGCGTACCCTTCTAATATTGCATTTAATAACCTGTAATCACAAGCCATACGATATTTTAACTCCTGATTTTCCGCCGTCTTTTTCTTTACAAATAACACCGGAAATGCGTACGAAGATTTACTTTTTTCGATAATATTTGCCTCCAATAACTTTCTTATCTCTGCTTGTGCATATTCTCGCACTGTATGCGGGATTTTATAAGGTTTAGACTGTATAGGATGATTATGCGCCAATTTGATTTGGGGAGTAACCAAGTCAGTCTGACCTAACGATTTGTAAGATTTAGAAAATGCATGTAAATGTTGCATCAAAAGTTTCTTCATCTTATCCTGTAGGTCTGTCGGAAGATGCGCAAGATCAAAATCCTCTGGAGAAATTTCTACTTCCCTCAATTTATGAACCTCTTCTATACTTAAATTATTAATCTTGTGTACACTACCATCTATAATGTTTTCCGGTATTTCCTCAGTTTCGAAATCAAAGTCTAAAACTAAATTCCCAACTTTTGTACCCTTCTGTAAAATAATTTTCTTATCCGAAATATTCTTAATTATTACATTAATAACTCTGTTCTGAGATATTTCGTGTACCGAGTTATAGCATTCAATACCTAAATTATAAATATCAGGTTCAAAAAGGACCATACTGTTTTCCTCTATAAAATCAGGACATATTAAAGGAACAATTTTTTCTTGCCCTGAGGCAATATAAATTTTATTTGCTAATTTTACCCAAATCTTGCTTTTTGTACACTCCTTTTCAGTATTTACCCTTTCTACTTCTTCCGTAATTATAATATTTATATCCTGTACTGGTAATTTTTTTTTATTATGGTTGAGTGGTATTTTCACATTTTTGAATTTTAACAATTTTTTTTCTATGTCAATTACCATTTGATTTGCTTTTAAGTAATCATATCCCAGCAACATATTATAAGATGCCTTAAAATTATTTTCTGTTACGTAAAAAGTCCCGGAAGTGAAAGCATTCTGTAATTTGAATGATAATTGTATACAATGTGTAAATGGAATAGTTGTACCACTAAAAGATTGTATTCTAATTCCGTGTCCCAAATATTTAAATTTCACGTTATTTCCCTTTATTTTCCCAAATAAATCTGCTGAAATTAGAGACACTGCTCCGCCTGTGTCTAACAAGGCTGCAACATTTATTCCTTTAATATCAAAATTGATAATTGGTACATTTTCTACTTCTCTATCACTAACACTTGCTATAACCTTCGTATTATGGGATCTGAGGATAGATTCCTTTTCCCCATTCCTAGTATCCCCAGACCCCCCTATATGTTTCCCGAACGTTGCTTATTTCCCGTTATCTTCCGCCCCTCTGTTTTATTTGTTGTATTATTATCTCGATTCGCATTTCTATAATTTCCCTGTGAATTTATTTGCCCTTGATTTTGTGGGTGATATTCCTGACCATTCGGATAATTCCGGCCGTAATTATAATTAGGATGCATATTTCCTCCACTATAATTACCATAACCTGAAGACTGAACGTGAGGACCATAATTATACTGATAATTTTGACCCATAGGCAATGGAGGAGGAAACGGTGGTGGGGGGAAACTCCAATTCCCCACACTTCCGTACCCTTGAAAATTAACAGACTCATTATTAGGGCTTGCAAATCCCTGCATATTTTGTGCATGCGTTGGGAAATTCGATGGAATATCATTATTCCGATACTGTCTTTTATTATTTACATTATACCGGCATTCGTCAGTTTCATGGTTTCGTAAATTACATATATTACAATACTTTGTGTTTCGCGAATTGCTTTGCCATTTTTCAGTAGATTTATTTTTTAATTTTTCCAATTCCGCTCTCAACTGTCTTAACTCCTTTTCTTGTTTTTCATTTTGTCTTAATAATGACTCGCAAAATTCCGTTGTACTCGTACCTATCGCATTTAATTCCTCAAACTTAACTGACGCAAACGCCTCTTCCACTGTTAAAGCAATTTCAGTTGCTTCCTTATATTTATCGATAGCTCTTTTCCTTATTTCCAAAGCAATATCTGGTTTAATCGATTCTAAAAATCGATGTAATTTCATTAAATCAAATAATTTTCGCGCATCTGCCTTATTAGAAAGACCCGAAATGTCAAAGAATTTTGCTGCTACCAAATTAAAGCGTACAATATAATCAGACATACTTTCCGTTGGTTTTTGTTGAATTTTTGAAAAATCATTATGTGATTCAGCAAAAGTTTTTTTTGTATCAAACGTCTGCAACACTTTTTCTTTGAATTTCATATAGTCGGTTTCCGAATTCAACTCTACATCCGTTTGTAACCTTTCCCGTGCCGTTCCGACAAATTTTGAACGTAAAATTATTAATTTAACCTCATTAGAAAAATTTGTCTCGGCCGCAGCTCGCTCAAACTCCTGAATAAAATAATTTATATTAGCTTCTTTTTTTCCATCATATGGTACGATCACATTCAATAAATTATCGGTATTTGCCTTCTCTTTAGCCATGTTTTTTGTATTTGTTGAATCCTTCAACTTACTTTCTGCAAGCCTTGTACGAGTTTCAATAATGAAATTATTAAATTCGGAACTCTTACGCCTTTTATTTCTGGGTTTATTTCCCATGCGCTACCATTATCTTAAATAAATTGAGTGTAGGATTGCCCAATTTAAAAATAATTGTTAATAATATGAAATATCATAGAAAACAAATATAAAATGTAAGTAATTAGAAATACAGAATTGAAAACCAAAAAAAAAGACTCAGGAAAAAAAAGAAATAATCCACATAACTGTTTTAATTTTCCCCCCCAAAAAAAATATTTCTTCTAAGAAATACAAAAGAAAAATTATCTTAATATATATATAAAATTGTTCAATCACTTGGACACACTCACCTACACCTATCTGTATATAAATAACAAATTTTATTTTTTTTTTTTTTTTTATTAATTAATTATATTATTATTATTATTATTGTTGTATATTGTACTTAAAAAAAAAAAATTCATATCAAAAACGCTTTTTTTTTTTTTTTTTTTTTTTTTTTTCAGTTACTTTGAAAAATCGAGGAAAAATATTATTAATATATACATATATATATATATATATATATATATTTTTTTTTAATTTACATATATAGATATTTCATCCTTTCATCATAATAGTATCCCTCTACTATTATTTCTTATTTCATATATATAATGCACAATTACCAATCAGAAATACTATTATTACAATTCCACTTAGTATTTAACATTATTCTACTTGAGTTAAATAAAGATACCACATACATAATAATCAATACTCTTTAACACTTTTTATCATTTGTCATGACTGAACCCTGTTATAAAACTGTGCCAATCTTTGTTGTGCTCACAGGAGAACTTTGTCATTAAAATCACACCAGATATATATATAAAATGAAAAAAAACAACCCTACCTGCATATTAATTTAGACCTAACCTCCGTTAAAATTAGCATTCTTAAAGTATATAAAAAGATATAAATTGATTAAATAATAAAGAAATATATATTGTTAATTTAATTAAGTCACCCAAAATATAATTAATAACCATACGTTCTCAAAGAAAGAGGTCACGGCTCCACTTAAACTCCAGGGGGGCTTATGCTGGCAAGATCTGCACACATTTAACATAGGTGTTGGGTGCACCTATACCCCGGGTTCATTTAATAATAAAAACCCAAATAATGATATCTTGTAAGGGCCCATAATTTTAACAGGTCTTGGTGATCGCATTGGCCTAGTCGGGTAATAGACAACTCCGAAAATATAAAGTTAATGAGGTTGTCATTAAAAGAGAATAAAAAAACATCTGGGCATTGCGTTGTGTAAGTTTTAGACGAATACCCCACCTATGGCCTAATTGATTAGCTAAACGAGGAAAAAAAAATAAAAAATAAATAAAACCTAAAATATATTAAAGTTAAAGATCTCCATACTTAGCTAGCCAACCTCACAAGATATCCCTAGCCACTAATTATCCCCATACTGCAAAATCAGTAGCATTTTACGAAATAAACAAACATGTTTGACTACTGAAAAGGAAAGAAAAAAAAAATAATTTAAGAATTAAAAAACAGTTTCCATAAATGACAACTAGAGGTTCTACTAAGTATAATTCATTTATTGAATATAATTATAGGAATAAAACATTTACAAAAAGTGAATCAGAAAATATTACCATTAATTGCAAGTTAATAAAAGGAATATTTAAAAAAAAAATTGACAAAGTTCCCTGGGCAGCGTACTAACTAAATTACACATCAATAGTAGGTATGTATATACATATTAAAGAACATTATATATATCGAAATAAGTGTACCTGGAACTCCACTGACCATCTGAACATCCCAGTTTCTGGGCCTGGAGATTATCCATACACAAAAACATAAAAATCTCGTCACACAAAAAAATTGGGAGCTCGCTTCTCTGCATCTGACTTAATTTCTGAGATTTTTTTTTACAAGGAAAATTCTCTGGGAGCTCTAAAATTTGCATACGCGACCTGACTGGTGGAAGGAAATTATCATGCACCACATAATTCCATGCACCAGCCAATCGCCTCTCCTCGTAACACTCCTACGTGCAGTCAGGAGACCGAAGGCCCCCCCTTAGATTTCGGGGCCCATCAGCCCTCGTACCTCCCACGAGACAGGCTGGGCCCCACACCACGCAATTACATAGCCATAAAACATTGGTGTCATAAAAGAGCTACCTTTCTTTGTGCACCCTGTCCGAGTACTGCTTTTATGACTTTTTAGTACCAACGGTCATAAATCCATACGATGTACCCTTCAATTAAAACTTCCTCTTAGCCATTCGTTTGCCTGGGAAAACTTAATCCATTGTTATTCATCAGCACCGATACATACTACTGCCCTTGTAGGAACCTAGCTGATACAATCATACTGTAAATTTAAAGGCACTTGCATTCAAAATATTCAAATAATAACAATAATAATACTAAAAAGATATATATATACAATAAAACATCAGAATATCTATATACAATTAGTCCTTTACTCTTGAAAGATCCTAAAATGTTGGAATCTCACCAACAGATTCCAAATCGTTTCCATAGTCAAGCTTACCGATATTATATCTTTCTGTTAAAAAATGAATTTGTAAACGTGTCAAAACGTCTTGCGTTTATTGAGCAGAACATTTGAATACAGCTTTTAACGGGAACTTTTCGAAAAAGTGTATATTATGTGAGGAAAAATAATACTACTTTCATTAAATTAAGGGTACAGTGGACTCTCAAAATTTATTTTTTTTAATTTTCAATGATTTTTGTTTTAAATTCTGGAAATAGTCATAGAATATATATATATATATATATATATATATACATCTTATTTCACAATTTTTAAAAAATATATTTAATAGTTTTTGAGATACAGATTTTTTTTTTTTTAATTAATGAAAAAGGCAATATTTCAAAATGCTCCATGCGAAACTAGTTTATTATATACTTGTTCAAAATTTTTTCATAATAAACCTTTCATACATACAAATAAATGTTACTAAGCATTTTTAGCATATTACTTGTAAAACAGTAAAAAAATGATTTTAACTTATTTTTTTTTGTATTTTTCGTTAAAAAATAATTAAAAATTCAATATAACTGCAATTTTAAAAATTTAAATGCGTCTAAACAAGTTTATTTTTAAAAACATTTGTTAACCCATATATAGAGAGTATTAAAAAAAACTAGGCATAAAGTATTGCGAATGGAACATTTTGAAATAAAAAAAACGACGAAAATATACATTCTGAGAAAAATAGATTTTAGTAAATACAATGGATGTAATTGCTTATTATTTTCTTACTAACACAGTTTCAGTTATATATAAAGGATATAATATCATTTCTAGTTTATATGTAAGTTTTTTTAATGTTTTTATGGTAAATTGACATAAAATGTGTGGCTTCGACAGTAATTCATGCAAAGGACGTGAAGTACCTGAATTTCAAAAAATCTTCCCAAAACTAACTTTTTTTTTCTGATGATTTTTTTTTTTTTTTTTTTTTGAAATAGTTAGAAATACCTCTTATTGTACAAATTTTTGTTAAATATATTAAACAGTTGTTGAGAAATAGTTTTTTTTCGCTAAAACGTTTGGTGACAAAAGGCAACTCCTCTAAATACATTGTAAACAAAGGCTAAAAAAACAGTTAAAACTTAAAGTATTGTTTTGCGAAATCACAAAATTGATATGTAATCAGTATAAAATAATAACATTCAGTATGTAAAACGAAAAACTGGGCTAAATTTTACGGTGCGAATCGGCGTTAAATTAAACAAAGGGGCCTTGCAGAATCAGCTGATTTGACAAAAACGTGTGTAATCCAGAAAAAATAGTCGAAATTTAAAAATTGTTTTTCATTTCAATAGCAGGGTGTTCATACAATGTTATTATGCTAAAAATGAAAATATGACAATTTCATGATTTTTTTGCGATTTTGAAAGACTACGGATACAGTTAACCAATCTAAGATACACGAAAATTGAAAATGATTTATTCAATTGAAAAAAATATGTATATATCGGCCCTGGCATTGCATAATACACTTCTTACAGCTGCAACATTCATTCAAATACTTTTACAATAAAATAAAGGAAGAAGAGAAGGAAGAAAGGAAAACAATCCTCACAATAGACAGTAACTTTATTTTTTGCTTTTAAACTTTTGCGTATAATGTTTGATTTTACAAAATTGGTATAAATATTGTCCGTTGTACATAAAAAGCTGATAATCTACCTAAAAATATATCAGTATTCTTAGCTATATTTTATAATATTTATCGGTATTGGTTAAAATATGACACATCAATTTATTATAATCTAAGAAACATTAATTATAGTACATCTGTCAAGATTTTGTTAGGCTGTCAAACAAATTTAAGTTTCCAAAGAATATATTTTATGAGGATAACTTTCAAAAGTTCATACAATGTTTGAAAATATATATCAGTGTGTTGACATATTTTCACTAACTAACCTTGATATTTATATATATATAAATCCCGTTACGTTTTGTAACTATCTAAATACTTATACTACGTTTCGTAAATATCTAAATATTTATACTAAGTTTTGTAAATATCTAAATATGTGTACTAAGATTTCTAAACATTTTATTTCGAATTAATCTGACTTTTTCTTTGATAAGCTTAATTAATCAAATTTAATTATACAATTTAGCTAATTACAAACATATAATTACGAATGACTACGACAAATTATATCACAACGAAAACATACTTTGATCTACTTCTGAAAATTTATTATATTTATTAATAAATTTGTGTTTTTTGTTTATTAATTTATTAAATTTTCTTCAACAACAATTTAGATGCTCTTACAACATCTCAGATATTTCAATACTTAATACTCCTTAAAAGTGCAACATGCAAATGCTTCCAAAATTGGAAAAAACTCACAAAGGATATCTATCTTGTTTTAGGTAGATTTCGTATGAAATACTACCTATTGCATTGTCTCCCATGTTGGAATTTCTGAAAAATTTTTGCGGATCTACACGAATCATGACTCCTAGACCCCAAAACTACCATCAGTAAAAAAGTTTATATATATATCTATCTATCTATCTATCTATCTATCTATCTATCGGTGTATATCACTTTCTTCTAGACACGATAACTTCCATAATTATGCTCAGATCTTCATCAAACTTTTACATAAAATCAAAGGGCATAAAATCTCGGTTAAGTTCGTTAATGGGCAAAATCGGACCAAGGAGGTGAAAGTTAGGAGGGTTTTTGTGAAAACAGAAAAAACGCGATAACTTTTTAATTAAAATAGATATCGAATCAGTTTAAAGTTTATATTACTTCTAAAAAATGAGGAAAAAGTTTATGCGTGACAGATTTTTGATAAAGTTAAAAGTGGGCTGAAGGGGCGAAAAAAACATGGTTTTTGGGAGAAAAAAAATCATAACTTCGTCAATTCTCAAGATATCAAATCCAACTAAATTTTATATAAATGTACTCAATATTATCTAAAACTTTTGTATTTACAAGTTTTTGATAGGACCACTTTTTACCGATGAAAAAAATTAAAAACGAAAAGAAAAAGGGGGGAGGAAAAAGAAAAAAAACCATAACTTACTCAATTCTTAAGCAATTAAATCTAATTAAATTTATTTTACATCTTCACAATAATATCTACAATTTTTATATTGACAAGTTTTTCATAGAACCAATTCTTATAGCAAAAATAAATTAAACAAAAATAGGAGTTGGAGAAAAAACCTCAAATCCAAACTGCTTATATTCTGACTCATTTTAAAATTCATTTTTGATTTTAAACGCATCCAAATGACAGATCCTATTATTTAGCAACTATATAATGCGACGTATTGGCCAATTTTTTGATAAAGGCAGAATATATTTTTAAAAAGGCTGCCAAAAAAGGTATTTTGAACAGATTTCCCGAAGTTTTCATCATTAAAAAATTCATTAAGTATAACAAATTGCGTTTTTTATGCGTCATTTTTAAATTCATTTTTGTTCTCAAACCCATCCAATTTACAGGTCCTATTATTTAGGAACTATATAACTTGACGTATTGGGCGGTTTTTTGATAAAGGCAGAATATATATTTTAAAAGGCTGCCAAAAAGGGTATTTTGAACAGAATTTCACGAAGTTATCGTGATTAAAATTTGCGGAAATTTAAGAAATTGCGTTTTTACCGAGTCATTTTTAAATCTTTTTTTGTTCTCAAACGCATCCAATTTACAGGTTCTCTTATTTAGGAACTATATAATGTGACGGAGTGGCCAGTTTTTTGATAAAGGCAGAATATATTTAAAAAAAGGCTGCCAAAATGGGCACTTCGCACAAAATTTCCCAAAGCGACATGATTAATGAACTGTGGGTATTCAAATAACAAATTGGCTTATTTTGGCTTTTATGACTCATTTTTAAATCCAATTTTGCTCTGACACACATTCAATTGACAGTTTTTTGTTACTTAGGAACTATATAATGTGCGTATTCGTCGATTTTTTGATAAAGGGTGAATATATATATTTTAAAAGCTGTCAAAGTAAGCACTTCGCAAAAAAATTTCCCAAAGCGATCATGATAAAAGAATTGAGGTTGTATTCAAATAACAAATTGTTTATTTTATGACTCATTTTTAAATTCAATTTTGCTCTCAAACGCATTCAATTGACAGTTATTTGTTATTTAGGAACTGTGTAATGTGCCGTATTGGTCAGAGTTTTGATAAAGGCTAAATATATATTTAAAAAAAATCTGTCAAAGTAGGCACTTCGCACAAAATTTCTCAAAGCGATCTTGATTAAAGAATTGTGGATGTATTAAAATAATAAATTGGTTATTTTATGACTCATTTTTAAATTCAATTTTGCTGTCAAACGAATTTAATTAACAGTTTTTTGTTATTTAGGAACTATATAATGAGCATATTGTTCAATTTTTTAAATAAAGTAAGAATATAATTCAAAATATATTGCCAAAATGGGCATTTGAGTAAAAATAGGCTTTTTTTTTTTTTTTTTTTTTTTTTTGAGATGAAAACTTTTCGAAATCTACCTCCGCCTATAGGCCATGCCGAAAGGGATTTTTTTCTACTAAGCTTTTACGTATGATATTTTCCTTTTGTATAAATATTTTCCGTTGTATATCAAAAGCTGACAGGCTACCTAGGAAGCATATCCGTATGCCATGGATATCTTTTATACTACTTATCGTCGTCTAGGGTAAAACATGAAACAGCCATCTATTACAGTCTAAGTAACATTAGTCATGTTAGATGGCTGTCAAAGAGAATAAAGTTTCGAAAGAATATATTTTATGACGATGACTTTCAAAAGATGCACCCAGTGTGTTATAAGATGTATTATAGAATTTTGATACATTTTCAGCAAATAACTTTGGCATGGGAAATCCCTCTTTGTTTTGTAAATATCCAAATACTTATGCTACGTTTTGTAAATATTTTATTTCTAAATACATATGTTAGTTTATAAATAAAGTAAAACACTTTGTAAAACCACCATAAAATGAAAAATAAAGTAGGGCGCGTTTCCAGCAACAAAAATAACAGCTTGTCAACAGCTAACCCCACATGTGTCCGTAAGGGCACAGAGTTGATATAAAGTGAAACAAAGAGGGAGGAGATTACAAAGTGTGCGACAGGTGTCGCTAGCTGAAATAGCAGAGGTGGAAGGGAAAAGTGATGCCCAAAAAAAGAAAAGAAAGAGAGAAAAATGTGGGAAAACATTAAAAATAATAACGAAAATAAGTAGAAAAATAAACAAATAAGTAAGTGAAAATAAATAAATAAATAAAATAAAACAAGAAAAATCAATAAATATATAACAATGGTGTATACATATATATTTTTTTTCAATATCCTCCCTCTTTCTCTCATTTTATTTCGACACTGTGCCCTTACATACACGTGTTGGTTTAGCTGATGACGAGCTGTTATT
This sequence comes from Maratus speculifer, assembly GCA_964019185.1. NCBI lineage: Eukaryota > Metazoa > Arthropoda > Arachnida > Araneae > Salticidae > Maratus > Maratus speculifer. Next base: position 143,534,273 of record OZ025295.1, read on the forward strand.
GTTGTAGCTCGAAACGCGTCTTATTTTATTTTTCGTTTTATGGTGATTTTACAAAGTGTTTTACTTTAATCATTAATTATCGCCAGTGTTTACGGCGTCTTTTCATTATGTTAGTTTATTTTAATCAGCTGAAAAAACAAATTTATTAGTATAATTTACTAATTAATTACAAATACTTTCGCACGAATGACTACGACAAATTGTATCACATCTAAAATATACAATGTTTTTCTTTCAGAAAATGTATTAAGAAAAAGAACGGAATTTTTCTTAGATGATGATTTAGATGCTTTTGTATGCATCTTGAAATGTGTCATCATTTGATACTCCATAAAGATTCAACATTCAAATACTTGCAAAATTGAAAAACAACACAATGGACATCTATCTCATTTTTTGCTTTTAAACTTATACATACGATATTTTCCTTTTATATGAATGTTGTCCGTTGTTTATCAAGTGCGGAAAATCTACCTAGAAAGTATACCCGTATCCCAGATCTGTCTTTTATATTATTTATTGTCGTCTAGGGTAAAATCTGAAAGAACCATCTGTTATAGTCTAAGAAATATTAGTCATGTAAGATAGCTGTTAAAGTGAGTAAAGTTTTCAAAGAATATATTTTGTGAGGATGACTTTTCAAATAACCATTTTCCCCTAATGTCTCAAAAGGTGTGTTATAGAATTTTGATAATTTTTCCCAAAATAGCCATGGTGTGAGAAATCCCTCCACGTTTTGTAAACGGCTGAATAATTTACTTTGATATTTTAAAGTTAAATTAATGTTATCTAATTATTTCTGAGTGTTATTTTCTTATTGTGGAAGGAGGGGGGGGATTCTCCCTTTTATGAATTTTATTTTTGAAGTAATTTTATCAGATAAAAATTTATGTAATAATCTCCAAAAATTTAAGGTCTTAAAAAGGTTTAAAAAAAAGAAAATTAAAATGAATGATTCATCAAAGAATCATACTTAATACGAATATTTCTGATCAAGATTACTTTAAAAAATTTGCCCAAATGTGTCAAATGTCTTATTATAGAATTTTTATATATCTTTCCGAAATAACCTTGATATGTGAATTCCTCTATCTACCCAAATATGACTGCAACAAATTGTATCACAACAAAAATATACTATATTCTCTTTCAAAAAATATAATCTTAAAAGAAAAAAAATAGTTTTTTTTTCTTTTCAGTCACATTTAAGAATCTATTTTATACTTCTTAAAATATTTCTGCTTTTGATCTTAATTAAAGCTCTAACATTCAAATGCTTTTGAAATTGAAAAAAAAAATCACAATGAACATGTATCTTATTTTTTGCTTTTAATTTTTTTACATACGACATTTTCCTTTTATATAAATATTGTCCGTTTTATATCAAGTTTTGCAAGCTACCTAAAAAGTATATCCGTATCCCACAGCTATTTTGTATACTATTTATCGTCGTCTAGAGTAAAATATGAAACAAGCATTATAGTCATTATAGTCAAAGGAACGTTAGTCATGTTAGATGGCTATCAAACATAGCAAAGTTTCGAAAGAATCTGTTTTTTGAGGATGACTTTCAAAAGATTGTGTGTCAAAAGGTGTATTGTAGAATTTTTATATATATCCGTAAAAAACCTTGGTATGGGAAATCTCTCGACATTTTGAAATTTTCTTGCTTTTATCCAGTTAAAATCATGAGACCAAACTATTTACGAGTGTACTTTTTTTTCGTGTGGGAGGGGGTAGTTGAGGTTCAATTTTATGAATTTTATTTTCAAGGTAATTTTTTCTTATAAAAAATCATGTAATAATTAGAAACACATACCTACAAATGATAGCGAAAAATATATTGACAATTGTATCGACAGATAACACGACAATTGTACAAAAAATACTATGTTTTTCTTTCAGAAGTATTATAAAAAAACTCTTCCATGACGATTTAGAAGCTTTTTTATACACCTTGAAATATTTTAGCATTTGACAAAGCTTAAAGCTCCGACATTGAAATTCTAGCAAAATTGAAAAAAATCACAATAGGCATGTATTTTTTTATTTTAATTTTTTTACGTATGATATTTTCCTTTTATATAAATATTGTCCGTTTTATATGAAAAGCTGACAAGCTACGTAGAAAGTATATCCGTATCCCATAGCTATCTTTTATAATACTTATCTTTGCTTAGGGTAGAATATGAAACAACCATCTATTATAGTCTAAGACACATTAGTCATGTTAAATGGCTATCAAACAGAGTAGAGTTTCGAAGAATATATTTTTAACCGACTTCCAAAAAGGAGAGGAGGTTATCAATTCAACGCGTATGTATTTTTTTAATGTATGTTCACCGATTACTCCGAAAATATTCAACTGAATTATTTGGTTTTGGTGTTAAATGAAAGAGCTTGCTCTCGAATCGGTACCACTTCCGTTTCATCAAACTTGGTTCAGTACTTTTTTGAGTAATTAGGCAAAAACTAATAAAATTTGTGATTTTTCGCTAAAGGTGTTGAATAAGTTCGCAAAACGGAGTGCAGACAGAATGGCCGAGCGGTCTAAAGCGCCAGATTTAAGCTCTGGTTTTCGACAGAGATTGTGTTTTCGAACCCCACTCCTGACATATGTGTATAATTAACAGTAATTTTTTCCTTATAATTAACCGACTTCATAAAAGGAGAGGAGGTTGTCAATTCGACGCGCGTTTTTTTATGTATATTCACCGATTACTCCGAAACTATCCAACCGATTAATTTGTTTTCGGTGTTAAAATAACAGAGCTTGCTCTCGAGTTGGTACCACATCCGTTTCATTGAAATTGGTTCAGTACTTTTTAAGTAAATAGGCAAAAATTAGCTATTCCTCACAAATCAATAGTGACATGCACATTGAATATGTTCGCCAAAGGGAGTGCAGTCAGGATGGCTCTGGTTCTCGAAAGAAAGCGTAGGTTCGAACCCCGCTGCTGACATACCTGTGCACAATAATCTTTTCCGTATTATAATTTTTAATCGACTTCAAAAAAGGAAGATTAGGTTATAAATTCGACATGTATGCATTTTTTCATGTATGTTCACCAATTATATGCATGCATATTTATGTATGTTTACCAAACTATCCAACTTATTAATTCGATTTTTGTGTTAAATGAAAGAGGTTACTCTCTTATTGGTACCAGTTCCATTTCATCGAAATTGGTTCTGTACTTTTTTAGTAATTAGGCAAAAACTAATTGCTTTCTCGCAAATTAAAATTAACATGAACCTTAAATAATCTGGCCATATCGAGTGCAGACAAGATGACCGAGCGGTGAATGTCGCCATATTTAATTTCTTGTTCTTAAAAGAAAGCGTGGGTTCGAACCCCTCTTTTTGCATACGTGTATAATTTACAATAATTTTTTTCGCTTTATAAGTTTTATTAACCGACTTCAGAAAAGGAAAAGGCGGTTATCAATTCGACGCGTATATATTTTTTTCATGTATTATCACCGATTACTCTGAATCTATCCAACCTAACAATTTCTTTTTGTGTGAAAGAGGTTATTCTTTATTAGGTATCGCTTCAATTTCATCGGAACTGGTTCAGTACTTTTTTAGTAATTAAGCAAAAACTAATAAAATTAGTGATTTTTCTCAAACTAAAAGAGAGATGGACGATGAATAAGCTAGCCTAATAAGGTGCAGTCAGAGTGGCCGGGCGGTTTAAGACAGGAGATTTGATTTATGGTTCATCAAAGAGAGCGTGTGTTCGAACCCCACCCCTGACATGCGTGCATAATTTACAATGATGTTTTCCGCATTTTAATTTTTATTAACCGACTTTAAAAAATCAATTACTTTTGACTAAAAAGAGAAAAATAAACTTTCCTATCAAAAATTGAACCGACTTCAAAAACTACTGCAAAGTGAAAAATAATTTTTTACATAATAGTATTAAGAAATTAAATTAAGAGCGTAGTATTTACCATGCGTATTATTATATTTATGTACATTAATTTGATTTTTTAAAGTCGGTGCAAGCCAAGCGAAGTTTAAAATTAAAATTAATTATCCAATGCAAATCGTAAAGTTATTTTTTTAACTAAATATTAAATTGTAAAAAAATCTCGTAGATACTTGGATGCGTGACTATTGGAAAATTACATGTAACTTGGTTTGGCTGGCACCGACTTTAAAAAATCAAATAAATGTACATAAATATAATAATACGCATGGTAAACACTAGGTTCTTAATTAATTTTCTAAATACTATTATGTAAAAAAATTATTTTTCACTTTGCAGTAATTTTTGAAGTCGGTTCAATTTTTGGTAGGAAAGTTTATATAAGAAAGTTTCCAAAGGTTCGTACAATGCGTGAAAAAACATATTATAAGATTTTGATATATTTTCCCTAAATAAGATTGATATGGAAAATTCTGATACATTTTGTAACTATCTAAATAGTTAGACGATGTTTTGTTAGTATCTTATTTCTCAATCCATATATATGTTTTTTTTTAATAAAATCAAACACCAAATTTAATTATATAATTTCTTAACTAACACATACGTACGAATGATTGCGACAAATTTCATTCATCGAAAAAGTACTATGTTTTTCTTCACAAAGTGTCTTATCTAAAAAAAAACATATTTTATCTTCAACGACGATTTAAAATCTATTTTATAGATCATAAAATATTTCAGCATTTTATATTCTTTAAAAGTACAACATTCAAATGCTTGCGAAATTGAAAAAAACTTAAAATGGACATTATTTTTTTCCTTTAAACTTTCAAGTACGATATTTTCTTTTATATAAATATTTTCCTTTGTATATCAAAAGCTCGCGAGCTACCTAGAAAGTATATCCGTATTCCATGGCTATATTTTATACTACTTATCGTCGTCGAGGGTAAAATATGAAACAGCCATCTATTATAGTCTAAGTAACATTAGTCAAGTTAGATCTGTATAACTTTGTTAGGCTATGAAACAAAGTAAAGTTTCCGAAGAATATATTTTATGATTATGATTTTCAAAGTTTCGTTCTCTGTGTAAAATGATGTATTATGAAACTAGTATTAAAAAATGCTCTGACGAGCACCAAAAAAGGTTAATATGTTTTTAAAGTATGAAAAAGTGTTTGACAAGAGCTTCTAATTGAAAGAGAGAAAGGACAAGGGGTCCCTTCTTGGCTGAAATTCACTGTCAATGCCAAATTTGAAAAAATCATATTTGCGCTTTTTCCATATAAAAGAAATCAGTCACTCTTACGATACAATTGTGTAATGTAAAGGCATAATTAGAAAAGACGAAGGGTGATTAAACATGAATGTAAAGCAAAATAGGGCCAAAAACCATAGTTCCCGCAGCCAGTGTGGAATTCAGACACTTTTCTCCGGGAGGGTCTTCTGTGGCTTTAATAAAATAGAGTTCTAAGGGGATCATACTTTTTTACCATTAAAAACACAAAATCTCAAATTTTATTGGGAGGGTGGGGGGCATTTGATACCTTCGGGAGGAAATGTCCCCCCGGCCCACCTCCTGCATTCAACACTGCCTGCAGCGTATCACATTCATGTAGTCCCACCATAAACTGTCGCAGTGTAAAACAGCACAGAAAACTGATTTGTAGTGCAGTTGATGCAGAGTCAACAATGCAGTTAACATGTAAAGCACGATTGAAAGTTTTACGCAGATTTCTTTTATATGGAAAAAGCGCAAATATGATTTTTTCAAATTTGGCATTGACAGTGAATTTCAGCCAAGAAGGGACCCCTTGTCCTTTCTCTTTTTCAATTAGAAGCTCTTGTCAAACACTTTTTCATACTTTAAAAACATATTAACCTTTTTTGTTGCTCGTCAGAGCATTTTTTAATACTAGTCATTTAATTTTTTTGATAATTATATATTGAATATAAGAAAACCTCAGTTGCTTTTAAATATGCCCAGTACTTTTTCTTATTTCGCTCAATATTAAACTATTTAATAAATGGACAAAAAACGTGAAAAAACGAAATTAATTTTAATTTATTCGTGCAGAAATTGACAGATTCAATTAATTTTAGATAATACACATTTTGTAGAAAAATAATGCGAATAGAAATTTTTATTATTTTCGCATAGGATTTGTGGCATTCTTATCTACTTGTTTTAAAAATCAGATGTTATAAATATCAAATATTTCCGCCATTAGCGCGATTTTTGTGATCATGGCACCCAAAGGTTGCTAAACATAACTTTATAGTCAATGCACATAAAAACGAGTTTTCCCATTTAAATTAAAAAAAAAAATTAAGTAAAATATTTTTATTTCTCCTTCCTGATATCTATTGGAATAGCTTATTCCAATTATTGAATAATATTCTAGAACATTTTCAGGGAAATAATAGGTTAAGTTATCTTCCTTGGAGAAAGTCGCTCGAAATACAGCCTTAATAGATTTATGTCAAACCAAGGATGAAAATATACTGAAAATTCATTTCTAGTATTATTTGTAAAATTGACATTGAAATCACCAGCTGTAATAAAATTTTTATATAATATACAGTGGAACCTCAGTTCACGATCCATTCTTGTATCTGAATTTCTGTAATGTGATATAAATTTTTTGGGCGCTTTATCTCAAGAACTAATGCATGTGATTAAAAAAATTATATTCAGGCAACACCGACTATATTGTACCGGCCAAGCCATTTCGCGAAAAACTGCCGAAAAAGTGAAGCTAGATTCAGCTTCAAACCTTGAACCATTTCATTGAACCATGTGTAAGTCCACGTGACGCGAACCCTGCCCAAATTAGCATTGAATAAGCTGCTTTCTGTTCTGTGCACATGTTTGCACACGTGTCATTGTTTTGGTTCAGGGTTTACATGATTGGTCTGAATAACTTAGGCAAAGTATCAGCGTCCTCTGGCGGGAGACTTCCTACATTAATCTCAAACAGGCAGGCCTTTAGTTCTAGTGGGCCATGATTAAGGTAATCCCAGATATAAATTGATGCTGTTTACATTTTGATTTAAATCGTTCAACAGATGGCTTAATCGTGTTGCATTTTTCATTATTTTCGCCGTAGTTCTATCTCGAGAATTAACGCACGGATTTTCATCAAACATCAAATTCAGTTAATCTTTATATGAATCGGCTTTGTTTACGTTTTGGTTTCAATAAACAAACACATGGCACTGCTATGCTGAATTGTTTCGATTACCACAATATCTCTATCGCAGGAATTAATGCACAAATTTTCATCAAACTTGAGATTTAGGCGCACTTTGATTTATATTATTGCTCATTGCGTGTTTTGGGTAAATCTCCCAAGTGTCGCATATATGCTGTATTTTTCCCGATATCCGCAACAGTCCTATTTCAAAAACAGAGTTCGGAATTTCATGTCTTTAGAATCCTCACGGTGAGCATGTGACTGTCATTTGATTTTGGCACTGTACTAATGAATTTTGACGCATTAAATGCATGAGATAGAAAATAGTTTTGGGGTTACCATATCCGACTAGTTCTTTATCATCAGAGTAATCGACGGTTCATCTACACCGTATTGTTTAGCTATTTTGATTACACTATCATCGTTCTTAAGTTTTGTCACTACTTCTTTTCATAATTGATCAGTAATTCGATTAAGCTTCTTACTACTGCTATCACTAAACGCTTTTTCAATCTTAGAAGTCATAATAAAAGCTAAAATTTCCGCGAAACTGATTAAAATTAAAACAATAAGTTAACCTTTAGCTTCCGGGGGGATTACCGTAGTCCCAAGAAAATAAATGTTGAAGAATACGGGGTTGGGATTATCGTTATCCCGAAAACTTTTTCCCCTCCAACATGCGGAAAAAGAAATCATTAAGGCCGTTTCGCTCAATAGGGGTCCGACTGATTATCGAGCTAGGGAATTTCTGTAGGGAGGATGTTAATTATCCTAGGGAAATGCCGGGAAAAAAAACTTGGCAAAAAAAATAAACATTGTTTACGCAGACGACGTAAAGCTGCTTCTACTCCAGTGGCTACAAGGTATTTTAGATAGATCTTGCTTGTGAGACATAATAATGAATAGGTTATATTTAGCAAGTAGTTTTAGAGATTTAGCGTTGCTAATTTTGACTACACGTTTACTCTTAGAATGTAAAATGAAGCATTATTATTTTTTTCCTTTCTTACTAACGCACTAAATATTAGAAATTACGTACGTAATTTTACGCACTGAATTGAAAAAAAAAATCAAATGTTTATAATTATTATTATATTTACGGAACTTATGATTGTTCTCAAGCCCAAAGGAGTTAGTTTTTGAAGCTTTTCTGAATTCATTTTTATTATTCAAAAACATACGAAATTGTTAACATATTCAACATATGAACGAGGCGTGAAATTCTTATTAAAAAATTACATAATTGAATGGCGTTTTTAATTTATTTAATAAAGGAAAAATATTTTTTAGAAATTAGAAATTTTTAGAAAATAATGTAAAATTTGGCGTTTTGAACAAAATTTCCGATCGCGAAATTTAGGGAAAGGTGGAAATTTGCTGGTTGTATTTTTGTTGCGGTAATGTCAATAAGTAATTTATTTATAACAAAAACAAAATGGAAAAACTGAATTCGATTCCCAATTCTATCAAAATCCTATCCTGTCAGGTCTGACAATTTTATGCCACACGTTAAGAATTATTCAGAAAGTTTCACATTAGAAACCAGCTTGATTCTATGGTCACAGCCTACTAAGTAGTCATGCGCAACAATACCTTTTACATAAATGAGAATGGAATTATGCATTATCTGCTTCAGAAAATCGTCGAATTCTAGTATACTTCATTATTTCTAAATAACTTATTCACCGTCAAATTCAAATGAAATAATTTTTATTTATGCAAACCATAATATAGATTGCATTAATAATTTCTCAGTTATTTTTCATCTGACACCAAAAAGAAAAGGAAGAAGTTTCAATTTAGCACTTTTTTGTTGTTGTTGTCGTTTTGTACGCTTATCAATTATTTCGAAACTATTCGACTGATTCATGTGCCTTTTTTTGTTTCATTGAAAGATTATTCTTTGCTTTTCTGGTCAAGGATTGAATTTAAATTTCATGACAATTGCGGCAAGGCTTTTTTTAGAAATGTAATAACAATGCAACAATACAAATAAATAAATTAAAATAAATAAACTCATTTAAAATATTTAATTTTTAGCGATTTTTATCAAATAAAGTAGCTCTATTTTCTTCTTCTTCTTCTTCTTCTTTTTTTTTTTTTTTTTTTTTTTTTTTTTTTTTGCTAGAATGTTGCAACCACAAAATTTATTATTATTATTATTATTTATATAGCTATTATTCTCGAATAAAACAAGGGAAAACAAAAAATAATGATTTAATTATTAAAAACTTTCATGGCGAAACAATTGTTAAAAAATATAATAAATAATAATATAATTAAATTAAAAGTAAAAGCAAAAGGTACAATTAATAATAATAATAAAGTCAAAAAAATTAGAAAGTGTTTGAATTTCTTTAAAACTTCTGCGGTACACTCGTTTAATTTGAAGAATCATATTTCTATGGTAGTAGGATTGTTACTCTAACACAGAATGGTTCAAAAGTCTGAATTTCACATAAATTAATATAATTAATGTCTTTTTTTCCCCTTCATTGGTAAATTTTGTTTAAAAAGCTAACTTTTACAGCTTCTTTCACAGTGTCTTGCCTTTACGGAAAAATAGAAAATACTATACAATCTCTTTGTTTCTAAATAAAAATACCATAAATTTCATAAATATGTATCTATATTATAAAAGCGAAACATATCTGTGCGTAACGTATACGTCATTTTGCCAATGCCAACACTTTCCCATGCAATTTCGGTTTTGCAATGTTCACTACAACAAATTTTTTCACTTCTAACCATGGCACATTTTAAATTTTTATACTGTTGTATAGAAAGAAAATTGTACTTTTAAGTGCAATTTGTTTTAAAACTATCTCAATTTAATTTTGAGATATTAATTTATTTTTTGTTTCCAGTAACATTTTTGAGATAGTGGCAACAGAATCACTCCATTTTCTCTTGAAATAGAAAAAAAAAGCAGAAAGAAAGAAAAGAAAGAAAGAAAAGAAAAGAAATTAAAATGCGTTTCCATGCAAATTCGGTTTTGCAATTTTCGATTATTGCAATTACACTTCTAAATATCGCACATTTCAAATTTTTACACATCGTATATAGAGAAAAAAATGTACTTTTAAATTCGTACTTTTTTCCCCAGCTCCGCTCTTCATTCGCAGAAAAAAGAATGAATGCCCATTTTATTTATGAATGCCCATTTTATAAGAAGGAAACTTAGGAAGCCGATAGGGAAAAAAAAATAGAAAAACTAATATTTGGGATCCCACTGTACATTAAATTATACGAAACGATCTATCGATGCAGAGTAGAATATATGGATATTGTACAACATTTCTACTGATTTTTGCATAAATAGAGAGTATAATCAGGGAAATATAGCATTTTTTTAAGAGCAAAAAAACTGGCATGTTTTTTAGCTTATTATACATGGTTTTCAACCAAATTTAACGACAGTTTCAGAAAAACTGGCAAAATGTAGTTAAAAAAACATAGGCAATAGTAATATAAATAAATTAAACATTTTATAAAATATGAGTAGTTGTATAAAATAATTTTTGTCTGTGCATGTGCAAACGATAACAACGCTCTTTTAAGATAATTTAATAGTAAACTGTATGGTTCAATTCATAAAAAAAAGTTAAATATCGTGAAATTTCATAAAGGTGTTGGCGATAGGAATGATTTGATTTTTTATTAAATCTAAAAGCAGCTGAATGATAAGTAATTTTCCAAAAACTTTCAATTTCAATTTTAATATATATATTTTTAAATTTCTATTAATGCTTTAGTTCTTCTTGGATAGCTACTAGAGCGAACCTGTTGCATAATAAAAAGAATTATCAAAATGGAAGATTTGTCCCAAATCTTCTCATCATATACAATCTTGATAGTCAATTTTTCTTAAAATTCGGCTAATTAAAATTTACAATTTGTGGAAAAACCATTATCCTTCACCTGCTTTTAGAGAGAACTAAAAATCAGCTCACTTCTATCACCGATATCTTTCTGAATTTTCCTGATATTTGGCTGGATTTTTTTTTTTTTTTTTTTTGTGAGTTGCTCTATAGAGTTAAATATTAAATCATGTAAAAAGATTGTTGTAACCATTCGCACGTACGCAGATAAAAAAAAAAAATACTTTATAGTACTACTCATATTTTATAAAATATTTAATATATTTATATTTCAATTGCACTACATTATTTCTACTACACTTTGCCAATTTTACAAAAATTGGTGTTAAATTTGTACAAAACCCTGTGTGATATAAGCTAAAAACAAGCCAATTTTTTAAAAAATTAAAACAATTTGCTATATTTTATTAGCTTGAAAGGCCCCACCAATGGCTAAGAAGATCTCCCTCGAAACTATTAGACAGGAGGTGCTGGGTTCAAACCCAATCGCGCCCATCAACCAAATTGTTCGGAGTTTTTCGTGGTTTTCTACGAAACTTGGATTTCCACGTTTAAATACGGGTTAGGTTTTCTTAAAATCCTCTTAAGGGGGGCATTCCACCCTAAGAGCACTTATCCCTCGTGTTCATAATTGACCGTCATAAACACAACCAAACTACCAATCTTTGGTTTGTAGAAGAAAGTGTGATTCCTTGGAAATGATAAACTTTTTATATGTTGTATGCAGATATTTTCATATAGTTTATTGTACCTCTTATTTTCTATTTGTAATTTTATTGTAAATCACTGAATTTTTAAAAATAATAATAATAATAATAATAATAATATATGTCATTAAAAAAACACTTTAAAGGAAATTTGCTTACTTTTAGGGCATTTTAAAATAAAAAAGAAAGAAATATTAATGTCACGTAATCAAGCCCTGACTATCGCACGGTACATAATATTAATAGTAATAATATAATATTAATAAAAATATAATAATAACATTAATAATAATATAATAATATAATAATATTAATAATAATATAATATTAATAATAATAATATTTCTTTATAATAATATTCGGTTAATTATTTTACAGATTAAATTAAAGTAGTACTATTCGTAAATATTCGTTTTATTTGTTACTATATTGTTTAACGATTCCTTATATGTTAATTTCTAATTTTTTCTTATCTTGAAATTTCATTTTCTGTTTTAATTTAAATCGTTGTAATAATATTAACAATGATACGTAAGTAAGATGTTAAAGAAATTACTTATGTGTTATTTAAATATTTGAAAATTTAGCACTTTTTAAAATAATGTATTTTTGAATTATCATATACACTTATAGTAATTTTGCCTATAACAAACCTTCATTTTTAGATTATACCCTTCAAGAAATCAAATGGTATTAAAACATTCAATAAACATCCATCAAGTTTTCTAATTATTTTTTAAAAAGACCGCTCAATTACTAGTAATATATGTTTTATTTAATGACACGCACTTTACAGAAAAAGACCTTTTTTATCATTATAAATTACATCTTTTCAACGAACCTAAAGCATCACTTTCTATGTCGACAAGTAAACAAAAACAGCTTTCTCTCAGGGAACAAAATTCCCTATCCTCTCAAGAACGTGTTATCTTTAACACATGTTTCAAATGATAACAGCAATTTCTGGTCACCTGCAGTGAAGGGTCATTAAGAAAGGGGGATGAAATCGCGTCAGTTCTCCCGTTGTAAAAGGATATTTTACATTTCACTTGACCGAAAGCTAAAGGTTAAAATTTTTACTGTACTGAAGGTCACAAAGCACTCTGATACACACTTTGCTCCAAACTTGACCTATAACAAGAGTTATGTGAGGGTTGCCAACTGAACTATTCGACAGCTTTGGTCGCGAATCGAGTTATCCTACGCCGAAAGAGTAAAATTTTGATCACTGAAGTTGGTTATAAACCGAACTTGTCAAAAACAGAGGGGGCGCCGTAAACCAAGGTTCCACTGATTTTTGACCGATAAGTTTGCAAATATGGCATTATTTATATATTCAGTGGCGATGATCATTATGCAACTTGGCGATTTAGCCAATTAAATTTGCGATTTTAAAGTAGCGTTTGTTAATAACGGAAAATTGAGAATTTCTATTAGAAAAATAAGGATAATTACTATAATTTTTATGCACGGTTTTAAGTAAACTCTGATTTTTTTTCATAATTTGAAATTTAGTACATTTGGAAATGGAAGAGAGAGGGAAAGTATATCTTTGCAATGCTTTTTCGACAATATCTCAAACAAAAATACTTTTAAATGCCAATAATTGCTGATCGTAAATGTTACATTTACTTCACACCATCACAAAAGTTTTTTACATCACCATGTGTTTTTTTCATTTGATGCTTTCCTGGCACAGATGCCATATATGCACGACATTGTGCGATATTCTTCTGACGCCAATTTCGCAAAAGCTTAGTTTTCAAACTTCAATTACATACATATATATTAAGGTACTACTTAGTTATCCCGTCGATCAATTTCTCCAAACTATACAAATTGCCAAACTCATAGCGAAATTATACATATAGACATAATTTTCATTTTAAATAACACAAAAAATAATTTGTAGAATCTTAATAAAAAATACAAATAAAAAACCCAAATAAAAATCCCTTAATGACGTTTTAAACACGTGCATCCTATTTAATGTCATTGGATTCGACATTCACGATCATCCATTATTGACATATAATATTATAGTTTGGCGATGGTTTTTTGGTCGACGGGATAACCAAGTAGTACTTCTATTTTCTATTATTTTCAAAAAAAAAAATAATAATGAATAAAAATCGGTGATAATTGATTATCCCTTCGACCAAAAAATTATCGCCAAATTATAAAATTAAATGCCAATAACGGATTATCATAAAGGTTACATTCAGTTTACATTAAATAGGTTACCCATGTTTGTTATGCCATAATATGATTTTGAATTCAACTTTTTATTTGTACTTTTATTGATGTTTTACTAATTTATTTCTTCTTTCGTTATTTAAAATAAAAATTATGTCAATATGAATTACATGGTGAATAAATTGATGATTTGTAAAATTTGGCGAAATTGGTCGACGGGATAATCAAGTAGTATTGAAAAGTTTAATTAATAACTACAGAATGAAACGATTTATAAAATTTAACAAAATTAAATAAAGGTAAATATATATATATTTTTAATAAACATAGCCCGGTTATCTTATCAGACAAAATAATAAAATTTTCGTGCCAACTAAGTACCTTAATGCATATTTGACATTACATCCCTATTTAAAATCAATTGAATGCTATTTAAGATATGGACAGAATGTGAAGTTTTTGTTTTACTCTATATCTCTTCCTTGTGTAAATTAGGACGTTACGTGATCATAATTAAAAAATCTTACATTTAGTTCCTGAAGAGAAATTTTGGTTTTCCCAGATACTTTTTTCCGATGTACTTGTTTTTTCCCTATTTTTTTCTACTACTAAAATATGTACTTCTCTGTTATCCCGTCGACCAATTTCGTCAAATTATACAAATCGCCAAACTAATAGCCAAATTATACATTTTGACATAATTTTTTATTTTAAATAACGAAAAAAGAAATAATTAGTAAAATATTAATAAAAATACAAACAAAAAGCCGAAATAAAAATCGCTTAATGACTTTCTAAACACGTGAATCGTATTTAATGTCACTGAATGTGACATTCACGATCATCGTTTATTGGCATTTAATCTTAAAATTTGGCGATATTTTTTTCGTCGACGGGATAACCTAGAAGTACCCTAAAATTGAAAATGTTAGGACACTCGAGAAAATCATCCCATGGTCATATAAATGCATGTTATTTGAAAAAATAATTATGAATTCGACCAAAAAAATAATAACACTGCGTTCACAACTTTATTATTTAAAGAACTGAAACTAAAAGTTAATAAAAACAAATAACTATGTTTTTCACGTGATTTGTTTAATTTGAATGAATTATGATACATACATGACAATTTTTATATTAAACTTGGTGGCAATGAATTAAAAAAAACTACAATCGCAACAGGAAAAGACAATATTCAACTGGAGGTTTAAGACATAAATTCGATTTTCTCAGAAACCGTCAAACATACAAAGATGAAAAAAAAACTTTCTAAGTTTTATCAAGACGATAAAAATAAACCAAAAACGAAGTTAATCCATCCATAATAACGTTAGCTATTGCTTGCTAAACTTTTCGTCTTCATTTTTTCGTTAAAAGTTAAATAAAAAAATACAGTAAACTGCGATAATTTTTTGAATGCTATCATTGTATTCGTCTCGTCGAGTTCTATCTTTTGAAACTAAAATCACTGTCGTACGTCAACTGGTTCGCTAGAAATTTCGAAAAGACGTTCGCATTTTCTATTTCTTAAACATATTATACCAAACGCTACCGCGTTTGCTATGATTTTTACATATTTTCTTTAAATAACCTAGATATGAGAAATACTACTTCATTGTGTGAATATCTAAATATTAATATATGCATAATGATAAGATCTAAATATTTCTAAACACTTATATATGTTTGTCAAAGTTATGTTTTCGTTATGTTTGTCAATAAATTGAAACACCAAATTTATTTATATAATTTAGTAACCAGCTACAAAACATACATACAAATGACTGCGACAAATTGTATCACGACGAAAAAAAATATTAGGGAAAAAAACCACAGAATTTCTCATCGATGACGATTTAGAAGCTCTTTTATACAGCTTGAATTATTTCATCATTTGATACTGATTAAAGCGCCAACATTCAAATACTTACGAAATTGAAAAAACTCACAATGGAAATTTATCCTATTTTTTCTGTTAAACTTTTACGTACAATATTTTCCTTTTATATAAATATTGTCCATTGTATATGAAAAGCTGACAATACACCTTCAAAGTTTATCCATATCCCATAGCTTTCTTTTATACTCTTATCACCGTCTAAGGTAAAATATCAAGCAACAATCTATTATAATCTAAGTAACATTAGTCATGTCAGATGATTGTCAAAGAGAGTAAAGTTTCGAAATAATGTATTTTATGAGGATGAATTTAAAAAAATTACTCAATGTGACAAAAGGTGTATTATCGAATTTTGATATATTTTCTCTAAATAAACTTGGTATGGGAAATCCCTAGTCATTTGTAAAAAAAACCTAAATAATATTTTTGCTTTTATCCAGTTAAATTCAAAATATCTAAATTGGCTATGACTGTTATTTTCTTGGGAGAGAAGAGGGGAGTGAATTTCATTTTCCTGAATTTTATTTTCAAATTAATTTTATCTTGTAAAAGAATCATGAAAAAATCTTCAAATTTTTAAGAAATTTTTTAAAAAGAAGAAGCAGAATCTACAAAAGAATGTTTCATAAAGAATTATTCTTAGTAAGAATACTACTTGTACATTTGTTTTCTTTTCAAACTAAAAAAAAAAACTATAACACCAAATTTTGATTTATTTTTCCTATATAACCTGGAAATGGAAAATCCCGGTACATTTTGTAAATATCTAAATAATTCTAAATATTTATGTTTGTATTCTTTCAGTATATCTTAATAACAAATTTACCGACTAATTAGAAACACATACCTGCGGCAAATTGCATCATACCAAAAACTTTGATCACATTGCATACAGAATTACATCACATCGAAAAAACTACGTTTTTCTTTCAGAAAATGTATAAATAAAATCGTATAAATGTATAAATTTCTCGTCAAAGACGATTTAGAAGATCTTTCATACATCTTGAAGTATTTCAGAATTCTATACTCATTAAAACTCCCATATTCTAATGCTTGTGAAGTTGATAAAAGAAATCAATGGACGTATATCTTATTTTTAGTTTTTCAATTTTTACGTACGAAATTTTCTTTTTATATATATATATTGTCCGTTGTATATCAAAAGCTGACAAGCTACCTAGAAAGTATAACCCAAGCACATTGCTATCTTTTATACTATTTAACGTCGTCTAGGGCGAAATATGAAACAACCATCTATTATAGTCTAAGGAACATTAGTCATGTTTGATGGCTGCCAAAAAGAATACAGTTTCGAAATAATCTTTTTTATGAGGAAAACTTTCAAAAGAATCACCTAACGTGTCAAAAGGTGTAATATAGAACTGTGATATATTTTCGGTAAATAACTTTGGTATGGGAAATACCTCGATATTTTTTAAATAGCTTAATAATTTTCTTGCTTTTATCCAGATAACTTCATGATATCTAATTATTTATGAGTATTCGTTTCTTGGGGTGAGAAGGGGATGAATTTTATTTTCAAATTAATTTTATCATAAAATAGAATTATAGAAATATCTACAAAAAATTAAGAAATGTCTTTAAAAGATGAAGAAGAATCTTAAACAGAGTTTTTCATAAGAGGAATATTTCTTATGAGGACGACTTCCAAATATTCATCTAGTGTGCCAAAAGTTGTATTATAGAATTTTGATATATTTTCCACAAATAACTTTGGTAAGCGAAATCCCTTTATATTTTGAAAATAACTGAATAATTTTCTTGCCTTTATCTAGTTTTATTCATGAGATCTACTTATTTTTGAGGGTTCATTTCTTTGGGGGAGGGGGAGAGGTGAATTTCAATTTCATCAAAGAATTAATTTTCTAGAGTAAGTATATTTTAAAATAATCGCGAAAATTTTAGGAAAGATCTTAGAAAGATGAAGAAGAATCTTAAAAAGAATGATTCGTAAAAGAATTAATCTTAATGAGAATTCTTCTTATCAGGCAGACTTTGAATTTTTTGTCCGATTTGGCAAAAGATGCACATAAAAAATTTGATAAATTTTCAGTAAATAACTTTCGTCCAATTTGCCAAAAACTTCCGTATGAGAAATCCCTTGACATTTTGTAAATACGTAAATAATTTTTTAGCCATTTTATCCAGTAAAATTCATGCGATCTATTTATTTATGAGTGTTTTTTTCCTTGGAGTGGGGGAAAGATGTCATTTTCATGAATTTTTTTCAAGGTATTTTTATCTTATAAAAGAATTATTTTATAAATACAAACACATACGTACGATTCAATAAGAGAAATTGTATCACATAAAAATACTATGTTTTTTTAAAGAAAATTTATTATATTAAAAAAACGCAAAATTTTTATTCGATAGCGATTTTGAAGCTCTATCTGAAAAACTTACAACATCTTGAAATATTTCAGCATTTGATACTCCTTAAACCTCGCAACATTCAAATGCTTGCGAAATTAAAAAAACTCACAATTGACAACTATATATATATATATATATATATTTTGCATGTAAACTTTTACGTTTGCTATTTTCTTTTTATACAAATATTGTCCGTATATCAAAAGCGGACAAGCTACCTGGAAAGTATATCCGTATCACATAGCTATCTTTCATACTACTTTTCGTCGTCAGGGGAAAAATATGAAGCAACCATCAATTCTAGTCTAAGGAACATTAGTCATGTTAGATGGCTGTAAAGTTTCGAATGAATATATTTTTATGGGGAGGACTTTCAAAAGATTCGCCCAATGTGTCAAAAGGTATATATAGCATTTTGATATATTCAGTAAATAGCCTTCTTATGAGAAATTCTCGATATTTTGTAAATAGCTAAATAATTTTCTTCCTTTTATCCAGATAAATTAATGAGCTCTAATTATTTATGAGTTTTGACTTCTTGGGGTGAGGGGGGGTGAACTTAATTTTCAAAATAATTCTATCTTACAATAGAATCAAAGAAGAAACTACAAAAAGGAGGTAGGTCAATAAGGGCCAGTTTTCGTCCATCAACACCTAGACGTGCCATACATTTTTTTTCATCAGTATACCTCATAACAAGTAAGAAAATAATAATATCTTGGATGAAAATTTAATAATTGATGAGAAAATAATACATATATTTAAGTAAATATTATGTTTTAATGAGCATAAACTCAATTGTCATTAGTTTTAATCCGTATAATCAATAGTAAATACAACAATAAGTGTCAAATTAAGATAAATGGAACTTAATAAGATTATTATTTCAATACATAAAAATCGGAAATAATAAATAACAAATGATAATAATAAAAGTAATCATACAGTTTCAGACTGTTTGGACAATGTGTTTTAGATTATTTTCGTTAACAATTGCTTCACCAGAATCATTAATGGACCATCCAGCGGCCGCGTCTTGTACAGTACATCAACATATTCGATATTTGGTTTTTTAATTTTGATTGAGCGATTACTGTAGTATTGTAAGCCAGAAACCACAATATGAAAACAACATGCACCCACCACTCTACGACACTCTCGCGTACTTTACACTGACAGTACTATTATGTTAAAATGTTTCGCTGTGTTTCTATCCAAATATTATCATATTTAGAAATTGTGCGCTGAAAAATCAAATTTGGATTACGAGAGGTGTCCCTTAGCATCATCTGTTGAAAACTCTTGCTGCTTAATTAAGAATCTTGGCATTTCATGTTCAATATCAATTTTGTCCAAAAGCTCCGAACAATCCCGGTAAAATCTATCAATACTCTCAACATCATTTGGCTTCAGCCACTCTCTGATATTATATGATATTTTTTGTTATTTGTTTGTAAGTATGTTAGGGTAATTGTTATTTGTTTCCGCGAAGTAAGGAACGAAGACATCCAAAATGTAATTTGAAGTAATTACGTATACCATATGCTTAACAAAACGTTTTCCTTTGAACAGCCAGAAGGAATGTATATGAAAGAAATAGTTCACACTCTTCTGGATATAAACGTACGTGCTATCGAAAGCAGTCATCACAGTATCATTATTGTCATCCGGAATAAACAATATTCCTGCTGAAGACCTCGTACATTTTTCAATAACTTGTGTTCTGGTGATGTGTTCCATTCTATAGTGTTTTTGAACAACGTTCTCAATCAAAGCCTGGTTTTCATATTTTAAAGAAGATATTATTATTTTTCTTATATTAAATAATGTAGAAAGAACTCAATGATAGAGGCTAGTTCTAAGTTTTACAAGTAATATTGCAAAGAAAGTACGAGCTGACCTCTCTATTGAGGAACGTATTTTGGACTTTACAAGTTTAAAGATATCGTTAAAATCATACATAAATATACCATGTGATCATAATATACCCATGAGAATATAATAATAGATTTCGGAAAAATGTCCCAGTGTATCAAAATCGAGACCTTCTTTGCTACATTTCTGATATTGGTTTAAATATTTTCATGCGTCGCATTTCATACATCGATCTATTCTCATTTACAGGACTTAAATCTTGCAGAGTCAATTTACCGATTTAGTAATATGAGTTTTAGAGCATCGTTTTCGCGACAAAATATAGATGTAAGTTTCTATAAAGGCTTGAGTTTCAATAGCTTTTGCTACAATAACGAGGCAGTTCTTACCTTTACATACTATGCAACAAGTGTTAGAATTGTGAAAATGGGATATTGATTAAATGTATAATAGGTTTCTTATTTGTGGTTTCATCGACAGTAATAGTTGATGCATAATCTCTTATTGTTACATCAAAAGAAGAAATAGAAGTATTTAGAGCATGGAGAGCACGAAATACAGATTATTTGTATTTAGAGCACTATTTAGAAACACTCTGTAAATCTCAGTTTTTCGAACATCTAAGTATCAATATAACTTTTCTGTTAGAACAGATACGAAAAGTTTTCTGCGAGTCTTTACAATTATGACATTGGTATCGAAGCATTATTTATTAGTAATTTCTTTGATAAATATTTACGAAAACAATTTTAGTAAACGACATTGATGTCTGAACAACGGCGAAAGAAGTATGATTGCCTCTGATAGTAGTGCATTTGATTCTCTCACATGATACATTTTTTTCTTTTACAGGTAGAAGCGCACACTGAACCCAAATAAAAAAATGCTCATATAAAAGCTTATTAATAGTAGAATCAGTGCATGTCAAAATTAATTGGGTTCATCGAGCGCCTCTTAGTAAAAGATTAATTCAAAGACGCAAAAACGTGAAAAATGCAGAAAAAAGCCAAAACACTCTACATTCGGGCTATAATTTCCATGACTTACTATTTTATTTATCACGTAAAACTTATATTAAACAGAACTACATATATTTAACTATACGAAGCCACAGAATAATCATCTGAATTCGAAACTTTTTTTTCCGGGTATATGATGGGCGAAAAATAGCCCTTATCGACCCACCTCCTTTAATAAATGTCTTTAAAAAATGAAGAAGAATCTTAAAAAGAATCATTATTCAAAATAACGATTCTTAAAAGAATTGTTCTTAATAAGGACATTTTTTTATGAGGATGACGTTACAAGATTCATCCAGTGTATCAAAAGTTGTATTCTAGAAATTTGTTATATTTTTAGTAAATAACCTTGGTATAGGAAATCCCTCGACATTTTGTAAATAGTTAAATAATTTTATTGCTTTTATCCAGTTGAATGTATGAAATCGAATTATTTTTGAGAGTTATTTTCTCGGTGGGAGGGGGGGGGTGATTAATTTTAATTTTAATGAATTTTATTTTCGATGTATTTTATCTTATAAAATATTATTGAAACAACTTTCAAGAATTTTTAAAATATCTAAAAAAAGATGAAGAAGAATCCTAAAAAGAATAATTGTTAAACGAATCATTTTTAGTATTCTAAATAAAAATATTTCTTATGAGGATGTCTTTCAAATATTCTCTCGATGTGTTAAAAGGCGTATTTTAAAAAGTTTTATATATTTTCTGTAAATAAATTTTAATTTTCATAAACTTTATTTTCAAGGTAATTTTATCTTTTAAAAATATCATGTAATACCTACAAACACATATGTACGAATAAATACAACAAATTGTATCGCATCGAAAAATGTGCTTCGAAAAATCTTTCAGAAAATGTGCCATAAAAAATACAGAATTTCACTTCGATGATGATTTAGAATCTCTTTTATACATCTTAAAATATTTCAGCATTTAATACTGTTTAAAGCTTCAACATTTAAATGCTTGCAAAATCTCTCAAAGGTCATCTACCTTTTTTTTTTTTTGGCTTTTAATCTTTTATGTACGATATTTTCTTTTTATATAAATATTGTCCGTTGTATATCAAAAGCTGACAATCTACCAAGAAAGTATATCCGTATCCCATAGCTATCTTTTATACTATTTATCGTCGTCTAGGGTAAAATATGAAACAACCATCTATTATAGTCTAATACACATTAGTCATCTTAAATGGCTATCAAAGTGAGTAAAGTTTCGAAAGAATATATTTTATGGGGAAGACTTTCAAAAGTTCGTACAATGTGTGAACGACATAACATCGGATTTTGATATATTTTCCCTAAATAATCTTGATATGGTAAATTCTGCTACTCTTTGAAAATATCTAAATAGTTACAGCGTTTTGAACATATCTTACTTCTAAATCTATACATATGTTTCTTTTAATAAACTCAAATAACAAATTTAACTATATAATTTACTAACACATACGTACGAATGTATAAGACAAATTGTTTCACATCGAAAATATAGAATGTTTTTCTAAGTGTTTTTCCTTGACAAAGTGAATTATCTATAAAAAAAAATACAGAATTCCTCTTGAATGACAATTTAGAAGTTCTATCATGCATCTTGATTTATTTCAGCATTTGATACTTCATAAAGGTGCAACATTAGAATGCGTGCGAAAAAAAAAAAAAAAAAACCTCACAATAGACATCTACATTATTTTTTGCTTCTGAATTTTTACGTAAGATATTTTTAGATAAATATTGTCCGTTGTATATCAAGAGATGACAAGCTACCTAGAAAGTATATCCGCATCCAATAGCTATTTTTTATACTGTTTATCTTTGTCTAGGATAAAATATGAAACAGCCATCTATTATAGTCTAAGGAACATTAGTCATGTTAGAGGCCGTCAAAGAGATTTAAGTTTCAAAAGAAGATATTTTATGAGGATGACTTTCAAAAGATTTGCC